>CM055894.1:88772617-89397617 GCA_029582155.1 Panopea generosa
TGTGCAACAATTGAAAGTCTGACGAGAAACCAGAGCCAGTCTGATTTGTGGCACATGCAAGGGAGGAGAGATTGACATCCTCAAACTTTGGTCGCATCTGCAAGCAAAAAAGTTCTACAAAGCCAGAACCCATTTTTAAAGACCTCTTGAGTTATAGGACATTTGATTCCATTCACACAAAAAAAGGACGATCTCATGAAAGTGCGGCCAGAAGAAAATATCAAAAGACAATGAACAAGATGCATCCAGGATTACTTGTTAAGAAATGTGGCCTGCTAGTGGCACAAGAGTATCTTTATCTTGGTGTAAGTCCAGATGGCTTCGTCAGCTGTACTCATTGTGAAATTTCTAATGGGCTTCTAGAAATTAAGTGCCCATCATCAAACATATGGAGGATGGAAACCCCTGAAGAATGTGCTACTGACTCAAAATTCTTCTGTGCATTAAGCGCTGATGGTAAAGTTTTACTAAAAAGGAACAACATTTATTATTATCAGGTACAGGGACAACTTGAAATAAGTGGACGAAAGTGGTGCGATTTTGTTGTTTGGACATGTACAGGGATTTCTGTAGAGAGAATTTATGCGGACAGTGCTTTTTTCCAACAACAGATATTACCATATTTGAAAGACTTTTATGTCAGAGCTTTTTTTACCAGAATTGTTCACTTGTCGTGTAAAGCGAGGACTCCCATTGCATAAGTAAAATGAAATGCTAAATTTTGTGGCACATTCTTCAAGGGAATTTATAAGCACAAAGTAAATTTTTAACCCTTGTCCTCATATAGACACTTTTCGACGCCTCTGCAGCAGACGGCAGTTTGAAAACATGGCTACAAAAGATGAAATTGCTTAAAACGAGCATTTCTTCTTTTGCCAACATGTTTTCAACTTTTATACCTTTCCCTCTACGACAATTATACAGCAATCAACTGTAAACATATTTAGTTATTGATTGATTGATTGATTGATTGATTGATTGATTGAATATTTAGCGTCATTTTTATGCCATCGAGGGCTAACAGACGATCAGTTAACCTTACCACTGTTTCCTGGGATTAACCAGTACTCGAGCACACCCCTTCCGCAAGTAACTTATAACTTTCCCACTTGAATCAGTGGTGAGAGACGAATGATAATGAGACACAATGTCATATATCAATCATCACGGAGACTGTTGCCGGGCGGGGGATTCGAACTCACGACCCCTGGATTGATAGTCAGACGCGTAACCGACTGAGCTAATCGAGCCTGGCATTATTTAGTTAATAAATAGAAAATCTCTATAATTGAATGGATAAACCTATGACTAGAAGTGGAAAACATTGTCGAAAAAGAAAATAAGACGTCAGAAAGCGTCTATATGTATGAGTATTGTTGTTGTTGTTGTATGGTGTTTAGCATCGTTTTCAACAATTTTTCAGTTATATCGCAACGGTGTCTACTTGAGACAGTATTCTGAGCGCTGTCACACTGGAGTATCATGCCGCAGACACATGGTATGATACCCCACCCAGTCACATTATATTGACACCGGACTGACCAGACCTAGAACTCTCCTCTAAATTCTGAGCGTCAAGTGAGGAAGCTTCTAGTACCGTTTTTAAATTATTGGTATGACCCGGCCGGGGATTGAACCCACGACCTTCGCATGCGAGGCGGACGTTCTACCACTAGACCACGCCGCGGTCCTCTATATATGAGTAAAAAGGGTAAAAGTGAGATTACAAAAAAAAAGTTGGGTATGTTTTAAAAGTCATCTGCAGATTTGTTGTATTTGGTAAAAGGTTAAGTAGGTGAATGTTTAATTTTTGTAAGATCTAGATTGCCAGAAATGCTGAAATTACTCCTTTCTTCAAGATAATTTCAGTTGCACAGTGCCCCTCTTTTGAATTCAGATGTAATATAATATTTTATATCATTTCTGATTTATTCTTCTTTATAACATGTTAATATGACGTAAATTAATTTAGAAAGAATGATAAAATTGTTTAATTAGTAATTTTAATTGTTTTAAAACTAATTTGAATACAATAGTTTCATTGTCCTATTTGCAGTGTTTTCAATAAAAACAAACATTCATTCCTAATTCAATAACTTTACTTTCACTTTTAAAAAGGGAGACTTTTTCGTCCAGATGTTTTCAAAGTTGTCTGCTACAGGTTTTCTTTCTCTATGTGGGTAATGGTTAAAAGTGAAACATTTTTGAAAAGAATATGTACACTGTTCAAAATGAACAATTTCTTATTTCCTCAATGTTTTACATTGTACATGGAAATGTCAAATTTTCATTATTAATTGAGTCTGATATTGCGATGCACACATGGATTACATCAATGAGGTACAAGAGGCGGCTGTAGATTTGTCAATTTGGCACATAATTTCCATATTTTGGAGGCACGAGTTGACATTGTGATAGGCATAATACCTTGAAAAATTCTAAAGTTTTTAATTCGCGCCATTTGTCTTTCAACGTGAATTCTAGCATTAGCTATATCCCTTGTTTGTTTAACTTCCCGTTTTGAAAATTTAGAGTTTCCGCGTTTAAATGGTGGGATGATCAACTTTATTCCTTTAGGTGTTGTTAAGTCTGCAAAAGTAAAACCTTTATCTGCCATAATAGCATCACCTTGATTAAACCACAGTTGTTTGTTAACTGTTTGTCACTTATAGAACCAACCCACAAATCTGAAATAAATGTTACATGGCCAGATGGACTGATCCCAATCAATGATTTCCATGTAATATGGGATTTATAGTCACTATACATCAACGATTTTAACTGGAGTGAACTTGGTGTTTCAGTTTTTATTTCTGTACAGTCAGTTATAACCCTTGTTTCGGGAAACTTGTCTCGGAAAACTTTTGGCATTTTGAATTTAACAACCGACTTTGATGGCCACATTACTAAAATTCAATTTTACATCTAAATAGTCAATCCACTTGTTTAGCAATCTACTGCAGGCTGTTGACGAAATGCAAAATCTAACTGCCAAATCATCCACTAATAAACCCAACCTTAATCTCATAAGTACCATGAACAATTC
This sequence comes from Panopea generosa, assembly GCA_029582155.1. Lineage (NCBI taxonomy): Eukaryota > Metazoa > Mollusca > Bivalvia > Adapedonta > Hiatellidae > Panopea > Panopea generosa. Next base: position 88,775,664 of record CM055894.1, read on the forward strand.
ATCTATTAATCTAAGAGCACGAGGCCGGCCACCACTTGGCCTCTTACATCGAGTCTGAATTGGTAGTTCTTCCTGAATATCCCCAATTTCCTCATATAAAGCATTGAATATTCCTTTGTTTGGTATCCCAGTGTAGAAGTTCAGCTTCGAGGGATTGTCCATGACATCTTCGTACATAAGGGTTGGAAGGTTTGTCTGTTCACCAATATCTCTCTGGTTTATTCGGTTTGAGTTCCCACACTTTGAAAAGTTTTAACCAATTCTGTCTGCACACCTGTTGTTGTCATCTGAGTGTATGTCTGTGTTTCCATCATCCTTAAATAAAATACACATTCAAATACAGAATAAGTAATAAATATTTCCCAAATTAAGACATACTAGAAAACTGCAGCAGGAGACTTTGAAACATCACTTCAATAATATGAAAATCTGTATATATTAAAGTATAATTATTGAATATAGTTGAAGAGTTGAAAACATTGAGATAAAAGGAAATTTCTGCTTTTGTCACAAAGTTTTCAGTCGTCCGCAGCTGCAGAGGCATCTAAGTTTTATTTGACCCTTTTCCTCATACAACAAATCTGCATCAGTCAACTTTGAAAACATTTAAGCAGGAACACAGAATATTTCTATAAATATAGGTATAAGAACTGAGAAAAATTGAAAACATTGTGGCAAAAGTAGAAAGTGCTTGTTTTGAGTGATTTCTTCTTTTATCATATTGTTTTTAAAAACCGTCTGCTGCAAAGGCGTCTGTATGTAGGAAAGGGTTAACAATCATACTACCATTTACAAGAATTTTCTACACTTTGTCAAGTGAGTGTTCAAAACTTCAAAATGTTTTTTGTTTTTCAAATTTAAATATGTCAAGCTTAAATAAACTGTATCCAGTATAAGAAAAATGTTTTTGCTTATTATTTAATCTGTATGTCACTTTAGATGAAAGGAGAAATTGCTCTAACATCAATAAACCGTTGATGCTATCTATCTATCAATCAAAATGACTATATATTATTTATTCATTAGTTGTACCTGATAGCACTTGGTGCTGGAGTAGGTTCAGTTGAGTAGTCATGGAAACTGAGGGAAACATCTAGATTGGATAGTTGGTGTTCTTGAATGAAAGACGTCTCGTCACTGTTCTGATGATCTCCCAAATCTGTTAGTAGTGTGAAATAATGTTCAGGAACATCCAACCGTGTAGCGATGAATGGATTATCCTGAAAATCTGCATCATCATGGTCTGAGTCTGCTTCTTGGTCATTTTCATCCAAAGCCTTAAATTAATAGTAAATAACACATTGAGTAAGATCAGTAATTATACCTTAATATCTTTAAATTTTCTGTATCTTAAGTAGATGCTTTCAAAGTCGTCTACTGCAGATTTGTTTTATGTTGGAAAGGGTTGACAACCTTATATACATATGTGTTTATAGGTCTTCACCAAAATCATTTTAATTTTCACCATTCACAAAAACAAACTTGTATCTTTAGTTTATACTAATTTATTTTAGCTCGATTGCGATGAAAGCTCAGAGCTTATATGAACCGCTCTCGAGTCCGTTTCCTGGGAAGAACCAGTACTGAGTGTTGTTTTATGAGAGGCATCGGGTTGACCGGGGAAACGAACCCGCAACCTCTGGCGTGAACGGCCAACACTCTATCCATTAGACTACCGCCCCGCTTATTGTATCTTTATTCAATATAAATGGAGACACCTGCTCTGGACAATTCATATACATATATTGTTCAGGTCACAGAGGCATGAAACACAAAAAAAATCACACTGATATTATTATATCAGGGTGAATTGTTTTTTTTTAAAAACAGTATGTTTCATGCCCCTGTGGTTCAGGTGTCATATTAAAAACTTTAAAACAATAAAGGAAATTTGTATAAAAGACTTACTGAGCTTGGAAATATTTTGTCAATCCCTGAAGCAGTTGGAAATCTAGAGGGTAGAGTATAGAACATAGACGGTCCAATTCGATCAAGAAAATGCTCACTGCATAACAGTTTGTTTTCATTCCATCGAAAAGCTTTCATCACCGTACGAAATCGTTGTATCCACACTCGTTTAACACGCTTATTCTGTGGAAATCGGTGAAGCGATACTGTTTTCGCATCAATAACTTTGCCACGGTAAATTCCCTTACAAACACAACAGTATTTCAAAGACTTTTTCTTCGTTTTCATCATTTATCAGATGATTTCCAAGTATTCAATCAAGTGTAAAGATATAAAGATAGTCCCCGGAAGTAAACAATATTTTTGCGCATGCGTATTAACAGCAAATAACGATAACTCGTCAAGAGAAGTAACCTAATTATGGGATAGCTCTATACACACGTGTACAATCCAATTCACATGCAATACCTAGGGTTAAATGTTAATAAGAAAGTTAAATAGTCAGTTCCAGGCCGTGACAGTGCAATATATGCACCTCTATTTGTAAATACTATAAAGATGGGATATTGTGTGTGTTGTGTATTTTGTGTGTGTTGTGTGTTTTGTATACATTGTGGGTGTTGTTTTCATTTTCATGTTCTTATTTTTTATTTATATAGAGACTATTGCCGGGCGGGTTTTCAAACTCACGGACCCTGGACTATCAATCCAGTTGTCGTGAGCTCGAATCCCCGCCCGGCAACAGTCTCCGTGATGACTGATATACGACATTGTGTCCCATTATCATTTGTCTCTTATCGCTGATTCAAGTGGGAAAAGTATCAGTTACTTGCGAAGATTGGGTGTGTTCGAGTACTGGTTATCCTTTCAGGATCCAAGGAAAAAGGTTATGTTAACTGATTGTCTGTTAGCCCTCGATGGCATAAAAATGACGCTAAATATTCAATCATTTATGTTTTATTCATATTGTTAAATTTAATTTTTGTTCGTTAATTATATAAGTTGTTGTAAGTATTTTATATTTAGGTTCTCGGTTTAACTATGTAAAAGGAACAACATCATTATATAATAAAAGATGCGCACCAATATTTACCAAGTTTATAAGATACATACAGTTTATTTTGGAATATTTATGTTATATAATATGCATAATTAATATGACACAAGCGGTCATTGTTTACATAATGTGATATTTTCAGTTTTAGGATCTGGCTAAGACAAATATTTTACCAAACATCAACGGTATATGACAGTTACAGACATAAAGGACGAAGCTATAATAAATAAACATACCTTTTGTTAAGATAATCGACAAAATCCACCTCAACATTCAATAAGTTGTTTTATTTCCGTGTCGGAAATGAAAATACAGTCTGAACTTACTACGGCTTTTCCGGGATACTGTTAATATCGGACGAGAACTTTTGCCGTGAAAGCTTGAAACCATACTGTTCAAAGAGGACACAAGGGGTTATCAAGAAGTTCATGGACACATTTAATAAATCCGTATTCATGCAAGTACATCGCTATATTTTGCACAGCTTAAGATTTGGTGTATTTGTCATCGATGTACAGAATTGTATTGCATTTCTATTGTTAATAATAATGTTATGGTCTCAATAGCAACATGCATACATCTTAGTGCCGCAGCTGAAACTGTTGAACAATTTCACAGATACATTTTTGAAAAGTAACACTGATTTCCCTGTAAAACTCGTGGTAAATAATATATTATTGATCATATTATTCATAAATGTCTACATTGGTTATTCTAGTAATAGTATGGCAAGTGTTTAAGTTTAAACAAATTGACATAAAAAAAGGCAAACTCGTGAATCAGCAAAACTTCTATCTGAGGAAAAGGTGAAACAATGAGCTTTGTGTCAAACCTCTGATCCAGGTGATATATATGCTTAGTAAAGCTCCGAGAATGTTATTTGCAGTGTGTTATGTAGTCTTTAAATGGCACAAACGGTGCAGTGAGGAACAAGAAACAATAATGGATGATAACATGTGTGGTCGCCCTGTGTCAAAATCGCGTAAACGTCACATCAACGTGGTAAAAGGTGCCTCAAGAAGGATCGCCGTAATATAATTCATGAACTATGCTATGAACTAAGTAAAGGTTACGGTACAGTGCACATGGTAATTAAAAATGAATAACATGCAAGTCCTTAGAGTGATCAAAGGGTTCCTCCATTGCTAATATGTTGAGCGACAAGCAAGTGTAGGGAAATTACTTGTGAAATGAATTGACGTCGCGAAGAAGTAACGTTAATCTGACCTGTGGCAGATAGCCGTACAATACATTTTTAAAAGACATGTAACTATTTTAATTGAGTATATATTTTCTTCATATTTTGCGTACGGTTTGAAGTGATGTGAAATATAATACATGTAAAACTCCAAATAAATCCGACATGTCCTCTTCATATTATGAGATTTGTCCACGAACTTTTGGATAAACCCTCGTACTAAAATTAACAGTTAACTATCAAGCTCTGATTATTGAGACTGGCGTATGTACACGCTGGTTTATAACAACGAGCTACCGAGCGCTCGTTTAATGACATTGTGCTGACAGGTATAGTGAACGCTCGTTACTGAGTGAGCTGCATTGAGCTACTGAGCTTTCTGTTGTACTGAGCTAGGTAGCACTCGCTGTTGAGCCAACTGAGCTGTAGGCCTAGTGAGCCACTGAGCGCTCGTTTATGTCAATGAGCTCTCGTTTATGTCATTGAGCTACTGTATACTTGTTTATCACATTTAGCTACTGAGCGTTCAGTTGTACTGAGATAGTCACGGAGCGCTCGTTATTGAATTAGCTTAGCTGTATGCCTAATTAGCCACTGAGCGCTTGTTTATGTAAATGAGCTATCGGTTATGTCAATGATCTCTTGTTTATGTCAATGAGCTATTGTGTACTTGTTTATCAAATTGAGCCAATGAGCGTTCACACTGAAGTGTATTATAATTAAACTGTATGGCCGAATGAACCGTTGTAAATAACATACATATGTTAGTGTATTGATTCTTAGTTTATGACTGAGGGACCCAACAAATCATTTGAAACAATCAAACCTTTCATTTATTTTTTAAAAGGTAGCTCAGTCCAAATTGAAAAATTGTTATTGCTGTGTGTATGTATATATATATAACGCTACCAAGTTTTGGCTTGCCTCTGCGGCGGCAGGTCTAAGTACGAATATAGGTTTTGATTTCCTATAAGGTACTCCATTCAAAATGAAACAAGTCAATGCAACGAAATATGGCGCAGTGTACCATCAAAATTGGATACATTCTGTATTCTACGCTTTATTTTACAATACGTTATAGTCTACATAATCTTTTAGGATTTCTTTTCTTAAAGGTATGTTTGTCTCAGTTTTTTAAATCTTACTTCCTAAATTAAACTTGGTTTTATAAATGTGTCATTATACTGTATCTAAACATTACAGCGATATCAGTTGGCGCTATGGAACGGTCGTGAGAGGACGTTTATCTTACAGAAAAGCAAGTGGAGGAGATGATCAAGGCTACACAATATAGGACTGGTCTATTTAAATACACAGGTTATCATCGTTCTGTGCGTATTAGCATCTTCCATGTAAATAGTTATATGTTAACTTGGTATAGCACGAGTTTTCTTTTCTTTTTGTTTGATTTGTATGTGCCGACGATACTTTTGTTGTTTATTTCATATCATAACTTAATATGCCATGACTTGTGGAAATCAATCCCATTCCTTTATGGACTCGTCTTGCTATTTTCCCGCCAACTGCCAAATAATTTAATAAATATTAATGAAGGATGAGTCCATTTTTATATAGCGGTTGGATACCGATACTCTAATTTTATTTACTTGATAAGGATTCTTTTTTCTTAAGGAAATATTCAATATTTTGGTAAAACGTTGAAAATGATACTCTGATATTTAGCATATAGGTTATAGTTGAAATGATAATAGAACGAGTCATGATAACGATGATTGACCTCTTATGACATTGGGCCACACCGTTAATAAATGTTATTATCTGTACCCATGAGAGCAAAAGCGTAGCAGCCGGGGCGGGATGACCCCCTACCACAATGTTCAGATTGGATATGGTGATCGAGGTCAACATATACGCTGTCCCAACATAACATGTATTTTGATAAAAAAAACTTAACTTAACGTTGTAGCTGCAAGATACATAACACTGTACATGGCAGACAGCGAATCCAGTACTTATTATATTGCTGTGTTATTTAATGTTTTCCTTTCAATAAACCGTTGTTTATTGACCTCAAGAGGAAAACACCAAGATCGTCCCAAAAGAATTTATAAAATTCCATTTTAAAAACCACTAGAGCCAGGACTTTTGATATTTTTTGTTCTTTTTAAACAAAGCAATAGTTCTGGTAATTCAAGAGGGCATTCTTAAGTGGCTTGTTGTTGTATGTAAGTTTAGGTATGTGGAAATCTTTAAATAATGTATTCAAATTTATATTTGTAACTGGTTTTTGGGTATAAAATGATTGATAAAAAATCCTTGCTTCTTTCAAAAGTAATTCTTGTTTTTTAAAACTTTGCCTTCAATTGATATTGGTGAAGGTATATACATGTGTTTACTTACAAAGTTCTTGTATTCTAAATTACTTAATATCTAGCATCAATTTTTTACAAGGTATGTCACAAATTTATACATGTTAATTTTGTTCTGTTGTTGCGTATTGAAGTTTTGTATTATCAATTACTTTTTTAATTTCGTCTACATAAGTTTTATCTTTTAAATGCTAATTATTAAATTTCCTTTATGAACGTCCTTTTTTAAATTTCCAGAAAGTAAATGTTAAAGTAATTATTAAATGATATGTTCGATACCCCGGTGAAATATTACTGTCCTAAATGACGGTAAGTAAACGCTCCGAAATCAGAAAAAATCCAATCTGACCATTTTGTTTGTATTTGGACGTCTCCATGTAAATTTCTTCTGATCAAAGTTAAGTTCTCTCCAGCAGTCTGTCAAATAGCATTCATTAATAACATTAAAACAATTTCCTAGCTTTAGGATTATTGATATTTACATAATTATGTTTATCTATTTGGGGATATAGAACTATATATTAAAGTTTCCAGCTAAGATTGTATCATTTCCGTATCTATCAATGTCTTGTTTAACCCCTGTACAAAACTCGGGTTTATCTTTATTCGGTCCATAAATATGTATTAAAGTCATCCTTTTTTTCATATTAATTGTTATATATGAACTAAAAACCATCTATACCACCTTCGGTTTTATGTATTTCAAATTCAAAATACTTTAACAAAGTATTGCAACACCCCTAGACTGACTGTTAAAATTATTAAAACAACATTCGTAACCGCACTGTGCAGGTATATATATGTCACCTTTACTGACAAAATGTGTATCTTGTAACAAATAGACTGAATATGATTTTTGCTTAAAACATATATACGTTTATTTCTATCACCAAGGCCTTGGATGTTAACTGATATAAAGGTTACCTTTTCAGTTATTATTTATAAAAATGCATCTACACATTGGCTGTCTGGTCAGACTTAAACTGTTTAATCTGTATAAATGTATTTGATCCATACCGGCTCAGTATATGGTTTGAAACCTACTAGACATTGTTCTCTGCAACCGGTTCCCACAGAAAAAGCATAAAGTACAACATACTTGTTGTCTCTCCATTACCAAAAAGGATTATATACAGTATATACACGAATATAGCTATATCTAGTCGTCATTTTCTAATAATAGATTATACATGGTTACATGTTCAAAAAATCAACATCAATGTGCATGGACTATTTTACACTACTTCCAAAACAAAACTCCGCACTAATGACTGGAGGAAAAGACACACACAATGGTAATCATTCACATTTTATAAACAAACTAATATATCATCATATACTGAGTTTATCACTTATTATTTTAGTTACAGTGTCAAAGTACACTCGTATATATAATTGATACAGTATGTCCATCCACGATGCAGTTAAGACCCCCCACCTCAAAAAAAAAACACAACACAAAAAACCAAACCCAATACAGGATAGTACCTGATTCCGATCTACCAGTCTACCAGGATATATTTCTGACATCTGTTTCATTAAATCACAGCTGTTTGTCTGTAAAAATAAACAGGGTTCTAATATACAGACTAGGAAAACATACAGGCACATAATGTATTACCTATCTGATATTCAATATATGTCTATGCACATATATACATACATATACACATATATACTAGAAGGCACCTTTCATATAAAACACACATACGAGGTTAACACCGGGCCTACTCTTCTGCAACGCACGCGTCATGGTTCTACGCAAAAATCAAAGCGTTTCAATCAGATTTTTTTATTAACATGACAATTGCGTAGCATACACTGAACATATAATTAAAAAAAGAATAACATTATATCGCAAATAAATTACTAGTAGAGTTATATTATAATAACTAATTGATTTATTTCGTGTTTAAAATTTCAAATGAAACTTACTTTTCCATACCTTTCCAGCATTCACAGTCTGTCCTATCGCCTGTCGCAGTATACGACGTCTTAAATTGTAGTCACTCACGTCGCGTCAATAGAGGTATTACGGCCCCGCCCCTTCCCAACTTCTAGTGACCCTCTTCGGTCTCGGAACCTTTGATGCCATTCAAATACCTACGTCCATGACAGTTTTCTCCCGTAGATGCCTGCTGTATCATCTCATACGTTTTGGTTGTCGAATGTCTAAGCTGACAACAAAATTTGATAATTGCGCGCGTTTCTTGCGACTTAAATGACGCCGTAATAAACAACCGGTTGTAATCCTTATTGTCTTGTTGTTTACTCACGGAAACAGGAACGAAGTTTTCATTTTGTTATATGAAGTCAAAGATGTCGAGTAATAATCGTGTTTTTCAGCGCCAATATATCACATTTAGGTGTTGATCAATTTAACTTAAATTTTACACTTTAAAGCATAAAAAGACACAAGCCCCACTTTAACGTCAATGAGTTGCCATAGTAACGAATAAAATGCCAATTACTTTTTCTGAAAGGAAAATCGTTGTAGTTATAGATTTGGCATGAATAGAGGTGTACTTGCTAAAATTTTCATGATAGATATCCGTAAAATGAAAAAAACATAAAGGGGCATTCCGGTTATTTCTGGATCACCCCTCGTATACATACACATATACACGCATATACTGTATACTATCCTACATTCATACACCTGTACATACACATAAATTATATAATATACATATATCATATCAAATAATTAATGTTTCTAAAAAATCAGCACATTTTAAATAGCCGTTAAATATATGGGCTTACTAAATGTAATATTTATTCACGATATCTAATCATGATTATGATATATTTATAGAAATCTTTATCTGGCATAATTTATTATGCCCTATCTAACGAAACGTTGTAATATATCCCTGTTTACGTCAATAAATTTTACACGTTCATCAAATTTTATGTTTTTATTTGACCCGGTTAGTTGCCTGGATGCCATTCAATACTAATGTTTTTGATAACAGTTATATCTGCAAAATAGAAACACTGGGCTAAAAAAGGCACATTAAAGCCATATCATGTTGACAGCACCTTTTTATGATAGCAATGTCGAATAAAAGTATACACAGTTTGTCTCAGTTTAATATGATATTAATTTTTTTTTTGGCTGATTGTCAGTAAATAGTTCGATCTAGGTTCCGAAAGTCGCTTTTATATTACTATGTATGCAACGAATGGACATTGCCTTTTACACTAACAGCTGCAGAAAGATATCTATACTTTGAAGTGGTTTATATCACTAACCGTGTTATATATTGCTAAAAAAGCAATGGTTTATACTAGTTGAAAGGCCTTATTAAAAGTAAACAATTTCAAGAGTTGTTCAATAAAAAATAAAAATAAAGTTTCTAATTTGTATCATATATGATTCATATGCATATCAAACTATACTATCAATCACTTTCAACAAACATACGGTTGTTTGTTGACTATACTTTCTATTGGAAGCCTTTGGATGTCTAAAAGAAGCGCTGAATTACTTTGTATATCAACAATGACACGATTGTTATTCGTGAAGTGAAGTCGTGTGATCAAAATATCTTCTAGACGCTTTATTTTGCATTAAATGTTGTTTGTTGAAAAGCACCGTGCATTTCAATGACATGGATTATAATTAGTGAGCTTCTAAAGACACACGTATCTAATCAATTAGGCAAAACACATTTAAAGAGCCACCTGTAAAAATCAAAAGGGTATAAACATTTACATTTTTGGGGGATTATATTTAGGGGAGAAATGTTTTAACATATTGTTGAAACAAGTCCAGATTTAAATCCGTTTTGTCCCAAAGATGTTTTTTTTTATTGAAATAATTCGTAAAGCCTGTTTTCAAAAGGACAATAATTTTTCCCTCATCTGACTATGCTGTATTCATATCACCATGTTCATTGACTTTTTCTAAAAGTTTTGCATTTTTGATCGCAAGATCTTTGTGGATAACTATTCCGGAACCCTTAATCTTCTTTCTTGCTCTGATAACTTCGAACTTGCATCCTCGACTAAAATCTACAAATGACAATCTGTTACCATCTTTTCTAAATGGGTACAGATGATGTGCGATGTCTACATTTTCCACATTAACACATTTAATTACTTTTATTAACCATTTTACAGCTTAATCTGATTGTAAACGTTTAGCCCAGAGGGTGTTTCTAATAACGGTTTCAAAAGCTTTTTTCGTAGTCAATTAATGCACAATATAGTTTAGATTTAGTATCTAAAATCGTTTGAATAATTGACTGGAGAATAAATATACTATCAGTAGTACTTCATTTATCCCTAAAGCCAAATTGTAAATCATTATATACATTTTCAGGTTAATTCTATTTCGTAAAACCAATGGCAATATTTTCGAGATAACATTAACTAGAGTATTTCCTCGGTAGTTAGTAGGGTCAGTTTTATCTCTTTTCTATGAATAAGAACTATAACTCCCCTACACCACGCATATGGGCATCATTTTGTTAAACTACTTCTGAGATCACATGGAGCATACTATAAGTAAATTAAATACGTTAAACCTTTCATTGATTTAAATAGTAGATAGACTTAAGCGACACAAAATATAATAGTCAAAGGAGTTCAGCTACCCCACCACCCCAGTGATATTTTAATATGCATTTTCTCAATTTCATTGATATTTGGACTTGAATAAGAAAGAACGTTTAAGGTACGTAACAATGTAATATAAGATTTGACAGTTATTTGAATGATTTTAATCTTGATGATACTGCTCAGTAATTTTTGAAAAATGTTCAGATTCTCAGATATATTTCAGACTATTTAAGACAGAGAGAAAGAGAAAGATAAAAGGGAGGGAGAAATAGAGAGTTTATATATATATATAAAGGGAGGGAGGTGTATTTATTCATTTATTTATTTATTTATTTATTTATTTATTTATTTATTCATTTATTCATTTATTCATTTATTTATTTATTCTCATTAATCCAATATGGATTCATCAGAATATATTAGATTTCTGTAGTAGTTAATTGGATTTCTGTAGTAGTAGTTAAACACATACACAAATTTATAAAACCTCAGCGAATACGACAATTTGTATAGCCGCTCACTTGATCCATTTGTCAAACGTCTCATTAGCTACGGCACAGGCGGACCCGTACACATTTGCACCGCCATGGCAATTAACAAAACAGAGAATCTGTCACAGCTAATGGTGGAGAATGGACGCGTGATGCATTTAGCTAAAAATAGACGTGAGTCGTAGGCACAGCCAACAATTAGCAAAACAGTAAGCAAGTAATAAGGGCTGTTTTATTGCGAAAACAACTTTGACAGCCGTGTAAGACTAACGGTATTTAAACGACCAAATTTACCGACACAGGGAGTCGGCTTTCGATATACCTTTAGGCCATGTCATTTTGACGGAACTAAATTAGACTGCGCGTTGGAACTTTTAAGTTAAGAAATAAAACTTTGATTACTTTAAGAACTGAAACTACTTAGGAATTTATAATAGTGATAACTTAAAAAATTGAATTTACAGTAACTTTAGAAATTGGATTCGTCATAACTTTGAATTAGACTTGTAATGACTTTAGATTGAATTTATAATAAACATGTGTAATCTCAATTAATTTGTTAACTTGTATTTCTACCCTCATTACGCTACAGAGGGAAGGAGGGGGAGTGGAGAGGAGGAGGAAGGAATAGAGAGAGAGAGAGAGAGAGAGAGAGAGAGAGAGAGAGAGAGAGAGCATCGTCGGTATGGACACCGGTGGCGATGTAAAATAAGCTTAACATAAAGCTACAACAATTCAATTCATTTGGTTGATTCTATCGTCTTGTGTCACATTTTGTATTATAGTTAGACGCATTCGCTATCGTCTGGTCTGTATATTTATATATAATTATCCTCATATATATACATCATACATTTTGAAAATGCAGTATAACATACATTATAAAAATGCATCTAAAAAGATCCAAAAATCGGAAATACATGCTGTTTTCATTTTAATTATCTCCTTTTATCAAATAAACGTTTTAATACAATATCTCAAGTAATGAAAGTGTGTATCTTTTAAAATATAGCTATTGAATTGTTATTTCCTCAAGCGTACAACATTGATAAGACCGACAATAATGGCTCCTGTTGAATCAACATGTTCATGTATAAACTGACACAGGATAGCTATTCGTTGATGTAGCGCAGGATCTTGTTGACCAGTTTAATTCCATTTTTTTTAGATTTGAAGTAAAATTACAACAACTATCCTGCTGATTGCAATTGCATTACAAGAAAGCAACAACACACAAAACAACACAACAACAACACTCAAAACAACAACACACAAAGTAACAATACAAAAAAAAAACACAAAAAAAAAACAACATTATAATATGCGACCTATGATTTAAAGTTGTTCAAGATGTCAAAATTACTATTACTATTTTTGACGTTATTGTTAGTAGCTTATCTCATGGCTATAAATGGGAAAAAAAAAACAATATTGTAAGTGCAATATTGCTGGATTAATATTGTTACTTTATACTGCATATAAAATCCGTAAGATGGCCGTAAGATGGCTCTTGGGTAGGTTTTAAATAAATATGTACATGATTCAAATCAAAGAATTTTTTCAAAATTTCACAGACACCAATGCATTGTTTTTGTTATAATTTGCATTCTACTAAATTATTGTTTATATATTTAATTGGAAAATAGATAATACATTATAGACGAATTTCGCTAACATGTAACTTGCAAAAATGCATATCACAACTCACAGTGTTAATTGGGTTTATTATAGCAGTTTTTGTTAATTTAATGGCCTTGACTATGATAGAACTGGAATTGTTCATCTCTCATCTCGCAAAACTCATCTCGTAACTCACACGTCTAAACTCGTAACTCGTATTTCTCATCGTGTAATGCGTCTCTTTCATTGCGTAACTCGTATATCTCATATCCTATTTCGTATCTCACATCCCATAACTCGTATATCTTATATATTATATCTAGTATCTCTAATCACGTAACGCGTATCTCTCATCGCGGAACACCTACGCATAACTCGTATTATTTATCGCGTAACTGGTATCTCTCATCGAATAACACGTACTTCTCATCGCGTAACACGTACCTTAATCGCATTACTCGTATCTCTTATTGCATAAGAAGTATCTTTCATCGCATAACTTGTATCTCTTATCATGTTACTCGTATTTCTCATCGCGTAACATGAATCTCTCATCGCATAACTCGTATCTCATATCGCGTAACCCGTATCTTTCATCGCGTACCATGTAGCTCTCATCGCGTAACAGATACTTCTTGTCGCGTAACTCTTATCTCCTATTGCTTAATTCGTATTGCTCATCGCAAAACACATTCTTCTCATCGCATAAATCGTATCTTTCATCACGTAACCCGTTTCTCTCATCGCTGAACACCTACCTCTCATCGTAACTAGTATACTTCATCGCGAACTCGTATATCATATCGCGTAACTCGTATCTTTCATCGTGTACCATGTAGCTCTCATCGCGTAACACATACTTATTGTCTCGTTACTCTTATCTCCTATCGCTTAATTCGTATTTCTCATCGCAAAACACGTTCCTCTCATCGCGTAAATCGTATCTTTCATCACGTAACCCGTTTCTCCCATCGCGGAACACCTGCCTCTCATCACATAACACGTACCTCTCATCGTGTAACTCTTATCTCTCATTGCGCAACTAGTATCTCTCATCGCAGAACTCGTATTTCCATCGCATAACTCGTGTCTTTCATCGTACAACTCGTATTTCTTATCGCGTAACAGATCCCTTTAATCACGTAACTAGTATCGTTAATCTCACAATTCTCGTCTCGTAGCTCGCAAATCTCATATCGTAACAAGCATCACACGCCCATCATCTCGTAACTCGCATACATACATACATAAGACTTTAAAATGGCTAAATTTGTACTGTTTTAGTGAGCAATCCGATTCAGATGGCCAGGAAATTACTTGAGAAATTAGCATCAGAGAAATGGTAAATGACCATCATGCTCGCTACCGGATTTCCTATTCTAGATAAATAACGCGTATTTAATTGAATTGACAAGAAAGTAAAGCAGTTGATGACACAGTTATCGCAGACAAATTGTTTTTATGACCCGGTTTGGCAACTGTGACTTGCTAGGTTTGTAATAAATCATGAATCGTAAACTCGAATTTCGTGTGCCTTAAAGTCATTCAAAGCGCTTCCATAGTATCTCGAAAAAGTATGACCTCAAAATCTTCATCTAGTCAGAGAAAATAAGGGCTTAAATTATATAATTAATATACAATGTACCAGTATATATGGTCTAGTGGTTGAGCATCTGATCTAGCATCAGAGGTTGTGAATACAATTCTGCGCCACAAGTTGTCTCCTTAAGCAAAGCACTTTAGAGGTATTTGTAAATGCGATATTCTTATTGTACGGATTTTTCTAAGAATTAGGTATGATCACTGTTGTATGAATTCAAGGATTTCATTATGCATTCATGGAGATGAATCATTTATCAATACATTTCAGATTAGTAGGCTCGGCAGAATTATCATTTTTCGGGTAATCGTAAATATTACAATTATGTAGCTTTTACAGACATTAAGAAACAATCAAATACTTGACTGCATGACCATAAATGGTTGAATTGGCATTTCAAATGCAGTTTTGGGCAATCGGAAATAATTCCGCGCGATCGGAAGTATAAATAGTTTATATTTACGGCACAGTTGGATTCTGCATGGCAGTTGTACTTATATATATTAAAATGATTAAATGCCTATTTATCTAAAAATATACCCCGAAATTTAAAACATTTAATATGAAGGTAATTATAATATGTAAAGAATTATTGTCAAATGAAAGTCGAGATATGTGCAGATGATGCATTCTGACAAGAATGTCCTAGCACTTCAGCCCTCATAACTAATAAGCGAGCAAAACATATAAACTGCAAGAAATATATGTACGGTATTTGCATTGCCGAAAGAACGTATTGTCTTTTAAAATCGAGAATTATGTCACACAAGTTCATATTTAAACAGTGAAATGTATTTTATCTTTAATTTTATGATATTTCTTTGTAATTCATGTTATTTTATATCAATTTTAGCAGTGATGCACATAATAAGACGTCGAGGTATAGACATAGAACTGACTATTGATGCATTTGTGTTAATATCCGCGCACATATTTCTTTGGAGGAATTGCGGTTGTTCATCTTCAATACAAGATTTGAACAAGTCTTAGATCAATGAAGAAATTGTCTTTTATATATGAATATATAGTACACTTTTTACGTAAATAACTTTAGTTTAAACAATTTTAGGTAAAATCATTAGATAGAAAAAAAAACAAAACGCATAAATCATATAGATATACATTCATATGCTGAACACAAATATCAACTGAAATTTATATATATAGATGTTTCCCCTTCAAAATCATTAAACCATTCACAAAACAAACAACAATAACAGAAATATTAAAGGTTTTAAGAGGCCGAAACGAGAACTTTGAACTATAATATTTAAATGAACATATCTGTCCAAAAATATTGATTTTTACGAAAAAAAAAAACGAAAAACAAAACCATAACCCAGTATATATACACACCAAGTTTTCTTTCACGTGATTCACACATAGGTATGCTCTTGTAGCAACTTCAACACGTGGTTTTTGGACAATCAACTATTCCGTTAGCGTATTTAAGTGACTATTTGTTGTACTGACATTCAATTTCTTTTTCTTGAAGCTAAAATGAGCTAGATAAAAAAGAACAATAACAATAAAGGATATAGGAGGTAGGGTCATTCATATGTCATTTATTAATCTATTTCCTCATTTTAAGTTTTATTTCTTGTACAAACACTTCTTTCACCATTATCGGATATTGCAAGATTAATAAGTATTGAAGAATTATTATTATAATAGCATTTCTTCTTTTAATTAAAATAAGACATGACGTGATATACACACTTGACGTTTACTGCGCAGAACTTGTTCTGAACATGAAGACATCAAGTAAGCAATAACTTGCTGGTCAAATGATGTCAATAATCAAATTTATAACATATATATGTGTGTGTGTTTCTCAAAACTCTAACAGTCATGAGTTCTCCATGGCCGAGTTTTCTAATATCATTTACCACTGAGGTTGTAGGTTAGAGTCCTGTTCAGTCAAAAACCTTTATATGGGAAAGTGTGCCGGTTATTTTGGGAATGACGACAGTTCTACTCAGATTCATTCTGAAGTCGTCTTTTTCAATAATTTTAACTGATATGCTATATATAAGGTGTTATTTGTGAACACCATTCAACAACCTACCCACCAAATCCATTATCAGAGTTATTTTAATATGTGATGAATTCCATCTGCGACCTTAAACACGTAATGCATTCCATCTGTGAGCTTAAACACTGACTAAATGTCAAGGTTTTGCTATTTCACGAATCAACAACAACAACAGTTTGGTGCGTAAAGAAACATCGAAGCAATAGTCGTGATATCATTTTATAATTGCTGTCACAGATATTGCACTTGTAATGAGAACAGGAATACGAGAACTTTAGTGCAACAGCCACATTTTAACAGTCATTAATCAACTTTGCACCGTTTAATTTGAAAATATTTTCGCTATTATTTATGTCAATCTGGATCATTTTAAAAACAAGTGTCATGTTTAAACTGTAGTTTTGAAAAAACAGTCTGGGAATGGTAATAAGCAGGTACACATTATTAAAGTTTTTCACTTTTCACTCAAAATATAAACTGACTATCGCTTTGAGAAAAATATTGCGTAATATGCCAACACGCATCGCGATATTTATTATTTCAATCAACATTTCGTTCTTACGTTTCTGTTCAGGTTCTGTTAATATTACTTTTTTTAACAGACAATTTGGTTAATAAGTATGGGTTTCTGCAGCAACATCTGCAGTGTAGAGTAAGACAAAGACTGAACTATTATAAAATAATCAAAATTGGGGGGGAAATGAGCAGTTGAAAACAATGAAAAATAGTCCATTTTTCTGATAGTTTTCCCTTTGCGACGACCCGGAAGTGATAAATGGTGTTGATAGTATCTGCGTTATCAGGGTCAGAATAAAATAACAACTGGTCGTTGTATAATACATATATAGTTATTTTTAGAACTTAAGTGTTTACACAGTCAACCACGTGTATATCAAAATGTAATCGATGATTGATTGATTGAATATTTAGCGTCCTTTCTATGCCACCAAGCGCTAACAGACCATCAGTTAACCTAACCACTGTTTCCTGGGAAAACAGTACTCGAGCACACTCCATCTCCGCAAGTAACTGATGATTTTCCCACTTGAAACAGCGGTGAGAGACGAATGATAATGAGACACAATGTCATATAGCAATCATCACGGAGACTTTTGCCTGCCGGGGACCTCTGTAATAGTCAAACGCGTAACCGACTGAGCTAATCGGGCCTGGCTGTAAACGATGAATGAGTTTTGATGTTTACAATTCATTTCACGTTAACAATAGATCAAATGAAAATGAAGGGCTATTGATGCCTACCTTTATGTTATAAAAGAATCACAAATGTAAAAATGTATGATGAATAATGCAACCAATTCATGTCATATCAGGTTGTAAAATATCAAACTTATAGATGTAAACAATTCATGTCATATCATTTTGTAAAATATCAAAGATGTAGATGTTAACAATTCATGTCATATCAGTTTGTAAACTATCAAAGATATAGATGTTAACAATTCATGTCAAAACAGTTTGTAAACTATCAAAGATATAGATGTTAACGATTCATGTCATATCAGTTTGTAAGATATCAAAGATATAGATGTTAACAATTCACGTCATATCAGTTTGTAAAATATCAAAGATGTAGATGTTAACAATTCATGTCATATCAGTTTGTAAGATATCAAAGATATAGATGTTCACTTTTTTGTGAAAATGGCCATTGGTGCTTTATGTCAACCAAAATGTAAAACATCAATGAATCTTAGTGTTAATTATTCATATTGTTATAAAATGTAGAAGGATAACGTTAATTGATGGCAACCATATTAATGTACGTATATTCTATCAAAATGTTTACAATGTGTGCTTTTTCGACTATGCTGTATGCAGAGTTAAAAAAATATTGATGATTACAACTTATGCTATATAACAATAGGAAAGATTAATGATTTTTGATGTTTGACGGTTTATGTGACAAAATTCAAAAGTTGAAGGTTGACGTGTGTATATGGCGTATGTTTTATCAAAAGGTGAAGGTTTACGTGTGTATATGGCGTATGTTATACCAAAAAATGAAGGTTGACGTGTGTATATGGCGTATGTTTTATCAAAAGATGAAGGTTGACGTGTGTATATGGCGTATGTTTTATCAAAAGGTGAAGGTTTACGTGTGTATATGGCGTATGTTTTACCAAAAGGTGAAGGTTGACGTGTGTATATGGCGTATGTTTTATCAAAAGGTGACGGTTGACGTGTGTATATGGCGTATGTTTTATCAAAAGGTAAAGGTTTACGTGTGTATATAGCGTATGTTTAATCAAAAGGTGAAGGTTGACGTGTGTATATGGCGTATGTTTTATCAAAAGGTAAAGGTTTACGTGTGTATATGGCGTATGTTTTATCAAAAGGTGAAGGTTTACGTGTGTATATGGCGTATGTTTTACCAAAAGGTGAAGGTTGACGTGTGTATATGGCGTATGTTTTATCAAAAGGTGAAGGTTGACGTGTGTATATGGCGTATGTTTTATCAAAAGGTAAATGTTTACGTGTGTATATGGCGTATGTTTTATCAAAAGGTGAAGGTTTATTAGAACTTGTAGATTAAATTGAGAAGTAAAATATTGATGTTTATCAATTGACGACTGTGGCAATGTAAAATATGAATGATGGTAGATGTTTATGATGGATAGTATATCACACTATAAAAGGCGATTATTTTGTAAATATATACGAATTACGTTATTAAAGATGAAAGGTTTGGTGACTGTGCCTTTGCACTATCGTATAAAGTAAAGTGGGAATATTTATTGATGTTCATGATTTATATAATATAAAAATGTGATTGATTATTGATTTATACGATATATGTTATATCAGAACGTTAAGGTAACTAGCTATTGATGTTTGTATTCCTTTTTGTACGATTTTACGTTGATCATGATGAAATGACTAAAGAAGCATTTTACGCTTTGGATGTGACAAATACGAAAATATTAAATTAAATATTATAATTCAAATATTATTTTCAAAACAACTACTGTTTTCCATTTGGACGGCATTTACTTTATTTGATGCAAAGGCATTTTTAGCATAAGCGAAGTACCTTTATACAGGTTTTGGATGTAGCTAAATTATCAGTTTTCTTTTGGTATTCCTTTGCATGAAAGCTCGTAATGCTTGTCCCTCTTTTCTAACGTCCATCTACTTATTCTTGCTGTTAATCTGGATATTTATAAAACAAAATTCAAACTTTGTTTTTACTTCCAAGTTTCTTAAGTATTAAAGTATGAACCTTTAATGTAAAAATTTAAGGAAATTTACTTAAATGAAAACATTATTATACTGGCTTGAGTTAAATAAATATTATATTTACTTTTTACGCAAATTACTCTGTCAGGAACAAAAATATGCTATCTGGCAAAAGAAATGGTATTGGGATATTTTTTAAGCAGAAATAGTAGAAAAGTATCGGTGTTGGCATTCTTCGTAATCCTAAGGTGCGTATTTAGTCCAAAAATGTATTCATAATTGAGATCAGCATGTTATCTATAAAAATAATAATTAATAAAACTAATACATATTTTTAAATCTTTACATTCCAAATAATTCAACATAATTTAACTTCCTTACAAGATTTCATGATTTTAAATTATAGTTATAGGAGGGGACTTTAAAAGAGTAATATTAATATTGAGTCAATACATGTCAATAATAATAAGAAGAAAAAAAACCAGGAAAAAACTAAATAATAAAAAAACACAATAATGGTATACATATATCATTTACATGTGTGATATATGGAGAATATCGAATTGCAGCACTTTATTAAATACCTCACATTCTACAATATTCTGTAAACTTAATTTATTTTGCTTTGTCAAATTATTTAGAACATGCAATTACAGTTTGTTATATACAACATGTTTTCATGTGGACCGTCCTCTGGTTTACTTCAATATTATTATAAAAAAAGAGTTACGTTGGTCTGATTTTTTACTCAATAAAAGTGTTGAATTAAATAAAGAATATCAAGCTAAGGTCAAACAGGCTATAAAAGAAATAACATAAATAAATAAATAAATAAATAAATAAAGAATTCAATCCAAATACAATAAAGCAACTAATTAAAGGTACTATTATATATAAGTCTCCTAAATACACATCAGATAAAAATAAAATGAAATTGAAAACTGGATCGACGATTTAGAAAAAAAATTAACTGAACATCCAAATAATAAAACAATCGCAGAAATTGTTATCTGAGTTTAATCAAATTATTGAATTACAAAAAATAAAAATATGCCAAGAACAAAATCAAAATGGGTGGCAGGGGCTGAAAGAGTGCCTAAGTGATATGGCAAAAGAGATCAGAGAGTAAAACAATTAATTTACTTATTAAAAATGATATAACAACAACAAAGGAAACAAAATGATATAATGAAAGGTTAAACAGACAAGTAGACACATCAATAAATAATAACGAAGAATTTTCCCCAAACATTAGAAAATCTCTATTAAACGAAGTACAAAAAACCCACAATCATGGGAAGGTATTCTTAAATAAAGAGGAATGTACATTTGTTTTAAAAGAAATAAATAATGTAAACTCTCCAGGATCTGATTGACTTACAACAGAATTCAATAAGTTCACATAAAAACATGAAATCTTAATTTGAAAGAAAATACAGCAGCGTTTTCTAGAGACAGAGCAGAGCGTCCATCTTGCATGCGGAGGATCTTGGGTTTGATCCGGGGCCGGATAATATCAAAGACTTGCAAAATGGTTCTAGAAGCTTCCTCGCTTGACACTCAGCATATAGAGGATAGTTCTAGGTCTGGTCGGCTCGGTGTCAGTATAATGTGACTATGTTGGACATCATATTATGTGTTTGTGGCATGATACTGCATTGTGGCAACGCTTTGAATACTATCTCAAATAGACGCCCGTCAAATATGACTGGAAAACTATTGGAAGCGACGCTAAACACCATACAACAACATAACCTGGAAAAGTATATATAACATACCATTTTAGTGTATAATAAATACAAAATTAAACATTCCAATGCAAATACATAATGAGAATATTACCTAATATTATATTTCGTATAAACGTAAAATTTATGATACCTTTTTTTGTGATGTTTGCGATATACATGTTGAAACATACACACAATTATTTTGTATCATATATCGAGAGGTTACCGACAGAAATTTAGGTACATATGAATGAAAACCTTGTTAAAATAAATTTGATTTTTCAATGATTCTTTTGGAAATCTTGACCAAACATTTATTCGAATTTATTAAACTGCATATTTATTTATGGAAAATATTTGATTTTAAAATAGAATGAAAATCTAGAAAAGAATAGCAAGTGTGAGTGACGCAGCCTGAACATCAATGGAATATACTGCAATTTTTCTAATTATAACTCACAATTGAACTTAAATTCAAATTGGAAGTGTAAAGCACCCTAATCTCTTTTCATGTCTACTCTTGTTTCTTTTCATTCTTCCATCAACGTCTATTTTCCTCTTTCGGGTTATAACACTGCTTAAATGTGGATATATCAGTAAACTCTCTAAAACGCATACAGATAAAATATGTTATTACAATCACTGGAGAAGTGAAGACATATGATGATACTAACGTTTAATTAAAAGGAACAATAAAGTAACCTCATAATAAAAGACATTAAACCAAAATAATTTTTTTTCTTATGCAATAAAGTTATAACCAGAAAATAAACCAAATTTATGCTGATACTTTTTCTAAAATTGAAGGAGCCCAATAAAAAAACTATTATATTGAGTCTCAGAACATATTATATCCATTTTAATGACTGCCTAATGCTATTTTCAGTGCACTTTGTGCTATAAACTACTAGGTCGTACAGTTAACGTTCACTGATAAAATCTCCGTTCAATGGTTTACCGTGTTACCGCCGGTGGATACGTAGATAGTTAGACAGTATTTAGCTAGTGTTTTATATATATGCCATAAGTGGGAAAACAAAGGTTGAAAATAATGCCACTAGTTTCGTAATCAATTGAAATAGGTTAAAAATAAAAAAAACACTTTTTTATTTCTGTAACCCTTTATTTCCTATAGACGCCTTTGGACACCTCTAATATAGACGCCTTTTGATACCTTATATAGAAAGCTTTTGAATTATTGGGTGAATTATGTTTATATTAACTGACAGAGTGGAAAACAATGTAGGAAGTGTTCAAATTGCTCGTAACGAGCAATCTGAACTCTTCCTGCACTGTTTTCAAAGGCCTTCTGTGATTGGTGCGGGAAAACGCGTATCTATGGAGTAAAGGGTTAAAAGAAATAACACTATTATAAGTATTGAAGAGATGCAGTTAGTTCAATATTTTTGTCGTCTCAGAAAGAGTCTGCATACATGTATTTCTCAATATACACCATAGTACGGTTATAAAAGTCGGGTAAGGTAAATGTTTGCATTGCAGTACTGACGTTTAAGTGTCGTTTATATTCGCATGCACTGCGTAACGTGCTCGCATTGTGTTGCACGATATTTTCCGTTGGGTTCAAGAAAAGGTGATCATCTTGATGGAGTTTGCAGTACTATTAAAAGAAGGGACAGAAAAGTACCACGAATTAGTTGGTGGTCAGTTCCAACGGTCGTCGCACAACCAAAGCGGAAAAAATGATTACTGATTGTATATACTGGACCAACTACACTATTCAATTTGGGAAATAAAATGATGATAGTCTCTTTTAATACGGCACTATTTAAATGTATACAGAAATAATTGGATATTATATATATTAAATGGATTCGATAGAGAAAAATTATGTAAATGATGTAATAAAATATAATAAGTTCTGATAGTCGTCTTAATTGCGTTGTCATGGTTATAACATTAATAGGCCAAACGTCATCAATATAATACTTAGTATGTCAACCAAATTACTGATGTTGTTTAATCTCTCAAACTCTATCAAAATAAGAAAGTATTTATCAAAAAAAGTTTTCAGAAACTTTGCCTATTTTTAATATGATATCTTGGGATGATATGTGTATGTTTGCATTACATGTAACAGTATATTTACTGTGCTTATCTATGTTGATTTGTAAATGACCAAAATGAAAACGTTTTGCCGAATAGCTTAATATCAACCTTATGCCTATCTTAAAGTCATGTTGATAAAGGTTAATTACCTAAGGACTTGAAGTAGCTATGGCCCAGTATGTTTTTATGAACGTAGAAATAAAACTAACCTTTAAATGAACACGTGCATCTACAGGAGTTGTTTGCAAAGTGAATATACCTTTATTTAGCGGATGCGTATACGAATATTCACATATTTAAATTGATGTTTTTGATACATTTTCGAAATCTGATAAAATTGAATTTTTCTTTAATGTACACTTCAATTTATCTTACATTTAATTTGATAAATATTTTGTTTTGTCATCGCTAGGCAGTATTTAGTACCGTCATTTTGGAAATTAAAGCTGATAAAAACTGCTTTAAACAAAATATTCTATATAGTTCTCTTTTGTTGCAATTAAATTAATACGTAAATAAAATTAATAGTTAACTTGAAATAAACATGTACTAAGAATGTCAGCTTTCGAGTTTCCTCAACAAAAAAGAAAGCGTTTTGGTAGTAAAAAACCGTTATATCGTTTTATCACTGAATGTTATTTATATAACAAGTTGGGCCGATTAACTCAGTCGAAAGCGTTTCTGATTATTTGATCGCGAGTTCGAACCTCCGTCCGACCAGAGCATTGTGATTGATATACGACATTGTGTCTCATAATCATTCGTCTCTCAGATCTGATGCAATGTTATTCCTTACTTGCGGAGGTTGGTGTGCTCGAGATATTTTGAACATTTGCAGTTCGTTGGAAAGAGTGATTAAGGCAACTGATAGAATTTTAGCCCTCTTTGGAACAAAATGACGCTTGACATTCGTTTATTTAATCAATCTATATAACATTCCTGTCCTAGGCTCAACCACAATATGTGTGAAAATGTTAAACAGTTGGGGCAATGTTCTGAAAGAACATGGTCGTTTATCATTTAAATTACGAGTAATTTATAATCATAACATAATACAAATTAATGTTTTTTCCCCATGTCTCAATTGAACAACTAGTTGTATCAATGACAGAGTATGAGGAAACAGATAATAACGATAAGTGCAGATGCATATATCCCTTCGCACACGAAATAAACGGTTATTACGCAAAGAATACCGTGCTTTCATCCATTTAAGAACGCTATGTTATTTATTCAGAACTTGTATCGTACTATTGCCATCTATTGCACGGGACCATCTTCTTTCATCTCATTATATTGGTATGTTTTATAGATACCCATATATCATAGACTTGTCAGTGAGTACATTTAGGCCTTATATATTAGAAAAAGTTTTTCGTAAACTTTTGTGACCTTTATTGCTAGCGGAGTATAGAAACTGTAGATAACATTTGATTTGTAAGTTTTTTCCCTTAATTAGTTCAACGCAATTTGCAAGGCCGGTAAACAAATAATTCTAGTTAGCATTTGAGTTTATAAAGTTGTATTTGTGACGTGTTTCAGTTTGCATTTGTTTTAATTAAGGCTGATTAATTACGCAATATTGTTAAAATCAGAAGTCGTTCCAAAGTGTTGTAAACATTTCATTTGCATTGACTAGTATAATCATAACGGGAGTGTCTCGGTATTTTCTGCCATTAGTCGGAATCAATCGGAATCCGTTATGGGGCGCTACCATCGCTGTTGGTATAAAAGGCCATAGCAGCCTTGAAAAATGGGGTCAGTCTATGTTTTGCTGTCGACAGAGTAGCAAAGACAAGTGACATATCATATACATTTGAGATAAAACAACTGTGGGACTTTGGGCCGAAATACAGTAGTTGAAAAGCAACGTAGATGCTCAGCGTCTCGTTGACAATAGTAAGCTACTTGTATTAGTTGCACGGGTCGCATGGTTATTCCGAAGTATAGGTTCGAACCAGGTTATAAGATATATATACTATCAGACCCGACTGATGCTCAGCATAATTGAGTTTGGTGATAGTTAGAGTTCAATACTATAGGTGTAGTGGTATAAAATAATGAGTAATACAGGGCTCGAATGATGCGCAGCGTCATTGGGTTCGTTGATGGATAAGGTTATTGTTAGGAAGTAAAGCGTACATTTGTATATATCATCGTGCTCGACTGATGCTTAGCGTCATTGTGTGACGAAGTGCTTTATTTGTTCATTGTGCACGACTGATTCTCAGCGTCATTGAGTAACAAGGAATTGCGTTTTATTATAGTTAAAAATTATACACATTAATTGTACATTGATTATTGCAACCAACCAATCATTTATCTAATCATTGGAACAAATCATCGGCAAAGTAGCTCAAGAAAAATCATACATATATATCAGTTATTAAACTAGCTGTATTTATCGTAGTAAGTTCATGCAACTACCTCTCGGTGCACGCTACACTTTGAATAAAAACCCTCTCCGTATAATGCCTTTTTGAAATTTATGTTATACTTTCAAAATTTTAATTGCACAATTTG
This sequence comes from Panopea generosa, assembly GCA_029582155.1. Taxonomy (NCBI): domain Eukaryota; kingdom Metazoa; phylum Mollusca; class Bivalvia; order Adapedonta; family Hiatellidae; genus Panopea; species Panopea generosa. The sequence goes on from CM055894.1 coordinate 88,801,987, forward strand.
CCGTTGTCCTTTAGTAAATAACTATGCCAATCCTGACTTCTTGACAAGGATTGATCTTAAAAATAACGTTTTTAGTGTCTAGTTTGTATTTCAACGTGCATATAATGTTCATTCGTATCCATGCTTTATGTTTATATTGATACCATGATAAATATTTTCATAAAAACACATCATTAGATAATTATACTGTTTGACATGTGTTAAAAACCGGATAATGTGGAAAATGAGATTGGGCGTATCCTTGTCGGATTTATCTTAACAAACCGCTTTCCGCATGTTCTGAGGTTTTTAAATTAACGAGCTTTTTCCTATACAACATGACCTCAAACAAATGAGATTACTCCTGAATTTTATACTCTTAGTGATAGTGATAAAATGAAGTTCCTATTTTCAAATAAATCTGTTTTAACGTATAAAAGAAACTAAATTTTTACTTGTATAAATAAAGTGATTATATTATTTTATTTTTAAAAAATTACTGTCAATATCTTAGTAAATGTGAAAGTCCATTTCTAATCAGTTCATTACAAATCTGATTTGAAGTGATAATTCATCTTTTAAAATATTTCTTAAAATTCGCGTAAGTACCAGTATCTTTTAGACGGAAGCCAAGATGAGCAATGGGTTTTTTCAACTTTTATTAAAATATAATATTAATAATTTGTAACGATAAATGTGATTAGAATAAATATTTTATGAATTAGAAATATTAAATGAATTGTATATTGGCTCTTATAATTATCTTTAGGATGGCATATCTTATCTTATGTAAAATTGCTATGTTCTATGTTAATAAAAAATGATAAATAAATGCAACATATTCTTTTGGTGTTTCATTGTTTATTATCTACAGAACACTCCGGTAGTAAAATGAACCACAACGTGATATGGTCTTTACAGAAAAGTTTAAGAACCGTTTTGAAAGAACCATGTCTTTTATCAGTCGAAGCATGAATAAAATTTTAACACAAGTTTAATAGCTACGTGTAAAAAACATATAAATTGCACACATTATGAAATGTAAATGAATACGTGGTGTCTTGCATTCAAAACGCGTGTCGTAGAATTAGTACCGGAAGAATATGTGAATATTGACATCACCGAGAAATTGGGAAATGTTCTCAATTAAAAAAATAAAGACGAAAATTGCGTAATTTTTCAATACATTTCAGGTTATATATGACATACTAAGTTTTGCTGGTGGAGGAAGACCTCAGCCTGAGACTGAATTAAACGAAAAAAGAGAATCATGCACTAGATTGAAACGGCTTCCGTGACTATTTGTGTTGCTTAATTACAGTATAATGCATGTTCGTTGCCGCACCTAAATGTAATAAAACATCTTTTATTATGTATGAAATACCGTGCAGAATATCATTCTGAAACGAGTTCACTAGGTTTCCTACATTCACGTTTTGTGACCAAAACATATTTTTGTCTTTGTCCCAAATGTACTATGATTCAGTCCAAAACGTGTCTTCTAAGGTTGCACCAACCACACATACTCTCCTAATAGGATTCAGAGGCGCCGATAACGAAAAGCATGTCCATAATGTTAAATGTTTAGATTAAGTACATACGTCTCTATTGCTAGTCATACCAATATCTAGGAATACATCGTTTCAATTTTAAACAGTTAAGGTGTCTTAAATAGGTTCACATCCAACTTATAGCCGTTTCTATAAGAGTGTAAAACCACCATTAATTTTCATTCTTATTTCTATAGCGAAGTAAACATTTTATAATAAAGTCATTTGTAGAAAGTCCAAATTATAGACAGGGAACTTATTATTTTCTTTCTTTTGTTCAATTTCTTAATGATATATATATATATGGAGATAATTATTTGCAAATAACCAAGACATAAATGTACAGACCAGACTACGGCGATTGCGCCTAGCTACAATGCAAACCATATATACATTATCAAGGCCTCTGCCAAACCAATAAATTTGGTGTCGACCATGACTTATATACTATGGAATTACATACAACACATCTGGACAGGGTTGACAAATTTACATACATGAAGTGATAGCTTTTTATGAGTAGGATCTAGTTAAGGATTCATGACTACTCACATGCTATATAAAGGACATATTTATAAACCCGTTGCATCATATAAATACAGTGAATATATATATATATATATATATATATATATATATATAAAGGGAGATAATTAAATTCACAACAACGCAATTTACGATTTTTCTGATCTTTTCAGTTGCTCATTCACAATGCATGATGTATATATATTGAGATAATTATATATATTTAACTGTATTCAATTTAAAATTAAGAGATTTATATATGCTATGTATGCTATGCTTTTTCGAGTAGTGACACATATGTATGTTACTACTATTTTTGCGAACCATTGTGGGTGAAAGCCTATGGGCGAAATAAGTACAATATGTATACATGCACAATATGACTTTGCGGTTCTCACTTGAAAGTAGAGAGTTTCTGCAGTTGTTAAATTTGAAAAATATCCAGTAACTATTCTGTAAGAACCATAACCGTTTATCATTTAAATTGTAATTCTATTTAAATAACACAATATGCATTGTATAACTTATGTCCCAATTAAACAACTTGTTATATTAATGACAGAGTATGAGAAAACAGGTAATTACGATGCATAAAGATGCATACACCACTTTGCACACAAAAGTGGACGACAATTACTCGAGGAATTCCGTCCTTTAATCCATTTAAGAACTCCATGTTATTCATTCAGAACTTGTATCGTACTATTTCCGTCTTTCCGTAAAATAACTGCTGATAACATGTTTACACACGCAGAAAAAGATGTAGGAAATGTACTATTTAAAATGTTATATCATCTGCTCATGCTTTAGACTGACCTTTTTGGGAAATTTGAAAAATACATGCATCTATTTCGTACTTTTATGTTCAGAAGTGCATGTTTATATGTCAGAAAGTATAGACTCTTGAAAACACGGGTCATTTCCTTTTTTTCAGTAACTAACAAAATGAATATATTTATCCAAATTATCAAGGCAATGAATACCAATTCGAGGATGTATAAACGACTTTAAACCATGTTTAAAATAATTATTAATAAAATTTAATTGCAACGCATTTAAATGCATGCAGCATCAAATTTGCACGTGTAACGTATGGTAATTGTGTAAGGAATTTCGTTCTTAGTTCAATTTAAAGGCAATATATCAGGAATACTCGCAATTACGCAATAGAAAAAACAACGTTCAAAATTTAATTAAGGCATATAATTATCATTTTATTGCTCAAATAGGAATAATTTGGAATTTTCAACTGATAATCTAATCAGCGTCTGTGAAATTAAAACGAAATAACTAGAAAAATAAGTAACAATCACGTTATCCTTTTATACATGTAAGTCGTTACGTAATTCTTTACGTCTTATTGCCTTTGGTAACATGTAACAAATATATAACAGGGTATTTGATTAACTGTTATCAATCGGCTTATCTCCACCAACACCAGTTGTTGTATCAGAAACTATATTTTATTTTATTTTAATTACTGGTAAAAATAAATGTTTTTTGCTTTACATGTTACATAGGCAACTTAAAGCATTTAGACGTTTAATAGTATTATTAAAAGCAGAAATGTTATTACAAAAATGAATATTTAGAAGGAATATTTTTAAAAATACAGTATGTCAAAAAACTAGTTTTGGTTTAAATATATTTTGAAATATTTTATAATTTTACATACATTTTCAAACAATTGCTAAAAAGAAATGGAATGAAAGGCACGTTTATAGAATCCTTCACCTTAATACAATTACCCAAACTATGATGGCAAATGCGGATTTCTAGAACAGTATGTGAGCTAACAACATTTATAACAACATAAAGATAAATATGAAAAAAGAACAATAGAAATATATACTATAATGTCCAAATATGCAGGAAAATCATAGGGTAGACCAGATTGCTTTTTCACAATTTCGATGGTTTTATGACAGTGCTTCTTTTATGACAATTCTGCCCGTTTGTAGCAGTGTATCACTTCGCATCTTTAAACTACAATTCCTTCATCCAACTATACCAAATGTCATCCAAACTTGGCAATACTCATGAAAATTATTTAAAGAATCTTGCTACCGTTACTAAGGGGAGGTAATTGGAAAATGAGACCTTAAGTGCATATCTAAAATATGAGATGGAAGCAGAGTTCACGATTTCCTCTGCAAAAGTGTTCCACTTGCGTATGAATGAGGTAATAAAAGAGTTATAGTGTTAGCTTGTACGTGCAAGTATCGATGGGAAACGTTTTGAGATATGTAAAGCGTATCTTCGTGTGCTTTCTACAGTATGTGGAATATGGTTAGATAAATTCTCTGGAGATACTTTAGTATCATTTTATAAAATTGAACAAGTGTTTCCTTCGTCTTTGATTTAAGTTTTTCCCACTGCGTTTCATAGTAAAATTGTTTAATAAAAGGTTTTGTTGCACCGGTTACTATCTTGGCAGCTTCGGTATAAATTTTATTAAGTTCGTGCTTCAGGATGTTTAATGATTGGTTATATAAAATTATCTATTTAGTGTCTATTTTGTATTTCAACGTACGCATTCTCGTGTCCATGCTTTGGATTTAATATAGTCAACTTGCTTGAACTATGATATATTGTTGGATAAAAATACACAATGATGTTACGCTGTTTATATGTGAAATCTAATGATTGTTAAAAAACAGGAAGATGACAAAATGAGAATTGACTTACGAGAAAATAATAATGACATAGTTTTGTAATTTAACTTTCCGCTTATTCGCCATTCTGATATATTTCAAAATAACGCATTTGTCACCACATGACACATTCATTTTGCGCTTCATTGCTTGTTTATTATCTATATATAACGTCTGTAGTAAAATTAACCACAACATGAAAATAGTTTTAAAGAAAAGTTTAAGCACCGTTCTAAGAGAACCATGGCTTTTATCAGCCAAATCATAATTAAAAAAGTTATACAAGGCTAATAGCGACGTTTTTAGTTAGTATTTTTATTTGTATACATGAACTGTCAATGCTTAATGCGTGTCTCTTATTAAAAACGCTTGTGGTACAATTTGTATCAGAAATGACTTTTATAGTTCCGATAAGTTACCGCTGAGGACAGTTACATATAAAAGATAAGGTTGTGGGAATGTGTTATTTTTTAAATAACCAGTAAGGAGGAATGTGTGCTTGAATAACAAATACAGATGAATAGTGACCTGGAATAAACGAACAAAAAAAGAACCTACCCAGGATAAAACGATTTATGAGTTCATAAACTGCAACGACCATTATGTATAGTTGAAAGGTTTCCGTGCAGTATTTGTGTTGCTAAATAACAATATAAGACAGGTTTGTTACCGCACCTAAATGTAATAAAACATATTTGTCATTATGTTTGAAAAACCCTGCAGAATATCATTCCAAAACGAGTATACTAGATTTCCTGCATGCACGTATTGCAACGGAAACATAATTGTGTCTTTGTCCCCAATGTGCTATGTTTCAGTACAAAACGTGGCTTACAATTAACAAAGTAGCACAGACAGCATGGAATGCCATAAAAGAATTCAGGAACGCTGATAACAGAAATAATTTCCATGTTTTTAGCAAAATGTTAAATGTCTAGATTTAGTACATACGCCTCTAGTGTATAAAGTCATACTGGTATACAATAATACATTGTTACAGTTTCAATTAGATTCACTTGCATTTGATAGCTATTGCGACAAGGGTGTAACACCACTATTTATTTTCCTTATTTTGTCTATATTGAAATAAACAGTGCAGTTAATCATCTCTAGGCAGAACTTTATATGTCAGCTGTGCTCGCTGGTGTTCGGCTGCCTTACATTTTAAACGACTAAGTTTATTTAGTTATATGAAATCTTTTAATGAACATGTCTTTATGGACACTTTACATGCTGATAGCTTAAAACAAATGTAGCTTAGCTACATAAAGTTAGCATTTGAAGTTGTCACTTCATTGAAAGATTATACATGCACGTGTTCTGAAGGTCACTTGTACATTTTACCTTTTACGTTTACATGGTATCTGTCTAGCAAAGTTAATATCAAGTTCTCTACTTCTTGTCTAACCTAGATTTAATTGGAAACAAAATATATCATCCATGAAGCGTCCAAGTAATTCAATTATAATTGAATTTTTATAATTTAATAAATATTTATTTATATGAGTAGTTTACATTTGAACTATATAAAATGTTAGACACAATATAGTTTTTTTGCGTTATGATTGGCGAACGAATGTCCCTTCTAGTTTCCACCAATGTTTCTGTAGAACAGAATATGTTTGTGAACTATTGGAATGTATATTAGAAAGCCGAATGCAGCAATGGTTACGTTGTATTATGAAAACATTCATAGCAGCGTATGGTCACAAAAATATGTGGTCAAGGTATCTTTAAAATCAGTTTTATCATTTATATTTATATTTTTTAGTAATGCTCGTACATTAATTAATATTCTGACATGTGACATTATGTTTGAAAAAAATGAGCAATCAATAAATCAATTAATACATAAATAAATGAATAAATAAATCAATATACAAATGAATAAATAAATAAATGTAAACATACATAAATAAATATATACATATAGAATATCTGGTTTTACGATGGTGTCTAGTTTGATTGAAAAAGTTGTTAACATCACATCATGTTTAATAAAAAAATATCAATCAATCAGTCAATCAATCAATCAATTAAAATATCAATTTATCAATAAATGAATAATTTATAAGTGAATAAATAAATAAATATATACCTAGATAAATAAATTATTCCATAAATATCTGGTTTTATGATTGTGTCTTATTTGATTGAAAGAGTTGTCATTTTAACATCATGTTAAATAAAAGACATCAATCAATCAATAAATCAATTAATATATCATTAAATGAATAAATAATTAAATTTATAAACAAATAAATATACAGTGAAACGTTCATTTTCATAGTTTTGTTTTCAAGATAGCATCCTCTTCCTTTCGAATGTCGGTATTGTCCCGAGTTTTCGAAGCACATTATGTAAGAATAATGCAATGTGTGTGGTACATAAATACTGCTTATCTGATCGTGTTTTATGACATTACTCTGCATTATGAGTCTGTCTTGCTGCCAATTAGATTGTATTTACCGCTAATTATACCATAACTATCTGGTTTAATGATTATGTCTGGTTGAAAAAGTTGTCATCATAAAATATGTTTAATGTATATATAATCAAGGGTTATTTACATTATTATCCGTTGATCACTAGCAACGAGCCATTTGTATTTTCTAAAACATTTAAAATGATTTTATTTTTCAATTAATCTATAATTGACAGCGAATATATCAGCTAAATGGGATATATGGTTTTGTGAGCGCACACAGTGAGAGCCTATTATTCCAACTGCTCATCAGTCAAAACATTTGGGTGCTAAACTAAATAGTTTGTTTTCGCTATTGAAATATTTTAAGGATAGGTATAACCAAATAAGGTTGAAATGAGCGATTGCATGTTGAGAAGAAATTTAAATAAAATACCTAAACGTTTGGGCCGGGTAGGTGTAGTTGTAGAACTTGCTGACAGTTTTGTTCAGGAACAAGATCTTTGCATGGTATTATTTATTTTCAACATTGGTTTCCAACGTCTATTGTTGATTGTTTAATTGTCTATATGTGTATTATGTTTTTGTACAATAAAACCACTCTAATAAAACCACCTTTGGGACCGGGCAAAAGTGGTCTTAATAGCAGGGTGGTCTTATTATCGAGGTCCTGAGACATTGGCAAAAGTTTCAGGCCCTTGTAGCCGTAATAGTAAACGGATGTATACTATATTGTGCTATATACTGTATATGTGGATTTACTGTTATACCATTGATAATAAAAAAAATAAAAAAATCCTTTCTTTCTTATTAATGACTAGTTAATGTTTTTAGGATATAATCAAAATAAATATGTTGTATGGTTTATCTTTTATTTACAAACATAATATAATAACAAGTAAAGACAACACAATGTTTTTAACATTATGCTTGAGTAAATATAGTCCTTCCTGTGGGGTCCCTAGTAGTGTCGTTTCCTTTCACTTATGGCATTCTGTCCTTATCAAAGAACGTATTTGAACGTTCATTTCATCATTGTCAGGACCTTGAAAACACAAACAAAAATATAAAAATTGTAACAACAGTTTAATTCTTAATCATCATATAAAATTGCTATTATTAAAAGTGAATTCATTGTATTTTTGTTTCTCCGTTTTTACAGACGTGTTTTATTTTTTACAGTAAATTCATCACATCATAAAAGACCGTCAATATCACTCAAATAACAATTAACCAATTAAAAGATGCATACTTACTGGTTTTCATTCTTCGTAGTCAATTGTTTTTTAACAGGTATATACAATTCTATCGACCACAAAGTTTGTTTTAACAACACCCTCTCCGGTGTCCTTTATGGCTTTGTTTACCTGAAAACGTCACACCTTTAACGACAACCACAAATCGGCTCATTGATTATGTCTTATTTTTTTCCTCGAGGCGTCTTCGGTCAAACACGTGGTCGTAAATAGAACAAAGACCGTATTTGGGACAGATTTGGTGGTCGTAATACAGGATTAGCGGGGTGCCCGTATTATCGGAGTAAATAAATGTCTGTAAGAGCGGGGTGGTCTAAATATCGGGGTGGTCGTTAGGTGGAGTTTTACTGTATATGTATTGTACTCCCATGTTGCTGTTTAAATGTTTATACTCTCGTGTATATTTGTACTATGGAGGAAATAAAGAATCAATGTCTGTATGTGTATTATATTTTTATATTTGTATTGTACTCCAATGTTCCTGTTTAAATGTTTATACTCTCCTGTATATGTGTACTATGGAGGAAATAAAGAATCAATCAATCAATCAAAACTATGTATGTCTTCACATAAGGGACACAACTATGTATGTCTACACATAAGGGACACAACTATGTATGTTTTCACTGAACTACTTACATATCTAAAGCACACAATGCTTTAGATATTCAGATAATTATTGAATGTTTCCATATCGATATACTAGACTAAGTATTGAATCTGGCACGAATATAATAATGATTTATTTACAATAATGAAAGTTCATCTTTTGTTAATTTTCGACGGCTACGTTGTGTGATATTGAGATTGCACGACTTTGTCAGTTCAGCTTAATAGATGCATTCCATGCTGCTTTATTTCCATTTTTTATCTTTTATTTAAGAAAGACAGTGATGTTCATGCTGTTATTCATTTGTGCGTTATTGCAAAGTCGAAAAATATGCATATAAGTGTTTGGCAATGTGAATGCCCGTACAATGACATATCATTATCAAATGCGTTCTTTCTTTGTATTCCAGGAGAGTCCATTGTGCTGATAGACGATGTACTGTTAAGTCACCATGTCGTTACCATTAATTCTTTTTTTTTTCAAGTACACCAAAAATTGATATATCAAACCGTGCCATTACTTTTCGTTGTAGGCCTAAGCCCATCATCGATTGTTTTTATGATTCTCATTCATTGAGAACCCAAATGAAAGAAGCGAACTTTACATTTTACTATTTGTCAGCCTCGGCACTACCGAAATATGATGAGAAAAGTAGGGGTATTGTGGCATATAAGATATTTCTTTCTGTTTAGAGTGCATTGTTGAGAAAATGAAAAAAAGCGTTAGAAATCATTTATTTATTACCAAATTTCTGAGCATATTGGTTTCTTAATTCACAATGACAAACATGTTAAAATTTTATCAATAATGCCATTCAAATAAACAAAATGAAAATTAAAATAAGGAAAATGAATTTTTAAAGATTTTTTTTTAATTCATAACCACCATAATACGACTGTCCCACAGAGGCACTGTGAGGCAACGCTTGGTGTAGCAAAAACCTTTATTGTAACAAAATCAGTTTTTGTTAAACTAGTAGTCATAAGAGCAACCCTTAGTGTAACAAACATATTTTGTTACACTAATTGGCAATATTACCATCTATCCCTTTGGGTTTGGTCGCGAAAATTAATGCTGTCTCAGATGCTATGTCACTTTCAACTCGGCAAAAGTGAGTTTTTTTCCAGTCTTATTATTACGGCATACCTTACATTTAGACATCATATTTCACAAATATTGATGGTGTTTTTCGATGGACAAGTTTGAATGCAATATTTGATGAATTTCTCATAGTCACATACCAGTATGAGGGTGTAGCTAGCAATAATAGAAACTACTAGAGATGAATGTAGGTTGAGTCCGTTTATTTGTTAGGTTTTTATATTTGTTTACTATGTTGAATTATATAGTGTTTATTATGTTTGAGTTGAAAACTATCTTATGTGTTGATTATCTTCGATAAACAACTATTTTCTTGGTTATTATCTTTTCATTATTATTTTTGTCAACATAACTACATATAAGTTCTGCCTGGGCATTCACCTTCTCGTAGAAAGCAAAAACATTACCCTCTCGCATTTTTTTAAAACTATAATCACCCTTTTCAAAATACAAGCTTAGCTGCTTATTCCCTTCAGCCTTCATTTTTTAATTGGCCATGCAAGATCCATGTTTCTTGTCTTGAGAAGAACAAGTATTTATTTTCTTGGAAGTTGAAGTTTTGTGTTTATTGGCTTTGGAGTTAGTCTCTTGTTTATTGTCTTGGTGGGAAAAAAAACATGTGTTTATTTTCTTGGAGATGAATTACTGTGTTGTTTGCCTTGGAGTTGAATTATTGTTAATTATCTTGGAAAAGAACATATTTGTTGATTATCTTGGGAGTTAAAATATTACGTTCACAATCTTGGAGTAGAACAAGAATCTTGATTACTTTGGTACCTAAGGATGAATCAAATTTGTGAATTGTATGGTCCCCACCCCACTGGGGCATTGGGGGCGGGGCCAAAACAGTCAAATTCAAGGTAAACTTTAAAAATCTTCTTACTATAGGAAGCACTAGGAAACAAATGGTAAGCATGATCATGGCCACATATGGGTCCTTTATAAAAATTGTGAATTTCATGCCCCAGGGTCTCACGTATTGGCCCTGGGGGTGGGGCTAACTTGACTAAATCTATATAAGAGAAAATGACAAAAAAAGTTGTTTTTAATGGCTGAATAGGCTTATTAAGATGTTTGTTTTGTGTGATTTGTTGTTGCTGACATAACGGTGAATACCTTTGTGAATTTCATGGTCCCGACTCCCATGAGGTCTTAGGGGCGGGGCCAAAACAGTCATATTCAAGGTTAAAAATCTTCTTATTATAGGAAGCACTCAGAAACAAATTGTGAACATAATTATGGACGCATATAAGTCCTTTATAACAATTGTGAATGTCATGGCCCTTGGTCTCACGGTTTGGTCCTGGGTTGGGGTCTACTTTACCAAATCTATATAAGGGAAAATGACAAAAAACGTTGTAATCTAATAACTGAATAGACTTATATGAATGTTTTTTTGTGATTTGTTGTTGCTGACATGGCAGTTTATACCTGTGTGAGTTTCGAGGTCCCCCATGAGGTCTTGGATGGGGGGGGGGGGGGGGGTGGGGGGGGGGGTGGCGGGGCCAAAATAGTCAAATTCAAGGTAAACTTTAAAAGTCTTCTTTTTATTATAGGAAGCACTGGTAAACAAACCGTAAGCATAATTAATGAGGCTTATGAGTCTGTCATAAAAATTGTGAATTTCATGCCCCTGCGTCTCACGGCTTGACCCTTGGGATGGGTACTACTTTACTATATCTATATACGAGAAAATTATGTGATATGTTGGTGTAGATATGACATTCAAAATCCATATTTGAATTGTTTTCGCTTTTCGAACGACAGAAGTTCGAAAACAGATTCATATAGCTTTATGTCATCAATGATATTCAGGTGACCGATAAAGCCCATGGGCTTCTTGTTAGCTTTACTGGCCAAATGCCAGAAGGCCTTATGCGATGGCGCGTTGTCCCTCGTCTGTTGTCCGTTAGCAGCACTTTCTCTGAAACCACTAGGCCAGTTAAACTCAAACTTAACATGGATGTTTCTGCTGAATAGGAGATTATACAGATTATTATTATTATTATTATTTAAAATTCAAGATTGCCACCGTTACTAAAATAGTATGAAATCTTCTTCTCATGAACCGCAAAACAGATTATGAAAATATTTATGTTATAATTGTCTTCAACTATAGTTCTATTAGATTTGTTCAAATGGTGTCCCTAATGTTAAAAATGACACCGCCCCGAGGGCTCAATTAGGGGACACGTGATTATAATACACATTAATAAAACAAAATTAAAATGGAACTGATTTTGCCTATATTTTCACAGAAGCATTGTTTGGTCAAAGAGATTAAGATTTGTTAAAATGACTGGATTCAACTGTCTGACGGTGTCAGGAGGGGCCCCAAAAGGGTATAAATTGGGAATTTTAAAATTCTTTCTCTTAAGAATCAGTCAGACAAATTGTTCATATTTGGCATAAATTATCTCTATGATTAGGGGTTTTAATCAAGATAAGAATCAAGGAGCTAGTATTTATAGGGGCTCTGTGGTGGGACTTGGAGTTTTACAGACCCTAAACCGCTCAAGTACCCCATAATTGCACTCCATTTGCGCTCAGTTTGCACTCCGTTCGCGCTCAGTTTGCGCTCCGTTTACGCTCCGTTTGCGTGCACTCGATTAAGGGCGGTTAATTTAATGCACTCACAAACGCAATTCTTCGCTCATGAGCGATGTTTACTATCTTTATTTTATACTCATCTCAGCGTTCGCTTCGTTCGTTCAGCGTTCACTCATCGTTCAGTCCGCTCAGTACGGTTTCCGGCCCATAACCAATCGCAACCTCTCAACTCTTAAAATGATTCCATATTGACTTTTTGATTGAAACTGTTAAAAAATGGCGCAATTTAATAAAAAGTATCCATGGGATTTAGTCAAGGTAATTGATAATCCGATTGTTTGTCTACATATTGTGTCACCTGCTGTGCGAAAGGTTGTAAATTTCGGATAAACCATTACTGATAATAAGGAAGATTTACAGAAGAGTCTATATTTTGATATGTGATCAGTGGTCTGTGTGATCAAAGAATATCGCACGTTCTACTGACTTCTACAACCCAGACCGAAATGTGTTTGTGTCAGTAACGTCTTTGATATATCGTAAGCCGTTTTTACAACAAAGCAAACCCGCAGTATGTGATTGAAACGAAAAGGTATAAGAAAACCTACCAGCCAATTAACAACAAATCAAACAAATTCATTTAAGATATTGGTTATTTGAGGTTTGAGAACGATACTTTAGTATGTAAACCAATGATATTAATATCATTAAATTAACGAAACGAAAACACCACGTTATAAAATATAACCAGTACTGAGTAAATGGTAGAAAGTGTGACACACGTATAAAGGGATGTGTATCTAAGGCTGTCTATTTACCACAGCTGGCATTCTGGATCTTGATTTTTGATGTAAAATAAATAAATTTAAAACAAAAATAAATCAACGTGCATGCATGGGCAATATACTTACGATTTAGTTGTTTTATTTTACGTAAAAAATGCATTTATTATAAATTACGAACATATTTGACAATTTTGACAGTTTACAGGTTTTGTCCGTTAATTATCTGTCATTAGTCCCGTGGGTTAAATAAACAAGTCAATTACTTTCCCAATCTGCAGGAGATGAATGTCGGCATAACTTTTGATAAAAAACAGATAAAACAAAAAATCACAAGATAAAAACAATCCTACAATTTTAAAACTAATGAAAATGTAGTATTTATTTGTATTATCATTATTTGTTTTATTTTTTTTAAATATTATTATCATTGGATCTGTTATTATAATAGATATATATTAACTTCTTGATTTGTCACATTTTTTATATTGGATACGTGCGTGCGTGTATTTTGATTATAATTTGTACCAGATTAATGAATCTTAATTTAACCCACGACATGTGCTTCAATAAGAAATATATAGTCAAAATCAATACTAAAAAAATGCAATTTTTTTCATAATATTATTATTATCATCATTATTATTCGGCCTGTCGTGTCGTTTGGTATACATACATTTATTTTACATTAATTTAATTTAGCTTGATTGTGAAGCAAGCTCAGAGCTTATGCATATCATTCTCCAGTGCATTCCTTTATTAGATCTGGTACTGAATTGTGTTTGAGAGGTCATAGTGTAGAGCGCGGGTCAAACTCACGACCTCTGCCGTCTGAAGCCAGCTCTATCCACTGCACTACTGACCCACTTTAAATTTAAGAATGAAATTAATTTGGTACTATTATTTTCATATTTTAATGAGATGTGCACGAGTATAATGTTTTCACTTTAATTGCAATAGAACAGTTTTACGTGCATTTTTTTCACAACTAAGCACAGACTCGGTGTAACTATGTTTGGGGAAAACATAAAATTAAACTCAAAATTGAATTTAAAATGGGTAATTTTTATTTTGCCAAAATACTCAAACAAATAGAATCATAATCATATAATTTTCCGCATATCTATGTTTTGTTTGATTCACAAATGCATTGATTTATTTTTAGGTTTAGAGCTGTATACGCTTAAATCCAATTGAAATATATGTTCTGTATGTTCTATAACTAATTAATATCGAAATAGCAAGGCAAATAGTGATTTCATGTTACATATTTTCAAATTGTTATTTACATAATAAATAAATTTATTTATATTTTTGTTACGCAAGCCAAATCATGTTTAAATGTGCAACTAAATTGGCGTTGAAACCGTAGATAACCGTTGATGCGTCATCTATTGTATAATAAGTTTATAAACTTTATTATATTGATTAGCCCAATATTGATATTAATGATATAATTGACATAATCGTTGACCAAAATAAGTTTTATCATGCGTTATACTAAAAAAAAACATTTATATATACTACATGGTTTATATTTATGTGAACCGAAAATTTCTTATTTATCTCGATTTTGATTATTGACTTCAGGTTCAAATAATGAAAGAAGATTGTATCCGAATGAACGAGTGCACTCAGTAGCGCACGAATAGTTTAGTTATCAGTTATCTTACTGTGTCTGGCGTATAGTGCATTACTGCGCATCTGAGTGCACTCAGCGTATCTGAGTGCACTCAGCGTGTCTGAGTGCACTCGATCTATTTCATGCGTTCAGGAGTGCGTTTATTATTCAAAATCAAGCGTTCGCTAACGGTCCAGGTCCGCTCCGTCAGCGCTCAATCTGGGCTCAGTTCACGCTCCGTCTGCGCTACGTTCGCGCTCCGTTTACGCTCTGAGTGCATCCCGTTTGCGTGCAACTGAGGTACTTGAGCGGTTTAGGGTCTGTACATAGGGATACAATGGAAAACGGTAAAATTCTCATTTGTTCACCCATTTGTACGAAAATATTATTCAGTTTCAGTTCTGAAGCATCAACTAGTCATAGCAAATAAGATTTGGTTCAATAAGCAGGATAAATTTCCATTAAGGGCCAAGTGGGGTCACAAAAGGCTTAAATTTGAAATTTTACAACAATCCTCTTCTCTACAACCGATCAGTCAAATAAGTTCATATTTGATGTAAATTATCCCTATGAATGGGTGTTTTAAGATGGTACAAATCAAGGGGCTAGTATTTATAGGAGCCCTGTTAGGGGACTTTGAGTTTTACATAGCAAGTATATTGGAAAACGGAAAATTCACATTTTTCTCATCCATTTGTGCAGAATTATTATTCAATTTGAGTTCTTAAGCTTCTTCTAGTTATAGCAAATAATATCTGGTTCAATAAGCAGGATTTAATTTTCATAAGGGGCCGGGGGCGGGGGGGGGGGGGGGTCTTAAAAGGATTAAAATTGAATATTTTCAAAAATATTTTTTTCAATAACTAGTCAGTCAATCAGTTTATATTCTATATAAAATTATCCCTATGGTTAGGGGGTTTGAAGTTTGTACAAACAAGGGGCTGAAATGGATAGGGGCTTTGTATGAGGACTTTGAGTTGTACATAGGAGTACTATGGGAGAAAAGAAAATTCTCATTTTCTCCAGAATTTTTGCAAAAACAATTTTGAATTTGAGATTTAAAGCATTGTGTATAATTTCAAATAATTTTTGTTACATAAAGAGGATTGCAATTCCATATGGAGCCGGAGGGATCCCAAAAGAGTTGATTTTGTTATTTTGTAAAAACTGATTAGTTGAATGTGTTACATAAAACAACAACCACTATAAACCAGTAAAGTGTACACAGACCCTATTTGGCCTCTTGTTTTTTTTTTAAATTCCAAACATCTCCGACGACAGTACATGGTCAAGATAGTTTGGGTGAAGCATCATCTTATGACATGTTCTCTGTGGTCAGTTTTTGAGTCGCTAGAGAAACTAATATTTAAATGCATTTTGACAAAATTTTCACTGTAGTAGAGATATCACAATCTGAAATGATGTCATTACTGTAGACTGAAGTTGTTAGACAAAAAGAAAGTTTGTGCCTAGAAAACAAATTGTTCAACCATTTGTTTTTGCTGTATTGTGAGAAATAAATTCAATAATTGGGTTAAAAAGGGAAAAATTAAAAACACTCTTCCTTATTATACTCTCTTCGTGAACCTTCAATAAATATTTCCCTATAAAACATGCACCGGCCACCAGTACTTTTAGTACTTTGATTCAATTTGTCATTACATTGATATCTTAACTAATATTTTTATCAGACAGAGGAAATAATATGGAATGAGAAACCTTTGATAAATTATCTACATTTGTTGACCCAATTACAGTTGTTAATCATATTTTCCTCTTGGTGTGTGCGACGACCGGAACAAATTAGGTTTCAATAATTTCGAGTCCCTCTTAAACCTTTAACCAAGTGGTCCTCATCTCAGTCTTGTCCTAGCCTTAATTATTATTTCTATTCCGACATCAAGAACATCTGCGTACAAAATCACTTGTATCTTTTTAAATTTACATGTAACGCTTGTGTGTGTGTTTGGTAGGTGGGAGGGTGCGTGCGTGTGTGTATGTAATAAGTAATTAGGCGCCAAATGTATTTCTCATTCCAATCAACACGGATCAAATATCCGCAATAGTAACTTAGCTAAGTAAATACTGAACAATGAGCGCACATAAATCGGACACGTGACTCACCCATGTAAGTTTGCTGTCTTAATGCTGTACACATCTTCCTGAGTCGTACGTTTCGCATCATTTTTACATTTCCCATAGGGCCCCATTCTAATATTATTTCCACACTGTGACAAAACAAAGTCTCTCTTGGCTCAAATTCTTCACTGGTTCAAGTTCTGCAATTGTCAAGAAAATATCATACCTTGACCAGGTTGGAATTTTCTAAATTCAAAGATGTTTTGATACCTATCATCAGAGTAATAATACGTTAACTATTCGCCCACAATGCGGTTCGAATTAACAATTTTAAAAATACACAGAAGTGCCTAGAATTCTAGTATCAGCATCAAATTGTCAGTGTTGATTTTTACAATAATGAATATTAAAATATGATTGGAAAACAAATCACTGAAATATAAAACCCTGACGTAAGAAGAAAAAGAGAACTAAAATTTACTTCTACCCCTTCATCGATCCGGAGTATTCAACGTAGATAATAGTGGTCTGAGTTCTGTTTCATTTTCATTTTTTTGTTATGTTCAGTGTTGTAATAAAACCAATGCACTTTTAACAGACATGATAGCGTTGGCATTAATTCGCATTATATTAGTAATGTCGTTCAAATAATAATGAGAATTTCACTGAAAATGCCACGAATACATACTATTATATTATACTTCCGTTATTCATCTCTAAATTGCTAATACCACATCGATTTTAAACATTTCAAAGAAAGGATTTGTCATTTACGAATTTTATGGTTAATTGATCATACATGAAGCACAAAATTTAAGCGTTCAAAGGCGGTAGTGAAGTGCATAGAAAATTAATTGCAAACGCCAAAGATTGTGGATTCGAACACAAACTTAACCGAAATTTGCAGGATTCGATAAAATTGTAAAAAGAGATGCATTGTTAATACATAATACGTCCAATAAACAACAACAGCAGGCTTGTTTTTATTGAATTGTCCATGGGAGGTAATAGCCTACACATCATCTTAAGTTCTTGTTTCCCTCTGGTTTTTCGTTTATTCTGTTTATTGTGTTGATTCATTATCATTTCGATCATTATGATGTTTTTGGTCAGTATACGAGGGTTGTCCCAAGAATCGTAGACAATGTGGATAAAATAAATCAAATAACGTACGCTTTTGGTAATTTTTCTCCACATCCCTTTTAAAACTATTTTTTGGTTTGAAAACTACCATTGTTTTGCAAGAATATATCATTAACTAAAAGTGTTCCAATTTTTGGATTTGTACATGTGACCGGGATTACCAAATAAAACAAAATGAAACACAATGCAAATAATAATCTTTTTCATAACTCATTTCAAATATTTATTTGCAGTATTTCTACAAAAAATTAAAACGTACGATAGTACTAACTGTACCAAAATGCATAGTTTTTTTTGTATTTAATGGTTATAGTTTTAATTAAAAAAATTCTTCTAAACAATATGTCCCAATTATCGTCATGGTATATTTTAAAAGACAAATTGAGCTAATGTTTCTACAAACCATCCATTATTTGTCAATCAAAAGTGTTTTTCGAACTGTTTCACGTCTGTTAATTAATTACAGAACCATTTAAGAATTAATGTAATTATATAATTATAGTGCTGTATGCTTGGTAGATTTAATAAGAGAAAGTAATGTCACTTATATCGTGATTAGGATGTTAAATGTTATATAAACAGGTTTAAGGAAACACAATCTGAAACCTTTAGTGTTTCGAACATTTTGAAGGCGTTGTTATTTTTTAGGAAATATTTGTTTTCTAGAAAAGAAAAAGACATTCACCGTGTTCAAGTGATGCAACCGACAATGTTATTCTTAATAATTCATTAAGAAATGCAAATATTACCGTGTCAAAGTGTCACAAAAAGATTCAACAATAGCTTGAAATTCAATAGAGCGCAAAAATGTGTAACATGCATTAGTTTGGAGAAAATTAGGTTCGGATAAGAGATACTTGAAGAAGAATACCAGATAAATGATGAACAAAGAACTAGATTCAGTATGCCTAAGATTGTTAGAACCTGAATAAAGAATATAAGAAAGCATATGTAAGTAATGGCTGATAATCCGTGTCAATAAAATAGTAAATATGATTTGACGAATTTATATCAGAAACGAAATTATGTTGTTGTTGTTGTTTTGTAATGCAACTGAGGAGTCACTTTGAGAAGGTTTTTTTTCATAGATCTGGTTAATTCTTTGTTTATTGTTGTTGCAGTTATTGTTGTCGCGTTGCCGTTGCTGAAGTTGTTGGTGTTTTTATTGTTCTTATTCTCGTTATACGTGTTCTTGTTATATTTTATTTTTCTAGTTGGTGTTTTCATGTTGTTGATGGTGTCTTTTTGATTTGTAATTGTTTTAGTCTGACTGGAGTGTGAAATTTGTTCATGTTGTGGTTTCCGTTTTTGTTTTTTTAGTTCTGGTCATTTTGTTATTCTTGCTCTTGTGTTTGTGTTAATGATTTTGCTGTTATTGTTATTCTTGTTCTTGTTCAGCTTTTTTCTTTTGAAGTTTTGTTCTTGTTCTTGTTAGTGTTCATTGTCTTATTGGTATTCTTCTTCGTGTGTTCGTGTTCGTTGTCTTATTGGTATTCGTTTTCTTGTGTTCGTGTTTATTGTCTTGTTGGTATTCTTCTTGTTGTGTTCGTGTTCATTGTCTTGTTGGTATTCTTCGTAATGTGTTTCTGTTCATGGTCTTGTTGGTATGCATATGCTTGTGTTCGGTTTTATGGAATTGTTAATATTCTTCTTGTTGTGTTCGTGTTTATGGTGTTGTTGGTATTCTTCTAATTTTGTTCCTGTTCTTGGTCTTGTTGGTATTATTCGTTTTATGATCGTTTTCATGTTCTTGATGGTATTCGTCTTCTTGTGTTTGAGCTCATGGTTGAGTTGATATTCATTTGCTTGTGTTCATCTCCACGGTCTAGTTGGTATTCTTTTTCTTGTGTTCGTGTTGATAGTCTTGTTGGTATTTTTCTTCTTGAGTTCGTGTTCATGGTGTTGTTGGTATTCTTCTTCTTGTGTTGATACTTTTGGTCTTGATGGTATCATTCTCCTTTTGTTCGTGTTCATGATTTTGTTGGTATTCTTTTTCTTGTGTTCCCGTTATGTTCTCGTTGGTATTCTTCTTCTTGTGTTCGTGTTCGTGTTTTGTGTAATAATTGTTAGCGCTTTGATTTATTTGACGTTTGAAAATGGTTTGCACATGATAGTGTTAAATAACTAACAATCAAAGCATATTTGATTGAATCTAAATATACACAATTCAAGACTGACTATGGATTAAATATATCTAAAGAATAAGTTTGAAATTTTCATATTGTATGAATGTTAACACATTTTATTCTGGTGTTTTCATTAAAGCATTTTAATGTATTTTTGTTGATTAACGTCTCGTAGACTAATTCGTGTCAAAACAAGTTACATTTTAACAACATATATCATTCTTTAAATAAATACAAGAGACGGCGGATGTCTTTAAGTGTTTGTTTTGACAGGTGTCGCTTTGTTGCATAATGTATATTTCCTGAACTAGTACATGTACATCAAGGGCTTTCGATTTAGCACCTTTTGTTATAACAATGATTGGTATTTAAGATAATCTATATTTTATCAGACAATTTGATTATTCAAAATAAATGTTATATAATGTTTGGCTTTAAATCGAAACAGTTAGTTTTGAGAGCTTTAAGAAAAGAGAAGTCATATTAGAAGCGAGTTAAAAAAGTGATTATCCATAGCGGTTATAGATATCGGATTTCCGAAGAAACAAATTATACATGTGTGCTAAATTTACGTTGATTGTGAATAACTAAATTAATCGTTTTGTCTGGTTATACCGACATAGATAAGTAAATCTTGGCTCTCCTATTATCACAAGTTGATTACGCTTATTATATATAAAAGGAAAGAAACTAGGAGTTCGACTTGTGTGTATTTATTTCACCTATTCACCAATATTAAATAATTAGACTAAAACATTACAGCGTAACAGATGCAAAAATAAGAAATTTTTCAATACAAATACACCATGCGAATTATACCAACAAATAAAGCTTTAATGAAATACAAACTTGTCGCTTCGAATAGCTGTGATTTTTGCAATGCGAATGTTGAAACACCAAATCATTTTTTCTGGGAGTGCATTCACATACCAAGTTTTTGGAATGAGCTTAAGACATATGACCTTCGGAAAAATTGAAATGTATATGAATGATATTAAAAACTCTATAATTTTCTGTGCAAAATAGTTCATATTTACAAATAATGTCAAGGTGGCATTCCTATTTTTACATTATTCAAATGCTATTTTAAAAAACAAATTGAAATGGATGGAGATATACATGTAGAACTTAAACACAATAAATTTGGCAAACACGAACAAAAATGTAGATTATTTCTCCAAAACAATATACATTCTTGAACTAAAGGAAGGCCAAGACAATATCATCTCTCTTTTCTCCCTTTATTATATTTTTCTTAAAATATGGTTAAACTCCCTGCTGATCCTTATTTCCCCTCCTCATCTTTCCTCTGATTTTGTTCCTTTTATGCTTTATTCTACCTTTATTCTGAGTCATTATATCTATCTTAATAATTAGTTTCATTATTTTACATACAAAATTAATATGGTTATTTCTTTTTGGTAGTTTCATAATATGAAAATAACCCCGTTGTTTAGATTTCCCGTTGCGCCCTTTGTCATGACAGTTCCAGACGATAACCCCATTGTTTAAATCTCAAGTTGCGTCCTTTGCTATGATACTTCCAGACGATAAACCTGTTGTTATTTCCTCTCTATTTAATGTACGTAACTATTCTGTTTATTGAGTATGTTCATGTTGATTCAGTAGGCCTAGGAATGCTACGTCTTCTATCGGTTATATAATCATATAATTTCATTTTGTCTGCAATCGACATAAATGAACTATATAGATTAAATGCATTTCATTCCCAAATGGAAATGTTTGCAGCTGGACGGTGCTAAAAAGGATCAATTTGCATTTCATTGGTGAAACGATTTTGTTTTGCTGATTTCACGTGACGTTTGCCGTAAGTTGCCATTCAAATGTGTGCACGTATTCAGTATGTTGACAACATCGCCGTTACATTCATGACATTGGCTTTGCGGTTTAATGAGTATAATTTGCTTTTTAAATATCAAAATGGCAAAAATAACTTTGTTTGATCTAAACCAAATATAATGTAAATATAAGGATAAAATGCCGAATTTTTAGTTTTCATTGTGTGATGAAAACCATTAGACATGTTTAATGCTGCCCTGTAGGCTTCACGAACATTTAACTGGCCCAATGTTTTATCAACCGATGAAAACTAAAAAAATGATTTTTAATCCTGAAGAGATTTCTTATTTATGGTGTAGTACTTATTTTTCTCCAATATATCTTAATTTTGAAACATAAATGTTGTGTTGTTTGAAAATGCGTGGGCTGTCTAAATATATATTTATACAGGCCGATAAATCATCAATAAGTAATGATGATATTTTGTTCCATGCCATTTAATGAGACATATCTGAGTTATTTATTCACACTTTCTGATATAGCTGTCAACAGGAAATTGTAATTGATCTGTTTCCAGTAACTTTAATTCGACATTGTCACGTAATTAATTTAACATATAATGTTATTCATCTGGCTGCTTCCACCAGTTTTATTAACGATGATAACGCCTCAAACTCACTGTAAATAAATTCAAGTTCATCGTTTGTATTATTTAATGATGCCCCTAATTTTGTATTCAGCGGCAGCTGTTGTTTACATAGTATGTTATTCATAAAAGCAGCTGACTGAAATTAGTTCAAGCAAGTGTAACAGTAACTACAGTGTACGAAAGTCTATACGTAAGGAAATAATACCTTATAATTTTCTGTTCAGATTTATTTTGTCAATAAAGACATAGAGAGTTTCACTAGTAGTACATTCTCTAGCGCTGTAAACCGTACACATCATTCGTAAAAAAGTTCAAACTTTCCATCGCTAGATTTACTGCATTCCGTTCACAGGCAGTAATCTACGGTGTCCCATTGGGGCCATCGCGGCATATTTTATCAAATTAAGTAAAGGCATAGTAACAACCATTGCAAAAAGGAAGTGCTTCCGTGGGGTAGTCGCATGATGGCAGTTATAAATATTCCTTATTTCTTCTTCTTTAAAAATGCATTTCCCTTATTATAATGCTCATTTTTTTATTTGAATGGCATTATTGATGTATTTTGAACATTTCAATAGCATTGTCATGTTTGAATTGTGTATTTAGAAAAAAACAATTGATGCTATGAAATTGGGGTATGAATACATGATTTCGGAAGTCTACTTTCACTTTGTCACCAGTGTAAACACTGAGCAGAAAAAAAATCTCTTATATGACACATGACCCCTTCTTTTTAGAACATATTTTGATAGTGCAGAGGTTGACAAACAGTAAAATGTAGGTTTCACTTCTTTCATTTGGGATTCTCTATGAATGACAAGCCTTCAAACTTTTATTATTTACTAAAGAATAAAGAACAAAAATCAATGGTGGGGTTACACCTATAAGAGAGACTTGAGTGAAATGGGGGTGATTTTCCAAAATGTTAATTATAGGTAAAATAACCTGTTTTTTACACTCTTATAGTTTTAAATGAATAATTGGAGACATTTGCTTCATAAAAAACAACATTTTGACAAGTTTATGCCTCAAATTAAGCATATATGTACATATCTACATTGAAATTTCATGAAAAATCACAAAGATTTTTTATTTTACGTTGATTGAAATGTGCAATGTTTAGCATGTACATTGTATTGAATAATGTATTTTGGTAAGATAATGTCTTCAGTGTATCATGAGACTATTTTGGTTTTAAAATTTTAATGGAATTAGGTAAAAAAAAAATTCTTTTGGCAAAATTAGTCGAACACATAAAAATTGCATGTCGGTCAACATCTCGCGCCTGTATATAATGATCATGTAAAAAGTGGTATTTTGAAAACAGTTTCAGTATTTAATGCCTGCAACTTGGCAGTTTTACTTCAAATTGGTAGTACTTAGTAAAAAAGAGGTAATTATGAAATTTAAAAAAAAAAGTTTCCTTATAGGCATAGTACCACCATTGCAAAAAGGAAGTGCTTCCGTGGGGTAGTTGCATGATGGCGGTTATAAATAATCCTCATTTCTTCTTCTTTAAAAATGCATTTTCCTTATTTTAATGCTCATTTTTTTATTTGAATGGCATTATTGATGTATTTTGAACATTTTGATAGCATTGTCATGTTTGAATTGTGAATCTATAAAAAAAAAATTGATGCTATGAAATTAGGGTATAAATACATGATTTCGGAAGTCTACTTTCACTTTGTCACCAGTGTGAACACTGAGCAGAAAAAAAATCTCTTATATGACACATGACCCCTTCTTTTTTCATCATATTTTGATAGTGCAGAGGTTGACAAACAGTAAAATGTAGGTTTCACTTCTTTCATTTGGGATTCTCTATGAATGACAAGCCTTCAAACTTTTATTAATTACTATAGAATAAAGAACAAAAATCAATGGTGGGGTTACACCTAAAGTCAAAACAACAAAACAACGAAACTACGATGATGAAAAGTCGAAACAACGAACTATTGCCTCTTTTCTCATTTCAATCATTGGTGTAACAACCGTAACCCTTGGTGTGACTAATTTTGTTACACTAAGGAACCGTTTGTCCGTACATCCCCTTGTCTTTAGTCACGGCAATTAATTCTATCTCAGGGGCAATGTTACTTTCAAGTGTTGAAAATCTGAGAAAAAGAGTAAACAATTGGTAAGTGATAGAAAGCAATGTTTATATGCATTGATTTAATTTTGGTGAAAGTGATCTTGAGTCCTTGACTATTTGCTCAATACCATACCCACACGATATGAGTATTTATATTCTGACAATTATAAATCAAGATACCGCTATTACTAGGATAGTATTATTATATTTATATTATTAATTATCTTGACATTATGTAAAATGTAATATTACAAAAATCTATATTTTGATATCATTTAGATAATATGTTGTGTGTAAATTCGATATGTCACCGGCCTATTGGAAGCACTACGCAACAGCTTAGACGGACAGACGGACAAACATTGGTAGTATTATATACCTCCTTTGCATAGCAGGGACAAATACATTTTTAGCTTTAAATTTATTGTAACACCAGGTGTACCATCACCCTTAGTGTAACAAACTCCATTTGCAACTGAGTTGCCACAATGCATATACATGTAATTAAAAATCAAATGATTGTCATTATAAATAGACATGCTTTCATCTTTCATCAAACACTTGTGTTTTAGATGTTAAAGGTTTTGTAGTTGTTGTTGTTTAGTTTTTTAATGGCGAATACTGTTGCAGAAACTTGTTTTTAAAACTATGCGCTAAAACGTATTTAGATACTCTGTTCAAGTATCATAGGAACAGTTTTAAAGGAAATATCATAACGAAAGTACTCTTTCAATGGATTATTACGCCTAAGTATTTAGACATGTATATATAATTCTTAGCTTTGGTGAGTTTAAACTCTGATTTAGTTATGAAGTACTCTTTCAGACTATATACATATATACATACATACATGGTGAGTTTACACTTTGATAGTTATGAAGAACTCTTTCAGACTACACACACATGTACATACAGACATGGTGAGTTTAAACTCTGATTTATTTATGAATTACTCTTTCAGACTATATACTAAGATGCATGCATACATGGTAAGTTAAAACTCTGATTTAGTTATGAAGTACTCCTTCAGACTATGTACACAGATACATACATACATACATGGTGAGTTAAAACTTGATTTAGTTATAAATTACTCCTTCAGACTATGTACTCAGATTCATACATACATACATGGTGAGTTAAAACTCTGATTTAGTTATGAAGTACTCCTTCGGCCTATGTACACAGATACATACATACATACATACATGGTGAGTTTAAACTCTGATTTAGTTATGAAGTACTCTTTTAGACTACGCACACAGTTCAGGGCTTTGATTTTAGTCATTGTTGTTGAGTACTCTACTGAAATAATGTTTATTGCGAAGTGTGTCTTAATAACATTCTGTAAAGGATATTTCAGCTTCATATCTGTGAGTATCTTATAGTTTATGCTCCAAAGAGTGTATAAGCTTTCGTATGCATAGTAGTGAGTGAGTGAGTGAGATGTTTTTCCTTTCTTTTCTAAGTAAGATTAAATAGTTCGACAACTATTTTATTTAATACATTACGAACGTACAGGTAATCTGAATTCTGATAATTATCCAAATAGATTTGTTGTTATAAGGATATTAGATAGTGTTCAACAATAATTCATATCATATCACGAAGCAATCTACTTGAGGTAATATTCTAAGCACTTTTCCACTGAAGTATCATGCCGCAGACACGTGGTATGATAACCCACAAAGCCACATTATACTGACACCGGGCCGACCAGATCTAGAATAGTCCTTTAAATGCTGAACGCCAAGCGAGGAACTTTCTAAAACCATAACATATTTCAAGTAATTTTCAAGAGATCAGACCCACGACCTTTTGCACGCGAGGTAGACGCTCAACATGTAGACCACCACTGATGTATACTCAGATAGAACAATGTCATCTACGTGCTATAGTGTCCAAGTTTGATTGATTGTGGATATGGTCAACTATCAATATTGTGACGGGGTTTCTGTTTAGCTGAAAAAAGTATACGGATGTTAAGGGGGATATACGAGTATAACGTTTGTAAGCATGTTTCTGATAAAATATAAATGTCACAATTAATGTTTTTCTTCTTAATTTGTTATAATATGATGTTTTTATCATGACTTTTTTAATATATTTGCTCATTTTGACTATCTAATGGAGCAAATTGCACTAGTGGTAATTATATGGAACTGCAAATGAATTCAGTCCGAGACTATGAGTTATGAACTTCAGTGAGTCGAAAGTAGTTAAAAGTGACCTATTTTTAAGTATTGATGTTGATACTTAAATACCAGGTAGGTCATGTTCATGAACGAATGTTTTAAAGATAGATTTAAGCACAATCGCTATAATGTAAGTCTATGGGAAATGTAAGTGGTAGCTGACCTAAAAATGGTGTGCTTTTATGAATAACCCACATTGCATAAGTATTGAATTTAATGTTCTTTACTACAGTCTATTGAATTTCAAAATATAAAATAAGATAAAAATCTGTCTGACACTGTCGAAGTCTAAAAAATTCATCCAGTCAATATTTAATTATCTTTTATTGATATATAATATACGTTTATTCTAAAATTTGGTACTAGGAGAAAAAAGATAGGAGAAAAAAGATGAAATAAAAGAGAGTTAATAAGCTCTCGTAAAACGTAAATGTAGGTTGTTATTAGAAAGGAGTATCTGTGATTATTGATTCAAATTGGTTGCTTTATAATTTACTGCGATTTTGATAACATCGCTTGATATACAAGTAGCTTTCAAGCATGTTCAATGCAAAATTTACAAAAGTTTGACAATCATATTTGGGTGGGTGTGTGTGTGTGGGGGGGGGGGGGGGGGGGGGGGGCTGGAGTGCACATGGTTGCCCATTCAACCAACGTTCCTGCCATTTGGAAAACTGAAGTCTTATCATCATTCCATATATATAAATATATATATATATAAATTATGGATATTTTCGGATATTCCGTTGTTGTGATTTCAATTAGCTTTCTTTATGAAATAAATGCATATGTTTTCAATGTATCTTTATGATCCAACAAGTTTCTATGTCTGTTGTTGTTATAGCATGTGAGTAGTCATAAATCGTACACTGGATACTTCTCACATAAAGCTATTAACTATTGTATTTAAATTTGCCCGTCCAATCCATATGTGTTATATGTAAAACTATAGTATATAAGTTATGATTGACACCAAATCTATTGGTATGGTAGATGCCTTGATATTGTGTCTATTGTTTGCATTGTAGCTATGCGCGCTCACAATAGTCTGGTTTGTACATTTATATCTGGTTGTTCAAAAATAAGTATCTTCATAAGAAATATATATATCAAGATTAATTAGAATGAAAACCCCTGCGTCCTATACACGAAAAAGCATAGTATACATTTTTGTTTTTGTATACAATAATAACGTTGAACTATGTATTTGGAAAAGATAAAAAAGAAAAAAACACTAATAAATTTCAAGCCTATTCGTGAGTTTGCTGAATTAAAGTCATGTTTACTGCAATAATACATCAAGGACCTTTAGATAATGTGCTTTATGTTATGAACACTCTACATACTGTTATTATTACATATTACATAGCGCCAATTAGCGTTTCATTATTACATTTCCCATAGGGTTCCATTGTCACATTTATATCCAAAACACAGTAAAAAAACAAAATCTGCAGCATGTTTGTGGGGTCAAATTCGTCGTTGGTTCAAGGTATGCAATTATAAAGGAAAAAAGCATACATTGACCATGTTTTTCTTTTAAATTCAATGCTTTTGTAAGACCTATCAATTCCCAGAGTAATAATATGTCAACTATTCGCCCACGATATGGTTCGAATCAACAATTCTGAAATGACACAGAATTGTCCAAAAAGCTGGTATCAGCATCATATTTTCAGTGGAGATTTCTAAATTACTGACCATTTAACTCATGCTAGGATGAAATAAATCACTGCAGTACAAAGCCAAGAAAAATAGAAGAAAATGAGAACTCACGTTTTATTTCTACCTCCTTCATCTGTAAGTCCGAAGTACTCGAGGGGGATGATAACGGTGTGAGTCCTGAACCACGGAGCTGTCCAAGGTAAGAGATTTGCAGCACGAGTTAATGCTAATGCAGACGAACATGGCCGAGATAAAGCGACGCTAGAGTAGCTCTGACAAAGAAAATACAGTTCATACAACACAAACGCGTTCACACATTGAAGAAATGCGAAGTGACCTGCATCTGTTAACCGAATTAAATATAAATGGATAGGGGAAAGCACATAGTTAAGCAAACAAAGAAATATTATTTTAACCTTAAAAATATGTTATTGCTTTTTTGTATACATGTAGTATCAAACGGGTTGGGCCACACGTTATCCAGTATTAAAATAGGCCCTTCCCTACAACAAATTATTTACATAAAAACAATCAAGATGGTAATAAAACATATTCATATAAGAAGGAAGAAGAAAAAAATGAAAAATGAGGATGAGAATGACGTGTAGCATGAAAGAGACGAAGTTGATCATTTTAAACAAAGGACATTACATGAAATAGTGTTCAACCTACTCTTTTCATGCCCACAATTTAATTTGTTGACAAATTAATCATAATTTAGGTTATTGCAACCATTTCTTTCAATATTAATTTTCGGTTCTCTATGGCCGATTCTTTCTCAATACCCACATCCCATGTTTTTCTTGATACTGTGTTTTCTTTTGTATGGTTGTATTGTATTTGGTAAAATGACTGCACCCCCCCCCCCCCCCCCACTCCCCATCCCCCTAATTTGATTTTCAAACTTTTGTTAATTTTGCATTTATTTCATAAAGGGGGATAATTGAAATAACAACAACGGAATATCCGAAAATATCCATAATTTATTTATGGAATGATAATAAGAATCAAGTTTTCCAAATGGCAGGAACGTGCACCCCCTCTTTCCCCCACCCCTCCCACTCAATTTGATTTTCATTTTTTTGTAAATTTTGCTTTGAACATGTTTGAAAGCTACTTGTATAACAAGCGATATTATCAAAATGGCAATCAATTATAAAGCAACCAGTTTGAATCAATAATCACAGAGACGCTTTTCTAATAAAAACCTATATTTACGTTTTACGATAGCTTATTTACTCTCTATTATTTCATCTTTTATCTCCTAGCACCAAATTCTAGAATAAACTGCGCGATCAAAATGACCTTTTTATGTGTCGGCGTGCCGTAAAACACCATTCATTCATTCTAGAATAAACGTATATTATATAACAATAAAAGATAATCAAATATTGATTGGATGTATTTTTAAGACTTCAGCAGTGTCAGACAGATTTTTATCTTATTTCATATTTTGAAATTCAATAGACTGTAGTAAAGAACATTTAAATTCATTACTCATGTAATGTGGGTTATTCATAAAAGCACACCATTTTTAGGTCAGCTACCACTTACATTTCCCTTAGACTTACATAATAGCATTTGTGCTTAATTCTATTTCTAAAACATTCGGTCATGAACATGACCTACCTTGTATTCAAGTATCATCCTAAATACATAAAAATAGGTCACTTTTAACTACTTTCGGTTCACTGAAGTTCATAACTCATAGTCTCGGACTGAATTCATTTGCAGTTCCATAGATTTACCACTAGTGCGATTTGCTCCATTAGATAGTCAAAATCAGCAAACATATAAAAAAGTCATGATAAAAACATCATATTATAACAAATTTAAAAGAAAAACATTCATTGTGACATTTATATCTAATCAGAAACAAGCTTACAAACATAATACTCGTATATGCCATCAACATCCGTATACTTAATCAGAAACCCCGTCTCAATGGTGTTAGTTGACCATATCCACAATCATCTACCTTGGACACTATAGCACGTCGATGACATTGTTCTATCTGATTATACATTAGTGGTGGTGGTTGACCATATCAGCAATCAAACAACCTTTGAAACTATAGCACGTCGATGACATTGTTCTTTCTGAGTACTCATTAGTGGTGGCAGTTGACCATATCAGCAATCAAACAACCTTTGACACTATAGCACGTCGATGACATTGTTCTTTCTGAGTATTTATTAGTGGTGGCAGTTGACCATTTTAGCAATCAAACAACCTTTGACACTATAGCACGTCGATGACATTGTTCTTTCTGAGTATTCATTAGTGGTTGCAGTTGACCATATCAGCAATCAAACAACCTTTGGCACTATAGCACGCCGATGACATTGTTCTGTTTGAGTATACATTAGTAGTGGTAGTTGACCATGTCAGCAATCAAACAACTTTGGACACTATAGCAAGTCGACATTGTTCTGAGTATACATCAGTAGAGATCTACATGTTGAGCGTCTACCTTGCGTGCAAAAGGTCGTGGTACTGATCTCTTGAAATTGACTTGAAATTTATTATGGTTTTAGAAGCTTCCTCGTTTGGCGTTCAGCATTTAGAGGAGAGTTTTAAGTCTGGTCGGCCCGGTGTCAGTATAATGTGACTGAGTGGGGTATCATACCACGTGTCTGCGGCATGATACCCCAGTGGGGAAAAGCTTAGAATACTATCTCAAGTAGATTGCCTCGTGATATGATATACTTATTGTTGAAACTATTGTTATATCCTTAAAACAACAATTATATTTGGATAATAATTCAAATTACCGGTACGTTCATAATGTATTAGATAAAAATAGTTGTCGGACTACTTAACCTTACTTAGAAAAGAAAGGAAAATTATCTCACTCACTCACTACTTTCTATACGAAAACTTCTACTCACTGTGGAGCATACACTATACGAGACTCAAACAGATATGAAACTGAAATATCACTTACACAATGTTATTAAGAAACACTTCGCAACGAACATTATTTCAGTAGAATACTCGACAACAATGACAAAAATCAAAGCGCGGAATTGCGTGTGTAGTCTGAAAGAGTATTTCATAACGAAATCAGATTTTAAATTCACCGTGTATGTATGTGTCTGTGTATATAGTCTGCAGGAGTACTTTATTACTGAATCAGAGTTTAAACGCACCATGTATGTATGTCTCTGTGCATATAGTCTGAAGGATTACTTCATAACGAAATCAGATTTTAAACTCACCGTGTATGTATGTGTCTGTGTATATAGTCTGAAGGAGTATTTCATAACTAAATCAGAGTTCAAACTCACCATGTATGTATGCATCTGTGTATATAGTCTGAAGGAGTAATTCATAACTAAATCAGAGTTTAAACTCACCATGTATGTATGTATGTATGTATGTATGTATGTATGTATGTATGTATGTATGTATGTATGTAATCTGAAGGAGTAATTCATAATTAAATCTGAGTTTAAACTCACCATGTATGTATGTGTCTGTGTATATAGTCTGCAGGAGTACTTCATTACTGAATCAGAGTTTGAACGCACCATGTATGTATGTGTCTGTGTATATAGTCTGCAGGAGTACTTCATAACTAAATCAGAGTTTAAACGCACCATGTATGTATGTGTCTGTGTATATAGTCTGAAAGAGTACTTCATAACCAAATCAGAGTTTAAACGCACCATATATGTATGTATCTGTGTGTATATAGTCTGAAAGTGTATTTCATAACTAAAGTAGAGTTTAAACTCACCAAAGCTAGGAATCATATTTACATGTCTAAATACTTAGGCGTAATGATCAATTGAAAGAGTACTTTCGCTATGATATTTCCTTTTAAACTGTTCCTATGATACTTTAACAGAGTATCTAAATACGATTTAGCGGAAGGTTTTAAAGACAAGTTTCTGCAACAGTATCCGCCATTAAATAACTAAACAACAACAGCTACTAAACCTATAACATCTAAAACCCAAGTTTTTTTATGAACAAATACAAGCAATTCGATAAATAATTGCAATCGCTTATTTTTTAATTACATGTGTATGCATTGTGGCAACTCTGTGGCAAAAGGAGTTTGTTACATTAAGGGTGATGGTGCACCTGGTGTTACAATTATTTTAAAGCTAGAAATAAATTTGTCCGTGCTATGTCATTGGGGTATATAATACTACCAATGTTTGTCCGTCTGTCCGTCTGAGCTGTTGCGTAGTGCTTCCAATTGGCCGGTGAAATATCGAATTTACACACATCATTTTATCTCAATGAGATCAAAATACAGATTTTTGCAATATGACATTTTACATAATGTCAACATCATTAATACTTTAAATATAATAATACTATCCTAGTAATAGCGGTATATCTTGAGTTATAATTGACAGAAAATAAATACTCATATTGTGTGGGGTATGGTATGGTATTGAGCAAATAGTCAAGGACTCAAGATCACTTTCAACAAAATGAAATCAATGCGTATAAACAGTGTTATTTATCACCTACCAATTGTTTTCTCTTTTCTCAGATTTTCAACACTGGAAAGTAACATTGACCCTGAGACAGAATTAATTGTCGTGACTAAAGACAATGGGGTATACGGACATATTGTTGCTAAGTGTTACAATATATATTTGTTACACCAACGGTTACGGTTATGACCCTTGGTGTAACAAAATGTGATTTGTTACACTAAGTTTTTGTTACACCAATGATTGAACTGAGAAAAGAGGCAATAGTTTCACTATCGTAGTTTCGTTGTTTCGACTTTTCATCATCGTAGTTTCGTTGTTTTGTCGTTTTGACTTTACTTAATTTAATAAATATGCCGCGATGGCCCCCAATAGGACACCGTAGATTACTGCCTGTGAACAGAATGCAGTAAATCCACCAATAGAAAGTTTGAACGGTATTACGAATGATGTGTACGGTTTACGGCGCTAAAGAATGTGCTACAAAGTGATACTATCTATGTCTTTATAGACAAAATAAATCTGAACAGAAAAGTATAAAGTATATAATTCCTTACGTATGGACCTTTGTGCACTGTAGTAACACTTGCTTGAACTAAATCCAGGCAGCTGATTTTAAGAATAACACACTATGTATACAACAGCTGCCGTAGAATATAAAATTGGGGCCATCATTAAATAATACAAACAATGAACTTTAATGTATTAACAGTGAGTTTGAGGCGGTATCTTTGTTAATAAAACTGGTGGAAGCAGCCAAATGAATAACATTATAACCTTAAGTAATTACGTGGCAATGTCGAATTAAAGTTACTGGAAAACAATCAATTACAATATCTTGTTGACAGCTATATCAGAAAGTATGAATAAATAACACAGATATGTCTCATTAAATGGCATGATACAAAATATCATCATAACTTATTTATGACTTATAGGCTTGTATATATATATTTAGACAGCTCATGCGTTTTTCAAACAACATAATATTTTTGTTTCAAAATAAAAATATATAAAAAATAAATGGAGAAAAAATAAGTACTACACAACAAATAAGAAATCACTTCAGGATTAAAAGCCAAATTTTTAGTTTTCCTCGATTGTTGATAAAACATTGGGCAAGTTAAATGTTCGTGAAGACTAAAGGGCAGCATTAAACTAGTCTAATGGTTTTCATCACCCAATGAAATCTAAAAATTCGGCTTTTTATCCTTATATTTACATGTATTTATTTTAGATCGAACAAAGTTATTTTTGCCATTTTGATATTTAAAAAGCGAATTATACGCATTTTACCGCAAAGCCAATGTCATGAATGTAACGGCGATGTTGTCAACATACTGAATACGTGCACACATTTGTATTTCAACTTACGGCAAACGTCACGTGAACCTAACGGCAACGTGGAGTTTCACCAGAAAAACAAAATCGTGCCACCAATGAAATACAAATTGATCCTTTTTAAACGTTTTTATTTGGAAATGAAATGCAGTTGATCAATATATTTCATTTCCGTTGATTGCAGACAAAATGTAAATATATGATTATATAACCGGTAGAAGACGTAACATTCCTAGGCTGCAACTACTGAATCACCCTGAACATACTCAGTAAACAGAATAGTTATGTACATTACATAGAGAGGAAATGACATCGGGAATATCATCTGGAAGTATCATGGCAATGGACGAAACTGGAGATCTAAACAACGGGGTTATCGTCTGTAACTGTCATGACAAAGGGCGCAACTGGATATCTAAACAACAGGGTTATCGTCTGTAACTGTCATGACAAAGGGCGCAACTGGAGATCTAAACAACGGGGTTATCGTGTGGAACTGTCATGACAAAGGACGCCACAAGAGATCTACACAACGGGGTTATCGTGTGGAACTGTCATGACAAATGGGCGCAACTGGAGATCTAAACAACGGGGTTATCGTCTGTAACTGTCATGACAAAGGGCGCAACTGGAGATCTAAACAATGGGGTTATCGTGTGGAACTGTCACGACAAAGGACGCAACTAGAGATCTAATCAACGGGGTTACCGTGTGGAACTGTCACGACAAAAGGCGCAACTGGAGATCTAAACAACGGGGTTATCGTCTGTAACTGTCATGACAAAGGACGCAACTGGAGATCTAAACAACGGGGTAATCGTCTGTAACTGTCATGACAAAGGGCGCAACTGGAGATCTAAACAACGGGGTTATCGTCTGTAACTGTCATGACAAAGGGCACAACTGGAGATCTAAACAACGGGGTTATCGTGTGGATCTGTCATGACAAAGGACGCAACTGGAGATCTAAACAACGGGGTTATCGTGTGGAACTGTCATGGCAAAGGACGCAACTGGAGATCTAAACAACGGCGTTATCGTGTGGAACTGTCATGACAAAGGTCGCAACTGGAGATCTAAACCATGGGGTTATCGTGAGGAACTGCCATGGCAAATGGCGCAGCTGGAGATCTAAACAGCTGGGTTATCGTGTGGATCTGTCATGACAAAGGACGCAACTGGAGATCTAAACAACGGGGTTATCGTGTGGAACTGTCATGGCAAAGGATGCAACTGGATATCTAAACAACAGGGTTATCGTGTGGAACTGGCATGGCAAAGGACGCAACTTGAGATCTAAACAACGGCGTTATCGTGTGGAACTGTCATGACAATGGACACAATTGGAGATCTAAACAACGCAGCTGGAGATCTAAACAGCGGGGTTATCGTGTGTAAGTGTCACGACAAAGGGCGCAACTGGAGATCTAAACAACGGGGTTATCGTGTGGATCTGTCATGACAAAAGACGCAACTGGAGATCTAAACAACGGGGTTATCGTGTGTAAGTGTCACGACAAAGGGCGCAACTGGAGATCTAAACAACGGGTTTATCGTGTGGAACTGTCAGGACAAAGGATGCAGCTGGAGATCTAAACAATGGGGTTATCGACTGGAACTGTAGGACAAAGAACTCAATTGGAGATCTAAAAAACGTGGTTATTGTCTGGAACTGTCATGGCAAAGGATGCAACTGGAGATCTAAACAACGGGGTTATCGTCTGGAACTGTCATGACAAAGAACACAACTGGATATCTAAATAACGGGATATCGTCTGGAACTGTGTTGGCAAAGGACTGAACTGGATATATAAAAAATTGGGTTATCGACTGGAACTGTCAGGACAACGGACGCAATTGTTGATCTAAACAACGTGGTAATTATCTGTAGCTGTCATGGCAAAGGACGCAACTGAAAATCTAAACCATGGGGTTATCGTCTGGAACTGTCATGTCAAAGGACCCAACTGCAGATCTTAACATCGGGGTTATCGAGTGGAATTGTCATGGCAAAGAATGCAACTGGAGATCTAAACAACGTGGTTATCGTCTGGAACTGTCATAGCAAAGGACGCAACTGGATATCTAAACAACAGGGATATCGAGTTGAACTGTCATGGCAAGGCACGTAACTGGAGACCTAAACAATGGGGTTATCATCTGGAATTGTCATGTCAAAGGACGATAATGGAGATCTAAACAATGGGTTCACCCAACCTCTTTCTTATCCTGTCGTCACATCATAATTTAGAGACTGTGATATAAAACCCTCCTCCCGACAAGTATCATGGATATGAAGATTATATATATATATATATATATATATATAAACTATCTGTTCATGTATATAAATTGTCCGTCCAGTCGAGATGTGTTGCACGTAAATCCTCATAGAATATAAGTCATGGTTGTTTTGGCAGATGCTATTATTGTGTCTATGGTTGCATTCCCTCTACTGTCTAATACTCATATAAAGCTGTCAGTTCATGTATGTAAACTTTCCGCCCTGTCTATATGTGTTGCATGTAATTCAATAGTATATAAGTCATGGCCGACACCAAATTTATTGGTTTGGCAGAGACCTTGATATTGTGTCTATGGTTTACATTGTAGCTAGGTGCACTCGCCGTAATCTGGTCAGTACATTTATGTCTTGGTTATTCACAAATAATTATCTTAATAAATAGATATATATATATACATGGAATATTAAATCAACTATATAGTCAGCACTCGAAGGTATAATGCATTCAAGTGGTTATCATTATAAACAGTAAATGTATAGCAAACAACTACTAATGCTGAGTATCAAGTAAGTGTTAATTATCGGCACAATTTAACAGACACAAAACTGTATCTGATATGCACAACGTAAAACTACCTCAAACAGAAATATACAAATTAATTGTATAGCTACATATCAATTATACATTATCACAGAATGGTTAGGCATAAACATTGTCTTTACAACAAGTTCGAGATGTCAAGCTGACATATGTCGGAGAACTATGATTCAACAAATATGTAAAGATTGCAGTAAGCTGGTGGGTAACAACATAAAGGCGCGATATTAGTCGTGACCGAACAAAATAAAGAATACAATCGGTTTAAAGGCCCTTGTGGAAGCACAGCACGCAATCAAATGGAAATATCAGACTCACTTTTATTGTGTTAGTTCAAGAGAGTAAATAAATCTCACAACACCTCTCGTGTATGGCGAAGATACAGACCGGACTTGAAATATCAAAATGTTGTCAAATTAACTTATAGTATAAACTTGACCTTTGAGGAACAGGTTACAGACCAGCAACGAACGATTAAACAGATTGAAGGTGTGACATTCATCATGTGATGTTGATCAGTTGAACGAAGTGTTTATGAAATCCATTCATGTATAACAAAGCTACATACCTGATACGAAATCGCACTCAAACTCAAAGTGTTGTCAAAGAAACTCAAAGTGCGACCTTGACCTTTTAGGCACAGATGTAGGTCTTACGCGCGACACATTATCATGTCATGCTGATGATTTGAGCCAAGTGTATTTGAAATGTATCCATAGGTGACAAAATTACAGACCGTAAACGAAATCTTAAAATGACTGCAAGTGTTGTAAACCAAAGATAAAGTTTGACCTTGACCTTTGAAATTGGAGTCTGGGTATAACACGCGACACGTCGTCATGATATGTTGATCATTTGTAGCAAGTATTTATAAAAGCCATCTATGCGTGACAAAAGTACAGACTCCAAAAAACAACAAATCACACAGACTCGAAATGTTGTCAAAGAAACTCAAAATGTGACCTTTATATTGAGGTACGGGTATGAGTCTAACGTCATTTCATGCTGATAAATTAAGCCGAGTGCTTTTTTTTATATTTATCCATAGGTGACATAGTTACAGATTGGACGTGAAATCTCAAACATACATGTACTTGACTGTTGTAGTGGGGGTCTGTGTTACGCGCGACACATCGTCATGTTATGTTGTTCATTTGTTGCAAGTATTTGTGAAATCCAACAATAACACGAACACAGGAACAACATTACCATCATGTGCAAGAACAAGAACACAAGAAGAAGAATCACATGAGACAACGTGCAAGAATCCAAGAAGATGAATACGAAGAAGGCTATGAACAAGAACACAAGAAGAAGATAACCAACAAGAACAAGAACACGAACAGAAGATGAAGAATACCAACAAGACCATGAACAAGAACACACAATGAACATTACCAACAAGACCATTAACAATAACACATGAAGAAGAATACCAACATGACCATGAAGCTGAACACAAGAAAAAGAATACCATCAAGAATAAGAATACTAACACAAGAAAAACAATACCAACAAGAACACAAACACAAAAAGAATAATACCGACAAGACCATGATCAGTAACACAAGACCAAGAATACCATCAAGAACAAAAACACGAAGACAAGAAGAAGAATACCAACAAGAACAAGAAAACGAGCTCAAGAAGGAGAATACCGGCTAGAACAAGAACACTAACACATAAAGGATAATACCAACAAGAACAAGACCACGAACACAAGAAGAAGAATACCAACAAGACCATGAACAGGAACACAACAAGAAGAACACCAACAAGAACAAGAACACGGATACAAGAAGAAGAATACTAACAAGACCATGAACACGGACACAAGAAGGCGAATACCAACATGAACAAGAACAAAACACAAGAAGAAAAATACCAATAAGACCATCAACAATAACCAAAGAGGAAAAATACTAACACTAACAAGAACACGTACACAGGAAGAAGAATACAAATCAAAACAAGAACACGAACACAAGAATAAAAACACCAATAAGACCATGAAATAGAACACAATGAGAAAAATTCCAACAAAAACAAGAACACAAACACAAGAAGAAGAATTCCGACAAGAACAAGAACACGAACAAAATAAGAAGAATACCAAAAAGACCATGAACAAAAACACAAGAAGAAGAATACCAATAAGACCATGAACAATAACCCAAGAGGAAGAATACTAACAAATACAAGAACACGAACACAGGAAGAAGAATACAAATCAAAACAAGAACACGAACACAAGAATAAAAACACCAATAAGACCATGAACTAGAACACAATGATAAAAATTCCAACAAAAACAAGAACACAAACACAAGAAGAAGAATTCCGACAAGAACAAGAACACGAACACAATTAGAAGAATACCAAAATGACCATGAACTTGAACACAAGACGAAGAATACCAACAAGACCATGAACAAGAACACAAGAAGAATACAAACAACACCATGGACACGAACACAAGAAGAAGAATACCAACAAGATCATGAACTCGGACACTAGTTGAAGAATACCAACATGAACAAAAATACGAACACAAGAAGAAGAATACCAATAAGACCATGAACAAGAACACAAGTGGAAGAATACTAACAATTACAAGAACACAAACACAGAAAGAAGAACACAAATCAAAACAAATACACGAACACAAGAATAAAAACACAAATAAGACCATTAACAAGAACACAATAAGAAAAAATCCAACAAGAACACGAACACATGAAGAAGAATTCCGACAAGAACAAGAACATGAACACAATTAGAAGAATACCAGAAAGACCATGAATAAGAACACAAGAAGAAGAATACCAATAAGAACAATAACACGAACACAAGCAAAAGAATACCAACAAGAACAAGAACACGAACACAAGAAAAAGAATACCAACAAAAACAAGAACACGAACACAAGAAAAATAATACCAACAAGAACACGAACACAAAATGAGTAATACCGACAAGACTATAGTCAGGAACCCAAGACAAAAAATACAAACAAAAACAAGAACACGAACACAAATAGAATAATACAAAAAAAAAAAAAAAACGAACACAAGAAGAATACTAACCGGAACAAGAACTCGAACACAAGAATAATAATATCAACAAGAACAAGATCACGAACACAAGAAGAAGAATACCAACATGACCATGAAATAGAACACAAGAAGAAGAATACCTACAAGAATAAGAACACGACCACAAAAAGAAAAATACTTACATGACCATGATCAGGAACACACGACAACGAATACCAACAAGACTATGAACACGGACAGAAGAAGAAGAAAACCAACAAGACCATGAACACGGATACAAGAACAAGAATACCAAGACGACATGACCAGGAACACAAGAAGAAAAATACCAACAAGAACATCCACATGAACACAAGAAGAAATATACCAGCAAGATAATGAACACGGGTTACAAGAAGAAGAATACCAACAAGTCCGTAA
This sequence comes from Panopea generosa, assembly GCA_029582155.1. Classification (NCBI taxonomy): domain Eukaryota; kingdom Metazoa; phylum Mollusca; class Bivalvia; order Adapedonta; family Hiatellidae; genus Panopea; species Panopea generosa. The sequence continues at coordinate 88,842,909 of CM055894.1, forward strand.
ACACGAATACATGAAAATAAATAGCAACAAGATCATAAACAGAATACAAGAAGAAGAATACCCACAGGACCAGGAGCACGAACACAATGAGAATAATACCAACAAGACCAAGACCACGACCATAAGATTGAAAAAGAATACCAACAAATCCAAGAACAGGAAGACAAGAAGAAGAATACCAACATCACAATGACCACGAAAACAAGAAGAAGATTATCAACAAGTCCATGGACACGAACACAAGAAGAAGAATACTAACACGACCAGGAGCACGAGCACAAGAAGAAGAATATCAACAAGACCATGAACACGAAAACAAGAAAAAGACTATCAACAAGTCCGTGGACACGAACTCAAGAACTATACAAACTATACCATGAACAGGAATACAGCAGAAGAATACCAACAAGACTATTAACACAAACACAGGTAGAAGAATACCAACTAGACCATGAACAGGAACACAAGGAGAAGAATACCAACAAGACCAAGAACACAAAAACAAGAAGAATAATACCAACAAAACAAAGAAGGAACACAATTAGAAGAATACCAACAATACCATGAACACGAACACACGAAGAATATTATCAACAAGTCCACGAACACGAACACAAGAAGAAGAATACAAACTAAATCATGAACAGGAAGACGATAAGAAGAATACCAACAAGACCATGAACAGGAACACAACAAGAAGAACACCAACAAGACCATGAACACAAACACAAGAAGAGGAATACCAACGAGAACATAAACACGAACAAAAGAAAATTAATACAAACAAGACCATGAACAGGAATACAAGATGAAGGATACCAACTCGACCAAGAACAGAAACATAATTAGAAAAATACTAACAACACCGTAAAGACGAACACAAGAAGAACAATACCAACACGACCAAAAACACGAACTCAAGAAGAAAAATACCGACAAGACCATGAACACGAATACAACAAGAAGAATGCCAATAAGACCATGAACAAGAACACAAGAAGAATATAAACCCCTTAACGCTGATGTCGTGTGCTTGAAACCGGTTTCTGCCAAAAATGACTTTTTGTTAAAGTTTGCCAGTTAACTGCGGCAGTAGGGCGGTTCTATGCAGATTCATTCTGAGGTCTACCTTCGATAATACAATAAAATACAATTGCATATGCCATATATATATATAGGGAGATAATTAAATTCACAACAACGGAATTTACGATTTTTTTGGATCTTTTCAGATGCTCATTCACAATGCATGATATATATATGGAGATAATTGTTTGTGAATAACCAAGACATAAATGTACAGACCAGACTACGGCGAGTGCGCCTAGCTACAATGCAAACCATAGATACAGTATCAAGGCCTCTGCCAAACCAAATAAATTTGGTGTCGACCATGACTTATATACTATGGAATTACATGCAACACATCTGGACAGGGTGGACAAATTTACATACATGAAGTGATAGCTATATATATATGTATCACTAATGATGGCGTAAAGTTTTAAGCAATAAAAGTTTGCATATACAATATATGCAATTCTGTGGGTTACAAAAACTACAAACAGAAGTAATTAAGATACATATTTTAAACCTACTGAAGCAAATTCATGAGAAATCTAAGACACCTTGAGTTGTGTTGGTAAGAACAATGCATTGAAAGCACAAAGATTCGCATGTTGTTAACAAGATAGCAAGAATTTCTAACAAAAAAAACAAAGGACATGAAAATTACCTGAGAATAATAATAACTCTCTGATATACATGTGTACAGGCATTGCAAACATTTGAACAACGAAGAAAAGGGAATAATTCTGAGACTAAAAGAATAAATACTAAAAATCCTCACTTATATTTACCATGTAGGAAACAAAAACTCCGTGTTCATTCATTCAATTCTTTCAAAACTAATACTATGGAATGGAAATCGTTTTGCTTATGGGAAAATGTTCTGAAACAACATATGAAATAAACCAAACCTTTGTTGAAAGGATGTAAATCGAGATAGAATGAAATTCGTATCACTTTGTGTACATTTTACTCGGCGGTATAAAATCGGATTGACTATACGATGTATAAACCGACAATCATAGAACATTAGTGCAAAACCCAAATTGATTAAATTTAAATGGTTTATAAATAGAAACGAAACGAAGACCGACGGTATATAAGACGCAAATTCATACGGGATATTGCATTGCTTTATGCTGATTATTGAGAACCTTGATTCCTCTCCATTTCTACAGTTACTGTAATCATTAAAGTACGGTATTTGTTTCATAGGACATTTGTTTGTTTATCATAATAATCACCAATGTATATATTTGTTTTCATTCGTAAACATTTTGCAAAATACATTTTTTCAGTTATATCGCGACGTTATTATAATACCGCAGATGCATGGCATGATACCCCACCCAGTCATATACTGACACCGGGCTGACTAGACCTAGAACTATCCTCTAAATGCTGAGCATAAAGCGAGGAAGATTCTAGTATCATTTATAAAGTCTTTGTTATGGACCGGCTGGGGATCAAACCAAAGACCTTCCGCACACGTAGTTACAGACTAATGTTTTATTAAAAACTTTCATAGAAAAAAAAATGTCATTTCTCAAAAAAAAAAAATTGGAATCCTGTGAATAAAATGCGAGATTTCTAAAGGCACCAACTCCGCACAGGCCATCTTTTCTATGATACGAGTATATGCCGTAGTTCTATTTTCAGAGAGGAAAATGCCCTAGTCCGAACAACTTGTTATCAATAAATTCAGCGAAGTACGACTTGGATTATCACAACTGGTTACAAAAATTACGTAATTAAAAAGCATCATGTAATGCCGTCGGAAGCTAACAGGCAACCTGCTACCATACACATTTTTTTCTGGAATCCTGGAAGGCTAACCAGAACCAACATACACCCATCATAGCAAGTTACTAATTAATTTTCCCACTTTAATCAATGTTTAGAGATGTATGACAATGAGACGCAATGTCGTATATTAATTGTCACGGAGACTGCGGCCGGGCGGGACATCAAATTCATTACCCTTGGATTGATAGTCAGACGCACAACCAACGGAGCTAACAGAATTATTGTCATTTATAGTAGGGGATTCAAGACAGCCATAGCAAGATATTGCACTCAGTAGTTAGCGAGCGATTTTATTGTGCAGGAAATCATCCATGAAATGAAGTTAATCATTTCCCATCTAGACCTTTGCATAAATCATTAAAATTTAATTATGTTCTTCTGAAATATTTACTTTCAATTTACTTAATGAATTATATCAGTTTTATGATTCATATCAGTAAAACATTTAAAAGTAGCAATTTTTACATCTGGAATTCATACTGTACGTCGAATAAAATATCGAGTTTTCTGATTATAAATCACACATTGTTTTCTCAGGAAATTATAACATACTAGGTTCATTTTGAGATATAATGTACCGACACTTTGATTCACCTATTTATTGGAATATGATATTCTTCATTATGTCCACGGCAAATGTCTATAACAAATGACGTCATTACCAAATTGGCTAAACGATTTCAAATGTGCTCATTACTATTCAATCATTCAACTAGAGGATAATGAACATTTCTTTGAAATCGTTTAGCATACTTCTATCTAATATATTCTCTGTCACTAAATAATATTGTTTGTTTGAATATTTAGCTTCTTATTTGCCATCGAATACTAACTTACGCTCAGTTAAGCTAACCACTGTTATCTGGTATCCACAAGGTGAACCTGTGCTTGAACGCACCCATCCAAGTAACTGTACATTTTTCAACTTGAATCAGCGATGAGAAACGAATGGCAATGAGACACAATATCGTACACCAATCATCGCAGAGAATACGGATGGACCGGGATTCGAACTGATGATCCCCTGCATTGATAATCAGAAGCGCTACCGACTGAGGTACACGGTTCCGGTCCACTGAACAAAAAATTGTGTTTAGGATGTTATTTCTGCTAAAATATGTTTATAAAATTCTTGACCTTCTTATATTGTCCCTAAACTTGATATCCGTCAGCTAAACTAATGCAAATGAATACAACTTGTACGAACAATTCATAAATATCAGGATATTAAAAATGAAATCGCAACCGTGACTATGAATTTAAATATCATGTAGACGTCTACACAAATCAACACAACTATATTAGACATTGTCAATATCATGTTGACGTCTACACAAATCAACTAACTATATTAGACATTGTCAATATCATGTTGGCGTCTACACAAATCAACACAACTATATTAGACATTGTCAAGTCTACATTTTGAACACTGTAGTCATTAGCAACAGCAGTTATTTTAGATTCATGGTTTAACCCTTTACTTAATATAGACGCCTTTGGACACCTCTAATTTAGAAAGCTTTTGAATCATTGGGTGAATTATGTTTATATTAACTGACAGAGTGGAAAACAGTGCAGGAAGTGTTCAGATTGCTATCTGAACTCTTCCTGCACTGTTTTCAAAGACCTTCTGTGATTAGTGCCGTAAAACGCGTATCTATGGAGTAAAGGGTTAAACCATAACCTAAATATATCCATTACTTTGGACAATTTAATTTAAGAAATATATAGTGTATATATATATATATATATATATAGTATTGATTGTTTGTTAATAGATAAATTAAACTATTTTAATAAAGGCGAAAATAGGAAAGCCTGTATTGATTATTCTTATGCAAATGTGATGACAATGTCGATTGAATGTTACACAACTTGTTAGGTACATATCGTGTAAGCTTTAATCCAAAAGTAGCACTATGATGTTGCCTTGCTTATATTTCCATTTAGAATCGCGAAAGTTCGAAAGTATGTGTATACCCATTTAATAATGAACAATTCTGAGACTGACAAGATCTGATTCTTTGTAACGGCGACATAAATAAGACTGCTGAAACTAAAAAATTATATAATCAAAAATTAGACGATTCGCTAGAAAAACGATCATTAGAAATGAGATCAACAGACGGAAACTGTCATGTTCAATTCCCTAGACCACAGTCGTCAAATCACCTCTATTTGATGATAATAACTCGTGCAGACCGATATGAACACTATTATCAGTAAACTAGGGTAATTACTTTGAAAATCTGCCAGCCCATCGTCAAACATTGTGGCTATTTACATTATATTTCGTATCGTTTTAGCATCCGCAGTGCAATTTGGTTATAGGGCAATCAGATTATAAGCAATAACTTCTCTTACAACTTAGGCAAATCCAGCTTGAACTCTTCCTGGTTAAAACCAGTACTAAGCATATGCGGAAAAGTGTCTTGCTCAAGGACACTACACATAGCCGTGGCGGAGGATCGAACCCACGACCCTCAAATCATGGGTTCGGTGCTCTACCACTGGACCACGCGCCCCACTTGCTTTATTAAAGGGAGTATTTTGACGTTTGACTCTCAATATGATGCAATAAATAAACATCACAAAAACAAAGATATATATAAAACTTTAACATCTATGAATACAAGGTATATATTTATATAATGCCACTATTATTCAGATGCTATATCCTTTGACTTGTTTACCTTTCCATTTTGAACGAACTGCCTTCGGTATTCTAATCAACCATCGTAAACCACGACGGTTTTAATATGTGTGTACAGATGCATAGTTTACGCCTGATCAAGTGTGTGTACGGATATTTTCGGAAATAAGAAGCTATGTTCGGAATGTTTACACAGATTAATGTAAATATTGACACTATGTTTTCGCGTCCCACGATAAAGTATTGCCAATATTCTGTTTAATGTTAATTTAATAACTCCTAGGTTAATTGTCGGTTTGAATCGGTATACACAAACTATTTTATGTGCATGACATATAGAGAAAGTCTCCATTTGTAGCTTTTATTGGTAGTGTGCCAATATAATTCCTTTAATTTAAACAATGGTAAATCAATTGGATACAACATATCACAACGAAATATGTGTTATTATCATGACGTGTGTATACTTTGTTATGAGGTCCCTGAATAACTTTAGATGTCGTAAAAACAAAGGTTGAATGTACGGATAATACAATGCGGTGTTTTCTATATATATGACATGTGACAGCTCCTAATCGTAATAAAGTTACCAAGAAACAGTTTCCCAGTGTTTTAAGTGGCACAGCCTTTATGCCCTTGACTTATTGTAACGACGTTCTCTTACACATTACTGTTGTCCATGAGACGATGCTGTTTTCAGCTCCTGCGCCGCGGTATATGTTTAAATGGTTCAAACCATGTCAAGCAAAATAGTCGTGTAATAGTAATTAAGGAATTGGACCATAATGCATTCAAATTGATTTAGAGCGAAACTGTTAGATTCATTCTGTTTGCTATATAGTCGCACGAGAGCGAAGAAAATATAAGTTTTTGAACCAAAATTGTATCTTTCCTTATTTATCTGTATTGATACTTTGTCGAGTTTGCCATAGACTACAGTATAAGTTCTTATATTTGGAATTTTTAAATGTGTTTTATAAACCCGTTCTACATCAAGCGCAGCATACATTTTAGACCATAGTTTAGAATTGGTAGCATCATACTGCCGAAAAGTGTTAAATGAAAACTGATGGAAATTATGGCTTTCATCAATTTGTCTGCTTGTGATTTTTGTAAGTGAAATAATCTGACATTATACGTTAATGTTATTCCCTGTAGAATGTGTCTTGTCATGTTTAAAATGGCCAACAAATATATCTCTACAGTCAAGTATTTATGTTTATAATGCGTTGAGTATACTTTTAGTTCATAAATTTTCCTCAAATTGCTTACAAAAAAGATCATATTGAGGGGTTACTTTAGATACACAGTCTCGTTTTACAATGCGTCGATAGGAGGAGAGGGGTTACGATGTTGTGTCAATCGAGGTAAGATTAATTTGTCTAAAGTGATACCAAGATATATTTAAGCTCCCTTTTTCCATTCGTTGCCATCTCTTCCAGATGTTTGTACTCAATTAATATTTCTTTTGAATTAATTGTTTATTAATTGAATTATGTTTGTTCTCTTATGATATGTAAAGATAAAACATGCTGCCCTGTTTCTCTTGTGTTACCTTATGAGATTCGGACAATATTGTAGTAAAGAAAAATACAGCTATAATTGAATATAATTGTACAAGGTTCTACTAATATCATTCAGCCTGTCAAATTAGCCACGCCGGGACCACTCTTTGGTTATATTGTCAAATATACCAAGTTAATGTTATTATTTAAACAATCGTAATGTCACTGATAATTGTTACATTGATAGGTGCATTTATTGTCTTTATTATATTTTCATAAAGATTTTAACGAAATAATTTTGTGAATGCGCGCCATAGATCTAGATCCAAAATTCCTTTACATACCTCAAATCATAGAGCTATTTTTTTCGAATTTTAAAGTCAACACGACAGTGTTCAATTATTTAGGGAAAAACTTATCATCACTTCCCAATTGTCAACAATTACATATGGCTCTCTGTATATTCATTATCTCAGCATGCTAACTATTCTAATTTAGCACACAGTAACTATAAATGACAGGTTCTTCTGTTGTTACACGACAGTCACTCCTTACAAAGCTCTCAATGATCTGCGGTTATATATATTGTTGACGGGTCTACATTTTGATGAACGCCAAACTTTATTTGTGTCAAAGGATCGTGTATATGGATATTTGACAATGTTTTTGTATCAGAAGAATTGTATTATAATTTTCAATATGGTTCTTTATATAACTGACTATTGTATTACTTTTTTTTTCTAGTACCGAAGCATATAGTGTACTTGTAGTTTCAATGTCGACCGGCGGAGTAGCAAATAGTTTGATCATCGGTTTGCACGTCACTTATTTTTCCATCTCACTTTTCCCTGTAGTGTTAGAAGATTATCACATGAAATAATGTACTTTTAATAATATCTCAAACTCGGCAATATTTCCCCATCAAATCCTAATACACATTCTAAATTTTTTTTTAATATTTCCAGTACAATGGGTAAATAATTGTTCTAGTATTTAAAACAAATTCTTTCAAACCTGGTACAGAATATGATGCATATATAAAAATGATAAATATATAATGCTTGTCAAAAATGTGTATCGTGGAATTGTCGAATATATCTGATTGCAGCAAATGAAAAGCCATGCAGTTGTCTTGCATGTCTAATATCATAATGTTATATGTGAGCTTTATACCAGTGGTACTTTAAATCAAGCGTTATGAGATGTTAAGTTAGTTTGTGTCTTATTACTTGAAATGTATATAAGAAACACTGGCATTTTATTCGCAAATGACGTTAATAGTTTTTGAGGTCTACTTTCCATTAAAAGGTCACAACTGACGTGTCCACCAAATAATTGCCTCACACTTGTAATGTTATTTGTCTCTGTTAATCATTTCCTTTATACTAATTTATGGAGGTGCCTTAACCGTTCTCGTTTTAGGTAGTGTTATTTCATTACTAGGAAATGTGTCCTTTACAATGTAATCTTGTTAAATTAGCTTTCCTAAATAACAATTGACGTCAATGCTCAATCTAAAAACCTGTTTTACAAACTAGATATTGAATAAATTCGATTTTAACAGAGAAAACACGTGACAAACGATGAATAACGGATAGGAGTATAACAATCACTGAGCTGACTTAAAACTTGCTTAATAATATTTTTACCAGTCCTTAACATAAACCGACTAAACAAAAATCATTCTATACATGCCATACAAATGAAAGCGCTCACCATAAAACAACTGCCTCATACATTTAAGTCGTCCTTGTTACTTATATCCATTATACTAACTGCTAGATAATGTTTACATGGTTGTCTTAATGATATCTTGATACTTTAACAGTGTTCTATACGTTCCTGTTTCCTATCACATAGTGTCGTTTAATTATAGGAAAATGTAGCGTTTTAATTGACATGACGTCAATGCATCGTCTGAAACCTTGATATATCTAATAGTCTGGTTAAGGATAAAGTAAAAGACAAAATATAATGTTATATTCTGTCGTTTAACATGGAAAAACAATGTCGATCGATTATGTGGTTTCACAGTGAAGCATACATAGTATGACATATGACAGAGAGACAGTGTCTTCGTCGATCATGTGTCACTAATTACGATGGTTATATTGTTTGAAAAATGATCAAATAGTGATCTTTAACCTCATTATTGAACGTCCTCGTACTATTCTGGATGATCCTCCTAGGGCTGTGTTATTGTTCCTGTCAGTGGCAATGGGGGCTTGGTCGGTTTCCACAGTTTAGTTCACGAATTAATCAAACCAGGTACTTTTTGTGTACGTTTTAATAACCTGAAAAGCAAACATTATAATCCTTAACTGCTATCATTGGTGGAAACGACAAAGTTAACGCATTTGATGAAAGAAATCGAATATGATAATCAAACGCTACAACACTTAGTGCACCACATCTATTTCCAATAACTCTAATGATTATAGATGCCGTAACAATCTGAGGAACGCTCATAAATGATTGTACAAGTAATGTAATTTTCCACATGGAAGGAACAGGAAAGTAATTATTAAGAATTGTCGGAAAATTATATTTACGCATTATTTTAATTTCTGTTTTTGGATGATTCAATCCCATTAAGAGTTTCGCTGGCATTTTGTAAACGGACAAGCTGATACGGGTATATTAACCAGGGCATTCCCAATATGTGTATTTTTATTATAGTATTTGATTATATCTTGGATATAACATTGGACTACGAGGGCCATTCAATATATTCTGTCACTGGTCTTCGGGTATTTATGATTTCAGGACAACCCTTAAAAGTATCCCCCGCACAGATACATACATAAGTATTGCTGTCTACGGCCTAAATGCCGCAAAGTAGTATCCTCGTGGTAAACTGTTCAGACAATGAAAAATTGCAGACCTAAGGAGACTTCTTCCAGCATAGCATTTACTTGGCTATGCGTGCATTTTTAGTATGGGGAATAAACAAAATCACAGGGCTTAAATCAGGAAAACAAGGGGGTGTTCAACCTGAATAATCTTTTCTTGTTCTAAGAAAGATTGTACACTTATTCTTTCATTTTGTTGGCAGAAGCATTGTCATAAATAAGCAGAATGCCTACCAAACATTTACTTGGGCGTTTGTTTTGATACAAGATTTTGACAGTTTCAAGTACTTTATCTTTGTAAAACTTTTCTGTTATTGTTTTAACCACTTTGCAAGGAGTTTGTACAACAGGACCACTAGAAAATGACATTTAAAACGTTCTTTGCGCTTCTTGTCCTGTTTGTTATGTCCGACCATGACTCATTTTTACCAAGCCCTTGTTTGTTAGTGATGCGCCATTTTGGGCTCAAAATTATATACCCAAGTTTCATCCCCAGTGAGCAAGTCAGATATTTTCCTAGGATTACAAATTTTATATTTTTTTCAGATGTTTTTTAGCACATTCTAAACGCTTGGCCTTATTGTCAGGTGTCAGCAAGTTGGGGACCAATTTAGCAAAAAACTTCATTTACTTCAAACAGTTAGTCAGTATATAATGCCTAGACTATAGTCTTGGATACAGTATACCTTTCATTTCCATAGCTCTAACATCACCTATGTTTTCCCGTTGTTGCTGCAACAACAGGCCTACCTGGGCGGTTATCTTCTTGCAACATTCTTAAACAACTGCACGAGATATTCATGTTCTTACGCAACATTGTTTCTACGGAAGGCCATTAGTGACATAACTTATTGAATGCCCCTCGTATTCTTCTGTCTATGATTGGAACCATTTCTGGGGTTGATACTTTTGTACTGTGGCTTATGAGAAGTGCATTAGAAAACCGCAACATGTATACCACTATTTTCAATATGTCAGAAAACAGCTATTTTCTTATAATACATTTACTTATTTTTTTTGTAACACCATATAATCAAATACATAAATAATCGTTTTAAAGTATTAATAAATTAGTCAACAATATATATGAAAACAATTTTTTATATTTCATAAGCATTGAACAGGAATCGATTGTTCTACAACTATATACCATACAAATACCATGTATAACAGTATCAGATTGATATCATGTTACTGTCTCGGAATTATAATACCATGCTGGGAAACTTAATCAACGAAAAATTCTAGAGGCCTCATATAACAATGATAGCTGGTCTATGAAAGATATCTTCCTAATGGTCTAGGATACATTACTCATTGGACTATTTGCACTTGTTGGGTTTATGTTTCTGTCATACTTTTTTTTTTACCTCTCACCATTTGCTGGTACGCTATATGCATGTATCATCTCGCAAATATTTTCTACTTCATTTTTATTAGAACAATGTTTTCACTTTACAATTGCATTATACAATATGCTTGTATAGTACATAATGCAATCTAGCTTTTGGAATCAATGTTATAAAAAAAGTTTGTATGATAATGTTTTGAAAAAAAGTTGTTTACCTTAATATCATGAATATTTTTGAATTTATATGTATCATTGTAATTGGTGGCTGAATTAAAACAATATTGAGATTACCTCGGGTGTACTGGGTGTAATGAGGTGTACTGTATTGAACTGGGTGTATTGTGGTGTACTGGGTGTACTCGGGAGTACTGGGGTGTAATGGAGTGTACTGGGATGTACTGGGGCGTACTGAAATGTACTGGGGTGTACAGGAGTGTACACATCACTATATCAAATGGTTTTACTGTGTGTATTTGGGTGTATTGCAGTGTACTGGGGTGTACTAGGGTGTACTGGAGTCTACTGTTATGTACTGAAGTGTACATTGGTGTATCTGAGTGTACTGGGGTGTACTACTGGGGTGTACTGGAGTGTACTGGGGATGTACTTGGATGTACGGGGGTGTACTGGAATATAATGGGCTGTACTAGAGTGTACAAATCACCGTTTCAAATGGTATTACTGAACAGAACAAACATTTGAATGGATAAAATCAGTGTCACTTATATTTAAACGTATTACTTTGTAATTCAGCGGAATCTTGGTCAACGGATATTAGATCTGATCTTTTTATATACCTACGGAGAGAACCAGAAAATTTATAGACACACTACGTCTATCAAGAATAGACATGCCATTTTTATTTTAAAATCACGTTTCATTAAATTATTTGCTTATGATGAGAGATAAGACTGCTATGCAGGGAACAGGCCATGTTTTGGAGACCAGAAAGGTGATTGCATTTTATAATATAATTATTCACTTAAGTTAATTCACTTGGTTAAGCTGGCAAGCGTCGTGTGTTTTTCTATGTTTCAATTTTAATTTGAATTCGAATTCATGAAACAAAAAACCAAGCGGTAACATCATATCGTTTTATTCAGTCATATTGTAGTGAAATGAGTAAAGTTACGTAAATGTACATAATTCAAGAATTTGTACCAGAACCTTTTTGCGCAATCACACGTGAATGTTCAAAACGTGTTATTTTTAAACTCGCGTTTTAATCAACACCGGCGTAATTATTAGATGCAAAGGTAACATATATTGCGTTTTATAATTATCAAAGTTATAATACCATCATAGTAAAAAAGCAAGTAATTTAAAAATGTTACTAAAAATAGTTTTCAATTATAACAAGGTAAAAATCGTTCAAAAAACAGTTTCTGCTAATGGGCGCTGTTTACGAGATTCTGCGGTACTATAGTAAAAATAATATCAAAGCTAAAACTAAAGTTGATATTTCATATGTGTACAGAACTTTAATAACATACGCGAGATGTAAAATAATCCGATAAAGATACCGTTAAAGAAACGCGAGATAACGATTGTGATAATTGTTGGAGACACCCTTACAATTTCTAATTGTTGTTTTGACCTGGCCCGTTTTGACAGCACAGTTTATGTTTTGATAAGCAATGGTATCTTATAGCAATATGGTTAAATGTATTCTTTTGTATATGCGAAAGAGTTGCCGTAGATCTTCCTCCATATAATGATAGTTAACTTTGTGATAACACAAGACAAAACTGTATTATTCGTCCGGTCATGCTTATAGTATCCAGTAATGGTATTGTTACAAATGATAATACAGAAGAAACACTGGCATTTTATTCGCAATTGACGTTAATAGTTTTTGAGGTCTACTTTCCATTAAAAGGTCACAACTGACGTGTCCACCAAATAATTGCCTCACACTTGTAATGTTATTTGTCTCTGTTAATCATTTCCTTTATACTAATTTATGGAGGTGCCTTAACCGTTCTCGTTTTAGGTAGTGTTATTTCATTACTAGGAAATGTGTCCTTTACAATGTAATCTTGTTAAATTAGCTTTCCTAAATAACAATTGACGTCAATGCTCAATCTAAAAACCTGTTTTACAAACTAGATATTGAATAAATTCGATTTTAACAGAGAAAACACGTGACAAACGATGAATAACGGATAGGAGTATAACAATCACTGAGCTGACTTAAAACTTGCTTAATAATATTTTTACCAGTCCTTAATATAAACCGACTAAACAAAAATCATTCTATACATGCCATACAAATGAAAGCGCTCACCATAAAACAACTGCCTCATACATTTAAGTCGTCCTTGTTACTTATATCCATTATACTAACTGCTAGATAATGTTTACATGGTTGTCTTAATGATATCTTGATACTTTAACAGTGTTCTATACGTTCCTGTTTCCTATCACATAGTGTCGTTTAATTATAGGAAAATGTAGCGTTTTAATTGACATGACGTCAATGCATCGTCTGAAACCTTGATATATCTAATAGTCTGGTTAAGGATAAAGTAAAAGACAAAATATAATGTTATATTCTGTCGTTTAACATGGAAAAACAATGTCGATCGATTATGTGGTTTCACAGTGAAGCATACATAGTATGACATATGACAGAGAGACAGTGTCTTCGTCGATCATGTGTCACTAATTACGATGGTTATATTGTTTGAAAAATGATCAAATAGTGATCTTTAACCTCATTATTGAACGTCCTCGTACTATTCTGGATGATCCTCCTAGGGCTGTGTTATTGTTCCTGTCAGTGGCAATGGGGGCTTGGTCGGTTTCCACAGTTTAGTTCATGAATTAATCAAACCAGGTGCTTTTTGTGTACGTTTTAATAACCTGAAAAGCAAACATTATAATCCTTAACTGCTATCATTGGTGGAAACGACAAAGTTAATGCATTTGATGAAAGAAATCGAATATGATAATCAAACGCTACAACACTTAGTGCACCACATCTATTTCCAATAACTCTAATGATTATAGATGCCGTAACAATCTGAGGAACGCTCATAAATGATTGTACAAGTAATGTAATTTTCCACATGGAAGGAACAGGAAAGTAATTATTAAGAATTGTCGGAAAATTATATTTACGCATTATTTTAATTTCTGTTTTTGGATGATTCAATCCCATTAAGAGTTTCGCTGGCATTTTGTAAACGGACAAGCTGATACGGGTATATTAACCAGGGCATTCCCAATATGTGTATTTTTATTATAGTATTTGATTATATCTTGGATATAACATTGGACTACGAGGGCCATTCAATATATTCTGTCACTGGTCTTCGGGTATTTATGATTTCAGGACAACCCTTAAAAGTATCCCCCGCACAGATACACACATAAGTATTGCTGTCTACGGCCTAAATGCCGCAAAGTAGTATCCTCGTGGTAAACTGTTCAGACAATGAAAAATTGCAGACCTAAGGAGACTTCTACCAGCATAGCATTTACTTGCGTGCATTTTTAGTATGGGGAATAAACAAAATCACAGGGCTTAAATCAGGAAAACAAGGGGGTGTTCAACCTGAATAATCTTTTCTTGTTCTTAGAAAGATTGTACACTTATTCTTTCATTTTGTTGGCAGAAGCATTGTCATAAATAAGCAGAATGCCTACCAAACATTTACTTGGGCGTTTGTTTTGATACAAGATTTTGACAGTTTCAAGTACTTTATCTTTGTAAAACTTTTCTGTTATTGTTTTAACCACTTTGCAAGGAGTTTGTACAACAGGACCACTAGAAAATGACATTTAAAACGTTCTTTGTGCTTCTTGTCCTGTTTGTTATGACCGACCGTGACTGATTTTTACCAAGCCCTTGTTTGTTAGTGATGCACCATTTTGGGCTCAAAATTATATACCCAAGTTTCATCCCCAGTGAGCAAGTCAGATATTTTCCTAGGATTACAAATTTTATATTTTTTTCAGATGTTTTTTAGCACATTCTAAACGCTTGGCCTTATTGTCAGGTGTCAGCAAGTTGGGGATCAATTTAGCAAAAAAATTCATTTACTTCAAACAGTTAGTCAGTATATAATGCCTAGACTATAGTCTTGGATACAGTATACCTTTCATTTCCATAGCTCTAACATCACCTATGATTTCCCGTTGTTGCTGCAACAACAGGCCTACCTGGTCGGTTATCTTCTTGCAACATTCTTAAACAACTGCACGAGATATTCATGTTCTTACGCAACATTGTTTCTACGGAAGGCCATTAGTGACATAACTTATTGAATGCCCCTCGTATTCTTCTGTCTATGATTGGAACCATTTCTGGGGTTGATACTTTTGTACTGTGGCTTATGAGAAGTGCATTAGAAAACCGCAACATGTATACCACTATTTTCAATATGTCAGAAAACAGCTATTTTCTTATAATACATTTACTTAATTTTTTTTGTAACACCATATAATCAAATACATAAATAATCGTTTTAAAGTATTAATAAATTAGTCAACAATATATATGAAAACAATTTTTTATATTTCATAAGCATTGAACAGGAATCGATTGTTCTACAACTATATACCATACAAATACCATGTATAACAGTATCAGATTGATATCATGTTACTGTCTCGGAATTATAATTCCATGCTGGGAAATTTAATCAACGAAAAATTCTAGAGGCCTCATAAAACAATGATAGCTGGTCTATGAAAGATATCTTCCTAATGGTCTAGGATACATGACTCATTGGACTATTTGCACTTGTTGGGTTTATGTTTCTGTCATACTTTTTTTTTTACCTCTCACCATTTGCTGGTACGCTATATGCATGTATCATCTCGCAAATATTTTCTACTTCATTTTTATTAGAACAATGTTTTCACTTTACAATTGCATTATACAATATGCTTGTATAGTACATAATGCAATCTAGCTTGTGGAATCAATGTTATAAAAAAAGTTTGTATGATAATGTTTTGAAAAAAAGTTGTTTACCTTAATATCATGAATATTTTTTGAATTTATATGTATCATTGTAATTGGTGGCTGAATTAAAACAATATTGAGATTACCTCGGGTGTACTGGGTGTAATGAGGTGTACTTTATTGTACTGGGTGTATTGTGGTGTACTGGGTGTACTCGGGAGTACTGAGGTGTAATGGAGTGTACTGGGATGTACTGGGGCGTACTGAAATGTACTGGGGTGTACAGGAGTGTACACATCACTATATCAAATGGTTTTACTGTGTGTATTTGGGTGTATTGCAGTGTACTGGGGTGTACTAGGGTGTACTGGAGTCTACTGTTATGTACTGAAGTGTACATTGGTGTATCTGAGTGTACTGGGGTGTACTACTGGGGTGTACTGGAGTGTACTGGGGATGTACTTGGATGTACGGGGGTGTACTGGAATATACTGGGCTGTACTAGAGTGTACAAATCACCGTTTCAAATGGTATTACTGAACAGAACAAACATTTGAATGGATAAAATCAGTGTCACTTATATTTAAACGTATTACTTTGTAATTCAGCGGAATCTTGGTCAACGGATATTAGATCTGATCTTTTTATATACCTACGGAGAGAACCAGAAAATTTATAGACACACTACGTCTATCAAGAATAGACATGCCATTTTTATTTTAAAATCACGTTTCATTAAATTATTTGCTTATGATGAGAGATAAGACTGCTATGCAGGGAACAGGCCATATTTTGGAGACCAGAAAGGTGATTGCATTTTATAATATAATTATTCACTTAAGTTAATTCACTTGGTTAAGCTGGCAAGCGTCGTGTGTTTTTCTATGTTTCAATTTTAATTTGAATTCGAATTTATGAAACAAAAAAACCAAGCGGTAACATCATATCGTTTTATTCAGTCATATTGTAGTGAAATGAGTAAAGTTACGTAAATGTACATAATTCAAGAATTTGTACCAGAACCTTTTTGCGCAATCAACACCGGCGTAATTATTAAATGCAAAGGTAACATATATTGCGTTTTATAATTATCAAAGTTATAATATCATCATAGTAAAAAAGCAAGTAATTTAAAAATGTTACTAAAAACAGTTTTCAATTATAACAAGGTAAAAATCGTTCAAAAAACAATTTCTGCTAAGGGGCGCTGTTAACAAGATTCTGCGGTACTATAGTAAAAATAATATCAAAGCTAAAACTAAAGTTGATATTTCATATGTGTACAGAACTTTAATAACATACGCGAGATGTAAAATAATCCGATAAAGATACCGTTAAAGAAACGCGAGATAACGATTGTGATAATTGTTGGAGACACCCTTACAATTTCTAATTGTTGTTTTGACCTGGCCCGTTTTGACAGCACAGTTTATGTTTTGATAAGCAATGGTATCTTATAGCAATATGGTTAAATGTATACTTTTGTATATGCGAAAGAGTTGCCGTAGATCTTCCTCCATATAATGATAGTTAACTTTGTGATAACACAAGACAAAACTGTATTATTCGTCCGGTCATGCTTATAGTATCCAGTAATGGTATTGTTACAAATGATAATACATTGATGTCACAACAGCCTTATAGTAATCATTTAAAAACAGTCCATTGTTACCCTTGTATTGTATAAAAGCTTCCGATATGAATAATGCATTATGTTGAAAGAACATTTATGTAGATATATGTAGATAAGATAGACTGAAATATTCATATTTATTCTTGACCTCTCTCTATTTACAGGGTCCTACTAAATGCCACTAATGACCACTAAGGACCACTAAATACCACTAAGGACTACTAAGGAGTCACTAAGGAGTTCAAAGTGGGCACTAAGGACCACTAAGGGGTTCAAATGGAGCACTAAGGACTACTGAGAGGTTTCATATTAAGATTAAGATTTTGTCAGTTAGCTACAATGGACACCTTTTAAGTGATTTTAATGATGACTCGACATTAATCACCTGGATACAGATAGAAATCCATCATACGTTTCTTCTATTAAGCATGCTTGGTGTATAGTATCATTACATGGGCCCTTGGTTTTAAAGTCCCAAATGAACGATTGTTAGTATTTTTAGTTGGTCAGCCCTGGGAGTCAAACCCGCAACCCCGAGGCTGGAAGTCTCGCACTCTATAGACTGAACTGATGGGACTGTTCCTATTACAGACAAAAATAGTTACTAGGTACTGCGCGGAGGTCATTAAGGGATTAAAATGGAACACTAAGAACTACTAAGGGGTTCAAAGGAGTCACTTAGGAATAATAAGGAGTCTTTAAGGGGTTAAAAGGGGGCACTAAGGAGTTCAACGGGGTAAATATGGGGCACTATGGAGTCTCTAAGGGGTTAAAAGGGGCACTAAGGACTACTAAGGATTCAAAGAGCCACTAAGGATTTCTAAAGAGTCTCCAAGGGGTTAAAAACGGACACTAAGGAGTCTCTAAGTGGTTAAAAGGGGGCACTAATGACTACTAAAGAGTTGAAAGGGGGCACTATGGACAACTAAGGAGTTCAAAGGGAACACTGTAATATGGACCCTTGGTTTAAAGGGAGCACTTAGGACAACTAAGGGTTTAAAGAGGCCACTAAGGACTAATAAGGAGTCTCTTAGCGGTAAAAAGGGGGCACTAAGGAGTTGAAAGCGGGCACTAAGGACCACTTAGGAGTTCAAAAGGAGCATCATCGCATGGGCCCTCGGTATAAAATACCATCAACGATTGTTAATACTGTGTTTTTGTCTGGCAGAACAATTTGATAAGAACTTAAGTGTCTAACAACATGCCCTAATAATTTAAAGTAAACACTTCTATTTACAATGGTTAAGGCTATCGTTCAAAAAATATTGTTTGCCGTGCTCCAACCTACACATTAAAAAATGCAGTTACCCAAACTTTTTTATCGACTTTCTAATTATTTTTTTCATGATTTCTTTCCATTTTCATTAAAATAGATATAAAAAATCAAAATTTGGCAAAAAATAATTCGGTAGTTGCCTACCTACCCACATGAAAAATACTGGGTTGGACCAGATCAAAATTGAATTAAAAATGAAATCATGCGACTCATTTAATATGTCCACGGTAAGAAATATGACTTTGCTTTATTTAGATAGATATAAATCATAAAAAATACATAAATTTTGTTAATTTGAATTGTATCTAAGAGTAAACTATTTAACTATTATATTTACAGTTTAACTAGATATCCATTCAGATGTATGTAGCTATATTTATTTTTTACGATCAAAATTGATTAATGTATAATTAAACCGAATTCATAAATCATTAGTTTATTTCTTTAAATTTAATTCCCAAAATGATTATCTTTTCAATAACAAACTCTAATGGATCAATCTATCAATCAACAATTAGATATTTAAAAAAAAATATATATATATTATAATAAATAATAATGACATATTTTTTTATGATAGGTAGCAACATCCATGATTATCAAGAGTAAAGGACTGATGTTTCAGATTAGACAGCAATTTCACGTGTTTTACATTTAAGTCGTGACCTTGACATGAATATGATACCGAATCCAAAAGTTTTTAAGTTCTGTATTTTGATACATATCGACAAAAATAATAGAACCGAATTTGGTTGCAAATTAATTAAATATGGATCATTATTAAATACAAAAGTTTAATTAATTTCTTTGGTTCAGAGTTTTTTAATCGGGCGCCTGTGACAATCACAGCATAAGTTGTTTTGAGAAACAATGAAATAGGTCATTTTAGATGTAGTTTGTACCATTAACCACAACCCCAGTTACTGAACGTGAATCCTAGTATTTGACAAAAACTCCCACAGACCAATATATTCGACAATCGTGAGCCAATGTAAGTACACAAACCTCGCACCTATACGACGTTTGAAATGTTCCAAATTCGGATTATCCAACAATGAGCTTGAATGTTTATGACCGTCGTAAATATTGGCACATTTTTAAGAACAACCATGTAGTCAAAACATATAGACCAACTATTGTTACATATCTCAGCTGATAATGGAAACAATAACCAACATGATCAATTTCAGTGTATTTTAAATTATTCCCGTATTGTGCATATTCTGTGTTTGTTCTGCATTCTTTAATTGGTTTAATTTATGAAAAATGGGGATGGGGCCCTTCCATTAGAGTAAAGTGCATCATAAAAATGAAAATGTTGGAAAAGCCAAAAATATGCTTAACATTTTTATTTAAATAGTATGCCTATAAAAAGAGCATGAATGATGATGTGAAGGCCTTATGATTTTTTTTTTTGATTTTCTGATTAAAATATCTCATTTTGGTGATTTTATTTTAAATCATGTTTACATTTACATGTTCTCGATGTGTCTAACAGAGTGAAATAAAATACGTAATTATGATCTCGGTTCAAAGCTGGTTAATACGTTAATAGGATATGCCGGAAGAGATTAAGTGCGTTGACCTTTAGTTCTAGTTGTCAAAGGTCAGAACGGCGTATGTGATGACGCTTTGTTTGACGTACGTCGTCTGTGGTCGCATGTTAGAAACTACTTCTCTGAAACCATCAAGAAGTTCTTATGAATGAAGTCTATACAATACTTTACTATTTCCTTTGTTTCAAATAAAAAAATAAGATGGCTGGTACAAAAAAAAAAGATAAATCTGCTTTTCAAAAACGTCCAATATTTACAAAAGAAATTGTCAATTTATATAGTTTTATGTGCGCCCATTGGGTCATTCAAACATTGCATATGATTATAATAGATATTAATTTATTTCTAAATGAAACTGATTTGGCAACCATTTGGCATACATTTTCACAAAAGCATTATTGTGTTACGAGGATTCAAATTTTTTAAAATGAACTGGTCCTATTGTCTGTCTCATTGAGTTAAGACTGGTCTCATATAGGATGAATTTCAAGATTTATATCTACATGTAGTATCCATTCAGAAGCAGATATGAGTTAGTACAAATCAAAAAGCTAGACTGTATACAGTAACAAAATTATGCTTTACAGGGCCCCTATAGAGTTTAACTTAAGAATTATATGGAAAAAAGAAGAAAAGAACAATCTTTGGGACAAGAATTGATATGTGTACAATATATGGACAATGTTATATAGGTCTTTACGATTTGAGTAATGTAGAAAATGGAAACTCTCACTCTTTCTATAAAAGGTCAGGATGAACAGTATGAAAATTAAAAGACTTTCTCCTCAGGTACCGGCTATTCAACATGTGTTTATACTTAGACATACTTAAGGATATAATTAAATCCCATAACCAATGCAAGGATTCAATTTAAATTAGCATTAAACGCATTTAATAATAACATTTGGTCGAGTTAAAAAATTTGGATAATTTCCATAAGTGGTTCAGAGGATCCCAAAGAGTTAAAATGGTAACATTAAAATATTACTCAGGTCACTATAAGCTAGTAAAATACTCCTCTTATTTATAGGTTATGGTCTCCTTTAAAACGTCACAATTTCTTATCCTCAAATGTTTAATAAATCCGGTCACAAAACATTTTCCTGATTATTTCGACGCACGTGATATATTATTCATATAATTATTCTCAAAGTTTAACTATGAAGATAAAATAGTATTTTGAACTGTTGGTTCCGTTTGAAATTAAGGGATAAACAAAAATTATAAAATACATCTCCAACATACGTAATGTTAAAAGAACACGGCAACCATAAACATAATGAGGTTTAACGCCATTTCCAAAACATTTCAGGTTATATATGGCATATCGAGTTTAATCGCTGTATACGGTCGCATCTATTAAATTTTAACTATGATAGATAATAGTTTTGGTAGTGGAATTTACATCTGACCAGGAACTGGTTTTTACTTTTTATTATCAAATAGTTTCAACCATTTCCGGATTTTCTTCAGTATTCATACTGTACGATAGATAGATTTATTACACTAAAGTACACAATTTTACGGTTTGTCATCACGTGATTTTATGTCTATCAATAGATTTTTGCTATTAACATATAGAATGTTATGGTACATATATCTTAAACAATAAATTATGTTGTAACATAATAAAAATGCAATATGTTTGTGTTGAGGAGTATAAATAGATTTATTAAATGTTATCTTTTGTTTTTTAAAATCCCATAAATTGTCCAGTTGTATGGTATTTGATCCACGTCAAAACCTTCATCTAAACATATTGTGGATACGTTTGAAATTTTAATTTATTTGATATATTAACTATAACTTCTTAGATGCTGCTGAGTTCTATTATACTAAGAATGCTATTTGCTGGAAGTATTTTCTGTGAACGCTGTGATAACGACATTAACACAAAAAGCGCCATATTCATGAAGCTTTTATTATCAATGATCGTTAACAGCATCTTAAATATACTGAAGTGATAAGCGGTATGTTACTATACTAAATATTCAAATTAACCTATTGGTCCAGTATTTCTTAAACCTTACAAAACACAAACAGGAAAACCGTAATGGAAAACAAATGATAATTTTCGAAATATATTTCTGTGAATATGTTTGCTCTGAGACCATACAAAAAACCATAATGCCATAAATATGAGATTGGAATTTGTTACAAGTCACTATTTGCAATTCAGATGCTGGGGTTTTATACATTCCAAAACACATAACTGTGGAATAATTATTCTTTAATAAAGAACTTTACTATTCAGAATATGCTTTAGAAGTGATTCAAAACTACAAATGCATGCATACACCCAGATAATCATAGAATAACATTGTCTCCCCATTTTTATCATTTAATACTAAACAAACAGTAATAATTTGCATTTGGCAGTGATTTATAATCACACACTTTTCTGAAACAGAAAACATTATGGTGGAGGTCAAGCATTAGTCTCATGGTCTGGTTAGTACCAGCTGGCCATCTTAAAGTATTTTAAAAGAATCCTGTAAAAGTAAAAAAGGGAACCAGTAATCTGTGGCAGTGGCTGTGACAATTATAAATGATAGTAATCAATAATCAATATTATTGGCATTGTTGCCTTTATATCACCAAACAATAAATTTTTAGATAAATTGTTACGACTCAAGTTTTTCTTAGAGTAAAAACTATTTAAATCATGTTTTTATTATTCAGATTATAAATCATTTAACATATCCTACGCATGATGAAGTTTTCATTTATTTTGCGACTAATTTGATCTTGTTTTAAAAACACAAATATTGCAATTTAAATTCTGAATATACATTTGCCTATTATTCCTTAATAGCAGCTATATGTAAATATACTTGGAATTAATGATGTTAGCTTGTCTTAGATCAGAAAGCGTAGCAAACCACTTTTGAAAAGCTACACAGCATATACATTTTAAAATAAATAACAAAACTGAAATTTTACCAATGCTAAAAAAATCGGTATACAAGCGGTACATAACATTCTTTACATAAAATTATTTTCATTCTTTTTTCATTGATATGGTCAACAAATTATGCATCAATGTATTTTGTGCATCGTAATATTTCGCTTCATCTATATCCACAGTATGCCTATTCTAAATAAACTAATTATCAAACTTAATGAAAACTGCATATCAACAGTATGAAATCAAAAGTATAAGTCTGTACTTTAATTTGAAAATTAATTTAATTTTGGCAAGAATGTCGATCATTTTCTTGGAGAAATCAGATGATATGGGGAAAGAAATAGTCAAAATACCAGTTACCAGAAAGAAGACAAGTGATAAATTACGGGCTGTTGTTTGACACCAAGGAAGACTAATGCGGAAACAATGGCTAAACAAATTTTACATCAATTATTTCATGCGAAAATTCAATATATATATTGTTCAAGATATTGAATGAAACAAAAGTATATAAAAAACATAGTTAAATTTTCTGCTACATTACGTCGTTTTCCTGCGTTAATTTATATCCTGATGAAGGCTCACGTAGCTGAACTGTTCATTAATTAAATAACCAAATTAAAACATACGTATTACTAATTCCTAAACGTCTTTTATATTCATTGCAGTAGACAAATGCTAATGCATCGAAGCAAGATGTGTCCAGTGCTGGTGTCAAAACGCGCAAAAATAATGTCAACGGAAACTGTTTGTGACACATTTGACAATGGTCGAAACCGTGGTGGTGACTGTCTGAAGAATAGTGTTTAATACACATGGTTATACCGTTCACATTCGTCAGTATACATTACGATATTGAAACCAACTTTTCAAAATTATTAAAACAATAAATAATGGAAACGCTAGATGGTTACAAGTTAAAAAGTATTATTTCCAAATTAATGTGATTTGCTATAGACATAACTTATAAAATCAAATCATTTGCTGTCTGTTGACCAGAAGTTCGCTTTATTGCAAAAAAAAATAGATTAAGATATTAAATTGGGCAAATTCACGCGTCCATTTCGAAAACCAGCCTATAGCACACTGATGGTTTCATTGGTGGGTTCAGTACCGCAGTTAGATGTGGTTCAACATAGCTCATGTTTCATACCCAGAGATATAAGTGACAATAATTCATCGATTTAAATGTTTGTTTTGTTCGGTATTTTTATTTGATATGGTGACATTAATGATGAGTTCTAATCATAGCTCAAAGGTTGATAGCTTAATATGAAATAAGGTCAGGTTTTAGTTTGTTCCCAGTTCATCCAGATACATATGATTTTTACATTATCCTCAGTTACATGGCGGTTTAAAACATTTGTTTAAACTTTATGATTAAACTATTTATGAATAGTATTAATTTCATCAGAAAGATTTTATGTAAAATTATATTATATTCAAGTTTATTGAATACTGCAATTGTAAAATTAAAACAATTTCTGTCATGGCAAAAAAATCGATGTGTACGAGAGTAGAATATATTGTTGCGACTGATATATATCGTACCCGACGATTGAGTGAGGTAAATAGTATGGTAGAAAATGAATACTTAGTAAAATCATAATACACTATGTAACATATAAAAAAAAATTATTTAGTGCTTGAATAGAAAAACAGATTGTTGAACTCACTGAAATTGCTGTCATTCTATATCTAATGTCTTATTACTTTGATAAATTGAAAAAAAGCAGTTACTGTGAATTCCAGATAATGCTTTCCACGAATATTACATTGTTAAAATATTGAATTACAACGTTCGTGACTAAATGTTTCGAAATGTGCTGATCAATGTTAGAAGTTGTTTCCTGGTTTTCTAGAGATGTTTGTCAAGATTTTTTCCAGGGTTACGAAATAAATACAACAAAGTTAACATTGCAACCTTTGCGGGCTATTTTAGGGGAGATGATTTTCTTCTTTATTCGATTATCGAATAGAACAGATCCATTAAAAGTGTGGTTTTATGATGAACAAATAAGTTTATATTAAACTTAACAGAAATAACCAGTTGTTTGTGAGCTAATCGCGATCGGCGAACGATTGTGCTCTCATAGGTGGATCCAGGGATTTTAGTAAGGGTGTCATATCCAAAATGCAAATATAAGACTTCGACTTCTTAGCTAGATAGAGCGGCTGCTAAATCAATTAATTTTGAATACAAGTTTGCACATATGTAAGTTACAGCGATGAATGTTCTTAGATTCAATAATAAGGCCACTCTTCTATGAACACCAAAAATGGTCTTAATACAGGAGATTTACAAACTGCGTCTTTACCAAAGTTACACATTTTGTGTGGGACAAACAAATCTTTGTCGGCTCGATACGATTATGCATAAGTCAAACATAAAATGTTGTAACATCAATCAAAATATTTAAGTATCTCACGGAATTTTGTAAAATTAATGAATATGCAAGAACTGCTAAAATAATCACTAAGTTATTTTTTAAGCATGAATAGTTGTCAGGAATTTAAATAACGTCTTCTGAATGAATGATGCATTGCCGACTGTGAGCTAACCATGATCGACGAAAGATTTTGCTTTTACAGGTGAATCAAGGAATTTCAGTAAAAGGGTCAAATGCGAAATGTAATCTTAAAATCTCTTATCACTTAGAGAGGAATAAGTAAGTATAAACTACTCGTTTGTACAAATATCAATGACATACTCTTTATATTTTGTCTGTTAATTCATCTTTAAAGAAATCATTATATATATCAAGGTTTCAGACGATGCATGGACGTCATGTTAATTAAAAAGGCTACACATTCATGTCATTTAATGACAACTAAAACAGGAAGTGTATAGAACATGGTTAAAAGACCACCACGAGATCATTTTATAGTGTCAGTACATTCATTTCTGTTTATAAACTGCCTGCCTGATAAACATATATTTATCACGTCTATGTAACTTTATCAGGTACATGACGTCAGTATGTATAATCCTGAACAACATAATCTCTTCAGGCTATAACAAAAGTTTGATGCTGATTTTCAATTTCATAAAAAAAAAGACTTAGAAATATTGATAAAATTATGAAATATTGGTAAGAGCCTCGTCCTTCTTTTTCTCTAAGCCTAACCTGCTAAAGTTGATAATATCAGACACTTATATGGTATTCTCTATATGAGAACCATGTCAACATCATCTAGCATTTAGTACAAGAGAAATGAATAACAGAGACAAGTAACCTTACATGCATGAGTCAATTGTTTTATGGGGATGTCAGGATGTCAGAGTTTCCCACCATTGTTGTTATTATAACAAACGTGCTTTCAATTGTGCGACATGTATATAATTCTCTGTTATGATTGGGAATAACAGAGCTCTGACTGCTGACTTTTCTGCTAAACATAAAGTCTCTTATTTTAAAATAGATTGTAACCAGATCATTTATAGGTCCAGTTTTCAGATTATGCTAATGTCGTCATCTAACTGCTAGCTCTAGGACATTCTTATTCTCTTCCATCAAACAGGTCAAGTTTTCAGAGAGATTATTAACATTAATTTTTGTTTAGGAAAGCTTATAAAACAAGATTACCTTGTGAAAACAGAACGCATTTCCCTGCAATGAAACAACACTACCTAAAAAGGAGGACGATTAAGGTACCACCAGTAGTTAGTATAAAGGGAATTATTAATAGAGACAAGTAACCTTACATGTATGAGGCAGTTATTATATGGACACTTCAGTTGTTTAATATTTAATGGACCTGTAGTATATGTCCTTTATAATTACAGTCTGCTGAACTATCATATTAAGCATGCTGAAATAATGTATACAATTATATTGACAAAAAGAATGAATATAAACAAAAAACTCAACACTTTTAGGTATTCATTTCTTGGAACAGCACACTGTAACTATAAAGGACATATACTACAGCTGGTAAACGGCAATCATTCCTAAAAACTAAAAAAAATCACGGCCAGGTCAGATTGTTCCATGGAAGATTGTTTGTGGGTATAAATCTTGTTAACGGACCTACATTGCGATGAACGTAAAACTGATTTAGTGTCAAAGGGTCGTGTATATGATTATTTGGCAATGTTTTTTATATGATCAGAATTGTATTGAACTTTTCAATGTGTTTATCTATATAGTTGTTTATTGTATACTTATTTCTTTTCTAGTACTATTAGAATATAAGGTACATGTAGTTTAACATTATGTCGACCGGCAATAGTTTGATCACTTGTATTGCCTGTAATTTAGAAAGATTATCACATGAAATAATTTACTTTCAGTTATATCCCAATTACGATAATCATATCCCATCTAATCTGAATACACATTTTGAGAAAGACTCTCTTGGCTTATTTTATAGTTTCAGTTCACGGTGTAAATGCCTTTTTAATCGAAAAATGAAAATCACAATTGCTTGAATTAACTCCTTTTTATGAATTTATAACTCTGACCGATTAATTGATTCTTCAGTACTTATAATAAGGTGGTACAGAATACGATAACATTGTACATGATAAGCATATAAAAAGTGTATCTTGGTAGGAATGGTTTTAATTTTACAATTGCAGTATTCAATATACTTGAATATTGTATAATTTTTCACAAAATCTTTCTGATGAAATTAACACTATTTGTAAATAGTTTTATGATTAAGTTAAGAAACTGTTTTAATCCATCATGTAACTGATGGATAAGGTAAAAATCATATGTATCTGATAGTACTGGGAACAAATTAAAGCTGACCAAAATTCATATAAAGCTATCAACCCCTGAGCCATGATTGGAACTCATCATTTATGTCACAATATCAAATAAAAATACCGAACAAAACAAACATTTAAATCGATGAATTATTGTCACCTATATTACTGGGTATGAAACATGAGCTATGTTGAACCACATCTAATTGCGGTACTTAACCCACCAATGAAACCATCAGTGTGCTATAGAGTGGTATTCGAAATGGATGCGCAAATATGCCAAATTTAATATCTTGATCTATTTTATTTTGCAATTAAGCAAACTCCTTGGGCAACGGATAGCAAATGATTTGATTTGATAAGTTATGTCTATAGAAAACAATATTTATTAATTCTTAAGTTGATGGCCTATTATAGTTGGCTTAAGTATCTAAAAACATTAATAATTATTGGGGATTTTCCAAATAAACGTTATCCATATATATACCAGGTCATCAAAAATTACCGGAGGTTTAGTTTATAGCTTGCTTTGGTTATCAGTCTATTTTCCTGATTACGCGTCAGGATTATTGGTTAGACATTTTGATATGACATTATGATTCAGCATGGAATTGTCTACGTCTGGTCAGCGACTATTACCGGAGGCTTTGATTTCGTGTTATGTTGGCTACCAGTTTCTTTTCCGAGGAAAGAGGTTTGTACTCTTTGCAATGGACAATGATTCATAAAGAACCTCTCATTACACTTAATACAGTAATACCAGGCATGACACACATTTCGTGCGCTCACTGCACTGTGTAGGTAAACCAGCCCATTTAATCTTGTTTTAAGAACGCGATTTTCAAACAGCTAGTTTGTGATTTTTTTCAGACAAAACAATTTGTTCTGTCCGCTTCTTACTATGAACTGTTCGTCATGTATTGTCAAATTGCTCCTACGATGTCATTGATACTTTACAAAATAAAACTGATGTAATCAATTATGGCATTTGTTCATATCTCTATGTTTAGATATTTTATGGGATTGTTCAGACGCCTTCGCCAGACATAAGCAAATCCCATTATTTTGGGAATAATACTTTGTAACTTGTAATCAGCTTGTGCCTATATATAGCATCTCCATTATTTATTGTTATCATTATTTTGAAACGTGGGTTTTAATATCGAAATGTATACTGAAGAATGTGAACGGTATAGCCATGTGTATTAAACACTATTCTTCAGACAGTCACCACCATGGTTTCGACCATTGTCAAATGTGTCACAAACAGATACCGTTGACATTTTTTTTTGCGCGTTTTGACACCAGCACTGGGCACATCTTGCTTCGATGCAATAGCATTTCTCTACTGCAACGAATATAAAAGACGTTTAAGAAACAGCAATACGTATGTTTTGTTAGGTTTTTTAATTAATGAACAGTTTTCATCAGGATATAAATTAACGCAGGAAAACGACTTAATATAGCAGAAAATTTAACTATGTTTTTTAAACACTTTCGTTTCATTCAAGATCATCAACAATATATATATTGAATTTTTGCATGAAATAAATGATGTAAAATTTGTTTAGCCATTGTTTCCACATTAGTCTTCCTTGGTGTCAAACAACAGCCCGTAATTTATCACTTGTCTTATTTCTGGTAACTGGTATTTTGACTATTTCTTTCCCCATATCATCTGATTCCTCCCAGAAAATCAACGACTTTCTTGCCACAATGTAATTAATTTTCATTTTAAATGAAGGTTTTGACGTGTATCAAATACAATACAACTGACAATCTATGGGATTTTAAAAACAAAAGATAATATTTTATAAATCTATTTATACTCCTCAACACAAATATATTGCATTTTAGTTTTGTTACAGCATATTGTTTAAGATATATGTACCTTAACATTCTATATGTTAATAGCAAGAATCTATTAATAGACATAAAATCACGTGATGACAAACCGTAAAATTGTGTACTTTAGTGTAATATATCTTACTATCTAACTGTATGTATCTTGAAGAAAAACCGGAAATGGTTGACACTACTTGATGATAAAAATTCAAAACCAGTTCCTGGCCAGTAGTTAATTCCACTACCAAAACTACTATCAATCAAAGTAAAAATTTAGTAGATGCGACCGTTTACCAACAATTCCAATTTGATTAATATTCACAGTGCTTTTCTGATTCGATTGCAGTCATATGACTGGAAAAAAGATGTAATCTTAATTTATAACAAATGTAAAGACATTACTAATATACATAAATGAAATTGACATTTTATAACCAATCCAATGTTAGTGCTGGGTTGGGGTTTATTCAAATTAAATATTGCGTCAACAATGGAAAAGTATCTTACAGATGCAATAACGTCCCCATGTGTGTATGGTGTAAAATATGAACATTTTCTTTATAGACGCCAATGCGACAAGCTAATTACTAAAGCCAGGCATTATCTTATTTTCTCAAAGTTTGTTTTTTATCAAAACTAATCTTCCTCAGACAATTAGCATATTCCATAGAGCTAACTATAAAAGTAGAGTTTCGAATCTAGACAGCTTTGTATAAAATGATTGTGAGGTTTAAATAATTTGCTTGAGCTTAGAAGACTTACCAGCTTAATATAGCATTACAAGAATACGTTGAGAGGTCAAAATATTTTCTAGCGGTTAAATTGAATACATGTGATAAAAATTTATAATAGGTTCTTTTGGAAGTATACACCGCATCCAAAAAAAAGCAGACTGTTTGTTTTACTGAATATTTTTAGGAGGGATGAATGAATTCCCAATTCAGTAACCTCAGTGTTATTCTATTTTAACTATGGTAATATAGTTGATATTCTTAATTCATTCAAATGACAAATTACATATTCCTGAGGTAAAGTAACTACAAATATACACTACGATTTCAGAAAATTAGTTTAACATAAACACTTACAAATGAATACACTCCACCAATAATAATTGATATACTTGAACAAAGCAGTGATTGCATTACTTGAACATAAACCGAGATGCTAGTTAAGTATAATGAGAATAATTTGCATCAGTGAGTTTTATCTTTCAATGTGAGAAAGCAGTGTTTAATCACAATAAGTTTTTTTTATTGTTATTGTTAACAGTGATACCATCTCTGTATGTGTTTTGCTAACAAGTTTGTGATAAATAAGTTCACAATAGTTCAATGGCGTAAACGAGCGTTCAGTGGCTCACTATGCCTACAGCTGAGCTACCTCAAAAACGGGCCTTCACTAGATCAGTACGATAACCGGAGTATCGCAGCGAGGTTGGCTTCAATGTAAATTTACTTCCGATACGATAGGAAAACAATAAATTGAGTGTTGAGGTTGAATTTATCATTTTTTATTTATATAACGTTAGTTTATCGTTCTTTCGTTCTTTATTGTTCATAAACTGTTTGTCGTAGCCGGATCTGATAACTGAAAATATCACAAACGTTTGCTCAATTATAGTCTATTACGTTGTAAATTGTAAACTACTGATTTCGAATTTGTCCAAATCCAGATAGAAATGTAAATTAAAGCTCCAAAATGACTATGATTTTAAAATGGAAATGCCATTGAAAAATAAATGTCTTATTTTCACCGATCTCAAAATGAATTTCATTCAATTTGATATGTACACTTTCCTTACAAAAAAGATGGATTTTGTATTCTTAAAGCATTTCTATGACAGTTCTACGTCGAATAGATCTATATATAAAATTATGATAGTGTTAAGATTATTCTTCCTTAGAACAAGCAGAACCGAATTGCAAATTTCAAATTGGTCTGTTTTAGATCAAATATGATTATTTTATCAAAGCAGACAATAGCGATATTAAGCGATTTTAACCGATTTAAGCGATTTATAATTAATAAAAGGAGCGAAATTTGCTTCAAGAAATGGATAAATTGTAAGTTAAGTGACACTTATAAACAGTTTTTCTTGTAGGGCTGATGTTCTTATATTTCATATGGAGCAAACTAGAATTGGAATAGCTACACTTTGCCTATCAAGAGTAGACATATCATATGTATCTTTAAATCACACACTACATTGAATTACTTGTATTTTAATATGGTGGTAATGCAACATAAGAATGTGAAAAACCCTGTTTTGTTGATCAGTGTATGGCAACTGAGGACGAAGATTTAGACTCAATCACAATATAATAGTGTCCACTTTTTATGTAGGCTGTGTGTTCTGCTGAACTGTGATAGTATTTAAGAAAGAATTGATCACTGTATATTTGATTTAGCTCATAACTTACATAAAAGTAAATACACTATGAAATATGAATTATGTATATGCATCGTTTCGTAATATTTCATTAAAAAATAATTTAAAAAGTTGAAATGACAAACATATTTATTGTTACTAAACTAATTTTTAATTGGAACTTTGTATTCATCTTTTTTTTTTCGATATGGTTTATTTTATCTAATTTATTTCCAGTTTATGTGTTTCCCCAGTTGACTATAACAGAAAATGATATGTGCCCTTCAGTAAACATTATATAAATTATTTGAATGGTATTTAAAAGAAACAATTGAAAATGATTGTGATAAGTGCTGGAGAAACACTCAGTTACTATTTTGACACCGCTTTGACAAGACAGTTTATTTTTTGCAAGAGCCATTTCCGATAGGAAATGTTACCTATCATGTTTATATCGAAATGGAAAAAAATCTGCCTTATTTTAATAATTTGTTGTGAAGTAAATTTAAAATCAAAACACTGGAGTGAGCATGAAGGCATGTTTCTGATATCGTAAATAAAGAGAACATTTTGGTAAATGGGTTTGTCATATTTCTGACCTAACATAGTGAATACCCTCAGTCTAATAAACAATGACCAGATGAAAATGTGATTATTGGTATGCTTTGAGATTCATTTTCGTATACTTTTATCACTAATATGGCGTTATTAGTCTTATAATTTGGTTTGATGGTTGGTTGCATAGTTTGCGTCATTTTTATGCCATCGAGGGCTAACAGACGATCAGTTAACCTAACCACTGTTTCCTGGGATTAACCAGTACACGATCACACCCCATCTCCGCAAGTAACTGATAACTTTCCCACTTGAATCAGTAGTGAGAGACGAATGATAATAAGATACAATGTCGTATATCAATCATCACGGAAACTGTTGCCGGGCGGGGGATTCGAACTCATGACCCCTGGATTGATAGTGAGACGCGTAACCGACTGAGCTAATCGGGCCCGGCTAGTCTTATAAAAGCTGTTGATACCTTCATATATATGACACACTATAAGATTGATATAGCAATAAGGTTATACTTTTATACACGCAAAAGAATAGTTTTTGCCTTAACATGAGTAAAATATATATTGTAAAGGTGTCGTATATCCCTCTAAAGAGCCACTTTTAAAGAGCAAATTATAGTTTGTAATAACGCAAGGGAAAGTTATTGTTCGTCTGGTCATGCTTATGATGTCCGATATTATATTGTTTCAAATGATTATACATTGGTGTCACATCATCAACAGTAACCATATAAAAACACTTGGTACTTACTCGCACGGTAGACATATAATAAAATTGAAAAACAAAATTCAAGTAAAACTGCAACTTATTGATTTTTGATAATATTGTCAATTATTTCAGTACTTCTGCTAATTAGTCAAAGCCAACGGTAGTCAATGAGAGGGACAAAAATAGATGAAACCTTTGTAAGTTTGCTGGCTGATTCATTTGGTGAATAAACAATGAAGTGAATAAACAATGAACGAATTCAATTTTCTGTCATATGTATGGCATTTTTCACATCTTTCCATCATAATAATTTTAAATATAAGTAGTTGATATATTCTGTAATAATAAGAACACACATCAATGCTAAGAAATTTAGAAATCTTAAATGAACTACAAATGTTCATGTTGTTGTTTTAATTATAAGTAATTTAATGTATAGCTCTTCCCTGTTATATTAGGTCCATAAATCTACCGCTTCCAATATTTTGAGACCTTGATATTTATATCGTTTTTTTCCCCCTAAGGACCCTGCTTCAATTAAGTTGTAAAACTTAATGGGTTTTCCTGTGTAATATATGTCTCAAATATGTACATAATTGTAACAGTAATATACTATAAGTGATAACTATGAAAAGTATGTAATACTGTGATTTGATAATTGTTTATATATATTGTTCATACATTATGTTTAGAGGAAACTTATTAAGTACATATATTAAGTTGAGTTCTGTTGATACCTTCATATTTTTCTTCACCCCTCTCTACCTACAGGCCGTCGATGTGTGTTAAATGGAATAAGTGATTATGATCTAGAGTTTTATGTTCCAAAAATAGAGCACGCCGGTAAAGACCGGGTGCACTGGCTAGAACGAAGCACAGTAATACTTAATGTAACTAGGCCATTGTTTTAAAAATGTCGAAGGCCAAGGTTATTTGAACCCAAACCTCATTTGCTGTAAACGTTTTGTGATTTTTATTTAAAATATCACATGACTAACAAATCTTAATGATCTTTGATGCTTAGAAAAATAAGACTCGACAATGACCAAATCTACTGCTTTCATTACTAACAAATTGATAAAACTGTCAAAGATTTGAATTTGACAAATAGCTCTTGGTATGTATTTTTATCCTACTACCCCTCAACGCGTTTATCCTACACTGCTGTGACGTTGGAACAATTTATGACGTGACGTATTAAAACATATGACGTAATTGATATAATTTGACGTCTTAAAAGCCATCATGTAAATCAAAATGAATATGCAATATGTTTAGTATGCAAGAAAAATACTTTTAAATAAATGTTTTCGGTTCAGATAGAAACGTCCGCCCATTGGGATGACTGTTTTCGCGGGAACACGACAGAGCCTCTTACCTCACAAAAACACATGTATCCCTCGGGACAGAATTTTCTATCTGAACCTGCAGCCGATGTAAAATTCTTATAATTTCCTTTTTTACCGGGATAAGATATTTTTATCTCTTTAATCTTCTATTTCTATCCGAGATAAATTTCTTACTCTATTACGTTAGACTCATTTATGACGTAACGTATGAGTAGCATGACGTAAATCATATACTTTAACGTCATAAAAGCGACTGTTGAATAAAACTATAATCATAAACTAAGAAGATTCTAAATAAGCATTCAATATATTTGGTATTCAAGAAAAAGAATCTTTTCGGTTCGGATGGAAATTATGTGCCGAAGAATAACTGTTTTGGCGAAGAAAATAGAAATTTCCGTCTCTTGTGATAACTGTTTTTCGCCAAAACAGTTATCCCTCGGTACTGAAATTAATATCAAAACCTTAAACTGATGTTATATTCTATTCATCGATCATTTTGAGCAAACGTGTAAGAGTCGTTTGTTATAGGGGGTCGCTTAGATCCGAATTTGTATTTTTGTGGCTGACCCAGTGACAAAAAACAAAATCATCATAATAAATAAAACTTTCAGTGTTTCAATCACTCCTTACACAACAAGCAATAGTGCAGATGATATATATTATTATAAGCAGTTGAATATTACACGTATCTCCTTTTCAAAGCAGCTGTATTGCAGAAGCATTAGACACACCACAATAATTTCCACACGAATGCTATTAAATTCGAAACTGCATGAGTTAATCAAGTCACTGAAGAATGCATAAGTATATCTGATATGACTCGACTATATCTTTATGGGGTACACACTGTGTTAGTATGGAAGCTGAGCTATCAAATCGTTCAGCAAACGCCAAAGGTATTCGATTGATGACGTCATTAATATTGCTACGCATCAATCATTATTACACTCCTTAAAGTAACGGCTATCGTATTTTACACTGCAGTACATTACTATGTACGTCTTTAAATAATAACTAACATATTTATTTGAATGTATTTGAACATTACGAGAGTTTTACTCCATAAGATCCTACGCTAATAGAAAAGCTAAGTATTTTCATTGATTAAGATGCTCAGCTGATATGTGAGTCATTGCCCATTCTTTTTTATCGCCATACAATCTTGAACATTCTTCAATTCACACGACTTTATTTCCCTCTAAGTATTTTATTTCAATTATTTAATGTTACTCTGGTATGTATGTGTTCGTGTAATTAACACGAAGGTGTTTATTTTATGCTGTACCATTCAAACCGATACTGTAAAAAAACGTTAATTATAAATGAAATTGACATTAATTACGTTAATTCATATTGACCTTGATATTGGATCTCTAACTGTCTGGCGCCTTCGTGCCAATACTCTTATCCTCGGCCCAATGTGAAGATATTTGTATTTTGATGAACTATACTATCACAGCACGCCCGTCACTTGCGGGCAACATCCATGGAAGGTTTGACTGATATTTGTGTATTAGTAATTTCTCTTTTTTTTCTGAAAACTGCATATTTGCACGATGCGAGTATAGAATATCACATTATATGTACTGAGCCTTATTTTTTTTTATTTTTAATAAGGTCGTAACGTTTGTTAATAATCATATTTCGCATAATTGTTGATATATTTAATAACAACTTCCAAAAAGTCATTGTTAAATCTTTTATCGTAACGCCATTTTGAAATTTCGTAATAAACAAGACATGCACGTTCAAGAAGGAACAAAAGGCCGGAAAGGAATCCGTCTACATGTGGACGTACACGCTGCTATTGTAAAACCAGTACACAACACACGCCCCTACAAGTTCGTTAGTGTGGGGATACAATTATAGTAATTATACAACGTGTAACAAAATGACATGTTACTCCTATATTACATGGATTATCCCCCCACTATTAATATACCAAGTTCCTACCTTTATTCTATGTATAAGATAAGTGTGTACAGTAACAGCACATGCTGTAAAGATGATTGTAATCAGTTATATAATATCATCTTTATCTGTCTTACCATATAGGGTAGACACCCCACTGACCAGTGAAGGTGGCGCTGCATCCAATGTGTGTGAGTTGCAGTTCGGTAGAGAGGTAGCACTTTGAGACTTAGTAGGAATTATATAAATGAGAAACAAATTGATACCAATACCTAATGTTGGACGTGTCTGTTAAATACAACGTTATCGGAACAACATGTGTACGTAATATGATGACTAAACGCATTATTTGTATAAGTATATAATCGCGACTGTTCCTCCAAACCGGGCTCGATTAGCTCAGTCGGTTACGCGTCTAACTATCAATCCAGGGGGTCGTGAGTTCGTATCCCCGCCCGGCAACAGTCTCAGTGATAACTGATATACGACTTTTGTCTCATTATCATTCGTCTCTCATCCTTTATTAAATGGGAAAGTTATCAGTTACTTGTGGAGATGGGGTGGGCTACAGTACTGGTTAACCTTTCAGGATTCCAGGAAACAGTGGTTAGGTTAACTGATCGTCTGTTAGCTCTCGATGTCATAGCAATGACGCTAAATATTCAATCAATCAATCTGTTCTTCCAACACAGGGTTTTACATGTTGCGTGATACATTTCTGCAATAAATAACTTGGCAATGTCATAAAAATGAAAAGAAAATATTCATTTTACGACATTTTGGCGTTTTTGTTTTAGTTCCTTAGCATTATATATATCTTTCTTGCGTGAGTAAACACATCAATTTAAGAAACGTTTAATAATTCCGGACTAAAACATATTAGCTTTTTACTGTCATTGATTAATTGCAACAATCATTTTTCAATCCACGGCTTAGGACTTTTGTACAATACGAATTCAGTTACAAGTTCTTTATATACAAAAGTTGTTGAACGAATAACTGAACACTATATCTACAATATCAAATGGCTTCATAAGTATGCTTTGTAATTATAGTGATTACTTTATACGAATTTGTTATAGATATAATCTTTCATTATGATATCCATACGATGATGTTATATTTGGGTTTCATTGAAAATGTATGTGCTACTGATTAAAAGTGTACCATAATATAAAATATCAATATCAAAGATGATTTTTTACTAAATTTAAAGCTATATTGTAGTATATTTATGAGAATGAATTGTATATTTTATATTTTCTTGAAATTGATTATAATATAAATTTAAAAATTCATTGTAATTTATATATGATAATGTATGCATTTCTTCAGTGAAGATAAATTTATTATAAACTTGACGAGTTATTACATACCAGTACATGTACACATGTTAAATCTTTACTTTTAAGATAAGGTTTTGGTTTTGCCTGGATTTCAGATTATACTGAAAATAAAATGTTGTTTTTTTTTTCATTTTTCAAACAACGTGTAATTGACTGTGCTGTACAAGATTGGATATTTCTTCAGTCACACAAAGCTGTCCGTTATGAAAACTCTAAATCTCTTTTAATTGTTGAAAAAATATCTAATTTATCAATACCTTCTAAAGTTTAAAATTGCTTTTGGAAAATTTAGATGCTCAGCTTACAAATTATATGTAGAAACTGGAAGACACAATTAGTTTGCTAACAAAGATAAAATTTGTATACTTTGTGCAGCTGGAGAGATTGAAGATGAATACCATGTATGCATGGAATGTTCCTATTATGAAGCTTTACGCAGTGAATACCTTTTCAATATTTTAAATGTTACTAACATAAATTCATTTTACAGATTATATAACAAATGAACAAAAACTAAAAACATTATGTAAATTTATTTTTGAAGTATTTAATAAGAGAAATTTATGTTTCAAATCACTTAACATGAAAACAAAAGCAAATCAATAGGTATCTATCTATTAATATATGTTTTATATTTGTAACATTGTTGTCACTTTTCACTATATATGATATAAATGTAATTATGTATTATGGGTCGGAGGCCTAGATTGCTTGATGAAACATTTGTTATTGTCATTGTCATGTATGTGCTGATGTATTGTTTGTTTCCATATTCCAAATGTATTTATCATAAATTTAAATGTACATTATAATAAATTGTGTTTTATTTTTGAAGATAAAGTGATTATTAAGTTAGAGATTTATTATATAATATTTATTATTACCATAAACTTATCGATATATGGGATTCATCAAACATGTACATGTGACTATTTACACACACTTGTACAAGCAGCCTAGTTGATGAACTATCCACTACTAATTTAGACAGTTCTATTCCTGATACATATTTTCGAAAGTTAATGATATTAGTGTTTAACCTCATTTGACAACCAATGAAATTGCTTCAATTTTCAAAATTGTGTCGTCTTTATTTGTTAAAAAGCCTACAAAATATCTTTATTATTAAGTTCCATCTTAATTATTAAGAAGTTCGTCAACACTGCACACGCGTGAATAGTATTGCACCGACTCCGCCTTTGATTTGATTCAGAACGAGTAATGTACAAACTTCACAGCCGCGCGAGCGAAACATCAACTTTAAAACGTCAGTCATGTTAGATTTCATCGTAGCTCCGCCCGGAGTCAGTCAAATGACGTAAAACTGTCAGTTGCTGTGGTCGCTCCCTTTGGGTTTCTTTATTGTTAATTTTTAACTAAATGAACATTAACTATTACTTAGTTAATTGATTTATAGGCAATATCAGCGATACCGAAACAAACAAGATAGAAAGGCAACACTTAGTGTGTAAGCAACCAATAACTCTTGTGTAATTTGCGCTGTGGTTGTTTGTGTTCTTCCGAAAAATGTGCAGAGACTTAATGGTTGATCAAGTGACGCGTATGACTTTATTACTAGAGTTATTTCGCAGTTGATCGCGGATTATCGTTTAATTGATAGGAAAAACAATTTATAATCGAGACGATCAATGTACAACATAGCACTCTCTCAAGTACATAACCAATATTGATTGTCTATTTAGAAATTTTTTTTTTCCAGATTATCAATAATTGAACACCGCTAAACACGTGGTCTTGTTTCAAATGAAGTTATCTATTTTATACAATGTTCATGCCTTCATAAAATCTTTCAAATATATCTAGCATCATGAAGACTTGAGTCCCGTTAACTTTATGCAATATTTATAATTATCTTTGCTTTACTTTACTTTACTTACTCCGCCCAATCGTTGAATACTTACTGTGTCTTCTTTATAATTGAAGTTTTAACAAGAAGAGCCCGGTTTGACTGCCGTGAACGAAGCTGCTTCGATAAACACCCGCGTCAAGCTGTGGGGGTCATGAATTAATTTGAACCATGTATTAATATGCATTACACTTAACTTTGACCATTACGCTAAACAGATGAAAAACAGAGCAGTGGTAATGGGCACATAACCTGAAAATACGTAAATATCGATACAAGCCGTATCACAATTGTACCAAACATGTCGTGTCTTCCTCGGATATAGTATGGCTGAAATTGTCTTGTATGGTGCCATGCTCAAATTTTACCCCCGCTTCAATCTTGTCTGTTTGAGAGAGTACATTAAGCGCTTTTATAAATACACATAAATACGGTACATAACCACACTGTCTACTCACACGGTGCAGAACCAAGACTGCTGGCTACCAGTAAACTACTCGCACTCTAAATATTTTCGAAACCGGATCAAACCCACTTGCTTCAGCTTTAACTTGATACACTACATCTTATCCACTTCTTCAAAGAATGCCAAAATAAGCCTTTAGATTTTGAATATCGTCCCGATTTGAACCAAAAAAGACAACATAAGTCCACTTTTGGTTTTCCATTTTAAATTATCGACTGTCCTGGATCTGTCATATTCTGAAATTAATAGCGTCCATACATTTTGCTATAATTTTATCGAATGAATGTTTTTCTTTTTCAATAATAGTGACTTTAGCAATGGCGTAACACGCGTGTAATCTCACACAACAATTAAATTTGTACTGTTCTACATAGAGAGAAATGCACTTCTGGAACACTGGATACATTACCAATGATTTTAAAAGTGCCTTGTTCGTCTGTTGCTCCAATTATGCAGAAAAAACAAGGGATTGACCAGGTTACTTTTTTACAATTTCGATGGTTTGATAGCACCCTTTCATTTTTAACAATTCTGCCCATTTGTTGCAATGTATCACTGTTATAGCTTTATCAAACAGTTCCCAATGTCATCTAAACAGAATTCATGAAATACTTCCAATGTTCCCATATGCACAAAGAAATATGATCTTTTATACATTTTTAACAAAATATTGCCCAAACGCTTTACACAGCTCTTATTTCTTGGGCGTATGAATCTTGCAATCGTCATGTAAGGGAGGTAATTCTTAAGCGAGACCATTTAGACGCTTTTTATTTATAGATAAGAAGACATACTGTTACATTTGTAGGACATGTACTTAATCTTAGAAGTCTAGCGAACCACAGACAACAAATATAATTAACGTACTACTCTCATCTGTGGAATTCAAGTGGTATTCACAGAGCACTTTTGAGCGTGAACCAGGTTTCAAAAAAGGCTACATGTTACTTATCGTAGTGAGTAATTCACAATACATTCAAAGAGAATCAATATGGGAAGCGCGTTGTCTAGTAGTAGAGCACCGAACCCATGATCGGAGCCTCGTGGTTCGATCCTCTGCCACGGCTATGTGTGGTGTCCTTTGGCAGGGTACTTTTTCGCATATGCTTAGTACTGGTTCTAACCAGCAAGACTTCAAGCGTGATTAAGAACTTGTTTCACAATCGAAGTAAAGTAAATAAGTTTAAACCATATGCTTAGTACTTGTACTACCTAGCAAGACTTTGAGCTTGATTTGCCTAAGTTGTAAGAACTTGTTTCATAATCGAAGTGAAAAAAATATGTTTAAACTAAAGAAAATCAATAATGGACATGATACATGTTTTTCAAAAAATATACATGTCAACTTGAATATTCAAATGTCACAGCCATCTCAAACACAGTACATTCACATATTAAACATAACCAATACACTGGTATGAACTTTACCAATCTAGGATAAACATCTTATCAAGGTTATTCCACTGTTGTTTTTAACCTATATGTGCAGTAAAGTTACTGTACTTATTGTTCTTTCTCTATTGTATTAAAAGGAAATTCAAGATAGTGCTGAACATATTAAATTCAAATTTTCAATAGATAATACTCATTCAAAAGGAGTATTTCCCAATTCGGTTCAAACGTGTAATATCTCTCACTATTTCAGCAGCAGCACTAAGCTGGTTTGATACTTTTAGATAAAAAGTTGCTATAAAACTTCGATACTAAATTCATTTAAACAAAGAGTTATTGTCAAAGGACAACGATTTAGTATCTTCATTTCATCGATACTGAAAACAACACAATAATCATGAAACACATCCAACAAAATGGTATTTCTTCAGCAGTTTAAATGCTTTCTCAAAGCATTCAAAATCGTTATTGCTAATAGTTTTTATATCCTCTATAGCATATTTTATTTGTACTTAATTTGCTCCTCAATATCATATGCTTTACAACTATTTACAATTAAGCTATCAATTATTACGCCCCGTGTCCTTTCAAGTTATTTATGAACTGACAGTTCTTACACGCTGATATCAGTTACAGTAACCAATCAGTTGAAGTCGATGGATTATAAAGATTGTATACAACTTTTCTGAAAGTATCTCTCTCCGACTTAAATATCAAACTTGTAATTTACCAAACTCGTTGTCTCTGTAACTGACATATGTGCTGCCGTTAAGTTTGTTTCTGTTTCAGGCAATTTCCCCCTTGTGATCAGCTTCATGGAACTATCCGTATCTTATGATAGTCCATTTCCAAACCTCGTAACATACTAGACGTGTACGGTGTTTTACAATGTTTTCTTTTCTGTATGATAGTTACTTGTATATTATATGCATAATGTCCTATGCCTCTCAGTCGGTAGCGCGTCTGACTCTCAATCGATGGGTCGTGAGGTCGAATCATCGCCCGGCTACAATCTCCGTGATGTTTGATATACAACATTGCGTATCATTATCATTCGTCTTTACTGTGTTTAATGTTTGATGGTTATCAGTAACTTGTGACGATGGGGTGTGCTCGAGTACTGGTTAACCTTCCAGGATACCAGGGAACATTGGTTAGGTAAACTGATCGTCAGTTTGCCCTCGATGGCATAAAATGATGTTAAATACTAATTCATTCCACCTGTGACTCCCAACTAAGAAAATAACCAAAATACCTTTTGTACTGGAAGCTGGGCAAACAATGACCAGACAATGGTAAAGTAGATATGAAATAATAATGTTTGTGTCAGATGTAGCATACAAATAGAACGTGATTTAGAAGAGACTACTATTTACAAACCATTGTTTTGTTTAATTGGCTCAACAAAATGCATAAAATTGCAAGATATTTCATAGATCATTCTCTAAAATGATAGTTATATAAATAAATATTTAAAAACTTCATTCACCAAGATTACCTTGATGTATATATTTAAACGAAAATTCGATCCCTAAGTTGAATTATATATAATTTTAAAAAGTTCAATTCCCATGTTTATTTATTGTAAATATTCAGAAAAAAGAATGCACAATTTCCGAAATGATATGCATGTGCGTTGTATATCTTTAAAAAAAAGTCCAGTCGCCGTTTTTAAGTGTAATCTGTATTTAAATCACCAAGATGGTATAGGTGTATTTAACTTTTTTAATAAATATATCTCCGGGCTGACGTATAAATTTTAAATTCAAAATGAAATAGAAAA
This sequence comes from Panopea generosa, assembly GCA_029582155.1. Lineage (NCBI taxonomy): Eukaryota > Metazoa > Mollusca > Bivalvia > Adapedonta > Hiatellidae > Panopea > Panopea generosa. The sequence goes on from CM055894.1 coordinate 88,886,763, forward strand.
TTTGAATTATACTTTATTTTACATCTTCCACATTACATTTTTTTCAAAAGTTTAATATCGAAGTTGGATTATGCATTTCAAAAAAAGATTATGCCGCCAGCACCTTCTTAGTTCAGAATCAATAAGATGCATATTCATACAAGTAAATTGCGTTTTAAAAAAGTTGAATATTGCAAATAATATTAGAGATAACACATAACGATTGTTGAATTTGTGAAAAGATATCTTTGAATATATGGATAAATAATTTTGTTTGATTTTTAACATATTTTTATAGGAGAGTCGTTTATGGAATACTGAAAAAAAGTATACTGCTTGTGAAATGAACGAAGAATGCTTGTATTCTCCCGCGGAATTCGAGCCCGTGTAGTCTAGGAGACGTTCGGAGACTGTATTTATTACGTCACGGATAACGTTGCATTCATGCCAGTACGAATAAGTAATAAATTAAATACACAAATTGTAACAAATTCAGGAAGTACCGAAAATAGAATAAGGCACCTGGTTTACAAATACATTTAGAAACATCAGTGATTCAGAATTCAACTGTGGAACTATTTCTGGACGTCCGTCTGTTGTTACTATTTATAGAACATCGATCATACGAAGGTAAATTTGACTAGGCAAAATGAATTTTACAATTGTTTTTGGTAATTTAAATATCGCCAAACGCAAAGGTGACAATGTGACCTTTAGAATATTGAATAAACATCTAACGCATAAAAAATAATATGTGAGTATTGGATAAAAAAATATCATATAAAACATAAAATTATAAAGGGCAACATGTAAATTGATATGTTATATTACATATATCTATAATTATTCATATAAAATTAAACGCATGTTACAAAAGCATGCGATTGAAAACGGCAGAGGTGCAACTTTTAAGCAGTTTTGTACTATCATTAAGTGTTGTATTAATACAGAGTACCGATTAGTCGTCGCTAGGGGGAGTGTATGGTTTTACCTTTTTCACCACTCACAATTATTGATTGATTGACTCGATATTTTGCGTCATTTTTATGTCATCGAGGGCTAACAGACGATCAGTTAACTTCCGCAAGTAACTGATAACTTTCCCAATTGAATCAGCAGTGAGAGACGAATAATAATGAAAAGACGCAATGGCGTATATCAAGCATTACGGCGACTGTTGCCAGGCGGGAATTCGAACTCAAAACATAATATTGTCAGTATGGACGGTTATTATGGTAAATATGTTATAAATACAATAGGAATACAAGCAATGCATCATATGTCTGATATAATAGCTTACAAAAACGAGATTTCTTCTTTTAAAGAAATTTTGCAAACTTTCTTTTAAGCGCTTATATGATGTGTGAAAGTCGCTGGTTTATATGCATGTATGCATTATCTAAAAATAAATCTCGGAAATTATATTATCGCATGCCATTTTACAGTTCATGTACTTGACTAAAACAAAATTATCGTGTTGATTATAGTTCGCAATGGAAGAAACTAGGTTTGTATTGTATTTTTGATTATTCTATGTCAATTTATAATTCATAAAACATTGGCATGCAAATAATACAGGAGAAACACAAAACAACACTAATGGTTCCCGATTTAGAAGTATCAATGGTAAATGAAATTGGTCACTGGAGATCTTGATCACGAACATAATTACAAAAAATATTAAAAATTCCGTATGATGAGTTGAGATGTCTTATTTCGACCATTAAATCGGCATTACAGGACACGAATATGGCTCAGAATAATACGTTATTCTCAAAAGCACATTTACACATATTACATTTCTCACGAAATCTGTAATCTTTAAACTTATATTTTGATAATATTTATGTCGGTAACCTCCAGGGTAGGTTTGGTAGTTGGTTTGTCTTTATACTACGTCTAATGCTGGACGTATATATCTTTTTGATTTCTTAAGCAGAATAATTGTTGCTACATGTACCAAAGGTTTGTCAAACTGATACACACTCATGACTATAAGTTTGAAAATAAAAATATTTCTTCTGAATATTTAAAAAATATGTTCCAAAACAAGATGCTGTGTAAAGATCAAAACGTAGTAAAATTCCAAGTTAGAAAATAAAGTAGTATTTGGATGATTTTTATGTATGTATATCAGGACATTGATTCCAAACTGTTTAATACTTTTTTTGCCAGAAGAGCTCAAAACCTAGTTTATGAACATTTCTGACGCAAAAATGTAAAAAACTGTATTCACAACCGTTTACAAACGTTATACAGTCCTCAAAACTGATTAGCAATTTATTTTAGAAGTTATTTTTACAATATTCATGCTTGTTCGGATAAAACAAAATTTATACACGTACGGTACCTGTGAACAGTAACATAAAAAACAATTCTTCTTACCAAATGAATACAAAATAAAATATAACTTATTAAATATCTAAGGAAACGCTTCGGTTTAAAACCAATTCGAAGTGACATTTACCAAACGTGTAAACCATGCATGTCATAAGCAAGAATGCATCCGGAAGAAAGCACGTGCTCACTGTTTCAATAACCTCTAGCTTATATACATTGGTCGTATAAACATACTTTCGTTAAAATGTCTCCCATGTGATTTAGAAACAAGCAAATCGTATATAGCTTACATACTAACTCTCAATGACGTCAATGTTGTCATTTATTTGCTATACTTACAATAGTTAACCACATTCACAAAATATTAATGGCTTTTATTGTACGTATAACACCAGTTTATATATTTGTTTATTCAGTCCTGATTACAATATATTTTTACAACGTATCATGATTTATCGCAAAGTACTACAAAATACAATTGATGGCTATTTCAGTTTTGGAGTTTCGGTTTAGGATTTCGTGAATTAAGAACTGAAGCTCTAACATTCACTTCCGTATATTGTGGTTTCCAGATTCTCTTCAAAGGTTATGGTTGATTTATAGTGATAGATACCAGTTTACATCGGGTAGTTCATTTCAAAAGAACGCTCAAACCGATTGTGCACACAACTCTTGAATCCGAAATATTTACAACAGTCAAGATTCTTGTATTGTTTTTTTTTTTTTGCAAAATGTTACAACATGATATGTTTATATGAAGGCAAACGTCCTAGGAGTTTGATTTGAACATAATTATGTTACATGTCATTATATAGAGTTTTACTTTATCATGGAGTTGCAATGGTCTGTTCTTTAAGATGTTTGTAAACCCAGAGGTGCCCGGTTAGATTTTAAGTGTTGTCATGTTTAGCTTTGTGTCCTGTGTGAAGGGAGAATAGTGATGTCTGTATGTAAACTATTTCGCTAAATTGTGCTGATTAGTGATGACGATGCCGAAATACCTTCAATTTTCAGAATGATCTGCTCATAGTATTTGAATTTACGACTGGTGTTGCAGTGTTATTAGCTCATGGTGGAGCCCCTCATTTAAGATCAGCATAGGAAACGTATATTCAAGCAATACACCCTATCTCATGTTTTACCCCTTCTCCCTGTATGAATATGTTTTATTGCCATCTTGATTGCTTATTTGTAAATAATATGTTGTTGGGAAGGGCCAATTTTAATGTTGGATAACTTGTGGCCCAACCCTTTTGCTACCACATGTATATGAAAAAGCAATAACATATGTTTAAAGTAAAATGTTATTAGATAGATTGAAATCACAACAACGGATTTCCCGATTTTTTTGTATCTTTTCAGATTCGCATTCATAATGTATTGTACATATATGGATAAAAAAAATTGTGAACAACCAGACATAAATGTACAGTCCATACTACAATATTTATATAGGGCGAATTTAATGAACTCCCTATTAACTTTAATTAATCAACCTAGCCTATTTGCATTTATAATGTTTAATCAACATTTTTAATTATATCCATTAGGAAAGTTTTACATGCGTTACAATGACCACAAATGTCGATGAAAACTCTTTCTTGGATGATTTACTGTTCGTAATCAATGCCGGAATCAATTTTATAAACAACTATTTAAATAGAGATACAGATAATGAATTAATAAAAATAACAACAGCATAGTAATGCCTGGAATGTGATTTCAGAAACATAGAATTGTCATTCAGAAACAAAGAAGACGATAATGTCCCTTACCATGAAAAGCAACAATCATCATCAACAGAAACAGAACAAAGGTTTCCTAAGCCAATAGACAGAACATTTTATTGTTTTACCATAGCCAAACAGGACATCAATTTTGTTACCCTCACCCCCCACAAAAAAAAAAAAAAAAAAAACAGAAAAAAAACCAACACAAAACAACAACAAACAATCAACATCAACAACTGAAAATTAGTTTCCTTACCAAGTTTTCAAACACATCGGCCAATAGTTCTGACAAACATGTAATGCAAAAGTGGCCATCTTATTTCCGTGTTCGACACAACAAATTATGGCGATAACGTGAACTGAACTGTATGTTACTTGAGAATGATAATTACAAGTTCTCTAATTGTGACACATATGTGGTAACATCTTGTTAAACCAATAGAGCCTGGTCCCTGGGGCAGAAATACAATACATTATTAGCTGGTTGGTTATTTTATGAGAAAAACAGGAAGGTTTTAGTACATGCTACAATGCGACACACAGTAACAATATTTCCATGTTGTGCGTTCTCTATATTGAATAGCTCTGCACATCGAAAGGCATGCTATTATCGTTAATGTTTATTTTCTGAACTCTGCAAATCTCCACAAATTACTGTTGGCCCTTGCAGTCTCTTTTATAAGATGAACTACAGACAGAATATTATCAAAGTATGTGTATTGTTAAATATGCATTACGACTCGTACAGATGGTCTTCAGCGACTCCTACCTTGTCTCGAATATACGTACTTATTGCTTTGACCGAAGATTTAATCTCAGTTCGATTATCTTAAACGTCAATACATAAAAGCCTAATTACGGTAACCCTACTCAGATCCATTCATTGTTTAAGCATGAATTGTTTTCCGAACAAATATACATGCTTTGTGCTAAAACAGAATCAAAGAACAACCATCCTCCCGCCCTCGCAACAAAAATGTCATCTTACAGAAGTTAATTGAAATCAACACAATGTTGCCTGCTTGACTCAAGTATAAATATATCGGAAGCGAAATATTAGTTGAGTGTTCCTGTAACAATATCATATTGTTATGGTGTTGGTTAAGTGATAAAAGAAATACCACTGGCATCAGAAAATGCCATGTGTGTGTTCGTAATTATTATAAACAGAGCATTAACTCGTAATTGTCATAAATGTCTCACCATACTTTCACATTATCTTATTCCATTTTATGTATAGAATATATCACATTAAATAATAATAAATCATATCATATAACCAATTTGCACTAGTACATCTTTTTCTTTAATGCCAATTATACCCTAAAGAATATATCAACATCTTGTACTCAACGTCTCACACAACAATTAATTTTGTACTTTTCTACATATAGAGTAATGCATTTCTTGAACACTAGATACATTACCAATGGTTCTAAAAGTGCCTTTTTCCCATAGATCACAGAATCTCATATTCATTGTTGCAACCGTATCCATATATAAGTGGCAATTTTATCATATCCTTACTATTTAGGTAATTATATTTGAATGGTTTAATGGGTCCGTGTTAATTTTATTAGGAACATTGGGTAGTATATGTTACATTACGGTAGTTAAGAATTTTTATAATGTATCAAATTCTTAAATTTGGTTAATATTTTAGTGGAGAAATACTTAGTATTCAGCGAAGGTCAACCTTGTCCCGTACATATACATATGACAGACTAATGGAGATAAAATATAGCATTAGGTTTATCATGTTGTAGAATTGACAGGTAGTTGAGTGGAAAGTTAATGGCGGGCTTAAGAGCCTTAATAATTAAAAACTGACCATTAGTGAGGTAGTAATGAACTGACCAATCATGGGATAGTTGTTTATTCAGTCAGAGAAAAATCTTAGCGAGGGTAAGAGAGTCATTTGGAAAGTAACCTCGAGTATGGTACATGTCGAGTTAAAGAATAGGTTTGGTATTAGACGAGCGATAGCGAGCTTAACATGTTAGCTTTGTGACTTTGAACTGATATGAGAAATATATAAAACCTGTATATAAATGCCTTTATATAAAACCACAATGTTTGAGTACCTGTTATACCACATATATCACCATTCATATCCTTACACAATTTATAACATTCTCATTTGGTAAAGAAACTGCAATACCGCTCGTATTTGGCATTGATTAAGCTTCCCAGTGACTGTTGCAAAACTTGACCATTTATGTCACGTGATACGTGTGTATTGTGTTCAATAAAATTGTTAATACAGAGGAAGGATGCCTTTATCGAATTATTTTGGAACCCGGAAACTATATAACTGAAGCGTTTAATTAAAGATCACTGGTACTAAAACAAGTAAGTACTATTCAAAAACAAAAACACTGTAGTAATGATTCTCTAAATATTGAAAAAGTCCCTACAAATGTTCTGTTTCTCATCTTTAATATGCATTAAGCTTCGTACGAAAAATACGATTCACCAGGGGACGCTGGTCACGACAAACTGCTGTACTATATTAAAAAAACAAAGCTTACACGAAAGCTGAGACTTCATAGTACTAATGGTCAGACTTTTAATTATTTACACCAAATGTAAAAAAAATCCGACCGGAACGTAGCGAATTACCTTAAATTATTTACATATTTGTACACACTGACATTTAATACAGTTAACAGTAAAAAAGCACATAAGCATTCTAGACAGTCATAGTTTTGTACGATAATGTGTTTTAATTGAGTCTATAGAAAGCTTACTTCACCCAGAGCTTCAAAGACAACCCACTATCAGTATATCAGTAGGTACTCTAATATTTTTTCCATGTCTGTTGTTACGACATTCACTGCAGATTTTATATTACCAGTTAGTTTACGAGTTCGTTTCTTTATCATTAGCGATGGGATACATTAAGAACATTAAGAAATGAATAAACTTCCTTTTCGGTTTACTTAAAGGATATATCATAGTCAACAAACAGTAATCTTTTCCATATTTATACCTAAACTGATTTGTATTTATATAAATTTGAATAAATAAATATGTTTAAACCAACACACAGTACTAAAGTGCATTGTTTCGATCTGTTGAACGAATGTTACCTTCAGGTTTGCTTGTCTGCACGACATTTTTTAACATCATGTATTCGCAAATATATCTTTAAGGAACAACTAAAAGGTTCGTTCATGGGTTTGAAGCTCGGTTAGCACTCGCAAATACCGTATTGTGTGATGGTAACGAGTAAACCAAACACATTGAAAACTTATTTTAACTTTCTTTAAAGTTCTTTATTATCTATTTTAATCATGATCATCTTTCAAACCATGCATATTGTACCATAGAAGGTTCCAACATTATAGCGCGAGCATTTTTATCTCGGCTCTAGGGTAAGGTATAAGTATCTGGCATCGGTTAATTTACAAATGAAATTTTCTTCGTTTGATTAAAGACATAATGAATTTTCGTTGATTTGTTCAGCCCTGTAGCATTTGCTTTGTGCACAAAATAATGGTGCAGTTTCGGTGTAATAATGCAATTCAGCTCTGTTAGCTCCAGCGTTTTAACAAATTGGAATTGAAAGACAGTCTTTTAGATTAGATTACTAACAAAAGAACAGAATAGTGTTATGCCAGTGTATACATTATGGGAAAATGTTGTGATTTATCCCCATAAAACTGCGTGATATATCACAATAAAATAAACTATAGAAACTATGGTAACTTAAATAAAATGTGTGGAAAATCTCATTAAAAATTAATTAATGCAACATTGGGCATACATAATAGTGTGTAATAACCTGGGATTGCCCATTACGACCGAAGGCTTATTTCCAATGAGGTCATTGGTACTATACCTACTAAGAATATACGTTACAACATTGCAATATAACTAAATAAACACAATATTCAATTGGAGACTTTGGAATTTAGAAGTTTTCACATAGAATGTTTCCATACTGTATTTGTCGTTCACAAATAAATTATTATTATCAGGAGTTTAGTATAAAAATATTACAATTAAAACATTGAACATATCTTGTCAATGCATGCAATAAATAAACAATGCTTTCCTAGCTCTGCCAATAAGTCGGTCTTGACAGAATATTTTCAAATGACGTTTATTTATAAATTTGACTGTTATTAGCAGACAATGTATTCCAATCACTAATTGCACCGTAAACGTAGGTTACATTCTCTTTGAAGCCAAGTCACAACCGATTAAGATAAAGGACAGCTAGAGAGAATATTGCAACATAGCTTGCACACGTTTATACTTGAAAAAAACCCCCCAACAAATACCTGTACACTTGTCTGAGAAATGTATAACAAATGCAACGATCAACGATTCAACACATACACACTTATTAGAGTCCGGTGACGTCACTTCCAATGGCGATGAATTAAAATGATCTATGACCTTACTGTGAAATTCCCTACCCAAAATCGAAGCCGTTTATTTCATTTTTCAAATAGAGCGTATTTATAAAAGTCACGTCATTTCCGCCAGAAGGTATACAGATTTCAACAGAGAACTCCAACGGTCAGAATAAATATTCCAAAATGGACCAGTGTGTATAATATAAGAAGCGTGATGCTTATGTTTCAATACCAAATATCAAGTTTAGTTTATAATAATGCAAACTTACACATTGGCATAAAATATACGATGAACACTATAAATTCATAAAAACATTTTTAACAATATTTTGTTTAATCATCAATATAATTACAATTACAACCACACGGCAATTATACAATCAATGTGAAAGCCCACATAAAATGGCAACTGACAAAACCCAGATTGTTGTGTGAGCCTGCGGAGAATGTAATTTTGTGAGTGTTTACGAGGGGCATGTCAACAGCCTGAAAATTGCGTCTTGATAATTAATGTCGCATACTGTGTATTTACTGTAATTGTTGTGGTAAATATATACATTTAAAATGTATACAAAAGGGCAAATTAAATACCAAGCACACGTAACTACTGGTATATATACAAATACATTTTCTAGCTAATAATTACTGCTACCTGATATAAGTATGTGTCCATTATTGATATGATCTCAACCATTTCATTATTTCATCTTGATGTATATCTGTTAAAAGGCCAACCATCAAAGATACAGGAAGTTGTCGAATAAAAGAAATTTAGTCATATTTAATAAACTTTTTGATGTTTTTAGCAAAAATGATTTAAAGTGGCATTATTCCAGGATCTAACGAAGCTTGGTAGTCATAGCGGTCACAGCATTTAGGTCAATTTTATATTCATGTAATTATTTTTTTTTTAGTTATTTTAATGTACTTGGTTTGTTTCTAGTATTCTACAACGTAATGACCATGATAATATGTCACGGAGCTTAGAAATAAACAGAATATGTTTCTTTTTGCTTCTATAGTTAATACATATATTTACTTAACCAAATCTGAGAAGTATGGCGTATATTTGATTTGTTGTTGTATGTTGCTCGCTTTCAACAATATTTCGGCCATATCGCGACGGTGTCTAATAGAGACAGTATTCTGGGCGCTGCTACACTTGTGTTTCATGCCTCAGACACACGGTATGACACACCAGCCAGTCATTTAATTTTGACACCGGGTCAACCAGACCTAGAACTATCCTCTAAAAGCTCATCTCAAAGCGGGTTAGCTTTTAATACCATTTTTCAAGTCGTTGGTAAGACCCTGTCGGTGATCGAACCAACATTCTTCCTTATGCAAGGCGGAGACACTCTACATCTTTACCACGCTGTGGTGTTATTCAATTAGAATAACCTGGTATGTGTACTGGTTCTAAGCTTCCTTTTTATTTTGCAAATAAAACTAGTCTTGTTAAACGTTACAGGGCATCACATTATGTTACTTGACGTGTTTATGTTTACTAATAACTAAAAAGTGTATTATTTATTTTGATTTTATCGTAATGATTTATAATATAAAAAGGTGTGGTTTTTTTTTTTGTAAAACGTTTATTCATATTATCCAAACCAGCGTTACTTCGTTAGTCTAATGAAGTAATGTTATTTTATGCTTTGCATAATGCAACTCTCTCAAGTATTCAACCACATCAATATGCAGCTTTGCAAATAGTAATCAAAAGATACACACACACACACACACACACACACACACACACACACACACACTATAAGACGTTTTTCTCAACAAATTTAACCAGGTGGGTAATCGAATCAGGGACGAATTGATGCAAAACACAAAACCATACACAGAGCGACAAATAAAATATTTATAGACTGAGATATCTTTCATTGGTTACGGTTATTTACTTGAAGAGTTTGAGGATATTTCTGGGATAAAGATTTAAACGTTTGATATATGGAAATCCAGTTATCTGTCTCAGTGAAAAACTATACAAAATTTATTTAATAGTTTAAGATATAGAAATCATCCTCAAATAGCTGTTGTATATTCAATATGCTGGCAATGTCTTCGTTCGCAACCTTGTGTATTTTATTTTAATTCTCAGGACAAGTAATTACGTAGACAAATATAAACGTAATAAATCAAACCCTATAATGTCGCTTTGCGTCTTCAGTTAATGGTATATAAAAACACTATTGCTGTAAACCAATACATAACGTCCGGACAGTAATTACTAGGGGAAATACAATGTGTGAGTAATGTTCATATTAATTTAAACTCTAATAAGATATCAGTATCGTACTGAAAACATGGCCATCTACATGTAACACGTAAATAGAGAAGTGCAATAAAGCAGCTACCTTAGGGACATTGTATATCTATTAAATATATTTTTGGCGAAGACATATATTCGTACGGAAGGGCTACAAAATATTAATTTTTATCCTAATGCATTATATTTCAACAAAAAGTTAAAATATTCATAATGCGGTGTTTCTAGTGGTAGAGCGTCCTCCTCGCATGCGGAAGGTCGTGGGTTCGATCCCCGGCCATAACTCCGGCCGGGCCATACCAAATACTTTAAAAATGGTACTAGAAGCTTCCTCGCTTAGCGCTCAGCATTTAGAGGACAGTTCTAGGTCTGGTCGGCCCGGTGTCAGTATAATGTGACTGGGTGAGGTATCATGCCATGTGTCTGCGGCATGATACTCCAGTGTAACAGCGCTCAGAATACTGTCTCAAATAGACACCGTCGCGATATGACTGAAAAATTTTTGAAAGCGCCGCTAAACACCATACAATTAATAATAAAATACCATGCACACACGTACACCCAAAAGCGCTTGCCTGCAGGAAAAGAGACAGTGAAAAAGAAGTCATATGAACATTGCGGAGATGGAAGTGATTTAAAACCGTCAAATATGTAATTTCTGATAATTCAAGAGCCATAACTCCCACATCAATTATTCAATTTAGTCAGTCCTAAAACATTTCAAAGATGTGATGATTATACAACTAGCATGCAAGTTTTATGAAGATCATAAAACACAACTAACTAACACTTTGTTGATGACTCAAGGGTCATAACTCGAAATTACCCGATTTGGCGATTTCATGAAAAAGCTGACTTAAATCAAGTTTTGCGAAGATGAAATTAACACAACGTCGAAAACATATTTTTCAACTCATTCAATATTTTTCAAATATGTTAAAGAGATTATTGTTATATAGTCATGCGAAAGAAAAAAAAAACTAGAGTACTCACAAAATCAAATAACGCATTGTTTACAACCCAAGGTCTTAATAATTATCCGAATTTGCCATTTCAATTATAAATCAAATATGTTTTAATTGTGTATATATAGAAACTTTAAAAACTGCCGATTCTAAAGTTCACACAACGTCCGATAACTTGTTTGTTTGATGTTTCAAGGGTCGTCACTCTGATATCAATAATTTAATTTGACAAGATATAACTACACTGTCAATTTTATTAAGTTACATTCAAACCTGCGTAAGACAATTTTCGACGATTCAATGGTCACCATTCTAATATCAATGATCCGAATTTGCCAATTCAAAACCTTGTGCAAGATATCAGAGATATATAATTATTACACTTCAAACATTATGGGGGTTTATTTAAAAATTGGTGTGCATATACAGTGAAATACCGCTTTTTTATGGTTCAAGAGCCCAAACTACATCATTAATTACTTGATTTAGTCACTTTAAGACAATGTCATTCATATGTTGTTGTATTACTACCCTTTAAGGTTGTTTGCTTCCCAAATGTAGTTTTTAAGATGCACACAACAACATGTTTACGGACGCACAACAGGCGACTGACAATGGACGGACGACCAAAAGACGACAGACAGACGATGGACGACCAAATGACGACAGACAGACGATGAACAACGACCAAAAGACGACAGACAGACGAACAGAGGATCAGAATAAATTACTTTAAGCTTTTTTCAGGTGATCTAAAACAGATTAGGTTTTATTGATTCTGTTCCTTTGTTTAAGCATTTTTCGATTGTTTAGTAACACCGAGTGCGATCTATGATTTCAAGGTATTTGATGTCTGACGTCTTACACCACTATTACATTTCCCATAGGGCTCCGTTGTAAAAAAATATGTTCAAGACACAGTGCAAAAACAAAATCTACAGCATGTGTCGAATCCTTAAATTCTTAATTGGTTCAAGATATGCAATTATAAAGGAAATAGAACATACCTTACCCAGGATTGTTAAATCAAATGTCTTTGTGATACCTATCAATTTCCAGTGTAATAATATGTCAACTATTCTCCCATGATGAGGCTCGAACAGTCAATTCTAAAGTGACACAGATTTCCTAGAAAGCTGGTATTCTCATTAAATGATGTGATTTCTACTGAAATTTAACACAAGGTAGAAAAAATAAAACACTGCAATATAAAGCCCTGAAAAAGAAGAAAAAATAACTTAAGTTTTACATATACTTTCTTCATCTGTCCGGATATTCAAGGGATATAACAGTGGTGTAAATGCTTGGCCTGTTCTGAATACTTGTATTGTATTTATTATAGATAAAATGGTTTTATTCTGAAATGATAAATAACAGTGATAGTTATTCATAACTCGTGTTTTAAAATAAATAAAGACCATATAATCGTAGATCACCGGCGGAATGATGGTGGAACCAAGGTTATGGCCCTTTAGTATTTTCTAATATATTGTTTTACCATATCTCATGATATTTTACACACGTTTGCTGAACCAGGAGTTGTAAATAACTTGAGACTTAATTTTTGATGCATTTTTCTCCCATTTGTCGAAGCTACCCCAAAGGCGTCCATAACGAGTTTATAAACCCTTCGCTTGTATACATGCAATGCAATTGCATGTGAATTATCACTATCAGGGGTAGCTTCGAAAAAATGTAAATAAGGCGTAAAAAAATCTAGTCTCAGTCAGGAAATTTTGAAAGCAAAAGACAGAGCTGGCACTATTAACGTATATAGACTTTCATTGAAATCGGATGACATTTTTTGCACTTAAATTGCCTCTGTGTAAGTGGTGAGTTTTCAAATTCCTTGAGTTTATATGTAACATAACATATATACGCTCGTTATGCACCTAAACCAGTTGGAAGAATGTAAAAATAGATATTTCCAACTTTAAAATTTTCGACAGTTAATTGAAAAACAAAATATATGCCATGTCAAAGATATGTGTTAAATTAATTTAATTAGTTTACTTGTTCCTTGACTTTCATTTCTTGTCTATACATTTTTGAAAGTACGGGAGTGCCAATTATCGTGAAAATTCGTCTTAAATATGTATTGTCATTAAACAACGACCTCTGTTGACTGCACTCTTTGATTATGTTTTACACAAACTCTCAAACTAAAGTACACTGGGTTACGTGGCAATAGCTGTTGAGAGTACAAATACTGAACTTAAATATTTTATGAGAGTCAATCGAGTGTTTCTCTTTGCAAAAACAAAAAGATAATAAAACAATCCCTCGATGACAATAAAAAACGAATTATCGAACCTACATCGAAACACTTTGTTTAGATTTTAATAAATGGTATACGAAAGTTCTAGTCTCAGATTTATTTTGTGAACCCTTAGCTAAATGTAAAATTAAATGTGAGATCCTGCTCAATTGTGAAGGTGGCGTTTCTGAAAATAGTGGATACATGAGGATAAGAGGAATACGTATTGGCGAAGGTGGCGTTTCTGAAAAAAGTTGACATAATTATAAGGATGGGAGGAATATGTATTGGTGAAGGTGGTGTTTCTGAAAATAGTGGACATATGAGGATGACAAGAATATGTATTGGTAAAGGTTGCCTATATGAAAATAGTGGACAGATGAGGATGAGAGGAATACGTATTGGTGAAGGTGGCGTTTCTGAAAATAGTGGACAAATGAGGATGAGAGAAATACGTATTGGTTAAGGTGGCGTATCTGAAAATAGTGGACATATGAGAATGTGAGGAAATATGTGTTGGTGAAGGTGGCGTTTGCTGAAAATAGTAGACATATAAGAATAGCAGGAAATACGTATTGGTTTAGGTGGCGTATCTGATAATAGAGAACATGCGGGAATGAGAGGAAATACGTATTGGTGTAGGTGGCGTTTCTGAAAATAGTGGACATATGAGCATGAAAGGAAATACGTATTGGTGAAGGTGGTGTTTCTGAAAATAGTGGACATATGAGGATGGTAGAGAAAACGTATTGGTGATGGTGACGCTTCGGAAAATAGTGGACATATGAGGATGATAGGGAAATACGTATTGTTGAAGGTGGCGTTTCTGAAAATAGTGGACATATGAGGATGATAGGGAAATACGTATTGTTGAAGGTGGCGTTTCTGAAAATAGTGGACATATGAGGATGATAGGGAAATATGTATTTCTGAAGGTGACGTTTTGGAAAATAGTGGACATATGAGGCTGGTAGAGCAAACGTTTTCGTGAAGGTGGCGTTTCTAAAAATAGTAGACATATGAGGATGATTAGGGAATACGTATTGGTGAAGGCGGTGTTTCTGAAAATAGTGGACATATGAGGATGATAGGGAAATACGTATTGTTGAAGGTGGCGTTTCTGAAAATAGTGGACATATGAGGATGATAGGGAAATACGTATTGTTGAAGGTGGCGTTTCTGAAAATAGTGGACATATGAGAATGAGAAGAATAGTATTGGTGAAGGTGGTGTTTCTGAAAATAGTGCCAATTTGTGGATGATAGGGAAATACGTACTGGTGATGGTGGTTTTTCTGAAAATAGTGGACATATGGGGATGATAGGGGAAACGTACTGGTGAAGGTGGCGTTTCTGAAAAAAATGGACATATGAGGATGATAGGGAAATACGTATTGGTGAAGATGGTGTTTCTGAAAATAGTGGACATATCAGGATGATAGGGAAATACGTATTGGCGACGGTGGCACTTCGGAAACTAGTGGACATATGAGGATGGTAGACAAAACGTATTGTTGAAAGTTGCGTTTCTTAAAAAAAAGGCCACATGAAGATGATAGGGAAATACGTATTGGTGAAGGTGTGTTTCTAAAAAAATGTGGATATATGAGGATAATAGGGGAAACGTATTGGTGAAGATGGTGTTTCTGAAAATAGTGGACATATTAGGATGATATGGAAGTACGTATTGGTGAAGGTGGCGTTTCTGAAAATAGTGGACATTTGAGGACGATAGGGAAACATGTATTGGTGAAGGTGATGTTTCTGAAAATAGTGGACATATGAGAATGAGAGGAAATACTTTTTTGAGAAGATGGTGTTTCTGAAAATAGTGAATATATGAGAATAGAGGAATACGTATTGGTGAAAGGGTAGACTTCTGAGCCTTCTCAAAACTTTACATCGTTAAGTATTATGTTATGATTGTGTTTATGCTGTGGCGGTACATGTGACTGATACGTCACCTGTTCGGCATAGGTTATCTATTTGTAGCTAATTGACAACCATGTATTCTTTACGATATAGCCTAAATGCTCTTTCTTATTGAAGTTCAAACTTCCGGAAATTGCATTAGCACTCTTTGAGAAAATATATAAAATGTAAAGTAAAAAAATGTCAGGTGGCGGGTTATCTGTTCCGTTTAGTATATTAAACCTTTTATGAAGAATACTAAAGAAGTAAGATTATGTGATAGAGATTCTTGAAGTATTGGCACGATTAATGACATCAACTATAAATGTATATTATTGTATTATCGTCTTATGGTTTGTTACATGCACGATTTACGGTAATGCATAGCTGATTACACAGTGAAGATACAACTCTGTCTATGCTCGATAGAGGGATTTAAGGTATTGGATAGAATGAACCAATGTAAGTGCCCAAATACGTTAAAGACTACATTTTATATATGCAATATATACATCTTGGGCTGAAAGTTAAATGCATTGTAGTTTGCCAGTTGTTACAGAGACAATCTGCTCCTGATGTGGAAAGAAATTACCGAATTGTACTCGTGAATGTGCTGTTAGAACAGCAAATATCTGTGTTGTATCGTGTGCATTTGTTGTATTTCAAAATCAAAAGCTCTCGCCATATAAACAATGCACGCAAATGTATCTGTGTTTTCCTAATTCTAATAATCGTTGTTTATGAGACTATGTTTCTTCACAAGACCTTTGTTGTCGAAAACCATTTTGTTTACCTTCTATAACATATTTTACTAAACTTTTGTATAAAGTTTACATACCGAAGATATAAGACTAATGCAAAGATAATTTGTTGAAACTCTTGGGTAATTCTTTTAGTTTTCCGGTATAGGTTTTGTTCATAAAAATGGTACAATATCCGACTTAAAACATTCATTAACTTATGATTGTAACAATTGGATTGATAAACAATTAATAACAGTATCATTAGAATTTGGGTTCAATAGATTTGAGTAACTAGTACGCCATTTTTCTGAAATAATATCATTTTCTTTTGAAGAAGTTCCATCGTTTAAAAACATTTCATCTGGAATACTGTTATTTTGTTTGTTTCTACTAATTGTTTTGAAATTGTTCCAAAATATATTCGGATCTTGTGTTTGCATTTCGGTTATACAAATCAATTATCATTCATGAAGTTTCTTTTGCTTTTTTTGTTATTCTTTATCAAATTTATTTCTTTTATTCCGAAAATTGTTAAGAAATCTAGTTTTCGACCTTATTTTTACATTTCAAAAATTGTATTTTCCGATTTTTTATATTCATCAATACGATTTGATTACACCATGATTTGAGTATTCTTCGGCATTTTTTTTTATTTCTTATAACAAAATATTTAAGTTTTGTGTCCATTTTTGAATAATATAAATCACAAAGGTCATTATAAATAGTGTCAATATTGGTGCGATTTGATTTTATTTCCTCTATACGACATATAGCTCTATTTACGGCTGTAAGTATTTGTTCAGTATTCAAAACACTTTGCTCTGAATTATAAAAAATAGTTCTCTGGTTTATATGGAAATACAACTTTGGTTATTACGCGTTTTCGGTTTATGTTGAAAACAGGGTATCACATGATCACTGAACCTACATTTTCTACACGGCGTCATAATCTGTGACGATGCCTTCAAAATGAGAAGAATTGTTTTAAGCCTGCCACCTTCCCTCAATACACCACCTCCATTATCTGGTTTATAATCGGTTCTTTATCCTTTCAGATATGACTGCTGATTTTCTACAATTGATTGTTCATGTTAGTCACTAAATTTATCTAATCTTGTTAATAACTCATCATATTTGTAGTAATTTATTTTCTATACTTTATGAGTTTACTGTATTGGCGGATATTTGCCAACCTTTTATATGGGAATTGTGTATTGTATTGTGTTAATAACTTGGTATTGGATTCTAGTCAAACTGATTTTCAAATCTAGTGAATTAGTTTGTATATGACTTAATGCATTAAACTGTGACATATACACATACTTGGTATTTGTTATTTCAATTTAATTCCCATATCGAACTAGCTTCTATGATGGTATTGAATTACCAGCAGTTAAGATAAAGCAAGCACAAATGTTATTATTGTATTATAGACTGATAGTTTTTATTACATGCACGATTAACGATACTGTGAAAATGTTTGGATAACTGAAGATAAGTAAAGGAAGAATTTACTATCATTGCTTTACCGTGATATTCTCGTACGATCAGTGCTAAAACATTAATATTGAGGTTTTGTACCAAATTCAAATTGC
The DNA here is from genome assembly GCA_029582155.1 of Panopea generosa. Classification (NCBI taxonomy): domain Eukaryota; kingdom Metazoa; phylum Mollusca; class Bivalvia; order Adapedonta; family Hiatellidae; genus Panopea; species Panopea generosa. The sequence goes on from CM055894.1 coordinate 88,904,930, forward strand.
ATATGTATATAGTAGTCTGATATGCCATATTCTATTAATCCAAACCTTATTTTACAACACAGTGCATGTTGACAGAAACATGTTTTCAACAACTATAGATTGTTATATATACAACAAGAGATATCACATTCAAAACCCAGAGCTAGCGCAAAGGCATACCATGATCAACTACTACTTTGTTTGAATGGGTTTTACGCCATTTTCAACACACTTCAGGTTATATGTGACATATCCAGTTTAACTTGTGGAGGAAGACCTGAGACTGCGTCAGAATGAGCAGAGCCACCGTCCTTTCGCAAGTAACTGGGAAACTTTATCACATAAAGTTTTTGGAGCAAGCGGAACTCGAATATACGACCTTAGCGGTGAGAGTTAAATGATCTTGAAATTGCACCTTAGACTACTCGTCTACGGAGGACCCAAACCGCTCTATAAACTCATCACAATAAATATCATAACAATACCAACTGAATAATGACAATTTGGGTCGTCCCCTAGGAAAGGTTAGTAGTAAAACAGTCCCTGGAGAAAACTCAATTGGCGTTCTCTTGAATGTATCATCAACGAGATGAGGCATAGTTAGGTATACCAGTTACTCACATATAAGATAAAATATTAATGCAAAAGAGAATATTTTCCAAATAATGAAAACAAACAAAAACAAAACAAAGCCGCACAGCACAGTCTTATCAGACTCGATCTAGGCTACCAATCAGTTTTATATTGGACAGACTTAAATAAATTGATACCACATAAACAGTTTAGAAAAAGAGAGAGCAGAATCCAAAATGAATAACTCGACTCACATGTGATTATTTTGAAATAACAAAATCCAAATATATATTAGAAGAAGCCAAACAATTTTATAAAGAACTTTACAGCAAGGTTCAATTAAGTGACGAACATTTCCATTTTTTGAATAATCATAATATTAATAAATAAAATGATAATCAACAAGAATTATATAATGACATTTTAACTAAATATGAGTGTAAAATAGCTTAAAAAAGATGAAAAATAATAAGAGTCCAGGGTCCGATGGGTTATCAACGGATTTTTATAAAATATTTTGGAATGACATAAAACAGTTTTACATTGAATCGATAAACTACCCGTACACGCATGGTACTTTAACACCATTGCAGAAGCAAGGTATTATAACGCTTCTACCTAAAAAAGACAAAGACCTTTCATTTTTGACAAACTGGAGACCAATAAGCTTATAAAATGTAGACTATAAAATTGCGACAAAAACTATAGCTAATAGAATGAAAAAGGTATTACCAGACATTATTGATAACAGTGAGACAGGATTCTTAAAATGACGTTACATTGGTGAAAATATAAGGACATATTTGAATGCATTGACGACTTAAATAACGACAATAGACCGGGACTGATATTCTTCGCTGATTTTGAAAAAGCGTTTGACAGTGTGGACCATAATTTCATTTTTAAAACATTACAATATTTTAAGTTTGGTAACAAATTTATCAAATGGATAAAATTATTTTATAATGATGCACAAATAATGGTTATTCCTCAGATTATTTTAATGTAAAAGGAGGAGTAAAACAAGGATGCCCACTCCATATTTGTTTATGCTAGCAATAGAAATTCTATATAAAGCTGTAAATAACGATAACAATATTGAAAGTGTAAAGATACGCAAAAACATTATCAAATATACAGCTTTTGCAGACGATGCCACATTTTTGTTAAATGGAAATAAATCTTCTTTTGAAACTGTAATATTATTAATTGATAGATTAAGCTCAATTTCTGGTTGAAAGTTAGATTCTAAAAAATCTATTATTCTCCGTGTAGGCTCTTTAAAAACATCCATTGACATATTTTGTAAAAATAAAAAAAAATGTTTGGACTAATGAAAAAGCATTGACACTGGGAATTGTTTTCACAAACGATAAAATTAAAAACAAAGACTACGATCCAAAAATAAAATAATTTCAAAACTGTCTTGATAACTGGAATAAACAGAAATTGTCGGTATTAGGTAAAATCACAGAAATAAAAACATTTGCATTACTAAAACTAATTTTCCCATTAACAGTGCTTGAATCACCTAACATAAACACTATAAACTTAATCAAAAATAAAATGTTCTAATTCTGTGGGAGGGTAAACCAGACAAAGTTAAGCGTAAAACTATTATACAAAATATTGAAAACGGTGGTATGAAAGTGATAGATATATAACTTTTTATAGATTCAATTAAAGCAAGTTGGGTTAAAAGATTAACAGATATAAACAATAAAGGTGCATGGAAGAATATTTGCATGTCATTAATTGAAAAATATGGTGGAAACTTCATCTTCGAGAATAACTTTAATTGCAGAGATGGTAATTCTATGTTTAACAAAATGCCCTTTTTATGTAACATAATAGAATCATGGTAAAAAAATAATTCTAAAACTAATATTGAAGATGTTTATATAGCAAAACAATATATATGGAATACTTCTTTCATTAAAAATAAAGGCAGTTTGTAATTTTACAAATCATTGTTACAGCTCGGAATCAAAACAATAAATGATATATATAATTCTAGACACAAGACGTTTTATACTTTTGAACGATTAAAACAATTATACAATATCAATAATTCAGAATTTCTCAATTATTTTACTAACACCCAAAGTATACCAAAAAGATGAAAACACATTATTAAAACAGAAAATATAATAGAAACTGAAAAAACACCGTTATGACATCAAGTGAGGAAATGTAATTCTCCTAATAGAATGTTATATAATATGCAAATTCAGTTAATCAATAACGATAATGAAATAAAACCTCATCTAAAATGGAAAGAAATACTTAACAACCTTGACTGGAAAACCATTCACTGTCTATCTTTCAAAAGTACCATAGACACAAAAGATCATTTAAATACAAAAATATTACCTACTAACAAGTTTTTATCTAAATGTAAAATAGTTAATTCAAGTCTATGTGAATTTTGTGAGATATATGTATCCAGAAACTTCAGAACATTTATTTTGGGAATGTCACTATGTAAGAACCTTTTGGACTTTTGGTCCATAACTTTTGTGTTTCAAACAATCAACCTTTTAACATCTGTTTTTTAAATATATCGTTCGGGTTATATAACTCTTCATCAGTTGATTTACTTAACTGTATATTATTACTTGCTAAATATTTCATATTTAAGAATAAATACACGAAGACAGTACCCAGTATTGAAGCATTCATACAATATCTACAAAAAACAAGCAAATAGAAAAACGTATTGCAATAAACAAAGACAAACTTATGTCACATGAAAATAAATGTAAACATGTAAACTATAAGAATGAAAACTATACTGCATACAGCTTCTCATCTTTTCAAATGAAAATTTCTACTTGCCTTATCTTTGCTCTTTCTCTACTATTTTATTTTCTTTTTATATTCACCCTTCAAATATTACTTGTAAGACATTGTATGCATGTTATGTTATCTAAAGATATCATGTAATGTGTTAAAAATCATATAGCTTGTATTGATACATGAACAGTTTTTGTATGACATTGTATTATATCTTACATGGAATAAAATATATTCATCACAAAACAAACAGTTCCAACGTAAACACAGAACACTTAGCGATCATTCCATAACACTAATGAGGCGCATGGTTCCTAAATATAACTGATCCTAAGCGGCATACAATGACATACGAATTGGTTACATTTGTTCAATTATATGATTGGCAACAAGATTCGAAATGCGTTTGTTTCTGTTATATTTTGTTTAATATATTCTTCGTTTTAAGAGGTAAATGTTTCTGTCCACAGATTAAAAAATATACAGAGCTTAACCAAGAATTAACCTTGCATTTGACAGTCTAAGCTTGGAGAAGATTTTATATTGGAGTCATTAAATTGTAGACATGTTGTTTAGCTTCATCAACATAATGTTAACGGTTGCCACATTTATTTTTATACCGGGACAAAACACTATGAAAGAACATAGCTTCATGTAGCAACAACAAAAAACAACATCAATCAAAACAGCTAACAATACTCCATTACCTATGGTTAACAACATTAAACATTATGAATAACAGATAATATAACGTTGTTCTCTTGCATAGTTATTAACTAACACAGTACACTCGCCTAAATTGTGTGAAAAATGTGTTGAATATGTTTAACAAGTATATCCAAATAAGCTCTGCTCCTTTGATTTTACCGAATGTTGCATGTTTAGTTATTTGCCTATTGTGTGACGACTGTAACTACTGCAGATTCACTAATGGTGACTTTGGTTAAAGACTCAAACGCACGGAAGCATTAGATATTTTTCTTTATCTCTGGTTTGATTTACCATTAATATAATGGTTATTTTCTGGTTGTGCTGCCTTCTCCGTAGCGAATCTGCATGTAGCATCATTGTTTTTTTAAAATTGCCCGGAAATGTTTATATTTTACATGATACGTCACTGTTTGTGTGTTGCTACGTGCATAAGCAACTATCGGAATTAGCTTTATTTGCACTTCCTCGACTAAAGTTGTAATGACGGGTGCAATCGTAATACAATGTTGGTGCACCCGTTGTCTACGTTTAAGGCGTACTGTGGCAAATATAGGTATTGGCCGTTAAACGCAGTGGCCACTGTTGTCACTTGGGAGTGTAATTTATAGATTGTTGGCCGCTCACCCCAGAGGTTGCAGGTTTGATCTCCAGCTAGACCCGATGCCTCTCATAAAACAACACTCAGTACCGGTTCTATCCAGAAAGAAGAGCCGAGAGCGATTCGTATAAGCTCCGAACTTTCATCGCATTCGACCTTAAATAAATTAGTACGAACTAAACTAAGTTACGCGTAGTAACAGCTGGTTAATAATATTTCCATATGGTTCTACTCAGATTCATTCGCCTCCTCAGATAAACCTGGAGATGCCATATATAACCTGTCACGTGTTGAAAATGGTAATATACCTCATTAAAATAAAAACATTTGTAATTTATTGCAAAAAGTTGCATTTTAACTCCATAATATATATCAATATGAAAATAAAATCACAGTAAATATCGGTTTGTATTCTAATGGATGACACAACTTATCTTAACTGTGAATGAATATTTATAATAGCTATATTTGGATATTAATACTGAGATAACATGGTACATATTCAAAACGATTGCCGGACGTCCCCATTAAATAGAAGTACGGTCGACCTTGAAGTCAGTCAGATACACCAATGTAAACACTAAAAAATGCACTTCTCTATCAATTTGTTCATTCTAAACATTTAAACTTGAGAAATCATATTTTAGTTCCATCCACTTTTTAGATCCAGCAAATCCGCTAAGACTGGAAACCTAAATATGACCTTCATGCCAACACGACGTACAGCGGTTTGCGATACACGGATTTTTCCCCCATTTCTGCTCATAGAAGATACGGGTTTTTCCTATGGAGTAAAACTCTATATTCCATGTCATGTGATAGCTTTCTTAAATTGCCTGGCGAAAATCTAAGACTAAATGATTTTTTTGTAATATATTTCCTTATCCACAAATCGTGACCATATACATTTTCATTTTCACGTCTACAAAAATAATTTAAAACTTGATTTTGTCGTAGGAAACCGTAAAAAAGAGATAGACGTTATGTCAGTATAATGACGTCAACGTATATATCTATGACGTTTTGCTTACCTAAAAGAGAAATGTAGTATTCAACATTTTAAACCTAAGAACAGCCGTCAGGAGTATTCAACATTTTAAATCTAAAAATAGCCTAGAATAGGCCATTATGGTTTTCAGACTGGCCACAGTTAAACAGCACACAGCTCATATATATTTATTATAATTGATAAATTACCATTCAAGGCTGAGTTAAGTTAATTTATCATTTAAATAAAATGTTGATTTAACAGAAGTCAGAATAACTAAATAAATGTCAATGATAAAGTAACTGGTAGTATTTCAATTAACAGTAATCCTACAATCTAAAATAGTTAAATTCCTTAGACCTTAAATGCTGATCATATTCATCGAACAAAACAATTTTTTATTTCGATAAAAGCTTGTAACATTTAAACTCAGTCATCAAATTTGTCTGTAACTAATATTAGAATTTTATACTTATATAAAACCATGTGACGAACCTATTTTTATTACACACACACTGTTATGGTTTTCTACACTGTATCTGTAAAAAATAGTTTTGTAAAACAATAAAATTATGTAACACAGGAAATTTATTATAATCTATGTTATGTTTTATTTTCATTGGTAAATCTATAATAAGGTTTCATATTTAATACCACATATACTATTTACATTTGCTGAAATAATCTATTTTTGTAATACAGAAGTGTAGAATTTCAAAGAGTACCTGTGAGTCAATAAACACCAATATTCACTTTCAATAATTAAGTTAAATGACACTTACATTTAACATCAAGTCTAAGAACAACAAACATATACATGTAACAGGACGAGAAATATATGTAGCCAGTCCTGGACTCGATACCGGGACCCTTCGCTTACAGTGCGATTGTTCTACCAAATAAGCTTACCAAACCGCTTACCTACATTACTTTCTTGTGACATACATTATAAGGATTTTATCATTAAAATAATATATGGTGTAACATTTCCCACTAAATAGATCATAACAGCCAATGTAATATTACTGAATGTGCGCGATATCTATTTTTTGAAAAATGTCTACACACCAATGTTCATCTAAACTCAACTGAGAAGACCGGACTCTTTATTACGGCCCCTTTATGAATACTTAAGTATACTACTGTGGTGTTTTAAAGTCGTTTAATTTTACCAAGAAGCGATATAATTAAAATATAAAGATTGGAAATCACAACACAAGAACGATGCAAAATGCACAGCCACGCTATCTGTTAAATAACGCATTAATTGGTAAATATATTTATCCCTGCATGAAAAGTTAGGCAGTCATATAGTCGTTATGGTTCATCGCCCATTCTTTCCGGCATTTAATTTAAACTGTGGTGAAATTTGTATATATTTGTAAAGACGAATTGTTTTGTTATTTTCTCGTGTTAAAAGGAATTCTCGGTCATTCAAACGGGTTTAATTTATACGTGCGAGACGTACGGCAAACGATAAATCGTTAAAATGAGTAAGACGCATAATTTATAAAAAGCGCCATGAGGTATCAATTGGGATAAAGAAGGTTGACTCGGGGACCAGACAATGCTAATAATAGCCTCTTTACCTACTTTTTATAGCGTGTAAAGTTTGTAAACAAAGGCAATTGTTAGCATATAGTGATTGTACAATTTACATAGAGTGAATCATTGTTAAACAGACACATGTTTGTTTTAGGAGAGATATAAAGAAAATAACTATCTAACACATTTTCCACATATGCATGGCATAGATAACAGAAGTAAACAATTTTAAACAGTTAATTCATAGCAATTTGGACAGACCCATCTTGTCATCTACAGCAATCTTCCTGTCACTTGTAAGTAAAGATATTATCTTTCCTTGATCTGTCAAGACCGACTTTACAGTATCTTGTTCACTGATCTTCAAGTAACTTAGCGTTCATGTATGTTAGATCTTTTCTTATCACAGTTATGGCTTACAGTGTTTTTCGTTGTCTAATCGCCTGCAAATTATGTTGTCTTGACACGAATTTACAGATGATTGGTCTATTTGCTATGGAGCTGAACTTATCAAACCGATGAGCAATGTCTATGTTGTTAGTTCCAATTTCCATGTTCAGCTGATTTTTTAAGAAAGCAATTATTTTTTCTGTTGTTTCTTCTGTAGATTTCGTTGCACTCGAGTCTTGTAAACCATATATTCGAATCGAGTTTCGCCTGTTATATATTGCTTAAGTTCATCTGTCTCCCTTGAACCTTAATAACAAATTATCTTTGCTTCACTTGGTCCTCCAAGAAAATAGTTTTGTCTGTGAAAGGTTTGATTTGCTTCACAACAGATTCCATTGTCATCTCCATGTCTGAAACTTTATTTCTAAGTTCATTAACTCTAGCTTCTAAAGTGGTGACATTTTTCTGGCAAACAGCTATCTTTGACTTGATTTTTGTTATTTCTTATTTTTATTGGCCCTATATCTCTGTTCAAAATGTTTTAAGTGATTTTCTGAGAATATCTTCTGTGATAATTTTCTTAAATCTCTCTTCAATATACTCTTGTAAAGCTAGTTTATTTAGTTTCTCATTTACGGATGCCAGATTATGTTCTAATGCAGGTTCTTGGTTAGGGTTTACGTCTGACACTTGTTTAGAATGTTTTTCTAATGTTGGCTGTTTCTTCTGAGACTGTTGGCTGCCTGTATCTCGATGCGGCGTGGTATTCCGAACAGGTGATGGTAACGAATGGGCATCTTCACATGCGCTTTCACTATTGGTTTTCTTTTTACTCATATCTGTTGTTTTATTTGGCGGCTTTTTGCAACTGTTTTGCAGTTCAGTCTTACCTTTTTTATAAAGAAAATAAAAACTTGCCTTAACTGTATGAATCTCAGTTTATATTTAGTCTGAATAACACTGCAAGTATAATATTTGCTGTTTACGCGTCTCACCTCTCATTTTCACCTGTAAACACAGGTATTTAAGACGGCGTCCATGTACACGAGTTTCTGACGCCGTTTAGCGCGTGGTGTCAAAACATAACTCTTCATATAATTTCCCTTCTCTTCAGAAAGTTTACATATTTAGGTCCATTATGTTCGAAAATTACACAAAAGCTAACTAAGATTATTTGCCCTTGGTGTCATCATAATGACGCCAAACATTCAATCAAACACAACCAAACACATGCCTACAGAAGTGAAAACAATGCCTACATATTTAAATATTCTCTTCTACTACACTATCATTATGCTAAATCTTCTGGTAGCCAACAACTTTTCCCAACAATTTAGGACTTTAGTTTCCTATGTATTATCCCCAAATTATCATTTGTAACAGTACTCTAACAAAACATCTAAACAATTTAGAAATGATGCAGTGATATTTTATTCCATACATAGCAGACGCACCAGCACATATCAAAATAAATTCATATATATGAACATCACAGCATCAAGTTGAATATTTCATAAAATATATTGTATATCATTAAAACATAAAAACGAGAAACGACGTATAACTTGCCATGTCGCACACCGCGTTTATATTTAAATCGTCTTTCTATTATTTTTCGTGACTTTAATCCTCTGAAGTTATCAGTACCGTACATGGAACCGATGGCTTAATTACTTTTCATGTCACTGTTAGAGTGTGTAATGCAGATTTCTTATTTATTTGTTTAAAAACTACCCCCAATTCGACAGATTCCTCGTATACATATAGTATAAAAGTTATATACAGATGTTTACAGTAGATAAATTTACTTTAATCTCATTGTCACACCATAGGGCAGGACAGTGTCAGTAATAGTATCACCACCGTACTGTAAACTTAAATCTCATTGTCACACCATAGGGCAGGACAGTGTCAGTAATAGTATCACCATCGTACTGTAAACTTAAATCTCATTGTCACATCATAGGGCAGGACAGTGTCAGTAAAATTATCGGCAGCACATGTATGATTTAAAGACAGAAATGCTCAGGTATGTACTCATAGAAAGAAACACGTGATGAAAACTGACGTTCTTTTACAATGTGTCGTATGCTTTGGGCTATGTGTAGCTTGACCAATATATAAAATACAGATTATCATATATATATATATTTGGCAGAAGCCTTGATATTTTATCTATGGTTTGCCTTGTAGCTAGGCGCTCTCGCCGTAATCCGGTCTGTACATTTATGTCTTGGTTATTCACAAATTATTATCTCCATATATATATACACGTCTATATAAACGGTATCACACTCTACACAAAATCTTCTCCAGCATAAAATACCCTTTATAAGCTCTTGTACAAAACTAATCGTATGTTAAAGCAAACACAGTAATAAACGGGCGTATACCTGCGTTAGATAATGAATTTTAGTTGGTTACTTCAGTGACTGGCAGCCTTATATCAATTAAACAGACACAGCTGAAATTACCTTTAGCATTTCTATAACAACTCTTTGAAACTTTTTTCTGAATAAAACAACTGTAGTACCAAATGATAAAAGCTGATAAAAATGTTGACTGATTCCACACATCAATTTCTTTTTTTTTATTTTAACGTATTATGGGTTTAAAACAAAGAGTGTTGAAATCTTTATATATTATTATTTTTGTAACAAAAAATGGAAGTGTAATCCTTTAAACAGAAAACGTCTTAACACCACATTATAGAAATAAAAAAATATGTAGCAATATGAAAGAATTTAAAGATTTATTTTAATTCCTTAGACTAATAATGGATTATAAATGAAAAAAAAATATCGCACATCTCAAACATATGTTAGTTCAGGGGTGAAAGTGTTTTCATGAATTGGAATACTTCAAAATTGCCACCCGAAATGTAGACTGCAATCTCTGTTTATATATCTCTGGTTACTTGCTGTATTACAATTCAGCCAATAAATGCATAACCGATACGATGAACCATATTGTTATGAGATGTATTGCGATATACCAATATTTCTCAATGTATTGCTACAACCCTAAGTATGATAAGGAAGTCCGGAACTGTCTGGTGATATTCATATATATTATGTATACTTTCCTAATTACATTACGGTCTTTCTTTAGGATATTAAATACACATGTTATATTACTTGTACATTAAATGCTATCTTGATTATACAATGAGCATTCAGTTACCGTTAGAGTATGTACATTTTTTTATAACAGCTTGTGATTTCTTTACAAACTGATGTTTTCGTCATCGGACGGAAAGTCCCTAGCAGGTTTGGTGATATCAGTGGAGAAGTACGAAAGGAAAAAAACTCACAATTAATTACAAATAAATTATAAAATGCCGTAACTCCATTTAATGTCAATACACCGGAACGCGACGACGTGCTCAAATAAACTTGATACTGATATTACCCAGCAAGTCTAGCTAAAATCGGTTCAGAAGTATAAAATAATTAAATGTGAAAAGCAAATCTGACGTTCACGTTTTTAAGTAAAATTTACAGTCATAGTGATTAGACAGTGTATATAAGTATAATTCCATCGAATTTCTTTTTTTTTTTTTAAAAAGTATCTTACTAAATACAATTGTAATGGCGTTGTTAATATGTGAAACTAATGAATGTGAAATGTTGAATGAAATTCTGTTAAACTTATTCTAACGCTTAGAGTTATCACTAAGTGGTTCATACCCTTTGACCTGTGTCCCAAAGCATATATATTAGGATTTGCTGTTTTTAGAACTATTTATATTAAACATTCCCCGTAACATTACAAGGAATGCCAAAATAAAATATTTTCCCGCCGAAACCACATTCAAACACCCAATTTACTTTGCTTAAGTGGTTGGATGAAGCCATTAAATACTTCGCGACTCCTGATCCGTTTTGAAAAAAGAAGATAATGTCTTTTCTTGCATAATACCTTCGAAGGTTAACATTATTTCCGGTCAAACGATTGTCCAGTGCGAAGTTTATAAGTTTGTAAGAATTCATAAAAAGCTACTTACCTACTTTGTATACCAGTTTTCCTTAACCCATGTTATTAAAGGAGGAGCAACTAAATTTTATACAATACCTACATTGACTACAAATTTGAAAGAGACGTCCTTGAATAATTGCCCTCCAATTGTATATAAATAATCATCCCTTCATTATGTTAATACAGAGACACAAAGGAAAATATGTTAATAGTTATGTACACGATAGTGATTTGAAAAAGGCCTTTCAAACCAAATAAAAGCGCGTGGTCCAGTGGTAGAGCACCGAACCATGATTGGAGGGTCTTAAGTTCGATCCTCCGCTACGGCTGTATGTGGTGTCCTTGAGCAAGACACCTTTTCCGCATAGGCTTTTTACTGTTTCTGCTCAGGAAGACTTCGAGCGTGATTTGTCTAAGTTGTAAGAACTGTTCCACAATCGAAGTAGAATAAATAAGTTTAAACAAATTATCTTCCTTAAAATCTCAAATAAAAAGGCTTAAAACGTACCACACAATCAGTGAACATTCGTAAACAAACAGGTGCTCTTACATTTTTATAGAATCTGGTCCTGTGTTTATCGTTTTAATATCCTAGCCTCTCAAGAGTGCATATTGTATGCGTTCGTCGTCCACTTTCATCGCGATAGCCGGAATGAACCATAATGCGGATGCTTATGCTAGCTGTAACCAGCTTACAACAAAAACAGGTTTAACCCAACCATCATGTTATTTACATCACGTCGTAACATTAAACTCAAATATTCACACGTTTGTGTGCGTGGCTATATAACGCACTTACAGATGAGACAAATGGCCATGGTTGCATTGTAAATTGATATTTATTTTTAATTGTGGAAATAGAATAACTGATTAATTCGGAGGTCACGGAGGTCACGGGTACAAGCGACACTGTAGGCATCGATTTACCAACTTTCGCTTATTAAATCAATATATGTGTTAATGAAAGCGTGAAAGTGTAAGTTATACTTTATTAGTAATAATATATCACACTGCATATTAAACATTATATACGAGGGGTTATCCAGAAGTTCGTGGACACATGCTATAAAATAAAAACTACATCTTATATATGTGTAATATTTTCAGTTTATAGTATTCAATCTCAGTGTAAGTTGTATACAAATTTTAAATAAAATACACAATATAACAAATAATTTACATACATTCGATATACACCATGTACAGTGATGTGCCGCAGGTCAATTTTGAAGGCGACGTCGCGACGTCAATTCTTCTCAAAGTAAGCACCGCTATTTTCTATACATTTGCGGTGGCGTTCTACCCACTGATGAAAAACTTGCTTGTACCAGTCCGATGGGTATGAATACAAAATGGAATTAGATTCCGTTTGAAGTTCTTTTAAGTTATTAAAATGTTTGCCCTTCAATTCGCACTTTAATTTCGGAAAGAGTGCGAAATCACACGGTGCGAGATCTGGGGAGTACGGCGGATGTGGAAGAACTTCTGCCTCCATTTGTATTTCAATTGTCGTCTGCACTTCTCTCAACGAGTGAGCTGGTGCGTTGTCCTGATGTATTATAAGTCCACCCTCATAACCAGTTGGGTGCTTCCTAGTTATTGCTCTAGCAAGATGCCGGCGAAGGACCTGAAATTTATACGAAAAAACAAAAACAATAAGAAAATCGAGTATTAATTATTTAAATGTCACGTTCCTTAATCTGCTAAAGCTGTAAATATATAAATTATATAGAATTTTGTATTTTTATAGTACATGTAATACGTTGTTTATTTTATTTTTAAAACTATTGTTAAATTATAAGTAAAATATATGTTTGTTATAAAATCGGTACCTTTGAATAATACAATGCGTTGACAGACTGGCCTTTCGGAACGGCATGGCTCAGGATTATTCCGTTGATGTCGAAGAAGACGATGAACATATGTTTTCCTAACGATTTGGACATTCTGGCTTTTTTCGGTGGCGGCGAATCGGTTGATTTCCACTGACTTGACTGTTGTTTCGTTTCCGGATCATAATAAAACAACCATGTCTCGTCGGTAGTTATAATCCTATTTAGGAATGAGTCGCCCTCTTTTGCGTATCTCGCTAGAAACTTCCTAGATTCTGTTACCCGGCGTTCCATTTCATGATCTTTTAATAATCGGGGAACCCATCGCGCACTTATTCGGCTCATTTTCAATTCATCTTTGATGATTCTATGAACGGTGCCGTAGCCCATATCCAAATCCTGGCATAGTTCATGTATTGTTACTCGGCGGTCCTTGTCTAGAAGATCTTTGACTAATTTAACATCACTTTGACGTGATTTTGACGTTGGGCGACCACACCTTTCATCGTCCATTATGGTTTCCCGGCCATCACTGTATCGCTTATGCCATTTGTAGACTAGAGAACGTGCGACAGCAGGTTTCTTTGAGGCTCTGTTTAGAAGTTCCATCGTCTGTATCGGTGTATGCCCGAGATTTACGCAGAATTGTATTGCCGCTCGTTGTTTTAACCGTTCTTCAGACGCCATTTTTACGCACTCTGGCGAAGACCTCCTCAATGAAATATACGCTGGATTCGAATGCTTGCGCGTAAAACAACAAATGATGTTAAATTTAAAGACGTTAATGACGTTGCGTCAAACAATTATGTTTTCCCGCGGAATTGAAGAAATATATTTTTAATAATTAACATATATAAATTTAAGTTTATTAAAAAAATTGAGCTGCGGCACTTCATGTGCATGTACGTTACTATGGTTACTATAACTTTATAATGGTTGCATGAAAAACAATAAATTACTTACTATAGATTTGATTTGTAATACATAAATGTTTAAGTTATGTAATTTACACTTATGAACGTGTGCACAATAATTTTTTATAACATTTGTCCACGAACTTCTGGATAACCCCTCGTAAACTAAATGTGAAATAGAACAATTATCACATACTTCATGACCCTTGAACAACAGTTTTCCATAATGCAAATATTAATTGCTAAATGTATTATGAGTCTGTTATTCGTAGAAAACATGACAAAGTGAACTGTAAGTGTGTAATTATATTCATATGTGTCGTAGAGTGCGTCTTGTCGATAGCCATGCAATAAGTACGTGAAATAACATATAGAACAGAAATGCAATGTGTCTAAATATTAAGATTAAACGGAAACAAAAGTATATGAGAAAATGTTTGTCCCATAAGTGCAATAAGGTACCAAGTATATATGCTATAAGAAGGCACTTCGAACCTTTTTGCACCAATGGGGCGAAATATTCATAGAGGGAATATTTAAAAATTGTAATGTTGTATTTCATTATGGAATATATAAGGAGTGCTATATTATTGTAGTTAAGAGTTCCCTTAAATTGTTTTATATGATGGAATTTAAAGCAAGTATATTACATAAAAAATCAACTATGTCGACTTATGAGGTGATATGACATCTAATGGAGATACAATGTCAGGCAGATGGATATGTTACGATAACATATAGCCTTCGGTTTATCATGATGTAGAGATGCCATGTCGGTTTTGTTAAATGGACTTAGTAATTAAGAAACTAACCAATAGCCAGGTTGTAACGAATTGACTTATTAGCAAAAAGAGCTCGAGGCATCTTTGAAAGGATGGAAGTTTAGTCAGTTAGGGAACACATTGGTTAGGGTAGGTTAGTTTTAGACTGACCTTAGTTAGTTTAAAATGTTAGCGTTGTGACTTTGAACTTATATGAGAAATATATAAATATGTAAATAAAACTGCTTTAAATAAAACCAACCTGTTTGAGTTGAGTGTCTGTTATACCACAAGAGTATAGGTATTTATCTATGTGCATGAATACACACAAGAGAAAATTGTTTATTCTCTTTATAGTAGGGACAAATCCTGGTTATGAGAACTGTGGTAAAGTGAGAATATAAATCCACCATCATATTACCATATACTTGTGATGTATAATCTATATATTAATGTTTATCTTGTCCATGGTGTCAAACATAACTCCCAGCTATGGTGATTACAAAGCATAAAGTGTCAATTTGTGTAATGACTTGCAAGCAAAGATAAACTACGATAAACGCCAGTGTGATTTATTTAATTCTGAGAAATTCTGTCATCAGCAATACTTGATTTGCCATGTATATTGAGCTGTGTGTTTAAATTGCGTTATACCCAAAGAAAACAAACAAGAAATACTAATATATATTTGATAAAATGTGTCCATCGATTCATAAACACAATTATCAAAATATATAAATACTCAGACATTCTTAAAAAGAGGAATAAAAGAAAGAAACAACACAACCCTAATGGTTCAAATGACAGAATGAGAACATGATTCTTAAATACTAATCCAGAGCAAACTGATCACGTGCACAAAGACCATTTATATTGAGAAGTGTCTGACTTAATAATTAAAACTATTCGTTCTTTGCTGTGACAACACAGAGAGAAAATAAATGTTTATTTTACCCATAATTCGTCTTTAAAATCCACTTTGGCGTTCTTTTTCTTGTCGTTCTTAATCTGAGATCCTGTAATAATTTCTCGTGAATGTGTCAATTGTAATCATCTCGAGAAAGTTTTCCATGTGTAAGATGTGTATTTTGAAGGTTCTGTCTTCTGTCCGACATATATTTTCTTATTTTTAAGTTTCATTTGCTGATACCTGCTTACCCTGTATAATGATATCAGAATTCGGATATAAGTATGCATTTTTTCTACAAATTCATAACTACTAACTACATGTTACTACATTTTCAATTTACTTTACTTTTTTTCTACTTGAACCATGTGTGATATAGGTCAAGTCATTTTTGACGTACATTTATCCTATATGACCTGTATACTATTAGATTGGCCGTTATAATTCTTTTTAAAGCCATATTAGCCTTTTTACTGTCTCACACCATTACATGAACACATTAAAAATATAATGTTACATGACCGAAAATAATTAAAATGTTATTGCAGTTATATTATTAGGAAGATTAAAAACTCCATGGCAATTTCCGATGAAATTAATCATCGAAAATTGAATTATATCCAAGTAAGTTTATATTCGTTTCTTTACTGTATACAAGAAATGAATATATATCGAACTAAAACTAAAACGCACCAATGGCTTAGTCAATTGCTAACGCTAAAACATTTTATTTTAACTTTCTCGAACTTTACTTTTCCCGTGTAAACCGATTTTGCTTTATGTATACACATTAAATAAAAAAGTATCATAAAATTACCAAAATAATACAATTATACGTAAACAATTTACATAACACAGCACACGAAAGCTAATTAAACAATACAGAAAATATAATCAGAGACAATACATGCAAAGTAAGTATAAACAGGGATATCGCTTTGTAATAGTCAGTGCATGATTAAAAAGGATGCGACGTCATGGTGAAATTAAAATATATTTATTGACATATTTTTAACAGTCGACACCGTGTAATAAATGTCAAACTGCAGTTTTGAATATAATTTACTATTTATTTCATTATTCTTTTAACATTACTATATACATGTAAAATTTAACCGGATCAAATACACAATAATGTATTCAATGATTTAATTTCGAATTTAGTGAGAATGGATCGAAATTCGTGAGCAATCCATGAACTTGTGCATAAGTATTTGTTTCATTTTATCCTAATATATAGTAACTGTTAGTTGTTCAGTTATATTGCTCTGGAAGCGTTGCTAGCGGATACTGATTTATATTATTCTTTTTCAAAGAGCAAAAACATTAAAGAATTTATATCATCATGTAGCCTGGGTTAAGCACCAGAGAAGAGGCCTACGCTCCTTGCATGAGGGATGTTTCCGTAAGAAAGGAAAGAATGTACGAATGGTGGTAACAGATTCTGGGTAAAGCTTTACAGCAGATTTATTGAAAATATAAAAATTGCAAAATAATCCGTTTAAAGTGACAATAGCAATGTTATATGAATAAGCTTGTACATTGAAATACAATAACGATCAGGTAAAGATAAAATATATAGCAGTAGTATTGGAATCAGTACAGCTTTTGCAAATGAGAAACACATGAAAAAAGCTGCATCCTCACATAAAATGAGAACTCATCTATTCCAACAGAAGGTTAAAAAAAGCACACACGTTTGGCTACACTTTTTGTCTCACTGGTAACAGTTTATTTTGTACTGTAGTCCATAAAATAATATCTAGGATTTCCAAGATAAGAAATCTTATCATAAAACAGTTTTAAAATGATTTGTTTCCATACCGCGAATATATCCGCATATGAAATGCCCACTGGTTTACCAGCTTGGCAATGCATGTATTCGTTTAATTTAAATATCATCAAATGCTCATAAATACAACTATCTCTTACACTTATATATACACCCCTTTTTCAACACAAATGATGTCTTATTGTAGTTAATGCTAGACCGTAGTTTGTTCTGCTCATCTATAGAAAGACTTCGCAGTCCCTTTGAAATGTTATGAAAATATTTCGAACCAAATTACATAGTACATTTTAAGTGCAAAATTCATACTACTGTTACGAAAGGGGCACAACAGTGTAATGAGACGTTCATAGTTTAATAATAGACGAAAACAAAAACATACATGTAATTTCAGTTTAAATTTATTCCATATATATTTACTATACTTGTATCTAAGGCCAGCACTGATATATCATTCGTTTGATCTCTCCTGTCTACTCATAAAAAGCTGCCTGCTCAAAATAATTTTTTAGATTTTGCAGAGAGTTCATTTAAGCAATTCAATAACTTTTATATGTATAGTATCATTGTATTTTTGAATTTATATAGATAATTATTCATGCCAAATTGTTGTTGCAGAATTATATTTCACTTCATGCAGCCTATATGAAATGAACCTGTTATCGTATTATAATTATAAGGACGTGATTTCCTTTATCAATAACTTAATGCTATTCATTTTACTGCTCAGATAAAAAGTGCACTGTGACGCTGATACTATTTGTGACGTGGTGTATAAAAAATGGCATCCATTATAAGAGTTGACGTCTCAAGAGCGGTAATAAAATGAAAAGTGAATTATTGAATGTGTTTGGTCTGCACGAAAAGTAATGTTCATTTTAGGACAACGATAACTCTACGCAAAAACACGATGAAGTCTTGTCGGATAATATAGTTCTCCATTGATATGAAATCTTCATTCAAAATCTTAGAACATGGACATGAAGATTCTCATAATCTATTTATTTAGTTAATCACTGATTCTGGTGTTACATGTAGCCGAGCAACGAATTATGATATGGTTTTATTCAAATCATCACCATCACAGCATATACTGATTCAGATATTTTATTTAAAAAGAGATACACATACATAACAAATGCCCACAAGGGTAAGCGCCTTTGCAAAATCAGTAAAGAAAACAGCCAACGTTGAGCTTAAACATGATTGGAGGGTGCATCCAATATGGCATTTCCCGAGTCGTGACATTATCAGGCGAAACAGAAAAAAGAAATCATATAACATTTTAGCATGAGATTGTAATTTGTCTGTCTGATTTAGTTTGTAAAATGTCTTATCATTGCGTCGCAAAGATTTACCTTTGACCATAAACTTCGTTAGGAAGACACCAATGTGTAGTAACGCTATTCGTTTAGTCCCGAGAAATATTCAAGAAAATACAACTGGGATAACTCTTGCTGTACACAGTTGCAAAACCTGGTACGAAAGGATTCACAAAAAGTCGATGCGTGACTGTCATTTAATGCATAGGATGATGGCCGCTCATGTCAGAGGTCGCGTTGTCAGCGACTGCAGTATCAGCTTACATAGCTTCCAGTAGTGTTTTGTGTATTAGAGACGGACACAAATGCTCTTCACAAAATATCTTAGCTTATTTTTCACTGGATCTGACATAAAACAACAAGCGTCAACGTTAAAACTCATAAAGATTATAAGTTGAATGGTGATAAGTCATGATAAGTCATGTACATGACATTGACCTTTGAGCTAGCCGCCCAGGTGTTAGGCACAACACATCAAGTTCTGTGATTTTTTAAATAAAATTATGTACATTATCTGTGATAGCCGTGCATGTGTTGCATGCGAGGCGTCGTCATGTTATGCTGAACACTTTTGTGAAGATATCTAAAATGCATTTTTGAAGTTATCAGACTAACATAATCTACAATGCAGTGTATGGAAATACTAAACTTCCATAAACCTGTACATGTCCTTAACATTTGAGGTAGAAATCTTGCTGTTACAACCAACCCATCGTCATGTTATGTGAATCACTTCTGTTGAATTATTTGAAAATAAATCATTTTACATCTGTGAAAGTAACAGACACAAAAGTGTAGACAGACAGACTAACGGACGAGCAGGCAGATGGAATCAACCAATCCTATAGTTGTCAAACTCGTTTTCAATCGGTATGGGACCTATCACAGTATATTCGCCAGAATATTCGTTTAAAACTACAAAAGCTTGCACATGACATTGTGTATGTTGTAAAACACAGACATCATGTGGTAAATATATAAAAAAACAAAACAAACGATGCTACAAACAGACTAAAAAATACATCACCATACAAATTCGGTGTTGGAAATATAGGTGACAATTTAAATTGAGGATTCGCCTAACTTAACATGTAATAAACGTAGTTATGTTGTAGAAGTGTTTCAGTAATTAAGAATTTACGTTTTACGTAATTACGTTTATCACAAGCTATCATGGAGCTGCTCTTCTGGCAAAACGAATATATTCAGCAATATATATATTAGTTTAAACATTAAACGTAGTGTGACGTTCTTCTTTGTAAAAAAAACAACAACGTTTTTTGTTGGGTTAACAGTCACATCATGGAACGAATGACGGGATTTGCAACAATATTGGTACAGAATATTGCTGACTTCTAACATTTGTACATATATAAAATATCTATACATACAGTTATTTGTAAATTCTTTTTTGTTGCAGCTTTGAAAGGCTATGTCGATATTTGTTATTCCTTTATTCCTTTATACTTTTATTATTTGTGTACGTCAACATTAGAATTTATTAAGTTATATAGAATTTATTTAGCTATGTTATGAAAATTTAGAAAAAAAAGATAAATTTAGTATAAAGATATATTATGAAATATGCATGACCATCATTAGATACCTTATATAAATTTTGCTTGTGCAAGGATCACTTACCAAGAGCAATACAACTGACAGATTATACAGTAGTGAAATACTAAAAATACAGCTTTAAAATAAAAAATCAGTCACTCTTTTCATTAGATGAATGTTTCTCTAGAATATTTCGATTGAATGTTGCTTTTAATGCCAGTATTGCCAAATAGCTTCGTTTTCTTTATATTCTTTTAAATGACCCGTTTGTAGAAAATATTCTCATATCAAAGCGACGTTTGTTAATAGCATGGTTAAATGATGCTTTAATTCAAAATTTCAAGAAGTTCAAAATTATTATTGCATTCAAAGTTAAACTGATAATTGTAACTTGTGCAAATCAACATGACACATTTAGTTAACTTTCTTTGAAAAAAAACAAGACTTTATACAGAGAATGTTTACTAAGAAATAATAGAGCGCAACAATTGTTTGCGAAAATACATCACTATCACACAGATAATGCAATATATATATATGGTTAAATAATAGATAAAATAATATTAATTAAAATAAATATTTAATGTGTTTGGAATGCAAGAAAAATAATCTTACATGGCTATTTCGGTTCAGATAGAAAATTCCATCCCTTGGAATAACTGTTTTTGAGGGAACTCGTCATACAGTTATCCTTCAGAATAGAATTTTCTATCTAAACCGCAAACTCATGTGAGATTCTTATAATCTCACCTTCGGGTCAAGATAGAATTATCAAGCTGTGACGTTGGATTTATATAAGACGTAAATCAACATAATTTAACGACTTAAAAGCGATCATTGTGACATGTTTCGATGATAAGTAAAGATAATTATTCAACGCGTTTGGTATGCAAGTAAAAAGAAATATTCATGTTGTTTTTTTCGGTTCGGATAGAAAAGCCCTTTGAATAACGCCAACGCAGTTTTACCGCGGAAAGATCTTTTCAATCCTAACTTCAAACCCATGTATGATTCTTTTAATATTATATAGGCGTATATTAAGAGATAGTTTTTACTTACCTTTGTTCATTTCGCCATTAATATGTTAAATTAATAAGACACATATACATTGCACGAGTATTATCGTATAATAACTATCTTACAATTTGTTATGTTTATAGCAGTAATGCCGATCCCGATTAGCTCAGTCGTTAGCGCGTCTGGAAACAGTGATTAGGTTATCTGATCGTCTGTTAGCCCCCGATTGCATAAAACGGACGCTAAATATTCAATCAGTCAATATAACAGTTATACTACCAAATTCAACACAGAATTGTATAACATTTTATTAATGGAAGCGGATGGAAAATTTGTTCTGACCTATATTTAACGACGTCAATTCAGTTGCATTCAAATTTTGAATTTAAGTCTGAGCGAGTCACTTGAATAGAGCTTGTATACTTAAGGTCTCTCGTCATATTAAACATTTAGGTATGGTACAATTGAACACGTTTTGAATATTTAGTGTTGTATCAATAAAGGAAATAAAATGTTTTTCATATAGACACGAGGAACATGTATCCCCATTCATGCTTATAAAAAAAATAATCATTTTATAATAAAAATCAACATAAAAATAAATTAAATATATTGTTTCATACGGAATGTTCCTGATAATTACAAAATTGTCGAGAAGAAATAAAAAATGAAAAAAAACAACAAAACAACATCCTGACAATAATACAGAATGCACTGCTGTTTGTAAAATAAATGCTGTAGAATTCTATTAAAAATATATTTTTATCCGTCATATAACAATGAAGAGGTTCAAAAGTAACTACTGTTTCGGATTTCACACCGGTTGATTATGGCATTTGATACATGGGAGCCATTGAATTATGGTTTTATTATTTGCTTTTCTTTTAATAATTATATGCTTTGCAAGAAATAGTTTGCATGTGTAAGTTAGTCTGTACGGTTATAGATATAATTGTTTTATTTCCTATTCATGCGTTTTGTCTTTTAACTGAATAAAATTATATTCTTTACAATGTCTGCTAAGTATAGAGATCTGATGGCCATTTAAGTACAATAAAACAAAAGTAAATTGAATGAATTACGGTTTCTTCAATCAACGATCATTGTTGTTTAAGAAGAGATTTAATCGTATAAAGTTATCAATTTGAACAGATAAATAAGTCATTGAGGAGCATCATCATTGCGCAAAGCAATAACGCATTCACATTGGATCGATTCAAAAACGTATTTCAATTTATCTCTGTATTCGATATTTAATTTAAGTGCCAGGAAATACGAACAAGATGACGATGACATTTCAAGTAATGCAATATCAATCTTGTCAGTGCATAACGTTCAACACTAATAAACTATTATTTTAGCCGGAAAGCGCTGCCTTAAATCCATTACGTGTCAAAAACCTCATCACTTTTTACTTTTAGAGATAAAATCGGATCATGAAACAATAATTTATAATGTCAAGGAAAGTTTTCTTGATCGGGATGGTTACAAAGCGACTTCCTCTGATAACTAATTGTATATGGATAAACTGCACTTATAAGTATTCTTTATATTAATTTCGTTCATGCAACCGTGGTGTTTGACGCACCTTTACTCATTGGCATGATGTGCATAAGTAAAGTTAAGTGTTCTATTATTTTTTCTTATTTGTGTTTAAACATACTTTACTTCATATCCATTTGTTACAATACAATAACATTAAATACTTTATATAATGTTAGAATTATACACAGGCAGAAAATTGATTAGAATGAAAGCATGCTTATGTAAATCCGCTCAATGCTTTAACAGATACAATGATAGCTAAATAATGACTTATCAAGTAACTTTTGCTTTGTTCGAAACCAATAAAGAAGAGCAAGTTACAAACCTTACAAATGACTTGACGTGACGTTTCAGATTTATAACTATTTGATAAGCATCCACAGAGGTTCAGTTTGTATTATCTATTTTTTAAATAAGGATTCTTGCTTTTCCAAACGGTTTCTTCCATCCACAACTTAGCTTCTATAACCACATGTTTGTTAATGTAAATATGACGCATACAGATGCACGGAACAAGTAACCGATAGATGCAATACATTTTGAATAGTGTAATATACGTGTTAACACTGACAATTGTATTTAAGTGTTGCCAAATTGGAAATGTCATTTACCTATTTTGAATTAGTAAAGGGAATATAATAAATAAGAGTTTGAAGATGTAAACTAAACGAGCTTGTGTTAAAGAATACAAATCATTAAACACCTATAGTTTAAATTCATTTATCTTACACAAGATGTTTTAGACGGTTTTAATTAATATAAAACATGCCATGGTGTAAATTAATTAAATTTCTGCAGACTTAGTTAAGCATTAATTATATCAGGACAACCCTGTAAACAATGTTAATCTACCACTTTCAGATCTCGACACATGTTTAAAAAATACAAAATAATGATACATCATATAATGGACTCGGTTGTTCAAAGCTTTGTTAGCTTGACCGTTGGTTAGGATAACATTTGTTAGTGATCTGCAATTTATTCCGGCTTATCAATTGCACTTTTGGATGCATTGTGCATTGCTACAAAAAGTAATTAAACGCTTTTTCTATATCAACTCTATAGATAGTATTTGAAATTATATAGTATTTTGAAATTAGATAGTATTTTGAAATTTCCTCGAAATACCTAACCACGCTTTTTAACAACCTGGCTTAGAGTTTTTTCTGTGCTTTCAAAGCATTAATTCACCATATATACTAGTAGGAAATGATACAACGTAGCACAATCACACACATTCACAGTAATCTTCATAATGCTGCCAATTGTAACTGATGTAGCAGACGATAACAATTTAAGAAGTACCAGCTGGAACCATGATAACCTAAATGTTGAAGTAATGAAAAACAAACCTAACAATTGTTAACTTCAGTAGTCACGCAGCGTTCGTCAATATAATTTTGGTTGTGAAGATTACGTATTTAAGCCCAAATACGGTTTTGGCAAAAATATTGAAACGAAGATAAAATTTGATAGAATGTAATGTATAAAAAATTTAAGTATTGATATAATGAAAACGAGTTTTTACCGTGCATAGCATTTATAAAGCAAATTTGATTGCAATGATGCTTAATGCTAATATGAAATTCTCTCAAGACCTCTTCATGGATAAATTCAGTGCTAAGTGTTGTTTGTGAGAGATAGCGGTTTGAGATGGAGAGCGAATTCGTTAAAATCAGGATTCTGGGATAGCGACGTGTGTACAATGTTTGTTACACAACTCAATGTAACTCCTATTTCTTGTAAGTGTTCCTAAAGTTTATCAAATTAAAATATATCTTAAGACTTTAAATATTACGACTATCTATTCTCGTACACTATTTTATTAAGCGATAGATAAACGAATTGAGTCAAAGTTTGATTTTGTCAAAGATTTCGAGCATTCGACGTGTTTTGTTGACATTAACAAACCATTTAATAATCGATAAGGTTTCGAGTGTATTGAGTTTTACACATCAATTACGTAAATACTATTTTCTAAGATTAAAGTTCCACAATTGCACTTTATCTACGAATGATAAACCAGAGAACTGTTTGAAGATGTCCAAATGATCAGATGATTTTTTTCATATTAAAGTTTCATGTTCTTTTTATAAATTTTCATAATTTTTGTTATGCCTCCAGCAATATGATCATTGTTACTATTGCATAACATAGATGAAGCAATAACTTGTCAACTTGTATTACATACTGTGAAATTAAAAGTGAGACGTGTATATCGAGAAGAGTGTATCCAGCCATTTGACGTGTGTATCGAGGTGTATCGAGATGTGCGACGTGTGTATCGAGGTGTATCGAGATGTGCGACGTAGGTATCGAGATGCGCGACGTGTGTATCGAGGTGTATCGAGATGTGCGACGTGTGTATCGAGATGTGAGACGTGTGTATCGAGGTGTATCGAGATGTGTGACGTGTGTATCGAGGTGTATCGAGATGTGCAACGCGTGTATCGAGATGTGTGACGTGGGTATCGAGATGTGTGACTCGAGATGTGTGACGTGTGAATCGAAATGTGTGAATCGAGATGTATGACGTGTGTATCGAGATGTGTGAATTGTGTATCGAGATCTGTGACGTGTGTATCGTGATGTGTGACGTGTTTATCGAGATCTGTGACGTGTGGATCGCGATGTTTAACGTGTTCTGCGCTATGTGACGTCAGTAACGTAGTTTATAACGTTTGTACCGAGATTTTGTCATGTGTATTGAGATGTGTAACCTGTGTAGCGATATTTGTGACGTAAGTATCAAAATAGTTGATGTGTGAATCGAGATGTGTGACGTTTGTATCGAAATGTGTGACGTGTGTATCAAGATGTATGACTCGTCTATAGAGATGAATAACTCGTCTATAGATGTGTTACATATGTAACGAGATGTGTGATTTCATGATGTATGATATGTGTAGTGTAGTGTCTATCGAAATGTGTGATGTGTGTATTAAGATGTAGACATGTGTATCGAGGTGTGTTACGTATGTATCGAGATGTGTGACGTGTGTAGTGACGTGTCTATCGAAATGTGTGATGTGTGTATTAAGATGAAGACATGTGTATCGAGGTGTGTTACGTATTAATCGAGATGTGTGACGTGTGTAGTGACGTGTCTATCGAAATGTGTGATGTGTGTATTAAGATGTAGACGTGTGTATTGAGGTCTGTGACGTTTGTATCGAGGTTTGTGACGTGGGTATCGAGATGTGTGATGTGTGGATCGCGGTGTATAACGCGTATCGCGATGTGTGACGTGTGTTTCGAAATGTGTGATGTGTGTATCAAGATGTGTGACGTGTGTTCGAGATGTATGACGTGCATATCGATATGTATGACGTGTGTACCGATATGTGTGATGTGTGTATCAGGATGTGTAACGTGTGTATCGATATGTATGACGTGTGTATCGAGATGTGCGACGTATGTATCGAAATGTGTGACGTGTGTATTTATATATATGACATGGATATTGAGAGGTGTGACGTGTGTTTCAAGATCTGTGACGTGTCTATCGCGATGTATGATGAGTGTATCGAGATATGAGATGAGTGTATCGAGAAATGAGATGAGAGTATCGAGATATGAGATGTGTGTATGAAGAAATATAAAAAAAAATGTTGATAAACCTATCTTCAAATTGTATTTTTAACCGATAATACCCGGACATTTGCGAACGCTGATGAATGTAGTCGAAACAAAACAAACTAAAACGCTGACGTTATTTCACGGGCAAGGTCTTATATGAATATCGGCGATTACAACGAGTTTAGATAAATGATTACTGACCATACACCTCGGTAGTATTTTACACCAAATAGAGTACAGACTATTTCTCATATATATTAAAAATTATACTTTTCGTTTATGTCATTTAAAGGATAAAATTTTCTGGTAATCCCCCTTTAGAATAAACTTATGTTATTTTATGTACAGTGTAGCGTAATGAGGTTGGACATACAAGTTCACAATTTGTATTGAGATTACAAATGTTTATTATAAGTTTAATTTAAAGTTATTTCAAGTACAACAAGTCCAATTTCTAAAGTTACTGTAAGTTCAATTTCTAAAGTTATCACTATTATAAATTCCTAAAGTTGGTTCAGTTCTTAAAGTAATCGCAAGTTTTATTTCTTAACTTAAATGTTCACGCCGCGTAGTCTAATTTGGTTTCGTCAAAGTGACGTAGCCTAAAAGTATTCGAAATCCGACTGTTTGTGTTCGTAAATATGGTCGTTTATATACCGTAAGCCTAACACGGCCCGTCAAGTTGTTTTCGCAATAAAACAACCCTTATTAATTGCTAATTGCTTGTTAATTGTTGATTGTGCCTACAACACACGTCTATTTTTAGCTAAATGCATCACGCGGCAGCACTAATTGCCATTACGGTGCAATATGTGCGAGCTCGCTAGTTAATGAGACATTTAACAAATGGGTCATATGAGTGGTGGTATAAATGTCCCATGTTCTGCAGTTTTTTATGCAATTTTTTAATTTTTTTAATTTCATTCTTATAAATCCGTATTGCTACAGAAATCCAAATTATTCTTATAAATCCATATTGGATTCCAGGCTTTGTTACGACAGTCTACGTATCGTTCGTTCTATTTTGCATACCGCATTCCGCATTGCTTCAACCATTGTTAAAAATATTGCATGAGTTTAAAATTATTTTCTCAATTATAAGAATAACGAATGGCAAGTAATTACTTTTTAACATGCTTTATTTTATGAAAACAGACGTGTTTGCGTCATAATGTGTATTATGGAAGGAAGTGCGTTAATATAAACGACTGCGTGACAAATAATACGAATAAATCCTAAGATGAAATGACAATAATCCTCAATCAACTGATAAATAAGAATAAACATTAGCATATGACATTTGTTGTATAATAACAAATGAGTGGGCGAACTGGAGTATTCTTGTGATTGTATGGTTTCACAAATATATTAACATCGTCGGATACCCACGGGTGTCAATTCCGATACTTTCCATCCATCACCCGTGAAATTACGCTAACTCTGCGTTGTTTTATTTGAACAGAACAGAACAAAATACAGCTTACGTTAACGTCTTATCAAAACAGCGTTTGTATGAAACTAGCGTAGCGATTGGATAACGTTCCCTTCATGAAATCGCATAGAAACCAATTATATGGTCGCAGTGTGGCTTGGTAGAAACGACGCAAAGCTAGTGGAACATCCCACGGGTGATAAATGGAGAGTATCTGAATGGATTAAACGTGGGTATCCGGCGATGATATATTAATAAGAAAAAGACTCCGTTTAAAAGGTTTATACTGGACAACAAAATTTCGGCTATATAACCTCCATCAGGCTCAAAATACATAAACAGGCATTTTAGTAAAATGAAAATGTTATTTCAGTCATACGTAACATTTTAATCTCTACAATTGCATGAGCTGTGTGCTGGTGATACTTGCTTTTAGCTGATACATGCTAAATTGGGTTACGTCAATGAGGTCGAGATGTCTCGCAGCAATCGCCGTAGATGGCGGTAAAACAATATACTGATAAAACTGTGTACTTTCACTTTTCGGGTGATGCATTTCAAAAAAAAGTTACATGTTTATTTCTGTATGAATAAAATTCAATTTTCAGACGGTAGGCACAATGGATGTTTTAGTGAGAAAATACAAAATTTACAAACTTGTGTTGAAGAAATATCGATAGATCCAGCAAACTGAGTATAGCTCTTGCTAGGTGTGAGCTGTCAGCTGACATTACAAATAGAATGTCAAGTATTTTTTACCTATAACCTAATTAACGGTAACATGTTGATGACAGCTTCTGTAACAAATTATCCTACTTTCCAACAAAAACGTTATTTGGATTCAAACATGTTTGCTTATTGCATGGCAAAGCCCCAGCGCTCACCTCTGTCCATGTAACGGAATTTTTGTCTGAGAAAATTTCAGTGCTACCACTACCCAATACTCCGCAAACGTTGCCCCACGTGAATTCTTTCTCTTTCCCAAATTGAAAAAAACTTTATCTCTGGTCTTAGATATGGGTCATGATAGGCTCTTGGTTCTGCCGTAAACCAGTGCCTTCGTAGTATACCGTAATCAGCCTACCGTGATGCTTTCCAGAAATGGATCCACAGACTAAAATTATTTATTTCTAAACGAGGAAAGTACTTTGAGGTTATGAAATGAAGACATTGGTGATTCAGTTATTAATTTATGGTTAAAGGGAAATACGCAATACAGTTCGAACACCCGTCGTACGTATTTGATATGTGACTGACATGGTATCAAACATTGTTTATGTTTATATTTGCTTATAGTCTTGCAATGTTAATTCGGACTACTTCGTGATGCGGCTGAAAATATCTGACAATACAAATGTATACATTTTATATATGGAAAACAAGAATAGTAATATGTTTGCATATGATGTCATTACTGTTTATGACTCGTGATCGACGTATTTGGTTAGCACAATTCACTGATAAGTCGTTTTTTAATTGTATACTGGTCATACCTAATACAGCGAGTCTAAAAATATTTCAACCATGTAAAGAATGGCATCAATACTTAACTGTAATAAGGTTACTTAAATGTGCTGAATAAAAAACAGTTGCCGATACCAAATGCAAACAAATGCCGGAATAATTCGGAAAAAATGACGTTACATGTATAAATACGAGTAGCACGAGTTTAGTGAATTCTAGGGATACCTTTAACATGTTTCGGGCTGGTAAAAGTTAATAATAAAATACAAGGTTTGGAAATTGCTATAATGAACAGTAAATCAATATGTTTGTAAAACCTTTTGTGATTCATGTTTTATGATAAGAAATACGTAAAATGGAAGACATTTTAAAAATGATTTGCCAGGGAAGTACTCTTTGCAGGACTGATTTTGTGTAAAAGGGGTGGTTCAAGTGGGCTGTTTTTGTGGAGTCATATATCAACTGAAACTTAAATCATCACACAAAAAATGTTTGAGAAAAAATGTTCTAAAATGATAAAATAAAATTACCTTATTTTAATCCGGTGTGACAAATAAGAGACTCGGTGAAACACAAGTTAACGACAACCGCTAATGTTTGAATATCATAATTTGATAAAAAATTGTTTTATTGCGGCTATCACAACTGAACATTCTGAAATATTAGTATGTTTTGTGTTCTGAACTGATGTAATTACATTATAACTAAATGTTCATATACTTTAGGACGACCTACATGTATTTTGGTTCATTGGTCGTCTCTGAAATAAAGTATTTTCTTGTAACGAATTTATTTTTAATTGAATTAAAAATGCATTTAGCAACACGTTCGTGCCCTTTGATCAACACTGTTATATCGAATTATTGAAAGTGCCAGTAAAGTTAACGGAAGAACACATTAAATTAGAACACCAGTTCAATCACCAATTATCCGCTGTTCTCTCACTATTGACTTTCTTTTGTAACTATTTACAAAATAGAACTAAATGTGGTTTTGATTTAGGTGACATTTCCCTTATAGTAATGCTTTTTGATGATGATATGATTTTGATACAATGTAGGTACCACACTTTTAGGCCTTCAAAAAAGCTTAAATATGTTATATGAATATTTTGAAACTTGGGGGCTTGAAGTTGAACACAGATAAAACTAAGGTTGTTGTTTTCGAAAAAGAGGCAGAGTTAGATTTTCTGAAAATTGGACTTACTAAAACGTAAATAAAGATATTATTTACGATTTTAATCATCTAGATGTGTTTTAATTACACAGGGACAGTTGCTTTAAATCCGAAGTCTCTTATTAGTAAAATACTAAAAGCTATGAAGCTTTTAACTGTTAATATTAGAAAGCTTGAAGTAAGTTCTAAGACGTCGATACAGTTATTTGATGCATTTGTAAGTTCTGTTAATAACAGGTGCAAGGTATGAGTATTTTAGAAGAATTAGAGCACATTCACTCAGATTTTGCAAATCTATACTGAGCGTGAAAGAAACTACTAGCAATTCTAGTATTTACGCTGAACTAGGACGTTATCCGGATTTATATCTCGATACTTTAAGATAATCAAGTACTGGTTAAGATAACCATCAACTGATAATGTAATTTTAAGTGTGTTTATAAGAACTCGTTAGCTGATTGTGAAAAATGATTAATTAAATGGGTCTCAAAAATTAAGTCCTTCTTAAAAAAGTATGGTTTTATTTATGTATGGAATATTCCAACAAATGTAAATAATAATGTTGTTGTTGTATGGTGTTTAGCGGTGTCTACTTGAGACAGTATTCTAAGCGCTGTCACACTGGAGTATCATACCACAGACACATGGTATGATACCCCACCCAGTCACAATATACTGACACCTGGCCGACTAGACCTAGAACTCTCCTCTAAATGCTGAGCGTCAAGCGAGGAAGCTTCTAATACCATTTTTAAAGTCTTTAGTATGACCCGGCCGGAGATTGAACCCACGGCCTTCCGCATGCGAGGCGGACGCTCTACCACTAGACCACGCCGCGGTCTGTAAATAATAAATAGTTTCTTTCGAATTTTCTTGAAATAATTACTGATAGTTTTATTTAAACTTGTACGGCTGACGTGGAGCCGAATAGAGTAATAAACCTGTTGTATTATGAAATTAAACACATGGATCTGAATATATTTAGATTTGTTATGTACTAAACTACGCAGTGACTTAACTAAATTAAGACTCTCTTCACATTAATTAAGAATTCAACCGACCACATCAACATGTACTGGATTTACCCAGGAAAAGTATTGTAGTTTATAGCAGAAAGGTATACCAACATAAAAATGCACAATAACTGGTAGGTTGACCAGCTTGGTTAGTTTTAAAGAGTGTGCAATCTTATAAAAGTAACTTACTTAACACCAGTGATGTCTTATTGCAGTTTATGCTATGCCAACGCTTTATCTACTCATATGCAAGAAACACAACCACTATGAACCATTTTGAAAATATTTCAAAACCAAATTACACAGGCCTTTTTTAAGTGTAAGAATCATGTTACCGTGAACAAATAAAGGGGCGTAACTTATAGTGAAACGTTAAGAGCCAAAATAGGTAAGTGTTGGCAATTAGGTCACTGGTGTTAATTTAACGTACATCATAAGCTACGTTTGATTGTATTTGTTTCGTGCAGGGTTCCTAAATCAGGAAAAAGAAAAGGATTTTTTCTCAAAAATATGTACTTGGAAGTCATAAACTTTACCGGAATTATTTAGGAAACTTTTGAAAAATTGAGTCGATTACTTTCGCAAGAAATGCATGTTATAAATCACCATCGGCAAATAAAATGGAACAAAAAACATAAGCATATCGTAAAAATCTCGTAAATTATCTATCCGATGACATTGATGACTTAGATTTTAAGCATGTAGAAATGTATCACGCAACAGTGCATGCTAACATTCTGTGTTATACCTTACTTCATGTTCTATCTAGTTACGGTGAAGAGGTACGTCAGTAAATTTCAAATAATGTACAATTATGACCTGAAAGAAAATCCGTTTTTTTTTTCAGATGTAATTGTATATAAGAGAAAATTATATACTGTTAATAGTAGGAACGACAAGTACTTACAACGTAACGTTATATATTTTGTTTTTGATTATCGCAATCCGGATTAATTATGTTACTTCTAGCCTCCACACCCTTCCATCGCACACCCGCGCGCCCCACAAAATGAAACGTTCGCCACTTTTTAATCTCCATTCAAAAAGCTGGAATTAATTACATGTGTGGTCCTCATACAGAACAATATACGAGTAGAGCTGACGCCGTTGTATACGTGCACTTTTTTCATCATTTGTCCAACATGTTGTTAAACATACAACCGGATTACAGAGGTCATTATTGACGATGTGACGAGTGTAACAACTTTGAAGGTTTGTTTATTCCCATCCCCACCCACCCACTCCCAATCCAATGCATTATATCTTTATGTAATTCTAGACTTAGCGCCTCTCATGAAAATTGCTTGACAAGATAAGAAGTTAAAGAAAAACATCCACAACATACTAATATAAGAATCGACATTAAATGTTTTCCGAAAAGATCGCTGTACATCGTAAGTAACTAACTATCTAAAGTTATGTGAAATAACATGATGTTTGATTGGATGCAATAACACAATTAGTGTTCAATTTTAATAAACTGAATTGGGCAGATGATTTGAGCTCGCAATGCTACCATTTAATTATTTTAACAATACACCATGGATTTAGCACGACTGTTTATGAACTTCTGCCAATGTAAAATATTTATAAACAGCCACCATTTTGTTGTTCCTGTTTAACCTGTGAAAAAAACCAAACTCTCTTTAATGAAAGAAAATATATTATGACTGTTTATCAAATTACGTTGAAATACCATGTTTATTTTGCCCATTTTGTGCAATTCTTCTTCCATATACACTAGATATCATATTGCACAAATGGGGCAAAATTAGGTTCAAAGTAAACTATTTATATATCACGTTGCATATTCAGCTCACATATCAAATGGACCTGCATGTAGTACTATATCATATACATCTCACTTATCAAGTACACTTGTTTGTAGTACTATTACATATACAGTTCATTTATCAAGTACACCTGCATGTAGTACTATTACATATACAGCTCACATATCAATTACACCTGCATGTAGTACTATTACATATACAGCTCACATATCATGTAACCTGCATGTAGTGCAATTACATACACATCTCACATATCAAGTACACCTGCCTGTAGTACTATTACATATACAGCTCACATATCAAATGTGCCTGCATATAGTACTATTATATATACATCTCACATATCAAGTATACCTGCATGTAGTGCAATTACATACACATCTCACATATCAAGTACATCTGCTTGTAGTACTATTACATATACAGCTCACATATCAAATGTGCCTGCATATAGTACTATTATATATACATCTCACATATCAAGTATACCTGCATGTAGTGCAATTACATATACATCTCACAAATCAAGAACTCACATGCTTGTAGTGCTATAACATATACATCACACATATCAAGCACACCTGCATGTAGTACTATTACATATACAGCTCACGTACCAAGTACCCATGAATGTAGTACTATTACATATACAGCTCACATATCATGTACACCTGCATTAAGGACTATTACATATACAGCTCACATAATTATCATGTACACCTGCATTTAGTACTATTACATATACAACTCACATATCATGTACACCTGCATTTAGTACTATTACATATACAGTTCACATATCATGTACACCTATATTTAGTACTATTACATATACAGCTCACATACCAAGTACCCATGAATGTGGTACTATTACATATACAGCTCACTTACCAAGTTCACCTGCATGTAGTACTATTACATATACAGCTCACATACCAATTACCCATGAATGTAGTACTATTACATATACAGCTCACATATCAAGTACACCTGCTTGTAGCACTATTACATAAACAGCTCACATATCAAGTACATGTGCGTGGAGTACTTTTACATATACAGCTCACATATCAAGTACACGTGCGTGGAATATTTTTACATATACAGTTCACAAATCATTTACATCTGCATTTAGTACTATTACATATACAGCTCACATACCAAGTACCCATGAATGTAGTACTATTGCATAAAAGTATCCCATGATATTGACTATACGGAAGTTAAATTTAGTAACCATGTGATGCAATGCTTAATGAATTCAATGATCTGCTTATGTACACTAAAACAACTTTACACTGACATCTATTCTATCGAGAGTGAGTATGGTATAGGTGTAACCCCACCATTGATTTTTGTTCTTTATTCTATAGTAAATAAATAAAAGTTTGAAGGCTTAGCATTCATAGAGAACCCCAAATGAAAGAAGTGAAATCTACATTTTACTGTTTGTCAACCTCTGCATTATCAAAATATGATGAGAAAAGTAGGTATCATGTGTCATATAAGAGATATTTTTCGCTCAGTGTGTATACTGGTGACAAAGTGAAAGTAGACTTCCGAAATCATGTATTCATAGTCCAATTCCCAAGCATCATTTTTTTTCTAAATTCACAATTCAAACATGACAATGCTATCAAAATGTCAAAATACATCAATAATGCCATTCAAATAAAACAATGAGCATTAAGGAAAATGAGTTTTTAAAGAAGAAGAAATGAGGATTATTTATAACCGTCATTATGCGACTACCCCACGGAAGCACTTCCTTTTTGCAATGGTGGTACTATGCCTATTGAGAAACTTTTTTCTTTTCAATTTCATAATTGCCTCTTTTTTACTAAGTACTATCAATTTGAAGTAATACTGCCAAGTTGCAGGCATTAAATACTGAAACTTTTGTCAAAATACCACTTTTTACACGATCATTATATACAGGCGTGAGATGTTGACCGACATGCAATTTTGATTCTTTTTTTTACGTAATACCATTAAAATTTTTACACCAAAATAGTCTCATGATACACTGAAGACATTATCTTACCAAAATACATTATTCAATACAATGTACATGCTAAAATTTGCACATTTCAATCATCCAAAATAAAAAAATCTTCAAAATGTTGTGCTTTTTCATAAAATTGTAATGTAGATATGCACATATATGCTTTATTTGAGGCATACACTTGCCAAAATGTTGTTTTTTATGAAGCAAATGTCTCAAGTTTGTCATTTAAGACTATGAGAGTGAAAAAAAGGTTATTTTACCTACAAATAACATTTTGGAAAATCATCCCCATCTCACTCAAGTCTCTCTTATAGGTGTTACCCCACCATTGATTTTTGTTCTTTATTCTATAGTAAATAATAAAAGTTTGAAGGTTTGTCATTCATAGAGAGCCTCAAATGAAAGAAGTGAAACCTACATTTTACTGTTTGTCAACCTCTGCACTATCAAAAAAAGATGAGAAAAGTAGGTGTCAAGTGTCATATAAGAGATTTTTTTCTGCTAAGTGTGTACACTGGTGACAAAGTGAAAGTAGACTTCCGAAATCATGTATTCATAGCCCAATTTCCAAGCATCATTTTTTTTCTTAATTCATAATTCAAACATGACAATGCTGTCAAAATGCCATTTAAATAAATAAATGACTGTTAAAATAAGGAAAATGCATTTTTAAAGAAGAAGAAATGAAGATTGTTTATAACCGCCATTATGCCACCACCCCACGGAAGCACTTCCATTTATGCTAACATAATGTACTGGCTTATCAGTTTATTCATTATGATGAGGAAAATAGAATTTTTCCATTTAAGTGCAATACGTTTTATTAAATTAATTTCCTATAATCATTAATTAAGTTTGATATTACGATACATGTTTAAGCACTAATTTAGACAATTTGCATGGAATGATTATTTATATCAATATGAAACTGAATAATAAATCCATAAGTGATTGTTGATATAAAGTAGTGATTTCATATCTAATATTTATCTTACATATGATCTGGGTTTTTTTTGTCGACTTTACTGTAATGAATGGTCTAAAGCACCTCTCAAAATTACTTACCTCGCACCAATAATGTCGTACAATCGAGCCTCGCTCGGTCCTACCTTTATATGAGAAAATTTGCCAGTTACTTGCGGAAGGACGGTGGTTCTACTCAAATTCATTCTGATGTCTTCATCTTATAAGTAAACGTGGATATGACGGCTGGACATGTGTTTTAAATGGAATTAAATCCAGTAAAAATAACAGTAAAAACATATTACACCAATGATTAAAAATTAGATAAGACTTCACATTGACAAATCACCTCTATTTTACAGAAACTCATTCCGATCTGGAAACGGTTTCTGTTTAGACATTTAGACATGGATATTATAATGTTTTTCGGATATAAATAAAGTGTTGGAGAAATTCACTCAGCATTTAAACATACACCAGAGTCATTACATAAGTTTTTTTTGATTTTAACATTAAAGCTTGCATATTTCTTTAGTTCAAGTCATTGATAAGATAATATTACGACAGGACTGGATTAGTTTTCATTTAATCAGTGTTATTTATTCACATGAATATCCAATATGACAATACGTAAATCAGCATTGAATGTATTGTAGCATTGATTGGATTATTGAGCTACCGGAACCAAGCAGTTGTAGATCATTTGTTTTATATGTAAAGCTATGAAAACATAACAATCTGAGAGAGATATTTTATTCACATTGTATCGTCTTATGATGTGAGTAAAGGTGCTGGGGGTGGGAATTGGAGTGGAGTTCGAGGTTTGGTACAGCCTTTAGCCATGTGTTAGCTCCCAAGTGACGTATTTTGCTACTAACAATCTAAATGAAGACACCAATGCTTCTTCTTTATATATGTACTATACTAATTACGAATATTCTTAATGTTAATGGTGTTTGTTGCTTCTTCGGTTGCTCTATCCATTGAATGCTACTTCTCTTCATGTGTGTTGTATATTTTCTTCTTTAAAAGTTTTAGATTTGAGCTGTTCCCAATCAGCAGTTTGTTTCATCAGCTATTCAGTCGCTATAACACCTATTGTGCTACTATTATCCTGGATGTTAATTTTATCTGTGATGTATTATTGTGGCTATGTCCTTTTAATGTTGTACGTTCAATTTCTTATTTCGGATAAAACAGCTATTAGACCAATATCAGCAGATGTTCAAACATTTTGTTTGTCTTTCAATGTAACAATTACTCGCATTGAAGTTACGCGTTTGAAAGACTGGGACCCAGACTTACTATACATTAAGTTTGTATTACTTACTTATTATGAACGCAAATAGAAATTTTATTGAAGATAGAAGATATTGTAAATAATGACTCCATATATTCGTCTGATCTGATTTGAAACTCCATCCGTCGGATTGCTAATTTTGACCTTGTTGTTGTCGTCAAAACAATTATCCATCTTGAAGAACCTATCATATCGAATTATGATAAGTGAATTAGATGTAATAAACGTCATATTTGATTATACTGACGTGTTCCAGTGCACATTGTCAGAAATTTGAGAGCATGTCAGATAAGATTATATTTTAGTTTGTCATTTTAACACTATTGCGAGGCTCGCTCTGAGCTAATACGAACTGCCGGAGAGTCCGCTTCCTTGGTAGAACAAGTACTGAGTGTTGTTTAAGCCAGGCTTTATGCCAGAGCCCTGCTCGTGTCGTCGTGATCAAGCGTTGCAGTGATAATCACCGCTTCAATGATCACACGCAACAAGGACTACTTTTATTCCTCGAATGTTTGCTCATGTAGTTTGTATATAATAGCAGAAACAAATCAAACACAAACATATCTATTGTGGACATTGTGTTATGTCATTGTTTTAAGAAATTTTAAAAAAAATAAAACAAACGCTACGATAGTTTTAGTCGAATTTGGATGGTGTATGAATATTTTGTAAATCTCTGTTATCAGTACTTTTAAGTACTTTGACTAAGAGAGGTCACCAGTTCGAGCTTGTAACACACACCACGCTAGCGTGAGCGACCAACATTCCATCCGCTGCACTAGGTTCCCTGCTTTAGTAAAAATCAATGGGTCAAGACTAAAACAATGTATCAGCAGACATCGAATAAATATATTTCCATATTAAGAGTATATTTCATACATAATGCATAATGCTTAAACTTAATATCGTCACTCGTTCTAAAGAGCAATGGAATCTTGTTTGCATAATAATTAGTATTGGTTTAATTTTTGTGACATATTCATGCATTGTTACAAACTTAATTTGCTCGAGTTAGTTTGATATGACAGATGTTAATTATTCCAAGTCTATAAGCTAAGCGATCAGTAATCAGTTTCAATTTACGGTGAAGTTTAGATTATCAGAATCCATCATGAGTATCCATGTGGAATAAAAATATATCGCCCGAAAGGGTCGAGATTACCTGCAGGGACGAGCCTTTGCCGACTTCCTTCTTTGTAATTTTGACACATAGTGTGATTTTTTTTGTTCTACATGGATGAACTCATGATGTATTTTTTTTCTCCAGTTTATCTCAGTCAAAATATAGATCTTCAATAATGGCCTGATTCACAAAATTATTTTCCTTTTTTAATGTGTGTTTAACGCCCAAAATTTCAAATATATATGAAGAAATAGGCATTATAGTACATACTAAAAGAGAAATTACAATACCTTTGTGGACGTGAAAATGAAAATGTAAATGGTTACGATTGGTTGATAAGGAAGTAGATTGCAAAAAAATGATTTAGTCCAAGACTTCGGCCATATGAAAAAGCTTTCACGTAACATTAAATATGTTTTTTTAATCCATGGGGAAAACCCGTATCTTCTATGAGCAGAAATTGGGGAAATTTCTTTATCAGGTTTACCGTTCAGTATTATCAATCAAACTGTTTTGATATTTTATGTCATATTTTATAAAGTACTAACCGTCATTTTATACATTAAATTGTGTCCAGCTTGTTCTTTTTATTAATGCAATAAAGATACCATTTGCAATGCACATTAAAGCTTCACGATATTGCGTGTTCACATTTAATAAGTGAAAACACCTGAATAGCTTTTTAAACAACGAAAGGAATTAACAGCATTTAGAAAACGTTCAAATGATATATCTTTTAATAAATAAAAAATTAAAACGGTTTACATATATAAAATCTTTATTTATTCCATATGTGAAGAAATAATACAAATTATACAAACACGATAAATGGAAGAGATTTATAAATAGGTACGATTTCATCATTGTCTTACAATCAAAATTTATATTTCAAGAGGTAGTTTTCGTAAATAGAACTAGTATAGAACCATTGGAAAAGTAACATGTATGGTGGAATGATTAATATTTGCACATATGACAACAACAACATATTTGACTTGTTTATATGATAAGACAATAATCACCTAGAAATTATTTCTTGTTAGAAATAAATATATAAATGTCTGTTTAATAAGATTCACAATTATATTACTTGCTAAGCACAACATACTTATATAGCCTTAATCGAAACGTAACATAAAGATAACTTATTTGAGCACGCATGTTCTTTGTTGTTAAATATAAACACCTAACATACATAGCATACATAGTGCTACACACACACACACACACACACACACACACACACACACACACACACACATACATCCATGTGTATAAACAATCGTGCAATAACTATATATAATATTCATTCAATAAATAAGGACATTTAATACATATTATATCATACTATTCCATACTATACTGTCTTCAAGAAAGTTTGGAGCATTTTATCCTAGATTCATCATATATGTTAAAGAGACAAAACCACTGAACATTTTTAATTTTTGTTACTCCAAAATTTAAGCACCAAGTTGTGCATAATTTTCCTGACCAAACAATCGTGACAGATTACCCGATACCTTGGATTGCGGAACAAAATGGCCTATGCAATATTTCAAGTTGCTCGGTTACAAGTTTAACATATTAATGAATAACTTGCAGAACATTATGAATGCTGAAGTGCATTGTGTTTTACACGTTACGTAGCGTCGCATAAAAGTCTACCGTTTTATGGACTGCTAATTTATCGATATTTTTTAAATACTTTGAGAAGGGAATTTTCCAGGTTTTGCATAAATTGTTAGACTTGCTTAAGCCATATCGAACTATAAGCTATATATATATATCCGGTATGAAGCCTTTTATATGGGACGCAAGTCTACAGGCAAATATTTGTTTAATTTTAAAGTCTGAGCTAAGCCGACACAATTGTCCAACTTCCAGTAACCTTGTCTTCTCAATAATAGGGTGAATACCAAAACTGCTTCGGGCAATATATTATGTTCTCGATCCTGTCGGTATACTTTGAATTTGCTTAACGCATTATCGAAGAGCTCGTTAAAGGCGATAAGTGATTATCTTTGAGATCATTCCTTAGTTCACTCCCATATAGCGTTTTGGGTACACAACCGATTGATATATACGCTGTAATGTTATGGCGTGTACACCATTTCTATAGATTTCAAAGTCAGCAATACTAATGAATGTTTTTCTCTTCATTTTGTAACTTTATTTATACTTTTTTTTTAATTATAATCGTTTATGGTATGGCATCCCTAGATGTAGATAGCTTTCCGTTTCTGCAACTTCATTATTGCCTAGCTTCCATTTACGTTTTTGTTCACTGTTTTCATTAAAAACAATGACTTTTACTCGTATTGAACATGTATCGTTCGTTTTGTTCAAAATCAATACAATTCCATCTGCTGAAGTAAATGTAGCGTTTTGCTTTCGTTTCATTATGTAGGGACATCAGTTCTTTATTCCAAAATGGTTTAATGTATGGTTTAAAATGTACCTTTGGAATATATAAGTCTGTTGCTAGATTTACTATTAGCACAATAGCCGGATACAAATCGTCAATTTCTCGAATATCACATATTTCCAGGAATTTTTGCGCATTTTAAAACATCACTAT
Organism: Panopea generosa; assembly: GCA_029582155.1. NCBI lineage: Eukaryota > Metazoa > Mollusca > Bivalvia > Adapedonta > Hiatellidae > Panopea > Panopea generosa. Next base: position 88,946,564 of record CM055894.1, read on the forward strand.
TTTCTAAAAATTGTCCATAAGAATCTAATTGTACCGTTTTCACATTACGCCAGTTTATAACACGAGCATTATTTTTCCCGTTACGGAAATTGTTATTATAGAGTAAGAGCAAACTGGGTAATATGTATATAAATACAATGCATTGTCATCAAATATTTGACAATCTGTAATATTTGGTAATACTGGCTATAATAAATAAAAGTGTTATTACTGAACTTTGATCCTCTGCATAAGTCAAGTGTATTAACTGATTTTAGATTAAACATGTTCATAAGCTGTGATAGTAATTTACCTCATGAATCAAAATTACAATTTGTTGATTTTTCTACTCAATACGATGTTTAGATAAGGGTCAGTTAATACAAAACTTATCAAGTCATATAGTCAGTATTTATACTATCTAAAAAGTGGAGATTGAGCAATGTACATAATGCCCGTTGCATTCCAAGTAGCAGTATTAAGTTAACCTCTATACAATGCTACTTCTATTCGATGTCAACATCGAATGAAAAATACGGATTGTAATGAGCATGACTGTATCGATCACACGTATGTACATGAATCCATATAAATACATCAGATTGTCATTTGTGAGCATAATCAGTATCACCAGCATTGCTGGTTTTGTAAAAGTTGTAAGATAACCAAGGTCTACATGTTATTCCCTGGGCCAGAAATATGGGTCACTGTTAAATAGGTAAACGTTGTTGTCTTCATCATTGAGGTCAATAACCTTAACAAAATAGTTAGGTTGTTGTGGCCTAATTTAGTAGTGACATCTAATACGTGTCCATTGTAGGGACATAGGCTATATTTAGGTCAGGTAGCGTGGAATTGTTAAAACGTATTGATAAATCGATAGGAGCAACGTTCTTAAGATATGTTTACATTTTCATTCTTTCATTAAAGAATAAATCATTTTGAAGTTTAGTTCATCAAATTCCATTAAGTAATAAGAAAGTTCGAATAATTAAACTGGTTTATTTGTCATAAAAATAATTTAGGTTTTCATTGACCTAATAGCGTAAATTCCGCATCGTACGACGTTTTAGGGTTTGTTGTTTCATGAATTACACGAAATTCATTAAGATATGTGGACGTTTTTGCTATAAATGCGGACTCTCTTATGAGAACAATGTCCAGTTAGCAGAATCATCTTTAGGTGTGGTTGTGACGAGAAAGATTGAGCATGTTACTGTTCCAGTACATAACGGCATATGGGTATGTGCATTTTATATTATGTTATATTTAAATATCTGATAAATATATTTTTGACAAAATAAGATCAAGTAAAGTTGTATAAATTGTTCATATTCAGGCCGACGGTAATGTATGTAATTTATTTCAAATCTACGGTATTGAGAACCGTTTTGTTAGAATACAGGCCGAGGAATCTGAGAACGTATTTTGAGCTGTTGATATTGTGTTTACGATGAAGTATTGAGATTCACCATGTCAAACATTTATTGATATGTGTAATTAAATTTTGTTGATGCTTATTTTGATATTCACAAAGTGAATAGATACAGAATTGGTCTGTAATTGTTAATATTATGATGAGAAGTAGAGATATAATTGCTTTGTCGAGATTGACAGAGGGTCGTATATGAGATGTTGTTTAAACTGCCATGAAACTGCAGACAGTAAGAGTTGAATGAAATGTTATCATATATTGATAAATCTACCATGAAACTGTTAGATGGTAAAAATTGTTATATATATTGTAGCCGTTTTTAGACGTAAGCGAGAAATGTGTCCGCTTCGTCAATAACGACGTATAGACGTGGCAGGAAGTCAGTTGGTGAAAGTACAGTCATAGGACACCAACCTACATATTCGTCATATGGACGACTTGACGTTCCTGACGTCGGAATACGATCGATAGTCGGGATAGGGCGACGTGAAGCCATATACTCAGTAAAGAGTTCAAGGGGAGACAATCCAGTTATACATCCACTGCCGCAAGGGACGAGTGATGCTAGATCTACGATATCCGGACGCAGAAAGTATCATGTGCATTTTATGAACTTTCCAATGATAGAAACAGTTTAGATCGTACGTGTAGGAAATAGAACTGTGTGAAAATAAGAGTGTTAATAGCACCAAAAGACATTGTTTTAAACCAGCTGTGTTTTTTTTGTGTTGAGTAATTATCTTTAATTTGTATATATAATTATACTTGTATATTCGTAATTTTATTCATGTAAAATTAAAATTGTAAATTTTACTTTGTGTATGATTGTATTCTACCCTTGTGAGTTGTCGGCCCTTGGTCATTTTGCTACAACAACTGTGGTCCTATATTTCCTTTTTCATAATATAGACATTTTGGGCACAGACGGTCCTTTACCCTGAACGAAATTTGCCATTTTGGCTCCAGTAATCGTTGGTGGAAACCCGTCTAAGATAAAGCGACCTGTGTAAAACCATCATTTTCATCAAGTCCGGAGAGTTTATTTGTCATAACCGACACAGTGGGTTTGGCGTGTGATGCAAACGTCCCGCAGGAGGTGTTACAGCTACGTTTGAACCCTTTTGTTTAGTCTAAAACGTAGTGTCTGAATGGAATTACAAAATTAATGTAATATCACTTAATGTGTGCTTTCCGTATAAGCATATTTGTCGGTAATCAATTGATATTATCAAATGTAATGGAAAGAAATGTATAGGAAGAAATCTTAAATGTTAATTTAAAGGTTCCATCAGAAAAAAATCTAGCTTAAGTACTTATTAGTTCTAATACAATGTGTTACCGTTTGAACTACCTCAATTGCCATATAAACTGTACTGTCCTCATTTTGTTGGAGTTTTCTGTAGTTTGCAATTATTTTAAAAAAAAAGTCTAAAAAAAAGCAAGCAACACGCTATTTCTTTTAATATATCTAATTATTTATAAAACCAGACATGTGTGCGTCATATAACCGTATTATGTGATTATTTGGATTACATTTATATGTATTCGTTACTGTTTTGTTACTCGTTACACACAAATGTCTGAAAATAACAAAATGACAAAACACATCTATCAGGTAATAAATAGGAATGGGAAACTTAATGGCAGTCAATGCTTAATAATTAGTGAAACTGGAGCAGTGTTTGTCCATGTGGCAATATATCTTATAACATAAGTTGATTATTGTAAGTACTCTTGTTTGTGTGGTTAATCAGCAGTCATTTCGGATCAAATATCTTAATTTCTGTAATTACGCGTTTTTGGTATATGTTGAACACAGCACAGTGTATCACGTGATCACTGGACCTGCTGTTTCTACACGGCAACATAATCGGTGACGGTGTCGCCAATTGAGAAGAAATTATTTTGGCAGGCCTAATTCACCGTTCTCTTATCTGGTTTATAATCTGTTTTGTATATTTTCAAATTTGACTGCTGACTCACTTGATTTTTTTCCATTTTTCATGTTTGTCAATAAATGTGTCTATCGTTAATATTGACACGTTGTGTGGTAATTTAATGTATATACTTGATGAGTCAGATTTTTGCCTTCTTTTCATATGAAAATTGTGTATTGTATTATGTTTATAACTTGGTATTTGATTCTAGTCATATACGATTTTAAGAATTTAATCATTGGTTTCCATATGACTTAATGCATTATGATATTATGTTTAAATTTTTATTAATGTGCAGTCATTTTAAATTAAAACGACACATACACATACATGTACTTGGTACTTGTTAATTCAGGTTTATTCCCATATCAAACTAGCTCCTATGATGGTACTGACTAATTAACAGTAACTCCTAAGCAAGCACAAATTGATTTTATTATGTCTAACATTTGAAATTATTTTATTTAGAATAGAAATCAGTTTTCCCCGCAGCAGTAATAGATATTATCATTCTGCTAATGAAATCGAACAAAACCTTTATTATCCACATCAAAATCATAAACTCACAAGCTAATTCATTATTATGTATTAAAAAAAAAATATTGTTAGTTACTTATTGTTGACATTCACATTTTATATATGTGAACACTTCATCAAGTACATATTTGCAATCTCACTTTCATATGGTATACCTATAAAGCATTTTCATTGGGAAACTCGAATTGTTTAGACTTTCATTTTTCGATACAACTTCCTGAGCAGAACTACTTTATTTTACATTTTTAGCATAAATAAAGATGGCTGATTGTTGATAAGAAATCCAGAAAATAAATTCATTTACATTTGACGGTTAGTTGTTAAACGAGTGAAAATGACGTGCTTAACAGTTCCATACTTGCTTTAATAATAAAATACAAAACATTATAGAAAAAACGGTAGTCATTTAATATTTGTAATGTTTTATTGTTATTTTTTTTCTGGGATTTAAACCAAACGACAGAATAAGACCATGCGGTGTTTTAACTCTCAATGAAATAGGTCAACGAAAAGTGATATAACTGATGTCAATTGGCATAATTTGGCGTTCTGGAATAGCTGTACAGCGAAGAAGTTTAAGCGCCCGAACATACTGGCGAATATTGATGAGTGACAGGTAAATACTTACGCACTATGATTTATTGTGTAATGTACTTGTGTGAAAATTGTAGCCTATCACAACACTTTTTTAATCTAGATTTTCTTATCCTTATAGTATACATTAATGATACTCTGATTTTAAAAGTACAATGAAAAGAAACAATTTTATAATTAAAACATATTTTTTTTTTTATTTCAAAATCATACTATTACATGGATATTATTTGATAATTAACGTCAACGGTAGACACTCAGTTCGTTCTGTTTAATTACTTGCAAGTAATATAAAACATAACGTATCGATCTCGTTAATAGGATTGTCGAAGAGAAGACATAAGACTGTCTGGGAAAAACTAAGTGTCGTTGAATATTTCTTATTATTCAAAGAACTACATGCTGATGTTGTTTGTCTGGAAGCTGTGCGCCATTTTGTTTGTGCAGTAAGCATATTATAGATCGCTAATTTGCATATCTACGATCGAGCCACTTTATCTTATTAAGAATTTTACACACTCTAAAGTAATTAAAACATGTCTAAATTAAGATGGAAGTTGAAGATTTGACACGTTTTCTCATTATATTCTTAATTAGAATACAATTCTGAAAACTAGACACTTTGTCTTTTTAATGAGGTTTAACACATTTAAAACACATTTAAATATAAAATATATATACATGCCATGGAGCCTATTGTTAGAGCCTCAATATTGAAATGAATAACGTGAAAAGACCTAAAATGTTTAAATAAGTAGAACCAACTTCCTTCGATTCTGTACGGAGTTGAAATGAGTGGACAAAACGGGCATCGGAACTTCGACCTCTGACAATATTATCAAGGGTCGACAACTCACTAGAAGTGAATACAATATATACTCAATTACGAAAAAGTGATTACTCACTAAACGAAATGAAATACCAGTTAACTAATGTTCCCACACACGTTTAACTATTGTTTACACTTCTCTTAACACACGTTACATGTCCGATTTTCTAAACTCTTTAGCTGAACAGATGATAACTGATTATAACTAATTGCGACATTTTATATTTAATGTATTTGACTTCTTTTAATTAAGCTTATTACTTTATATACTTGTTCCGTGTCCCAGATTCGTAAGATTTATGCACATTCGTCCCTTTTGGCGATGGCTGTAGCCGCATGACTTTACTTCCTTTGATATACGCTGACCATTGTTTAGTCCACATGACTGTTCTATCACCGACTAACTCCAGGGTTGGTCTAAGCAATATTTATTTGTTATCAATATGTTACATGTACATATATTCAATATACAGCGATACGTAACAACAGAATTAAGAAGAAAGATATTTCTAGCTTGTACAGACTTCTGAATATCTTGCAAGCACTATACAATGGTGTTACAAATGCAAAGAAAACACATTAATTACTATAATTACTAAACAAACGGATTATAAGCAGCGTTTGAGATGAAAATAATAACTATGTACAATACATTTGATCGTTGATAATACAGTTGCAGCTGATTGGGTATATGTATATAGGCAGCGGCGTATACATAGATTCACCTACCGACAGTAGTGTACACTAGCGTTGACCAATACTCGAAATATATAACTTAAATTGTAATACAAAAATATGTGTGGAGAACAAAATAGAAAGGAGTAGGTCAAGTAGATAGATAGATATATAGAAAAAAAAAGAAAGGAGAATTGTGATCACATGATGTCTATTGAGGTGTGGTGGATCACTCTTATGGCAATACAAACTATTATAACTCAATGAATGAAATGCTTGGTCTTCGAAATATGTGTTTTGACACGTGAAATATTTGACGATTGACATCATCGGAAAGAGTGTCGTTGCCGGACAGAAGACGAGTGTATTTACGTCTAGATGTGAAAATGTTGTTGTTATATGGTGTTTAGCGTCGCTTTTAAATTTTTTTCAATCATATCACGACAGTGTCTACTTGAGACAGTATTCTAAGCGCTGTCACACTGGAGTATCATGCCGCAGACATATGGTATGATATCCCACCCAGTCACATTATACTGACACCGGGCCGACCAGACCTAGAACTCTCCTCTAAATGCTGAGCGTCAAGCGAGGAAGCTTCTAGTACCATTTTTAAAGTTTTTGGTATGACCCGGCCGGGGATTGAACACACGACCTTCCGCATTGATTGACGTCATGTTACATAAAAAACGGCTACAGATATATAAATAACGTCATATAAACCATTTATTCAATATGTACATGTAATATCGATACATTTATTCCTTACCGTCTTTAGCTCCATGGTAGACAATTTAATCAATAGGCAACGATACATTTTTGTTTTAAATAATTATATTAGTTTCATGGTAGTTTTCTAATAAGCAATTACAAGACATTTATTTCTTTTCATCAATCAGTTCCATAGTAGGTTTATCAATAAACAAGGATTATACATCCATTTCTGTTTATCTATCAGTTTCATGGTAGTTTTATTAATAAGTAATAATAATGCATTCCATTATTATCGTTTATCTACTCCATGGTAGCAAACTACATCTCTACAATAAGTAGTTTAATTATATATAGTATATGTATTACAACATTTGTTTCTCACTCCACATAACACTACAATTTATTATATAGAAATGACTGACTAAATCTAAATTATATATATATCATAAAAGCTTAAAATGAAGATTTTCAATACATCATCATACAATATACAAAACACATACTGTGTTAATAGATTCCTCGATCTACGTCCTATTAAAACAACTTTAAATACCTCAGATATGAAATAAAATTGACAGCTTTATCGTCGCAATTTAAATAAACAATTTGTAACCAATTCAGACATCAGACATTTACATTTACAAACTATAGAAAACATGATTATAATCGTACTTACTTATCGCATGAATTCGACAGTAAGAACGTTGGGTTTACCATAACGTTCCTTTGGCATATGCTATACTGACACAGTATACCATTAACTTATGACTTATATAGCATAAATTTACCACATATAACATGTAAAGATCAATAAACATGAACAGTCCGTACATGAAATAACAAGACATTTCCAACATAGCATTGCATAAATTTACCTTTCAGGTCACTAATTAAAATAGTTGTTGCTAAAATTTAAAGCCCATTTTAATGTTCTGAAATTCTTACTACTTAACCGATATCTTATGAAATAAGCATCATTTATACAAACAATGAATATAGTAAAACAAATAAAACGCTGTCAGTAAAACTACCTAGCGATACGGGTAGCCCATCAAACAACCTGATTTCTCTACAATTGTCAATAACCTTTGACTTGATGACACTGATAACTTAGGCCACATAAACTATATATTTTGTTACACGACATAAGCGTTAGGATGTGGGTAGTTTTGAAAAAGGCAGTACCTTACATTACTTAATCATAAACGACTCTAAATGGTATGTATATCTGCAACTATGATATGTCAAGTAGATATAATACCATTTACACACTGTCGCACATAGGTGTGAGTCAGATTCTTTATTATTTGTTATTGACCTTTGTATGAAGAAATGAAGCTTCAACAAAATGGCTACAATCAATGATGTTTTATTGCATGTAATATAATTATATATGGTTCAAAGTTATACACTCTACCACACTAATTCTAAACATACATGTATCCTAATGGTTACAATGTAGACATTCTCAATATGTTCTGTAATGTTTAAAATCTCACTCAACGTTTTAAAATGTACAACGATAAAACACTGCTATCATGTTCTTCCTGATATAGCCCTTTGCCCGCTATTATTCGTCGTTAAAGTAGGTTTGGCGAGAGATGCTACTCAATATTTTTGTTAATCACATCTTTATTACCACACAGGTCTCCATCATGACGACTAAATAGTATGCATATATCACTTCGATGTATACTATTAAATTCAATACGATGTCACATTATATAATCACGTGTACCACATAGGACGCATTATATTTAACACATAGGTAGACATCTCATATTGTTACCACACAGGGGTATCTCTATCATGACGACAACTTATTATACATATATCATATAGAATGTGTAAAATTAAATTCAATACGATGTCACATTATATTATCACGTGTACCACTTAGGACGTATTATATTTTACACATAGGTAGACATCTCATATTGTTACCACACATGGGTATGCCATGACTTCTTCTCTACATATATATTTATCTATATTGTTGAACCGCCTTTATCGACGAAACTTCAATCACTCATAAGGTTGCAAAGCTAACATCTCAACAGCTGAGAAAGTCCAATCACCCATAAACCACCTACAAGTATACAAACACACTCTTACAAAAATGAACATTTGGTACACACTTTCAAGAAAGCAACACTTCAGCATTTCAGAAAATATAACTTAAACAAATAAACTACTCACAGTATCTCTCCTTTTTGATTCACTTGAATACTATTTATCTGCCAATTTCTCTCTATCTGACCATATCACCGACTGTTCACATCTGACTACTTACACACTCTCACTGAACATGTCTAATTGGCATGTGCTTTGCTTATTTCACGGGTGAATAGACAAGCTAACAAAGGAATATAAAAACCAATAATACAGGTGCGTATGAAACAAAGGGAAAAATAAAGGTGTTAAAACAATTAAAATCTGTATTGTGACACACACTCTATATCAAAACAAATCAATAACATGTTACAGTACAATACAAATTACAAATGATACAAAAACAAAACAATTATTGAAATTGAATAAAATTTATTCAATGTGTACAGTTTAATAGGCATCAAAGGCAATTGTTCTCCTAAGGTAATTGAATTCTGAATACTTCAGTTCTGTAAGTGGATGGAAATAGCATGTTTAATTAAAACTAAAATTTGTCAAATCTGTATAAAGTAAACACAATTCCTGAACAGCTAAGGCAATATGACGTAAATAGTTAATGAAATGCTTAGTCTCATCCTTTTAAACTATAGAAAAGAACTCAAAATCACGACTCTATTGGGTCGTCTGTCTTGATATAGTGCACTGAATCGCTCTTCGCCATTTGATGCTAAACATAGACGTATGTTTATAAGAGTAACAACAATAATCAATTATATTTATATAAGAACATACATTAATCGTACTTACTTTTGCTTTAATACCTCACATCTGTATCCTTGAGGAAAAATGTGTTTCTTAAAAGAAAAACATATTTCATGTTATCCTTTCATTGCCTTCCAATTCATTTCCTCGTTTATTAGGACATTTTTATCCTTTGCAAAGCTATCGATCAGCATCTTAAGTTCAATAGATGAATGGAATGGTGCAAAAGTTAAAAAACATGAATTGCAAAACTAACTGAAACATATTTAAACGGTGTAAAAAATAGTGCTATCGAAAAGTTTTGACATTGAATTGTTATCTACATCTCACTTATTGTGTATATAATGATATATATGTCTATAAAAGAAACGTTTCGACGTTAAATTGTAAGTTTGTTTCGATATTGGACGCATTTGTTATCATATGTGCCTCAGACACTATCCTTAAATTAAGAGAGTTGCGTGCAGATAATGTCAATTACTGTGATACATCAGTGACATAGATATAATTCCTTGACATAATACCCCTCCAGTGTATAGGAACCCATCAATTATATATTTTGATTTACAGCGGTATATACTTATTTGTATAAATTTACTATTTCACTCACTTATAAATTTGACTATGAATATTTGACCAATAAACCTACTCATAATAATTTCATATCATTTTAAAATTGATGCCTTCTATATTTGGTATGTAACATTCGATGTTTGTCTTTAATTTACAATGTAGATCACACATCCAAACCCTTTTAAAAGTGTATATGACGTTAAAAAACGATGTAATTGCCAATCGGTGCACCATGGTTTTGAAAGCAGACCTCTCTGTCATGATTTTTGCTTTCTCGTTATTGTTCATGAGTTTCATCAACACAGGTTTTGCATGGCAAGTTTCCAGGAATCCGATGGATAGTCATAATTTTTGACTGATTTAGTGTGATACCCTGCTTTTGATTTCGAAATATTAGAATCACTTTTTCGTTTGAAATTTACGAATCATAAAGCAAGAATTTGAAGAAAAGTTATATATAATATAGTTTGAACAAAATGTTTTAATGTAGTTTCAAGCCGCGCTAAATCAAGTGAACACACAGTCGCCATTCAGAAGATTCCGTTTAAAGTTTAAGATACTTACACTAGGCAGATATGAATAATGTTATGCTATTACCATGTTATGTATAATGAGGAAGATTTAAACCCTTATGACATATATGTCTATGAAAGAGACATATTGCCTTTAAGTTGCTGTTTTTGTTCGACTTTGGGTGTATTTTCTATCAGATATCACTCGGCAATATCCTTAAATAGGAAAATAGAAGCATATAGCTAATGATAATCTCCAATAATGCATCCTACAGTTCTAAACATAACAGCATAAATTTATTGCCGATTTTCAGTCATATATCAGAAAAAATAGATGTGATAGTAAAGTTCGATTACACGAAATCATCAATCAGTCTGCTGATAAACTGCTGTAATGGTATTGATGTATCTATTTCAAACTAACATCTTACAATCTTCGCAACAAATTCGATATTGTGTTTGTCTATGGATGTAAATAAACTGGTTCAACTACGAATATACAACCACTAGTCCACCTATTTCAGTCAACCGAAATGGGCGGTAGAGCAAGGATATAATGTTGGTCACTCAAACCAGGGTTATTTGGTGTGAAGGCTAGCTAAACTCGAACACCATTCAGTACTTTTTCTAGCCTGGAAGCGGACTATAGTGCGACTCATATAAGCTCGGCGCAATCGACCAAAACTAAATGATTATTATATAAATAAACTCAACCATTCTTGGAGTTCTACAATTTGTTAGTGAGATTTGCTGTTTGTTTTAATCTTATAATGAAAACATAAATACATTTAAATAATACAATAATACAAATTATGTTTGACTCTCCTCCCATAGACGAAAGAAGGTGTAACAGAAGTGTGGCGAAACGTAAAGAAGTCCAGATAAGTTTTATATAAATTGTATAAACCATGGAACATACTAAGGCGCGAATAAAGGAGGTCAGGCGGGTTGATGAATTATCACATCCCAGTGACTGACGAAGGAAGTAATCTGTAATTAGCAATTAAATGACTAATAAAATGATCGGATGTACGGGGCTAATAGCGAGCTTGCTCGGTACATCGGGTAATTAATAATCAATAAAAGTAATGGATGAATCACGAAATTCTACGAAAGCGTAGATAGAATCCCTATTTAAACTGAGATATTTTGAATAGTCAGGAGATACTTTTTATGCTTTACTGAGGTTAGGTCACGTTATTGTCGAACGAAATGAAACTTAGCTGGATCATGTTACTTGTGTTTAGATTAGAATTAGCGGACTTCTAATAAACAACTTTTAATAAACTTTAGAAAACTCAACTAACTTGTGTTTGTCTTGTATCATTATGCTACAAAGGTCTACCGATGTCCAGTGGGTTAAGAAATGCTTCGATTCTCTAATTCAACTGCGAGCTGTGAACGTGATACGAACTATGTTTTAAACACATTTTTTCTTGTGCAACTAATTGTAGAGACAGCTATGGAGAGAAGCATTTTAAAGTACCTGTATGGAGGTGGTTTATAGTAATTTCCTTGAAATGGTAATACTTTACATAAAATAGGCGTATTAACATTTTATCCTAACGGTAAACTCTGCTTATGACACAATTTGATATTGTCGATATTGTTTTCACTCATGAATATATTCATCTTATATCATGAATTAGACATTGCTTCAAAGACAACAAAAGTATAAATAGCAATTGTGGTCAGTTCAGTATTACCTTGTTACTTGAATCTACTTGGGTACAGTTTTTACTGATGCCACTAACACTCATTCAGGCCAAGCACTAAAGGCTATCTTTTTAATTAATGCATTTATTTATTTATAAATTTACAATTAAATCACCGAAGAACAAGGTAGACCATTTCGACAAGTGAAATACAACAATTCTGCATTACATGATTGAAGTCTGGGGATTGAATTACTGCTTACATGTACCTGTTGAAATAGTATTACCGTTTTTTTAAAATAATAATTATATAGGTGTTATAAAAAAACGCAGCATGAGTTTGCGTATAATGAACTATGTATGGTGAATTTGGCAGACTATCCCTTATTTGTCAACGATATATATATGAATGGAAATGTAGAATATGTAATAAATTAAAGAGGACAAATATGATTTTATTGTTGAATGCGTGCTATATTCCGATATAAGAAATGTATATATTAATTGATATTATTAGTTAAGACCCAACATGCCTATGTTTATAAATTTGTTAAATTCAGTAAACTAAGAACTTTCGTACTAAAAGGTTTTCAAAATTTGTCATTATTTGTCAGTTTACTTCCTGCATAGATGTCGCTAAATGGCCATAATTATGTTAACAATTCTATGTTTATCCTGCTGTATGCGAATCTTTGACAGTGCCATCTATCAAAAGTTCAAAACTAATTAGTATCTTCAATCTCAATCTAAATGCTTGCATCTATAGCGTGCCCTACATATCAGTGTTATTTTGGGTCCAAGTTCTACATTATCAAACAAAATAGAATATAATAATTAATAATTGAAGTGACTGACAATAACACAATATATACATATAAACAGGAGAAGCTTGTTTTATTTGTTTTATATATCCTTAGCTTGACTTGGCATCTTAAAAAGCAAGTGAGACGGCGAACCACAAATCCATATAAATCATAAGCATTGTTCCCTTGTTGGCCATTGCTGTCTGTAGAATTGACAGTAAACATATAAATGAAAACGAGTCAATTTGTATGTTTGCGTTAAATGACAATTACAGTGGAAGGATCAGACGGTTTAAATGGTTAATACATCGCTTTTTGCAGTTTGAACAACGAATTCATTGATTTTAACAATTTTATTATGTTACCGAAGAGAAGACTTCATGTTGTTGATGGTATGCCTACGATAGCTCCAGATTGGCGGTTTCGCTTCTGACCCTTTTAAGACGTTGGGCTCTGCTGTTACTCATGTATGTCCTTAATAGTAAGATGCACTCGCGTTGGATTGGTGTGCTTCGAACTTTTGCAATTGTCAGCATGACTCGATCAGCTCAGCAGGTAACGCGTCTAACTGTCAATCCAGGGGTTATGATTTCTAATCCCCGCCAAATCACCGTCTCACACTTCTACGTATGCATCAAAGCATTCAGTTATTTGAAAAGATAAGGCGAATCAAATACTTGTGAACCACCTAGCAAAACATAAATAATGAAGCGCACTGACCGTCGTTAAATAGCGTTAAATAATGGACATACTCCCGGATTTAATATTTCATATATTGTTGATGTATGATCTATTGCCTGTATTCTTATTGTAGTTATAACATAACTACCGCCCACACTAACAAAAAAAAACAGGAAAGAGTTTGCTAATACTTTGTCAGCATTTTGTATTTCATATAAACCTACAATTGATGATATATGTAACATAACGAATACATGAACATGTCACTATATGAAACAATACCTTTAAGTTATCTTATCTTATTTAGGAAAACAGTGGCACTAAAAATAAAAAAGGTGTTAACGTTATAATCGATTCAAAATTAGTTTTTAAGTGACAGGTTCATATTTGCATGGTTTAGGTTAAGCGGGTAGGTACAGCTTTTTTTGTGTAACTGACTCATAATAGAATAAATATCTACCTGTCTGGTCTGTATCGAATAAAAGATAACGATAACATATTTACAACATTCTCGAGTTAACAAAAACTGTATTAATGTCTTTTTGGTTTTACCTGACACTTATGCATATTCCTTTTATGCCCGTAAACTAATTTTTGGTGTCAGAACGTAAGCAAGTGAAATAGAGTCCTCCGTGGCCGAGTGGTCTAAGGCGCCGTTTCAAGATCATTTACCTCTCACCGCTAAGGTCGTAACTTCGAGTCCCGCTCACTCCAATTTTTTTTTTTACTTGCGGAAGGACGGTGATTATACTTAGTCTGAACGAGTCTGGGGTATTCCTCCACTAGTAAAACTGGATATGTTATATACAACCTCAAATAATTGTATGCTAACAGTCATCAACTTCCTATTACTTTTATGACCAGAGGCTCAGTAATTGATATATGTCAAGTTGAAGTACTTAAAGATTTGGACATTAACTTTATAAGGTTGCATTCGCCTTTTCTATAAAACTATGTCTCTCTAAGTGCATGCGCTGTCAAATATATGATATAATCTTTAGATAAATATCTCTACCTTGAAATAGGTGATAGATATGGCAGCCACGATATGCGCTGTCAATGCTATTGAACATTTAGGTATTGGTATAATTTAATCAAATGGCACTGGCGATATGCGCTATCAATTTTTATGATATAATATTTCGGTAAATATATCTCCCTTGGTATAGATGAGTTATATGGCAGCCACGATATGCACTGTCAGTTATTATATAATATTTCGGTAAATATCATTGTCTTGGTATAGGTAAGTGATATAGCAGCAATGGCATGCCCTGTCAATTACGATATAGTATTTAAGTAAATATCTCTATTTTTGTATAAATGGGTGATATAAAAGCCACGATATGAACTGTCAGTTACGATATAATATTTCGGTAAATATCTTTATATAGGTATAGTTGAGTGATACAGCAGCCACGATATGCGCTGTCAATTACGATATATTTCGGTAAATATCTCTGTATTGGTATAAATGAGTGATATGGCAGCCACGATATAAGCTGTCAGTAACGATAAAATATTTTGGTAAATATCTCTATCTTGGTATAAATAAGTGAAATGGCAGCCACGATATGCGCTGTCAATTACGATATAGTGTTTCGGTAATTATCTTTATCTTGGTATATGTGAGTGATATTGCAGCCACGATATGCGCTGTCAATGACGATATAGTATTTCGATAAATATCTTTGTTTTGGTATAGGTGAGTGATACAGCAGCCACGATATGCGCTGCCAATTACGATATAATATTTCGGTAAATATCTTTATCTTGGTAGAAATGAGTGATATGGCAGCCACGATATGTGCTGCCAATTACGATATAGTATTTCGGTAAATATCTTTGTCTTGGTATAGTTGAGTGATATGGTAGCCACGATATGCGCTGCCAATTACGATATAGTATTTCGGTAAATATCTCTAGTTTGGTATAAATGAGTGATATGGCAGCACCGATATGCGTTTTCAATTACGATATAGTATTTCGGACAATTTCTTTATCTTGGTATAGGTGAGAGATATGGTAGCCACGATATGCGCTGTCAATGACGATATATAGTATTTTGGTAAATATCTCTGTATTGGTATAGGTTAGTGATACAGCAGCCACGATATGCGCTGCCAATGACGATATAGTATTTCGGTAGATATATCTATCTTAGTATAGGTGAGTGATATGGCAGCCAACATATTCGTTGTCAATTACATGATATAATATTTAGGTTAAGTTTAGTTTAAAATTTTATTTTACCTCGAATGCGAAAGAAGATTTCACAAGTTATATAAATCAAGGTCGAAGTCTTCTTTAATAGAACCAGTACATAGTTTATGCTGAAATAGTATCTTGCTAAAGGACACCACACATAGCCGTGGGGGAGTGTCGAACCCACGACTGTCCAATCATGGATTCGCCTGTCTACCACCGGACCACGCGCTCTACATATGTTAAGGTTATTATTTATGTCTTGTTATGGGTGGATGAAATGGCACCACGATATGCGCTGTGGATTTTCATGATATAATGTTTAGGTTTAGTTTAGTTTAAACTTGTTTGTTTAACAATGAATGCGAAACAAGTTCTTACAACAAATCATGCTTTCCTGGATAGAACCAGTACTACGCATATGTGGAAAAAAGTATCTTGCTCAATGACATCGCACATAGCAGTAGGGAAGGATCGAACCTACAACCGTCCGATCATGTATTCGGTAGTCGACCACTGGGCCATGCGCTCCACATGTACTTAGGTTTTTATCTCTATCTTGGTATAGGTGAATGATAAGGCAGCCGCGGTATACGCTGTCATTTACATGAAATAATGTTTAGTTACTTTTGTTGTTATAGGTTGGTGATGTGCCAGTCGCGATATGCGCTGTCATTTACATGAAATAATGTTAAAGTATGATTGTCGATGTTGGTAAAGGTGAATGATGTGACAGTCTTGATATAAGCTGTCATTTACATGATATGAAATTAGGTGTGATTGTCGATTTGGTTAAGATGAATAATATGACAGCCGCGATATGCGCTGTCAATAACATGAAATAATGTTTAGTTCAGTTTGTTGATGTTGGCATAGGTGAATAATGTGAAAGCCGCGATATGCGCTGTCATTTACATGACATAATGTTAAAATATGATTGTCGATGTTGGTATAGGTAAATGATGTGACAGCCTTGATATAAGCTGTCATTTATGTGATATGATGTTAGGTGTGATTGTCGATGTTGGTATAGATGAATGATGTAACAGCCGCGATATGCGCTGCCAATTACATGATATAATATTAAAGTATAATTGTCGCTGTTGGTGTAGCTTAATGATGTGACAGCTGCGATATACGCTGTCAATAACATGAAATAATGTTAAGTTAAGTTTGTTGATGTTGGTATAGGTGAATAATGAGAAAACCGCGATATGCGCTATCATTTACATGAAATAATATTTAGTTATTTTTACTGTTATAGGTGGGTGAAGTAACAGCCTCGATATGCGCTGTCAATAACATGATATAATCTTTTGTTATGTTTGTTGATGTTGGTATATGTGAATGATGTGACAGCCGCGATATGTCCTGTCATTTACATGATATAATATTTAGTTACGCTTGTTGATGTTGGTATAGGTGATTGATGTGACAGCCGCGATATGTCCTGTCATTAACATGCTTTAATGTTTAGGTACGACTGTCGATATTGGTATAGGTGATTGATGTGACAACCGTGATATGCGCTGTCATTTGCATGATATAATGTTTAGGTACGACTGTCGATATTGGTATAGGTGATTGATTTGGCAGACGTGATATACGCTGTCATTTACATGATATAATGTTTAGGTACGACTGTCGATGTTGGTATAGGTGATTGATGTGACAGACGTGATATCAGTTGTCATTTACATGATATGATATTAGGTGTGATTGTCGATGTTGGTATAGATGAATGATGTAAAGCCGCGATATGCGCTGTCAATTACATGAAATAATGTTTAGTAACGTTTGTCGATGTTTGTATTGGTGAATGATGTGACAGACGCGATATGCGCTGTCATTTACATGATATACTGTTTAGGTACGTGTGTCGATGGTAGTATAGGTGAATGATGTGACAGACGCGATATGCGCTGTAATTTACATGATATAATGTTTTAGCACGATTGTTGATGTTTGTATAGGTGAATGATGTGACAGCTTTGATATGAGCTTTTATTTACATGATATGATGATAGGTGTGACTGTCGATGTTTGTATTGATGAATGATGTGACAGACGCGATATTTGCTGTCATTTACATGATATAATGTTTAGGTACGTTTGTCGATGTTGGTAAAGGTGAATGATGTGACAGACGCGATATGCGCTGTCATTCACATGACATAATGTTAAAGTATGATTGTCGATGTTTGTATAGGTAAATGATGTGACAGCCTTGATATAAGCTGTCATTTACATGATATGATGTTAGGTGTGATTGTCGATGTTGGTATAGATGAATGATTTAACAGCCGCGATATGCGCTGCCAATTACATGATATAATATTAAAGTATAATTGTCGATGTTGGTGTAGCTTAATGATGTGACAGCTGCGATATACGCTGTCAATAACATGAAATAATGTTAAGTTAAGTTTGTTGATGTTGGTATAGGTGAATATTGTGAAAGCCGCGATATGCGCTATCATTTACATGAAATAATATTTAGTTATTTTTACTGTAATAGGTGGATGATGTAACAGCCGCGATATGCGCTGTCATTAACATGATATAATCTTTTGTTACGTTTGTTGATGTTGGTATATATGAATGATGTGACAGCCGCGATATGTCCTGTTATTTACATGATATAATATTTAGTTACGCTTGTTGATGTCGGTATAGGTGATTGATGTGACAGCCGCGATATGTCCTGTCATTAACATAATTTAATGTTTAGGTACGACTGTCGATATTGGTATAGGTGATTGATGTGACAGACGTGATATGCGCTGTCATTTGCATGATATAATGTTTAGGTACGACTGTCGATATTGGTATAGGTAATTGATTTGACAGACGTGATATACGCTGTCATTTACATAATATAATGTTTAGGTACGACTGTCGATATTGGTATAGGTGATTGATTTGACAGACGTGATATACGCTGTCATTGACATGATATAATGTTTAGGTACGACTGTCGATATTGGTATAGGTGATTGATGTGACAGACGTGATATAAGCTGTCATTAACACGATATGATATAAGGTGTGATTGTCGATGTTGGTATAGATGAATGATGTAACAGCCGCTATATGCGCTGTCATTTACATGATATAATGTATAGGTACGTTTGTCGATGTTGGTATAGGTGAATGATGTGACAGACGCGATATGCGCTGTCATTTACATGATATAATGTTTAAGCACGATTTTTGATGTTTGTATAGGTGAATGATGTGACAGCTTTGATATGAGCTGTTATTTACATGATGTGATGATAGGTGTGACTGTCGATGTTTGTATAGGTGAATGATGTGACAGACGCGATATGCGCTGTCATTTACATGATATAATGTTTAGGTACGTTTGTCGATGTTGGTATAGGTGAATAATGTGACAGACGCGATATGCGCTGTCATATACATGATATAATGTTTAAGCACGATTGTCGATGTTTGTATAGGTGAATGATGTGACAGACGCGATATGCGCTGTCATTTACATGATATAATATTTAGATGTGCGTTATACGAGCTTTCACTTACATTATATGATGTAAGGTACTATTGTCGATGTTTGTATAGGTGAATGAGATATATGCTGTCAATTACACGACATAATGTTTAGGTATGATTGTCGATTTTGGTAAAAGTGAATGATGTGACAGCCGCGATATGCGCTGCCAGTTACATGATATTATTTTGGTTGCAATACTTTAGGCCACCTGGTGTATGTGAATGTTATGGCAGCCCAAATATATGCAGTATAGCTATATGGACAGCGCAACGATTGAATACTGATAAAAATTGGTGTTGTAAGCACCTCATTGGCTGTGAATGCAATTATACAGTGTGCTATATTGGTGGCAATACTTTCAAATAAGTATCTCCATCTTGGGCAAGTGTAGATAGGTGATGTGATATGGCAGCTTCGATATAGATAAATGTGATTGTTATGATGCCATATCGGTATAGGCCAGTATGTAATATGAATAGTATGCCACATTGTGTCTACCTTGGTGCATATTTCATACTTGGGATTCTGTAAAACACAATGTTATACTATTAAATAGTGAACATCCCTTAGTATTTGTGTAGATGCTTGTTTTGTTGCAGTTTCAGTATAGGCTGTGACAGTACTAATTAATACATGTTATATTTTGAAAGCATGCTTCTAAATCTACATCTAACGTGCGTGTTGTTTTACAGTCTCCGCAGTGAATGTGCATGTCAACGTACAGTATTTTATGTTATTATTAATACGCTTTAAACTACTATTAAATCCGTATTAATAAATAAGCAATACAAACAGATATTTCGTGAGAAACATCAATACTCCTGCTTACACGAATTCACTCATTGACTGAATATAATTATAGGGAATGTATACAGAGTATTTTGCAGGAGTGCTAATTCTTCATCAATCATTAAACGAGTTAACGAATATAATGTGCGAGACTCTGTTTATTAAAAATTCAATAATAAATGTGCACTAATATAAGATTCTTTTTATCACAAAACCCAGGAAAATTTATTTACAGATCACCTTTATAAGGCACGAAAATAGATCGGACATATTAGTCTGTCAGTTGTCGCATGACGTTACGTCTCAAAATAATTTTATTATAACAAATTGACCTGATTTATAAATTCGGGTATTTTACGAACGAGTGAAGATTGGGAAGTGATATTACACTAGGTTAATATTGAAAATACGTCAAAGGTTTAAGACACTTTTGTCATGAGGTATATACAATTGTAATAAATGTATGTTCAAAATTACATTCTACTATCAACAGTAGGTAAAACGGTACGCAATTCTCAATATAGTCATATACTCGATCGCGGAGCAGTGCGACAACGTTATTGCCGTCGATGAGTTTCTTAAGCAATTGTAACGACGAATCGTTCAAAAATTTTCAAAGCAGCGTCCCTCTGCCTGCATCCATATCCAGGCTGCACACGATGAAACTTACCAATCTTCCTCGTATTGCTGCAGACTCATTTGAGTGGACGAGCTTAGTTCTGGCATTGATGAAAACATCCCACATTTTAATGGTGATGTTACCTAACATTTTAATGTTTACCTTACTAGATTTATAATATTACTGTGGGGCAATATTGAATAATTAAATGTGAGAATGTGTCTGTTCCATTTTTAGTATTTTGTAAATAAACAATCGCAATATAAGACGTGCTTGATTTAGGCATTACAAACCATACATTATCATTATCTTGGTCAATAATTCCACTTTCGGCTGTTATGGCTCATAAACACTTCTCTGCCATGTTTTAACCTCTTTATTAACAATGCATTATTTCAATTCATTAAAAAGATGTTATCAGTAAACGTAGAGATAAAATACTTAAGGGCATTTATAATATAAAAACATACTACAAGAAGCATGAATGAAATAGTCCCAACAATTTTCATGATATAACAACAATTTTTTTTATCACACATCGTTTATATAATGGTTCACGGATTCCATAAACAAGGGCATGGTCATCGTTGATAATCCTTGTTTATAAAAGATATTTGTAGTGTATGATAAGATTGATAAGGAGATACAAAAAGTGTCGAGTTTCCCAAATGCGACTTATATACGATTTATCCTTTTCCCTGTGGTCAGTTTGTCAGTACTGGTATAAGCTCTGTATTAACGACAGTTTTTTTTCCAACTCCAGTGACACCTTCGATTCTTTTGGTGTTGGTATTTTGTTCAACAATTTGGTAAACGCACTTTCGTGTTCAAGATCGATATTCAGGATGCTTTCCGTATATACCCATACATCCAGCTGATAGGCTTCTTCAGATTTCCATAAATCATATTATTCAAACTCAATTTCTTCGATAAAGCTTTGCCTTTGGACTTGCTTGCTTGTCAAGCGTTTGAAATAGCCGGTTATGTTATATGCGACTCCGTAAGGGTAGTTAATCAATCTGTTGAAAAGTATAACAGATACAACAACCGGTTGCAACTCAAGTACTGTTTCGTGTTTTGATAATTTGATACCAACTGATTTGAATACCGTGGCTGCACTGGTAATAAAGGACTCCTACATAATTCATGGTAATTGTTTCCGGTTATGTCGCACACAGTTTTCATCCGATTGCTTCCCATCACATTTTAAATTACTTTGCTATGTTATTTTGATCAAAACTATGCCGCGAGCACTATTTTAACCACCTCAAGCCTCTGCAATTGAGTTTATTAAAAAAACTGTCTGGTTTTGTAGACCAAATGGAGTCATTTTCACTTCAGAAGTTCATAACAGGGGCTTTAGACTTGGTAAACAGCCCTGTTCGAGATAGCCATATACATTTCCTATTATCAATCAAATCATACAGGCACGTCATCCGCATGCTTAATCCAGCGACAAGATGTTATTTTCCATCATGAGAATTCATGCAGAAGAAGTTGGTTGGAAAACCGGACGCTGGTGTTCTGATGCCATGTAACATTGCATACGCTTGCCTGTCTTGGCTTTCCATTTTTGTAAATTTAGCATATGTTCAATGAATATAATGTTAGCGTTAGGCTTGTTTTAGCATGCTTACAAAACCTTTCTGATTTTAAGATACATTAGTCGTTGTTACATGTTAAAGCTAAATTGTTTAAAATGTCAGTTATATGATTTATATAGGTCACACAGAAGCATGTGCGTTTATTAAGGTTTATCGTTAACTAAAACAATTATTTTAGGTGACATGCTGTATTTCTATACATTTTTGAAGCTGGTTCCTTCTTACGTAATTCTTGAGCAGTGGTATGACCGAAACAAATGTTCTTTAACAATGGTAATAGTCATGTCATGTTAAAGTGGCCTCATTAAATTGATAAATATCAATTTCAAATAACTAAATTCAATGTTGTTTTTTGTATATTTGTGCTGTTTCCTATTTACGTGAAAAAACTGTCTAATTTGATGCAATATGTACTTTGTTAATATGTATCTACAGTGCTTATGATTTCTTTCCATTTTTTATATCGATTATTTGTAGAAATTTGTCCACTTTTGTTCAATTTGCATTGTCATGATATACCATAGTTGCTAACATGTGTTAAATGGTTAGACTATATTTGTATTTGTCAGGTAAAGATGTCATCGGCTTGTCTATTATATTTCAGTATAATATGCATATACTACATGATACATTATAAGACGGTGTTTTGTATGATTATAATGTCTTTTAATAAAGAAAATGTAATATTTACATATGTTGGACGTGTGCATTTATTAATTCCAAAATCACAACTAATTAATGCAGGTTGTTAATCATTCTTATTAAGCGATTATTTAAAATCACATAAAGGATAATTATTGTAAATACTTGTGTTTGGGTCGTTAAATAGAGATCGTTGAGGGTAATTAAATTCATTGTGAATGATACATACTAACCTATATATCACATGACTGGATATGTATCACGTGATCGTTTGTCAGATAAAATTGGAAACTTCGTATATTACACAAAGAAGCTAAATGCATCCATTAAATATACATATATGTTTAACCATGCTCTGGGTTGCTATTTTTTAAGACTTTATAAATGCAGCTAGACTGTCCTATTCATGTTTCCTTTTATATATATATGTGCTTTTTAATCTCTTTTAAAATACTCTCTTAATGTCATTTTTTAAAATTTATTTTTGTTTTTTTGTTTTGACAGAAATTTGTCTATTGTATCTCAGTATGATATTTTCGCATATTACACTCTACTTTATAATACTGTGATTATTATGATAATAATGTTACGTCACTTACTAAAAAATACAATGACATATTTTGAAATGTTTGCGTTGTACATGATCTAATTCCATACTCTCAACGATGCAGCTCGGTATTCATCAAATATGACAGTAATAAGAAAAAAAAACGATTTTAAAATCATTATCTAAAATGGAAATGAGCACGAATATGATATCTTACCGTGCATGTTTCAGTGCTGTTTCATTTTAAGATGATATATATATAATTATTCTTGTTAATTATATATGAAATTGATCTTTATAAATGAGTATAATTATAAAGTAAATGGTTACTAGAAATGTTAAATTCTGAGAAACTGTTACGCTTTTTTCTAAATTTTCGTTTTCCTTTATCTTTTGTAAGCACACAGTCAGAGTTTATAAAGACAATCATTGGTTTATATAGGTTTGCGTGTTTTTTGAAGAAATGTTTGTTCAGTTGTCTACAAACGTGCATACACAGTGTAATTTTAAATATGTGTTTTGGAAAATAATCGATGTTATGTTTTAGTATGATGCATACTATCATAAAGTATAAACTATGAAACAAAATCCACTTAAAGTTTCTACTATCCCCTATTTATCTTGGTAGATCAATGATGTCTAAAGTTAAAAAAAAAAGATTTGTTAAAACATATACATGTTTGTGGCTTAAATCGTTTTTACACGCAAAATTGCTACATTAATGATGATTTCTTAAAATAATTACAACATCAATATAAGCTTAAACATTCATAAATATAGGAATCTGAAAAAAAAGGAATAAAACACAAATATTATTTTTTTCTGTATATTTACAGCTCACAGGAATGATAAATCATTCTGTAGTTATTGTTTTACAATACATTTCAAAGACAAATGACACGATAAACCATAAATATTTATTTGCCCGTGAATCTCGATATATATTTGTATGCAATATTAAGATTTATATTTATTATCTGTATTTCACATTCCAAAATGGCTACCAATATTTATTCGATTTAAAAAACGTTCATTGGTACAAGTTTGCTATGACAATATTTAACCCGTGGCTTCATTCTTTTACCCAAAACGTGATTACTACTGAGATAGTAATTACAGAGTTCGGAATCTTGTTTTCGTATTTGTATACCAATAAATGATATCTTCTTGCAACCACTAAGTCAATGTAACATTTTCAACTTCTAAGAATAGTATAACGGCATACTACATATAGCATGTGAATATTATGAGCATGTGAATTTTACCTCCATTTGGTGAGATAGAAATACCAGTAAAAAGCAGTTATCCTTATCTTTACTGCGAAGCATAGCACCGCTATAGCATGGTTGCATGGTGGATATCATTGTAGAATTTCAAAATCGACAACACACTATAGTACATGAGTTATATATATTTATATATATATATATATTGATGATCCAACGGGTTTCTTAATATGTCCTTTATATAGAATGTGAATAGTTATGAACACTTAACTGGATCCTATTCATATTAAACTTTCAGTTCATATATGTAAATTGTCCGTCAATTCCAGATGTGTTGCTTGTAAAACCATAGTATATACGTATGGTTGGTTTAAACATATTTTATTTTCAGTTTTTGTCAGATAAACAAGTACAATATACAAAATGATAAAGGATTAGAACGGAAGAATACAATTCTGATAGCGTTCGTCATGATTGACACCAAATGTATGGTTTGGTAGATGCTTTGATATTGTGTCTACAGTTTGCATGGTAGATAGGCGTGCTCGTCATAGTCTGGTCTCTAGTTGTTCACAAATAATTATCTCCATATATATTTTCTTATATTTCTATTGTCTATCTATTTTCTTTTCATTTAATGGATGTTAATAATATCAATTGCAAATAAAATTATTCTACATTTGTTTTGTGAAGCTTTTGTATTTTCTTTGAGGCATACAGTTTTCACAGACTGTAAAAATAAGTCACTACAAAGAACAACCAAATATAACTGGTATCATGTTTTCACTCTGCAAAAGCGAACGGCCTAATGCAAATTGGGCATTGCAAATACTCGAACATTTTTGTTAAATCAGCACTACTAAATTATTTGTTTATGAAATATCTGAGTCCATATTTGAGGTCTACAACTTATAAAACAACGTAAGGCTGACATTAAAATAACAACGCACATATGCTAATCTTAGATTAGTTATTTCTTGTCTCTAATATATTTATTTCTTCTGAGTCTTTTGAAACGCCTTTTTCGTCTGATCCATGTTTCTGAATAATATGAGCATACATTGGAAAAAATTCATTCCTGTTTTGGCGCTGAGACGACGAAGACGAGGTAGTTCTAACGCAGTTTTGCACAAGTTTTCCATCTTCACACTCGCCATCGAATAGATGAACCTGGCTCTGACGGGGCCTTGTGAATGGAGTATTGTAGTTTCCTCTGCGATTGCTTGACATGGTGCTTCCGCGCTGATTTCCTCGCGTCATTGTTGACCTTAAAGCGTTCCTAAATTTTGTTGATACGAAATTATAGACTATTGGATTTATAGCGTGGTTCAAATAAAACATTATTCTGCCAAGATATAGTATATTGTAATATTTCTCTATCCCAAGGTTGTAAAGGGTCTCTTTCTTTTCGTAGGTGACCCACATGGTAATTGCTCTGAATGGCAAATGGAAAAGGAAGAAGAGCAAGACCAAACAGAAGATGATGTTAATTACTTGGGCACGTAAGCGTTTTCGGTATCTCGTATGACTAGAATTTTGCAACGAATTAATTTCATCGCAGGTGCAGTGGAGAATATAACAAATTCTGCAGTACAATATTAGCAATACGGTGAAAGGAATAACAAAGTAAATTGCAAATGATAATGTCGCGTATGCTTTCTGCCAAGGCAGCACTATTGGAATTCTACATACTTTAATAGGTGTTCCATCCAGCTGTTTTGAGTCTCTAAATGTCGCTATGTACTGCCACGGGACGTTACAAAAGGCTGATATAACCCATAGTAAAGGAACAATTTTTGCATTCCTAATGGGATCATCTCTTATGACTGTCAAAGGTTTGCACACTACTCTATATCGTTCTATACTGATGGCGATCAACGTAAGGACTGAGGCATGAGCGACTGTGTTTTCTAGGAAAGGCACCACTTTACCTAAAAAAGAATGAAAACAATAAAATATGAACACAATCATCATAAAAGAAAGAAACACTGTTAAATGTACCTTAAACGGAAATAATTATAAAATCAAATAATTTCGTCTGAAAGGAATGGAAATGTTGTGACAGAAAATGGAAACTAATTTAATATCGTTTAAGGATAGGACTGACGCATATCAAGTAGTATTTTAATAGAAAGAACTGCTGCCATTGAAGATATAGGAAAACAATTAAAATAAATTGAAAATACGATTGACAATTATACAATGTTGTGATTAAAGAGAGGCAATAACGTTAAACATTCGATATCAATAAAGATAGGACTTTGTATACCAATATGTACCACCGTATTCAAATGGAATCTTTAAATAGCTCTATGTTTCTTCAATGTTTTTTTTTTAAATTTATAAATATCTATGACTAGACTGTTTGCATTATATATATATATATTTGAATGGAGGATACAAAACGTGATGTTATATTATATTACTCAATATTTACTGGCAATATATAAATATCGTAATATCTACACTAGATTTCAACAATATTTAAAAACAACTTGTGTTAGACCGTATAACACACACGCTACATGTAGCATGGTAATTTTTGTTAGATCTCATTAATATTTTTTTTCAATTTCTAGATTTTTTGTAAGGTATCGTTTCACTACTAGGCTAATATCCATTTTAGAGATAGAAATGTGGGTAACGTTTCGGTACCACAGCGGTTGAAAACTTCAAATCGCCATCTAAGAAAAACAATCATGTTTAAACAGACGTTTTTTTTCTCAGTGCTGCAATATATACATGCTGTCGGAAGAACATAATTGCAATTGTTTACAACACAATGGATTTGTCGATTTCAAACTGCAAAACCAATAGATTCGGTATGTTATAATGACGTCATTTTAGTAGGAAGGCAACATTACGCTATCAGGATTTTCATGTTATAAATCCGACATATTTTTTCGATTACGCTATTAACACCTGTTGTCTTGAAAAAAAACTTTGTGCAAACCTATTTTCCTAAAACAATTAATAGCAGATTTACTGTAATTAAGCACAGCCGGATGACATTTCTAGTTCTAGCAAATTTGTAACCCAACCCACCATTTCTAATTAAATAGTACTTTACTCATATTCGTTTACCTGTACATTAGCTGTTTTATGTTTCAACTTACAGAATTAAAAAATAACGCTCCGTGATTTCATAAATTCGTTTGCGAAAGGTAATATATGTAAGCTAATGTAAACATTATCCTTGCAGTACACGTTTATAGTGGTAGACACCATTTTAACAAATGGATTCTACTCTTACAACCATTTACAGTCACCTTTTTTGTAGAAGTTCATACATTCCATACAAGTCGGTGCCAATATTTTCTTCCAATATTTGTGTTTATAAAGTTGTTGTTCGGAATCTAGTTCCGGTGTACTTTGTCGAGACGAAAAAGCCTACATTAACACATAATCTCAACATTGCATGATGATTCATATTACGTTTATTCACGGCTTAATGACTGAAACGTCATTTTGTTTGAAACGACGGTCAATGTAATAGCACAGTGGCGTGTTCACGAGGATCACAAACTGTTTATGTTAAAACGTATATCCCATCTTGACCAAATGACGTCAGAGGCAAAATATACAGGAAAACGTTTGTATTAATGGTATACAACATTTCCTTTAAAAACATTTGCTAATGAATAATT
Organism: Panopea generosa; assembly: GCA_029582155.1. Taxonomy (NCBI): domain Eukaryota; kingdom Metazoa; phylum Mollusca; class Bivalvia; order Adapedonta; family Hiatellidae; genus Panopea; species Panopea generosa. The sequence goes on from CM055894.1 coordinate 88,975,158, forward strand.
TATAAATGCTTAATGCCATGTGATATATTGACAATGAATAAGTCAAATACACTTACTGAACATTTATTGAAATTGTCATTATCTATTCAACATGAACGATTTACATAAAAATGATAAATTATCAATATCTAGCAACGTACATTTGAAGTGTTTTTCGTAAATAATATGTGCGAAATGGCAAATAATTTATTTATCATATACTGAGCAAAAAAGCAAAGCCAAAAAAGTTATAGTTATAAATCATAACCAAATATAAAGTCTATTCATTTGTGGATTGATATCATTTCACTAACTCTGGCGAGCAATAGCGTTTTCATAGTGATACAATGGCGAAGTCGGTGGGAGTCAATATCGAATATTCAGAAAATATCAGACACTCGTTATGTAACTTTTAGGTCATCGAGTTTGAGTCACAGTTTGTCACTTGCATTAATTTTCGTAAAAAGCGTGTGACCACTATTTGCAGGTATTCAATTATTTTACAGCATCATGACGTAACGTAACGCAAAACCAGTGCATGAGAGGTAAGTGATTCTGAGGTGGCGGTTTGGACCACTCAGCTGGACTCTCATTTGAATATTTAGAGTATGGAATAAACTGTCTGTGTATAATGAAATTATTGTTCTTTTCAACTGCATACAATTAAAAATGGGTTGACTTAATATTTATATCTGCAGAAAATAAACAATCCAAAGCCATTCTGCTAAGTGCACGTAGTCGATGAACTATGAGGCAGTTTCTATTTATGAATTATTAAACTATTGCTTGACGAATGATGAATTATTTTGTAATTATTATATCTTAAATTACTGTCGTCTGCCAAGGTGTTTATTTATTCATTTAAGCTTAATAATGAGTTACTTGTCATCTCATTTTCAAAACAAATGCCAGAAACATTTGGAAGACATCAAGATAAAATATATAAAAACATATCTTAGCATTGAATGACTTACTTAAATTTCATTTATTCAGTTTTAATGCAATAAATGATTGCTTTGGAATAAAATTTATTTTAGGATAGTTGCAAAAACTGTAATATAACATTGTTGTTCTATTAGAGTCTTCTCATCTAATTACTAGCACAGATATATATTGCCCGGTGATTGCAACGTACTGTCATTCATGCATAAAACGTACACCTTGATAAGAGCGAAACCTTTATTTATTAACCTATCCGTTTACTATACTTTGTATTTATAAAATCGTGCTTCCGATCCTACGCCATGGCTATGTGTGGTGGTGCCCTTAAGCAACACACCTTTCCCGTTAAAAAAAAACATGTTTCCCAATCGAAGTAAGATAAATTAGATTTAAACTACAGTTTTAAAATCTTAAAATACTGTTTCAATCATTAGTTAATGTTCAAAATATTTTTCAAGTTTGTAACCTTTAAAATCAAATGAATATGATACTAATAAGCATGTATGCAAACAAAAAATAATCATATTCAGTATTGTAGTAAATATCGGCTTTGTCTGTAATGTACATGCTTCACTGGTCGTCAAATATTTAAGAGATGAGTTAAAATGTGCATGTATGTCGTGTTCGGTAATATTCTGTTCCCTACCATGAATAGCTTTTATAGTAACTTTAATCTTGATATTGCAAACGCCAAGTAACATTGTGTTATATTTACTTTCGTAACGCAACTTTAGCGAGGGTTCCCATTCATGTGTGTTTCTGCGATTGTTTGAATCAGCACTGAAGCCAGCAAAAACGATCGATATTTATATCGGCGCTATTAATAGATTTGAGGAAAACACAAACATTAACCCATATTCAGCACACTATTGTGAAACTATGTTATCCCATCTTCAGATGAAATGCTCCGTATTAGGGACGTTTGGTAGTCTGACAGCATATTTATCTGGCACATAAATAAACAATAACTTCTTGTGTTGAACGGTTCCAACTTTAAATAGGCTGAAACCATCTCACACAATCATATTTGGTAAACTATTCATTTGTCTAGATTTAGCACCAATACACTGCAGAATTGTATTCAATTGCCCTTTAGAGATTACTTTTGGTACATCGCCTGGATAACGGGTGAACTGGTAGATGTTTTCTTAAAGAAGATTCTGCCGTTGTTTGTCCAATAATTTGAGATCTTCTTAACAAGTATAAGTTCCTTGATGAGTGGTTAAGCTAGGTAAAGTACTCCGAGATGGAGTCTGATTACTAAACAAACTTGTTTATAAATGAGACGACAAAATATGTTAGTTCTGCCTCTGATGATGTCTTAGTTACTCTCAGGTTCTAGATGCGACGAGAATTTCGTCTACAATACTGTTCCAGATCATTATGTGATAATTTGAATGAGTTCATTTTTCCCTCAGAGGTTCAATGGTTTTGTGTAGCGAGTAACTCACATTGCCTTTCAACATTTTCCTGAAGTTGTTTGTTTGATACAGTTAAAGATATCAGGAATGCTGCAGCAATCGGTCTGAACAAATAAAATGTACCAACAGCATTTCATTTTCAGCGATCGGTTAGTAACGATACGTTTACCTTTTAACCGTATAAGTTCTGTGTAACTTATAATATACTTAAACAAATGGATATAATAATAAATTTGCCTGTATACGCTGAATTAATGATTGTTGAACATATCGAAATCGACCAAGAGCATTGAAACTAACTTAATTTTTTGGAACATTAATGAGATATGAACTTAATGTTACGAACAAAAAATGATAACACAAATCGTTTTAAGTCTTCTTATTTTACACGTATTGCATATGAATTCATATCTCGTTAACTTCCAAAAATGAAATCCATTTCTTTAATAATCAGTTCACTTACAGTACGGTCATTTTTTAACTTATTATAAAACATATTATTAAAAGAAATGATGTCAAATGATTGTTTCACATATTTTATAAATTGCAACAATGTTGAGGCCCTCATAGAAGATTAATTTGTCCATATGACATTTCTCGTTGAAAACAGACGTTATTTATTATTAATGTTGTGTTATATAATAGTTATTCAACACATATTACTCGGATATTTACTGGAATGAAACATAGGACGCACTTAATTGAGAAACGGTGTTATTGTTTGCATAAAACTGTTTTAAATTCCTCGTCAATAAAGATCTATAGATAATGATAATTCAATTGTCTTTGGAATCAGACTAATACTCTCTTTTTTTATAACAGAATAACATAAAGACTAAAATAATATATTAAGGTTTCTGATTTGATTTTTAATGATGCTAAGCCACATTTCTCACATTAATTGAATAATTCAATTTAATTGGCATTACTATGATATGTAAGAAGCAAACTTTTGTTGTCTTGCAGGCATGTTCATAATTCACACAGTTCATGTTCAAGGTGATTTTGGTTACTTTTATCCTACATATACGAGGGACGTTAAAAGTAAATTTTCACTAGGAAATATAGTGTTTCATGCAAAAGTATCAAATCGACACCATTGGTAATCGTTTGACAATTCCTGCTTCACATTCCAAATATACTTTGTTATTCGAAACCGTTACACAATACAACAGCACGAGCACACATAGTAGGCATATTTAACGACATGGGTAACGTCATTAACATCATCCTCTGTGAAATGGAGCGCATTTACGATGCTGTTTTACCCACCTATCGAAAATATATCTATACTATTTCTGGTCGTATTGTTACTCGTACTTACTTACTGTTACATTTGGCTGGTCATAAATCAGTATTTTGTCTGATTGTGTGTTTTCATCTTGCTTATAAACTGTATTTCATTTATTAAACGACGATCAACGCACACCTACTGATCGATCTTAGGATCAGTTTGGATCAGCTGGGCGGTTTGGCCGTCAACCAGTTACTGTATTTAACACACCTTATCTCTGTAATGTACTGACTACTTCAAAACATTTTCAGAAGTAGGATACTCATGATTGTAGAGTAAAAGCCATAACAAACTACACAGAAACTTAAATCTTGAATTAATAACCACTTTCTAATAACCAGTAACGAGAGAAGATTTTCGACCGTAGTGTTTTCCTTCAATTTTCAACCGTAATCCCTTTATACACAATCAATAATTAGATATTTCCTACTTACTTTACCTTTTTAGTTAGGTCGCATTCATGAGCGACCGAACCTTATATAAGGACCACTTTAAAAATTGACTATGGGCGCTGCTATATTGAAACGTCACGACCACGCGTTAAAACAATTACATTCGCCATAAGAAGATCGCCATTGCTTTTCAAAAAAGTGCCTTTTGGGATTGGGGTGGTACTAAAACCAGGCCATGTTCCGGCTAACCGGCCATTTTACGGCTGCAATTAAAAGGCAAATGCTTGTGATTGTGGTGTTTTATTACACTAATGTTTGATGTGTTTTTTTAATGCACAAATTTGAAATCTCTATGCATTGCCATTTGCATAATTATTGAATTCGAACATATTGAGAAAAAAAACAACAAAAAAAAAAATTTTTAGGTGTTGAAACTTATTTCTTTGACGATTTGTTTTCGTTGTTTCCGAGTTAATGTAAATAATATAGAACATTACTGTAAATAAGTTTGAAAATATATAAGATAAGTTTCAAGACACTTTTTCCTGTATTTTCGTAATGAATATGCACATGAAAATGCATAATGATTCAGATTTGTGCATTTAAACACTATAATGACTATCAAACACACCACATTTGCATTTTTCCTGCAGCCGGAATTTGACCTGGTCAGTTGGAACCAGATCGGGTTTTGGTACCACCCATGTATAAGAACTCGGTACGCTGTTGTTTTTATTTTTTTTCTACATCCATTCAAATATTGCATTTTACACCATAAAACAAGCATATTTAGTACAAACAATAACTAACACCTTCATTTACTCTAAGTGCCACCGCCTTTATAAGACCTTACCATTGGATGCTTTTAAAAAGCACTTGTTTAGAAATGGTGAAGATAATTATGTAAAATAGCTATATTCGTTACTTTTCAACTTGAATAATCTACATTTAATTGATGTTTTATTTCATGATTCAACTATATGCTCTACTTATGTGTCAATCTATTTATGAAATAAATTATGAAGTTTTCATGTTTTCCTAAGCAGGTGTTTTAACCCCGTTGCAGATGCATGTAATGTCAATGACTTGAATAGACAAAATCGTTAGCATATTACTTCTCCTACAACGTGGCAGTCCAATACAGATATTGTTATCATTGTCGATATATTTCAGTTGAATTAAGATAATCGATGTCGAAGCAAATTGTTCCTAAGTTACAAACCAATTTGGAGTCAGGTTAGCTCAGAAATAACTTTATCTAACCATAACATGCAATATGTTTATTATCTATTAAATGTAACCTTTGTTCTATCTAAACCATGTCTGTTTTGTTGTGCAAAAAAGATAACAACAATTTCAAGACGATCTTTTGTGTTTCCATAGTCATAATTCGTTAAGTGTTGGCTTCCAACCGTTATTTATGTAACATATGTTTCCATATAACAACTGCAAATTAACTCGGTAAATAAACATTATTCTATGAGCGCATTAGGATATCATAATTCTTGAAATGTATTTGTTGTTATGTAATTTTGCATGTTTAGTTTCTAAAGACTATATATTAGTAGAAAGCACTTGCAGCCTTAGTGAAAACATACACATTTATGTATGTCACATATAACTACACGTAATACCCGCAAACGGGTTAAGAAGTATGGCAATATAGAATTTCAAACAAGATTTTACAACTTTGGGAAAACACGCTCGAAGTTATCCATTAGAAGAATAAGTACTAAGCGAATGTCAGATAGAGTAGACAAGGAAATAGGGCGTTGCCGTGATGGGGATCAAACCCGCGATACTTTGGCCCTCTGTCCAAGGCTCTATCTCTTAAGGGTTAAGTTAAAGATAACAAATGCATAAATATATCCGTTATAATGGTGATAGATGCACTCAAATGTGTACAAACATTAAATATATAGCAGACATATTTGTTACATGCATACTTTTCAAGTTTATATGACTGAATCGTAAAGAATTAAAACGAACTATAATACGATAGAAAATAAATCATTTGAAATATGTAATGTAACGAGATAAATTGTGGTTATCACGCTACAGAAAAAAGAGGGGATTATATATTTGCACTAACACGCAAACGACATATATTCAAGATTTAAAGTATATTCAATGACAATTTAATCACTAAATCTTTATTCTTATTAAAGAAACGACAGTAACCTAACATCTGATCAACTACTATAGATGGATTTATAGAGACGCATCTTAGTTACGTTATAAATAGGCATCCCAAAATGCAACATTTCAATACAGTTAACATTTTAATCCAAAAGCTACCGTCTGCTGAGCGCCATTCAATGGATATATGACTGTGTACCGATATATAAGAACCCTTGAAGAAGTTTTCGTTATGATATCGGAAAAGCTTAATAGATAAGTCGTTTTGTATTAAAGTAATTTCAAAGAACACAACTATGGGTAGGTTTTAGCAAGTAATAACAATACTAGGATAATATAACACTATAACTTGGAATATACTAATTTATTTTGCTACAGTGCAAGGTGGTGATTTAAAGAGGTCGTCAGCCTATCCTATGCTTGCATGTACCACCTCTCAAATGTTCCACCTCTCGCATGAGTCAGCACTTTACCATGTACACGACTCACTATTAATGTCATCTTAAGTATGTGTGTTTACTAAGAAGGCCAAAATAATGGCAACATAAATAAAAATGGTATTAATATTATAAATATTTGATTTTTATTCCGTTGAAAAAACACTCCTTTTATTTTCCATCATTTTTCTATAGTGATTACGACATTTTTTAATGATTTTCAATCATAGGAAAACATTTACTAGAATAACAAATGTTAAATCTTATTGTTTGTTTATCCCTTGTATACCTATTACAGCGAATGCCCATATAACAACAATCTGAGAACACATGCGCAAAGGTCCAACTTCCGTTAGCGTCGGCATTCGTTTGCATTTCGTATCGCCACCTTTTATTTACTCAGCACACTTAAGTAACCTTATTACTGTTTATTATTGACGCCATTCTTTACATGGTTGAAAATAACTTAGACTCGCGGTATAAGTTATGGCCAGTATATATCCAGAGTGCATAATATTAATATCAGAAAAATAAAATAGTGTTTTATAATGTTAACATACCACAAATGTGCCTATTTTGATTTTTCTAGATTCAAAATTCAAACATGGCAATGTTTTCTAAATATAACAATTACGCCGTTAAAGTAACATACTAGTATCATAACAACTAAATTTAAGAAAGTGTATTGTTGTTTTTTGAAAATAAACACAAACAAAACCTATTGATGCCAGACATCATACGCGACAGGAGCGACATATTATATCTACATTATTTTTAACGAATTTCTGTAAGTACAGGCAGTTTTAGTAGGCATTTATGTCTGTTTAAGGCAGATTTCACTAATTAAATTATTTAAGATCCAAAAAATAATTTTAAATAAGTGAGGGTACATGGTATATATATATATATATATATATATATATATATATATATATATATATATATATATATATATTAACAACCAGACATGGATCATTTTGTATGTTTTTATTTATAATTAAAAACAACGACGCTGCTAAGCATATTGTGGACGATCATTCAAAGGAGTATTATACTCGGTTTATTCGACAGGATCCATTTACTTCTTTATTATAAATTGAATTGTTATGTTGCAAATACACAAGGTATACTTATTATAGGTATTAAACAGATTTAATTATTAGGTCCATAAATAAAAAAATGACAAAATCTGACAGTTGTATTGGAAACGCGTATTAAGCTAGTTAGCGAGTACAATGCCCAATAACAGGACTACTTGGATGAAACAACGGAGAAACCAGCACCATAGTTTGACCTACTGAATTAATAAATATGATAGCATATTGATAAACTTTAGGGTGTTAGATGTCTTAGGACTGAAAACCTTTTAAGCACATTGGCTATCAATGATTTAACTAAATTCATCAATTATTTAAATCTTTATTAAATATAATATTAGAATTAAATAGTGGTCCATGGAGAGAGCATTGACAGCAATTTATTCCATAACCTCGTGATTGCTATTAAGTATTGTAGCTATTTGGCAAATATTTTGATTGTGTTAAATACGTTGTTACATTTTGAGATTCCAAAATTTGCAGCTGCATTAGCTTTTACTTGAATCTGGTCGTGAATTGTGTAAAATCGCCGACGATATTTGCAATCATTCCATTAAATAAAGGTGTATGACTTTCATCTATAGTAGATTTAACAGCTTTTTGCCATATGACCTACCTGGTTAATTTGTAGCATTTAAAGCTTATTAAAAGAAACTGATATCTGTAACATTTCTTCAATATAAACTATTTACAATCATAAACAATAACATTTATTTAATGCTTGTAGTTTCATTTAAATTGCTATAAATGCATTTGGCCATTGTTAAAAATGTCAATGAATAATATAGCATGCTTTATCCAGTACACTTAAAACTGAATGATTATTTTAACATAAGACTAAGGAGTGAACTTTTGATTTCTGCGTATTTCTTTTCAAAATATTGAAACAGATTTTGTTTTTGTACCTGCAAGAATGTGTATAGCCTGTATTCAGGGGCGTAGCTTCATATAAGCACGGTTGGCACGTGCCTATACATGTTTTTAGGAAATCGCAATATATGCAATAAAAATGTCAAAAACCACTAGAAATCGGACAGCTAGTGTGTGAAGGTGTAAGGGGTTAACTATAGATATTCTTACACCTGATTATGAAAATAGTAGCCACTTGAAACCATGACGCAGAATTCTACTTCATTTTTGCCCTTATTAAAGTGTAACCCTAAAACATATCATTTGCTATCAATTTATTTAGTTATAAAACGGGAAATTCAAGGTTAATATTAATGATAACAAGGACCCTAAAAACAAATGAAATGAAACGATTATTCAGGTAGATATTCCATCGATATGTTCGAACTAGCACCAATGTCATTAAAGACTTAACAGTGAGTCTAAATCAGCATTGGCGTCATTGGTCGTCCTTACATTCAACATTATATTAAATGTTCTCCAAGCTGTCAATCAAGAATTGGACATTTTAATATTTCCATTTACATTATTTTTTTACCATTATAATGTTGGATAAATATGGTTACATTTAGAAATTGCATGACATTGTTATGATTTTTCCCTATCCTATGACGTATTCCAGGATTTTCCCATTCTGTATGGTTATATTGTGATGTACTTATTTATTTATCGTGACGAAATATTAATGATTGATTGGATATTTAGCGTCATTTAATGCCATCGAGGGCTAACAGACGATCAGTTAACATAACCACTGTTTTCTGGAATCCTGAAAGGTTAACCATCACTCGAGAAAACTTCATTTCCGCAAGTAACTGATAACCTTCCCATTTCAATCAGCGGTGAGAGACGAATGATAATGAGACACTATGTCGGATATCAATCATCACGGATACTGTTGCCGGGCAAGGATTCGAACCCACTACCCCTGGATTGAAAGTCATACGCGTAACCAACTGAGCTAATCGGGCCCGGCGACGAAGAATTTATTACATAAAACACTCATTTTGTATCAGGTGAAAACATTTTGTAAAACAGAGGGTTATGTAATTTAATGAAAACATAGTTACAAGATAATGATATTGATATTGCTACATTCAGTGATATGGTATCCCTGCTCTATTAAAGACTATTATTGTATAATATAAAGAATAGTTATTTTTGTCATTTATTTTGCATTTCATAGTTCTGTTATGTTTTATAATAGGTGTATATATATTGGATTTTTTTATATTCCTTTTCTTCATAGTTTCAGTGCATAAACATTGTTCATAGATTTATTTCATGTTTCAAAGTCTGGGAGTTTGAGATAAAAAAAGTTCATGCCAGGTTATCAAATATTTAACACTTGTTCAAAAACTGCTAGAGGAAAGTTAATTAACTTTCATACTTCATCCCAATGACAATTTCCCTTCAAACTTCTAGCCTTTATAGCAATTAAGGACCCCTTGCAGATAAAGTAGACTCTGTGGCCACCTTTATGATTTTCACGTGATTGTAGTGAGGTATGTCACGTGTCTAAGCAATTAATTGGTAATTTAATTATATATGCAAAAAATCATTGGGATACAAAAATGTAAGAATGGAATAGAGTGGGTTGAGTTCTGATATCCAACCTGAGTAACCAAATCAAGGAATTAAATAATCGTCTGCATCCTAGCCACTCTTGAATTGTGTATAAATAAGGCAGGTTGGAATAATAAAATAACTATAATACATTCTGTTTCCAGGTTCTCTTTAAAGTCCTGAAGTATGACGGAAAGAGTGGCCCGACCCCATACCTCTCCGAGCGAGTAAATTCCCCATATAAGAGCATGAACACAATATTGGTATTTCTTTTTATTGAAATGTATACCTTTACATATATTGATAATAGTATTTCCAACCTTTTGCTAGTGCTATGTTCACTAACCATACAACCTTTACAATCGCTGATGATGGTACTTTCTATTAGTTGATAGTGAAATATGATATTAAATAGTGTTAGCTATGCATCCTTTAATAGTGCTTCCATCACATTTACTGATATTTTCATCAAATTCTTTGAATGTGTCACCTACACAATTTTCAACTTTATAGAAAGTAATGAAAGCTGATGTCCTCAAAAACCAAGATTGCACGTTCCTCTTAATTATGTTCTTGATTTGTTCCTCTGCTTGTTTCATTTCGAAGATAATCTATTCAAAATGACGGTCACAGGAGACATTCTATGGGACATTGCGACATGAATTATTCACGACAATACATCGCATACAAAGGAACATACATGGTTATATTGTTAGGGGATGATATAGTTTGGTATGCAATGCCCGATGAACATTTTAGAAGCATCGACGGACATTTGTTGAAAAATACGAATATTTATCACAGCTGTCATAGCACTTTTTCTATATGCCGGTAACAGTTAATAATGATATCTGCTTATCAATAATTTACTACTTCTATTGAGAAACCTCTTCAATATTGACTAGGGTACAAGGATTTTCAGGCAGCGATTTGTTTTTGCCACCAAACTTGATTAAATCATATAGATGTTTTTTGCAGCTATTTGATTCCTCAAAAGAGTGTTCTGTATAATTGGTTTCCTCAATGCAAAGAAAATTACGAAAAATCTTTGTTTATGTGTATCAAATGAGAGGATGCCATTAAAAAACATAAATAAATCGTGAAAATTATTCCGTTTCTAGCTAAAACTATCCAAGATAATGTTAACAAACAAGCGATTCCAGGAAATATATTCGCATAAATTTATATAATTAAAATCACTCCATTATGACATTAGCCAACAAGCGATTCGTGGAAATATATTCGCCAAATATTTATATCAGTAACACTCCTCCACGAAGACGTTATTCCATACTATGTCTGGAAGAAAAGATACCAAATACATCTATTAATTCCAGAGTTAACTGCGATAGTTTGTCGAACTGTTCTTTTAATTGGTTTAAACTTATTTATTTCACTTCGATTGCGAAACAAGTTCTAACCACTTGCAATTCACGCTCGAAGTCTTTCTGGTTAGAACCAGTACTAAGCATATGTGGGAAAGTGTCTTGCTCAAGGACACCACACATAGACGTGGTGGCAGATCGAAACCTTCCGATCATGGGTTCGGTGCTTTACCACTGGACCACGCGTTCTTTTAATTCTCTGTCAAGAAGCTTAATTTTGTATATTTGTTTCTCAAATTTCAATTCTACGAAACAATCTTAAATTTTACACCTAAGTTATATAAAGTGTGGCATTAAACATTATCGAAATAAGAATTACATGCATTTATTGTTTTTCTGTATGTACTAGGGCTGTGCATTGGCATTTTTTTCATCTGCGATGCGTATCGCCATATTTCACTTTCAAAACGATACATATCACGACACGTATTGCGTGTGAAAATAAAAGGCGATGCGTATTGCAATATTTAAGTGGCGATGAAATGCGCATCACGATCCTGACTTTTAAATTGTGTAATATGCAATCACTATGGTTGTTTTAATAGTTACGCTCGCGACTAACTTTAAAGTATCTTTATTAACAGAAAACTTATTACACTGCAATACTGTGAAAATGATGAAATAAACAAAGTGGGAAGATGGGGAGATGACAATGCTGTCCGTAATATTTGTCACATATTTAGCCAGTTGATATCAGAAAAATTGTCTTGCTTTTTAAAAAACCCGTTCATTTTATGTTTTTTAATTTTTATTAGCTCTTTATGTTTTATCAAGAATAGAATTGCGAAACACGATATCTGACAATTGTATCGGCCCATCGTAGGTCTAAAGAATGCATTGCATCGCGATGTATTGGCAGTTTTATTTAAAACCCGATACACACATCGGCGGAAAGGTGAATCGTGATCTGTGGATGCATCGGTGAATCGTTACACCTCTATGTGTTATAGTTGTACCACAAGGACTTATCTGTTAATGTATTGTTTACTAATATAATAATCCTAACCAATGTGAGCAAATGTTCTGCGTCATAGACGATCTAGGTTCTCTTTACTCAATTTATTCATACACACTTATTTAATCATTATGTACCAACAAAAGAGTAAATTGTATTGAACTAGTATATTTGGGGAGTGTGCGACTCTTTTGGCGATTTGAGTCTGAGCCTTAAAATAACATTTCTGAGCGTTCAACGAACCATATGCTCCACAAAATATGGTCTATTATTTTTAAGGTACTAACCTATCATGTTCATCTTAAAAACTGAAGACGGGCCTTAAAATGAATTTGATCTTAACCATATAATCGTCTTGTTAAAACAGGTGTCTGCTACATGTTTCTAATAAACAATGATTTCAAAACATTTCTTTTAAACAAATGCAAATGTGTATTTGAAATTCACATTTACATAAGGCTCGGATAACTGTCATTCGATTTAAAATCAAACAAGTTCATTGGTCACAGTAAAATGAAAAGAAATAAAACCAGTATATCTGATGTTGTATTGAGAAACATAGAGCTATTACTGCAACATAAATAGAGTTAGCAACGTATCAATATATTAGTGTATATATAATTCAAATCTATTTACATTCATAAACAATAACATTTATTTAATGAAACTACACATCAACATATATATAAATGCTCTGACATAAAACAAAAAAAAAGTGTATCGATACTGAAATAACAATTCGGTCGTACCAGAGGTGCTACGTTATATTATGTATCCAACGGTCACCTCAAATATTAACGCAACAACCAATTAGAATGTAAGAATTTTATATAGTGTGTTATAACAGGTTTAAATTATCCACCATCGTAGTTTCAACTTTTCAACATCGTAGCTTCGACTTTCCACTATCGTAGTTTCAACTTTTCATCATCGTAGTATCGACTTTCCACCATCGTAGTTTCAACTTTTCAACATCGTAACTTCGACTTTCCACCATCGTAGTTTCAACTTTTCAACATCGTAGTATCGACTTTCCACTATCGTAGTTTCAACTTTTCATCATTGTAGTATCGACTTTCCACCATCGTAGTTTCAACTTTTTATCATCGTAGTATCGACTTCCCACCATCGTAGTTTCATCTTTTCAACATCGTAGCTTCGACTTTCCACCATCGTAGTTTCAACTTTTCATCTTCGTTGTATCAACTTTCTTCCATCGAAGTTTCAACTTTTCATCATCGTAGTATCGACTTTCCACCATCGTAGTTTCAACTTTTCAACATCGTAGCTTCGACTTTCCACCATCGTAGTTTCAATTTTTCACCATTGTAGTATCGACTTTCCACTATGATCGTAGTTTCAACTTTTCATCATCGTAGCATCGACTTTCCTCAATCGTAGTTTCAACTTTTCATCATCGTAGTATCGACTTTCCACCACCGTAGTTTCAACTTTTCAACATCGTAGTATCGACTTTCCACCATCGTAGTTTCAACTTTTCAACATCGTAGTATCGACTTTCCACTATCGTAGTTTCAACTTTTCAACATCGTAACTTCGACTTTCCACTATCGTAGTTTCAACTTTTCAACATCGTAGTATCGACTTTCCACCATCGTAGTTTCAACTTTTCAACATCGTAGTATCGACTTTCAACCATCGTAGTTTCATCTTTTCAACATTGTAGTATCGACTTTCCACTATCGTAGTTTCAACTTTTCAACATCGTAGCTTCGACTTTCCACCATCGTAGTTTCAACTTTTCATCATCGTAGTATCGACTTTCCACTATCGTAGTTTCAACTTTTCAACATCGTAGTATCGACTTTCCACCATCGTAGTTTCTACTTTTTTTCTTGTTTTGACCAGGTGAGCGGCGGTTTAATTAGTAAAACATATCCGGAAGTCTCGATGAACACACAACGAGTAAACAACGAAAAAATAAAAAAAATATTATTAATAAAAATATAATAATAAAAAAAAAGTGCAATTATAAAATAATGCATGCCTATTAAAAGTAGCATCGTCCTCAATATAATACAACCGTGAAAATGTCAATATTACTAGTTGGGTCATGTGAGCGGCGGTATAATTATCCTGTGTTTGTATTTTTATGCGAGTTTTTTAATTGGTGTTCGTTTTTTCTTTACTACAGAAATCCAATCTATTCTTATAAATCCATATTGGATTCCTGACTTTGTTACAATGCCCCGATGCCCCAGCGCGACAGCGTACTGTGGACTTGGGATTTCCCACTTACTGTCATTTATTTATTCGGGCTTAGACTTTATCTATAAATGCAAATCCAAACGCTCCCTTACAACCTAAAGCAAGATAAAGATTTTCACTAAAACCAAACCTCCCACAATATTAAGCATTAAAATATAGAGCCTGGAAACGAAACCATGATCTGGTGTGAAATGTTGAATGCTTTATTTACTGTAATACCATTACGCTTCCTGCGTATTCTAACAATTAACACCAAATCAATTAAACAAAGCCGGCAAAAGAACAATCAATGCTATTGTAAAAAGGGAATAATTACTGTTTTATCGGATATCAAGACAATTTATAATTTCCCCTTGTAGAAAATCAATGTGCTCGATGAACAGTGAAAATTAATTAAATTAATGTTCCTGTTTCGTCGGTCATAAATACAAGCTATATTTTTCTTGAATATCTAATAAAGCATAAGATATGCTTCAAGCTTTATTTGCATTGTTTGTTCTTCTACTTATTCATCAATCTATATTCATTTATCATTAATAGGCGTGCTTTAAAGCATAAGCTATCCACGAATGATTAACAAACTAATATCCCATTTAACTTTACTTAAATATGCAATATATTATGATTTCTGTTCAATATAAACCTCTCTGCGGCTTTGGTAAAAAAAAAGTTATATTGATATTTTACTGAATTATTGGTAGGTGTTTTCAGAATATTGGTAACGGGTAAATTAAATATGTAAATTGTCTGTATGACGTAACAGGATATTTCATTCGCGCATGCGCAAAATAATATCAACACTTTCAGAAACTGTAAAGTCCCGTGTAAATATTTTCTATACGCAATTTATGACTTTTAGATGCACGTGACATTTTATAATTCAACGAGAGCATATAGATATATTGTTAACTATCTAAATGCAGAGCAAATATTGTGTTTTGCTTTGTTGTCATACGAGAACTGAAGTTAAGAAACGGACGTCTACTGTACGTCTTTTATTGTTTCTTATTTGTGTTCGAAGCCAGTGCGCTATCCATTTACATGTGCCTTTGACGTATTTTATTGCATATCCACCGAGATGAAAAGAACGTCAGATGTCCACACAAATATCATGTAATAAAAAAGCTGTCCATCCACGCATTGTTTTATTAGGCTAAAAGCCGGTAAACAGAGAGGGAATTGTTGGAGGTTTCGTACCACTACAATTTCGTACCGGGTGGTTTCACCGCTTTACTAAGTAACAGCTCATTAATAGAAGCATTGTTATAACTGTTCAATCATCCGTTGAAGCTTATACTTGTCATATAGAACTTTACATTGTCAACATGAGATCAATTTTATTGCCCCAATTTTATTATATCTCTGTGTACCCAACCTTTTTGTGTGTTGCAATTATATATGTACATGCACTTATTTTCTGGTTCAAAAGTTTATATCTACGAAAGCAAATCTAGTATTGAAAGATGCAACATTTTATAACTAGAAATAATGACATCGTATTATATTCTATTTCATTTTTCAACTAGGAAGAGGAACTGTAACACTGGGCCAAGTGATGATTAAACACCAATACTGTTTTCTGTGGTGATGCAGTGCTCTGACATATCTGTATGCTGTACAGAACTGACCTGTTCCCAATATATTCAGCTTCAAAAAATGAAAATGACAAGTGTAAAAGGCATGTCAGTTATTGACAGTGACTGACTTTGGAAGCATTAGTGACTAGGTATTTGTGTGAAAATATCATGGACAGATCCTGAGTTTGTGTGAAGAATAGCATGGACAAATCCTCAATCTACAGGGAGGGACATATGCTGGTTTGCTTTTTCTTCTAGTAAAGTGCATCACCATATAATTGTCATCCTCGCACTATAGTTCAAAACTTTGGATACAAATAAATACAGGTTATATCATCGCTACCGACATTCTATCGAGAGAGCAGCCTCTAAACCCAGACTTTAATACGTTGAGGGAAAGGGTGTTGACATTGAAATGATTTTATTTCCATAAGACTGAACGAAGGAAACAGAATAAATGATGACTGTTAAATGTTACTGTGGATGATTTTGAGCTTGTGGAGGCCACAGGCTCAAGAGCTTTTCTGATCACTCAGTGACCGTTTGTCATTATCTCTTTACTTGTAACCAAAGAAAACACACACCTGTTTCTGTACTACATAAAACGATCTTGTAACACAAGTGCTTGTTAATTATCTAATTTATTATGTGTCGAGCGTCATATTACTTTTGTCATTTAATAAATTACATTGTGGTGGGACTGGAACATTTACAATGACAAATAAGTGATCTCAACAATGATTTGAACCCACATCTACTTTGTGCAACGCTCAACCGATGTTACCACAAAAGCTAGCTTTGTGGCGAGACAGTTGTTAATTATAAATCAATATAAAAGATTGTTCAATTCAAGTTCCATTTTATCATATAACTCAGATAAATGTTACATTTTAAATTTTTTTCATATCACCTCTTGAACATAAAGTGTTCTAGTGGTAGAGCATCTGCTTCACATACGGAAGGTCATCGTTTCGATCCCTGACCGCGTTGTAACAAATTTGTAACAAACATTGATTTTCATAAAAATGAAACTAGATCTGTCAGTTTATCGAAAAAAGTAGGATAAGATGTCATGCAATGTAACAGCACTTTGAATACAGTCTGGAGTAGACATTGCGATGACTGAAATATTGTAGAAAGCACCGCTAACTACCGTGCAATAACATCAGATCACCAGTCAGTGTTTTATGTAATTCCACCAAATAACGCCATTTTACCATGACAAATCAATGTCAGTTATGTGTTCGGGTAAGTCGGAAAGTTGCTCAGTATTTAGGTACGAGTGCAGAGTTATTCAAATCAGAAACCTGCATTATAATTGACCATGCCCTCGGTATCAATATAAAGATTTATTTGAGAAGACGGGTCCGATTAGCTTAGTTGGTAGAGCATCCGACTATCAATCCAGGGGTCGTGAGTTCAAATACCCACTCTGCAAAAGTCTCCTTGATGATTGATGTACGACATTGCATCTCATTATCATTTGTCTCTCTCAGCTGATTCAAGTGACAAAGTTATCGGTTACTTGTGGACATAGGGTGAGCTCCAGTACTGGTTAATCTTTCAGGATCCAAGGAAAAAGTGGTTAGGATAACTGATCGTCTGTTAGCCCTCGATGGCATAAAAACCCCACTAAATATTCAACCAATCATTTTTTTAAACTCTTTCCTTTCTAAAACTAACGAGACACCTAAGTTTATGTTAATAGTTTTGTATATATGAAGTTTCAGATAAAGTGTATTTAGATGTTTATTCATATGAACAGTTAAGAGAGTGATTAGATGACATGGATCAGATTGATTCCAAGATTGATGTGTATACCTTTAAAAATGAGTTCACTAGTTTAGCTTGTACTTATAAGAATGGCTTTATCATATATGCTATAGTGTTACCTTCATCAGCGTCAGTTACCAGCAATACTTGACAAAACTATAGGATTCTTATGTACACCAAAGCTCCTTCATAAAAAAGAATAATTTCAATTCTGAATAATTTAGATAATTTAATTTTTTTTTACTTGAGACATGATTTGTACTTTGAACACACACTCTAGTTTAAAGCAATGATGTATATAGAAGAATAGGAAACTGGCGTCTGCTGACTAATTGTTGATAAAATAGCAAGCAGATTATTTGGCAAATTAATCATTCAGACTTCATAGACTACTGCTTTCTTGTACATAAATGGTTTTTCTTTAATTGCAGTATACACTTTTTGTTATCAGAAATACATCACTAATTTTAAACACAAATTGTTGTGAATTGTCTTGTTTTGTTTAAAATTTCATTCTGCAGCGTAAGGCCATTAATAATTCACAAGATAGTGTGTGAATACGCAAGCTTTTACAAAACCCCAATCACTTGCTTTTCCATCTCAGTATAATTCTTTGGTTAGGGATATAAAAAAAAAGAAAAAAAAGAAATATAGTTATATAATTATCAGTGTGTCTTCATGATTTTGATAAAATAAAAATGATAATACTTTAAAGATCAAGACGTGTTATTCAAAGCATGGTTCAAGTCTTAGTCTTCTACATTCAGTATATCACAACTTTCAATGGATCATATGTAAATAATAATTGTTTTTTAAACAGAATTACGCCATAACTTATTCTGCCAAACAGAAACTTTTCAATTATTCCTGAAAGCTATTTGTAAGATTATTACTGGTCACACTTGAACAGTCAAATTTATAATTACTTAGCTCACAATTTATTTAATTGTATGCTCATTCCTTTAAAGCAGTTCAATGATGTCCATACCGTCCGTCTATCTTACACACACAAAGACCATGTTCCTCAAATGTTAGTTTACAACTCACTCAAGAGGCGATGTTATGTTGTTTGAATATAGCCTTTGGAAGCATGTGATTGTATTTTAGTAATTGTCCACGATACGTCATTGGTTATCAATTGCAATTACTGCAGTAGATTTCAAGTCATTTTCCTGGAGGCCTTTACAGTAGGATGTCCTTAATTTTGGAATGTAACAGCACTGTTTGCTTTTAATTAACACTGTAACTGGCTAGAAGACTGGCACCTTGGAATATCACCTACGGTATCTGAAAGTGTTAAGATAAAATGCGTTTTTCAACAAAAAGACATAATAAATAAAAAATATAATTAGTAATGACTATGCACCTTATGTAAGTGTATTTAGGACACACACATATTTTAAGCTCGCCGGGACGAAGTTAAAGGGGACCTATTGCCATGACCCCGGCGTCGTCGTCGGCGTCTGTACACACCCAGGTTAAACATTTGCGTTTAAGTTTAAGATATCTATGCAACCATTCATTTGATGTGAGTGATATTTTGCATGTGTGTTCACCATCATCAATATAACTCTGGATTGCATTTTGGCACAGTTATTGCCCTTTTTGAATTTAGACACCCAGAGGCGAGCTTTGTTGTCCTCTGACAACTGTACTTGACAAGATATTGAGTTAAGAAGAGTTCTTCAATTATTATCTCAAGTGCTCCACTTGTTATATCCGGCCCTCACCTTATTTTATCTCAATTTTGACGTATACCAAGTTATTTATTATGTTGAGCCCTTGTCGTATTATCTCCACTTGATATCTAAACATTTTGAATGATCTCGATATCTCGAATTATTATCTTTAGACTTCGACTTACGGTCTTGGGCTCTCAGCTTATAATTTATTATTTCAAGCTCTCGACTTATTATCTTGAGCGTTAGACTTGCAATGTCATTTTATTTTTACTTATTACTTCAAGATTGTACTTATTTCAATTATCACACTGTTACCACTTGATATGGAGTAATTATGATGAGCTCCTGACTTATTATTTCAAACTCCTCACTTAATACGTCGAGGGCTCAAAATAGTATATCTTGCCATTACAACATATGTCTATTTAATATGTACACTACCACATAATCATTATTATGTACATATTATGTTGAGCACTTGAGATAACTAATTTAGATAATAAGTTGAGCTTTCAACATCTTTAAATTCTTAACATACCATGGTACCTTAGCATCATTTTTTTTTAGAATTATCTTTTATAGAACAAATCATGACCGGTTCTCTTTATATATTTAGATTGTGCTTCATGACTTATAATAAACTGCAATAGTGGACAAATTAAAATGTGTCTCGCATGCGAAATGTCATTGGTTCAAACCCAGGCCGAATTATAGCAAAGACTAAAAAATAAGAGTAATAAATGCTGATGGGGTATCATGATGTATGTCTGCATCATGATACTACAGTGTGGCAACGCTAACAAGCAGACCATTGTAATATCATTGATACAATACAATTTTATGGCTTATGTGTAGGAAAAATCACATATTCTTCATGTCCGTATCCTGGATGAAACAATGATTGAGTGTTGTTTTTGAGGCCATCAGGTTTGGCCTGGGATCATAACCGTTGACAATCTAGTAAATGCATTACTGGCCGCCCAAAGAAATAATTGACCGAAAACCGAACAGCATAGATTGTGAACATATTGCAACAGTATTTTGATGTGTCCGCACACAAAAAGCAAAATTATCCAAATATATATAACAAGATATGGTAGCAAGGTTTTATTCAGTCTGATTACTTTTACAGTGTGCATGCCTGTAGTTATTATTTGGTCTTCATGTAACTTACATTGTAAGACATGATTATGAATGAACCAAATTGGATACATGCTATTTGTAACAGAGTTATGACCCTTGAATTGTCAAAACTCTAACATTTATCCATGTATATGGGAGTTTACTCAATACAATATTGAACTCAATTATCTCTTTCCATTATGTGATGATGGTCATAGAGTAAATAGAGTCTAATATTGAAAAAATCCTAAAAAATTTAGAATAAAATAACTTTATTTTCATCATACAACCAGGATCATGTCTAGTCAGCTCAGACGGTAGTCCGCCTGAATATCAATCCAGGGGTCATGAGTTTCAATCCCCATGTGATAATTAATTGTCTAATTAACTTATTGTCATTCATCTCCCACTTGCAGAGACGGGCTCGCCTGAGTACTGATTTACCAGCCGGGTCCGATTAGTTCAGCTGGTTGTGCGTCTGACTATCAATTCAGGGGTCGTGAGTTCTAATTCAAGCCCGGTAATAGTCTCCATGATGATTGATATACGACATTGTGTCTTGTTATTATTCATATATCACCGCTGATTCCAGTGGGAAAGTTATCAGGTACTTGCAGAAATGGGATTTACACTAGTACTGATTAACTTTCCAGGAATCCAGGAAACAGTGGTTAGGTAAACAGTGTAAGCCCTCGATAGCATAAAAATGACACTTAATATGCAATCAATCAAAACTGATTAACCTTTCAGGATAACAGGAAATAATGATAAGGTGTTAATAATTTACATAAATTCAAAAAAAAAATTTACATCAGTGTTTTAATTTCATGTATTTGCACTTCTATAGCCTCATGTCATTTTAGTTTGACACATTTCAATTTTAGTTTAACACATTTCATCCAGTCGGGTGATCGAAATATGGCTAGGCCATTTTTGTGTCTGACACTGTGATCTAGTGTGAATACATCTGGGGTTATTTTTGGTAGATAATTATTTGAACTTTATACAAGCAATGAGTGTCGACATTCTTTTGTACTGATCTATCTTAAGGCGATTCTAAGTGATCGAAAACAGGTAACTTATTTAAATCATAATAATTTAAAAAAACAACATCTATACGTTTTCGTGTGTAGCGTACTGCATACCTGTCATGTCACGACGAACTCTTTCAGACTGCTGAGCTTCACGCTCATTTCACATATAACACAGGCTATTACATTGTTCCAAACAGTTATACCGAGCTGAAGTCGTTCTTCAATTGATAAATTCCCTCGTGTAAAAATGTAAACAGCATTTAAACAGGAAAATGGAAACGGAAGTTACGCATGCGCACTCTTGCATAATCAATCCGAGGCTTAATGGGAATCCTCGGCGATTTAAAAATATTTAATAAAGCGTTTGTCACGCTTTATAATTTGGGCATCTTTTTTTACAATTCTAAAGCGTTTGGGATCGTGTTTATATGCACACATACAGCTCATTGATCATATTTTTGTATAAAAAATGTGCTCATAACTTAATTGAAATACTTGATTGAAAGATTAAAACATGGATGTGTTGCTTTAAAGATACAACAATACAATCATATTTTGATATGCTTAGCAGGATACAGCACGCCCCCGCAGTAATGTTTCTTCTACAATCGCCTTAAATTGAAAACACGAAAAAGAAAAATGCGCATATATAGACTGAGCACAAGTTTAAACATGAACCATGGCTAAATCGTATAAATAGTTAGTCGCGTTACATCCATATTTACATGTAGTTTCAAATCAAAGCTAACAAAAACACAATTAAACATGGCATTTTATACTTACATTTTCAGAAAACAACCATAAAATACATTTATGTCATGTAAACATTATAGTTAGTTTGCAATGTTCCTATCCGATTACAAAAAAAAAACTGTTATGGTGGGAAATTATTTTGTTAAATTAGATTGGTTGGGAGTTTTCTATGACATCAAATTGAACATTGATTTTCTCAATATATTTATTCGCTCATAATGGTTAATACACAATGTTTATTACAAAATAACAGTAACGATAACAGTTTCACTTCACAACAAATGACAGTAATGATAACAATTTTAGTTTCACAACAAATAACAGTAATGATAACAATTCTCACTTCACACCAATTGACAGTAATGATAACAATTCTTACTTCACACCAAATGACGGTAGCGATAATAATTCTCACTTCACACCAAATAACAGTAACGATAACAATTCTCACTTCACACCAAATGACAGTAATGATAACAATTCTCACTCCACACCAAATGACAGTAATGATAACAAGTCTCACTTCACACCAAGTGACAGTTATGATAACAATTCTCACTACACTCCAAATGACATTATTGATAACAATTCTCACTCCACACCAAATGACAGTAATGATAACAATTCTCACTTTACACAAAATGACGGTAACGATAACAATTCTCACTTCACACCAAATGACAGTAACGATAACAATTTTCACTACACACCAAATGACAGTAATGATAACAATTCTCACTCCACACCAAATGACAGTTATTATAATAATTCTCCCTTCACACCAAATGACAGTAACGATAACAATTCTTACCTCACACAAAATGACAGTAACGATAACAGTTCTAACTTCACATCAAATGACAGTAACGAAAACAGTTCTCACTTCACATCAAATGACAGTAATGATAACAGTTTCACTTCACACTTAATGACAATAACGATAATAATTCTCCTTTCAGATCAAATGACAGTAATGATATTAATTATCACTTCACATCAAATGACAGTAATGATAACAATTCTCAGTTCACCAAATAATAGTAGCGATAACAATTTTCACTTCATTACCAAATGACAGAAACGATAACAAATCTTATTTCACACAAAATGACATTAATGATGACATTTCTCATGACACACCAAATGACAGTAACGATAACAATTCTCACTTTACACCAAATTACGGTAAGATTACAATTCTCACTTCACACCAAATGACAGTAATTATAGCAATTCTCACTCCATACCAAATGACAGTAACGATAACAATTCTCACTTCACACCAAAAGACAGTAACGATAACACTTCTCACTTCACATCAAATGACAGTAATGATAACAGTTCTCACTTCACCAAATGACAGTAAAGATAACAATTGTCACTTTGCATCAAATTACGGTAACGATAACACTTCTTACTTCCGCCAAATGACAGTAACGATAACAATTCTCACTTTACACCAAATTACGATAACGATAATAATTCTCAATTCACACCAAATGACAGTAATAATAGCACTTCTCATTTCACACCAAATGACAGTAACGATAACAATTGTCACTTCACACCAAATGACAGTAACGATATCAGTTCTCACTTCACACCAAATTGGTTTAACGATAACAGGTCTCACTTCACACCAAACTGGTTTTACGATAACAGGTCTCACTTCACACCAAATGACAGTAACGATAACAGTTCTCACTTCACACCAAATGACAGTGACGATAACAGTTTTCACTTCACACCAAATGACAGTAACGATAACAGTTTTTACTTCACACCAAATGACAGTTATGATAACAGTTTTCACATCACACTTTATGACAGTAACGATAACAGTTCTCGCTTTGCACCAAATAACGGTAATGATAACACTTCTCACTTCACACCAAATGACAGTAATGATAACAGTTCTCACTTCACACCAAATGACAGTTACGATAACACTTCTCACTTCACACCAAATGACAGTAACGATAACAGTTCTCACTTCACACCAAATGACAGTAACGATAACAGTTCTCACTTCACACCAAATGACAGTAATGATAACACTTCTCACTTCACATAAAATGACAGTAATGATAACAGTTCTCACTTCACACCAAATGACAATAATGATAACAGTTCTCACTTCACACCAAATGACAGTAATGATAACACTTCTCATTTCACACGAAATGACAGTAATGATGACAGTTCTCACTTCACACCAAATGACAGTAATGATAACAGTTCTCGCTTCACACCAAATGACAGTTATGATAACAGTTCTCACTTCACACCAAATGACAGTAACGATAACAGTTCTCACTTCACACCAAATGACAGTTATGATAACAGTTCTCACTTCACACCAAATGACAGTTATGATAACAGTTCTCACTTCACACTTTATGTATCACAGTGATGATATTAATTCTATCCACTTTGCTTTCTAAAATGAAATTATGATATAAGTTGTGTCCACTTGTCTAAGTTTTGATACACTTAATTCGAAAATTGGTAAGATCGCCAAACTTTCCTTATTAATATCCGTGTCTACTAAAGTTGTCCTGTATGTAATATGATGAATATTAACATCACAATGCACTTTCTATGATTGGTGTAAATAAGATCATACAACTCTTAAAATGTAGCTAGAACTTCCATTCTCTATCACATACATATACTATATATGTCTCTTATATGATCTGCATTATCATCTCTTATATTATCTCCCATATTATCTTTTATATATTCTTTTTTGCTTCGACAACACTTTGTTTTACATGTGAAAGTGCTAGATTTCGTGGGAGGGATAGCCAGCGTTCAAATCAGAATGAATATTACCATATTCAACTCCGAATATCAATTCATTTGTGATATAATGGAAAAAGCTTTTTTAGCATCTGGTTTGACCTTCTGTAAATCACATGTCTATATTATGTTAATATTGAGGGTGTTTCTCTGTTTATTAAGTAAACAGCCATTCCACATACAAGTTTGATGTGTGCGCTTCAATAAGATATATAGCGATTTAGGTGCAGTACAACCAGACCAGTAAATTAATAGCATCTTTTAACATTTACACAAATTCGATAAAATATATAACTGTAAACTTACGCAATTTATTAATAAAATGCTTCATAATTAAAGAATGTAGAAATAATTTAATACATTTAAAATCTATATTTCTTAATATTTCGATTGATTTCCATTTTGTATTAGTTAACAGTAAACATTATGAAAGAAGTACGTTTTTGATAATGTAAATATTAATTTGCATTATATAATACACTGTATAATTAAACAAAACTATGCAATGGATAAACACATTAGGCGTCCGCCTCGGAAGTGGGAGGTCGAAGGTTCGAATTCCGGTGGAAGCACCTGGATTGTTTCTGATGCGTCCGGTTGCTTGCCCAGCAGCTAGTTAAATTGAAAGGTATCGAATGTCTAACAGCCTGACGCCCGGTAATGATAGCTTTCGGGAAGTAACTGTGTACAACATAGAGGTGTCTCATAAGCCCAGTGAGGCAGGTCCTTTCAAAAGGGGTGACACTATAATAAACAAACACTTTACTTTACCTATCGGTATGTATTTTTTTTACGATTTTCGCCGTGTTTTCTTTTATAAAGCGGTGAATATTTATTGAGAATTATGTTTAATACAATTTTTAAATTTCTTGTTCTATTTCTGCAATAAAATTATAAGTTTTAAACAGACAAAACGCAAATTGTACTCCTTTTATATCTAATCATTTCATCTCAGTTGATATAAACGCGGGTTTAAAAATAGCAGACTTTGAACATTCATGCCTGATAAATTTTACTTCATTTGTTTTATTGTAGTGAATTATTCATTTATATAACTTACAAATAATGAAATATTATACTAGTAAATGTAATAAAGTCATGTAGAAATATTTATAACATTGTAGTTAAATTACATTTACGGCAAATTTGAAATAATATCATAATTACATATCGAGGCAAACACATGACTCGTGTTTTGTGGCATTTTGCAAGCCGTAATTATATCTGCTTTCAATAGCATTGGTTAAGTAGTTCATTAAAATAGGATGTTACAATTATTACTCGACGTTGTTCATAGAAACAACTTGTGTGCGTGACGATTTACAAGTAATCATCGTTATTGATTCTGCACGTTGGATGAAATGTGATTTCATTTCAAAATATATGGCCTTAGCACATGCGAGCATGTATTTTTATTTTCATTAATTACGTGTAAAAATCAATACTCATAAGTACCTGTTATAACGGCAACTTCTTCCAGATGTCGTGATTTTTGCGCTTTTACTCTCACATGTGGTTTGCAATTAATACAGCGCGCTTATATAAGCACGAACTATAACATAAAAAGTGATTGTATAATGCATATGGTGTCATACCTATATGATAATAATTAATATTATACAGTATAGCACAGATATGTATATCTATAATTAACATTATTTAGTATAGCACAGACATGTATATTTTTAGTTGATATTTTATAGTATAGCACAGACATGAATATTTATAATTGATATTAAATAGTATAGCATAGACGTGTACATTTATAATTGATATCATATAGTACAGCACAGACATGTATATTTATAATTGATATTACATAGTATAGCATAGATATGTATATTTTTAATTGATATTATATAGTATAGCACATACATATAGTCAACAATACCAATATTTTATTAATATGACACATTATGTTTAAGATAGAGGACTTGTATGTTATTTTATTAACATATATGTAGTTGTTTTATAAATGTAGTTTCAGTCAATCACTGAACAAGGTATCTAGTTTCAGGTATCTAGTATCAAGTATTAGGTATCTAGTACCAGGTATCAAGTATCTAGTATCAGGTATTTAGTATCAGGTATCTAGTATCAGGTATTTAATATCAGGTATCTAGTATCAGATATCTAGTATCAGGTATCAAGTATCAGGTATCAAGTATCTAGTATCAGGTATCTAGTATCAGGTATATAGTATCAGGTACCTAGTATCATGTATCTAGTATCAGGTATCTAGTATAAGGTATCTAGTATCAAGTATCTAGTATCAGGTATTTAGTATCAGGTATCTAGTATGAGGTATCTAGTATCAGGTATCAAGTATCTAGTATCAGGGATTTAGTATCAGGTATCAAGTATCTAGTATCAGGTATCTAGTATCAGGTATCAAGTATCTAGTATCAAGTATCTAGTATCAGGTATCAAGTATCTAGTATCAGGTATTTAGTATCAGGTATCAAGTATCTAGTATCAAGTATCAGATATCTGGTATCAGGTATCTAGAATCGGATATCAGGTATCTAGTAATATGTATCTAGAATCTAGTATCAGGTATCAAATATCAGGTATCTAGTATCAGGTATCTAGTACCAGGTATCTAGTATCAGGTATCTAGTATCAAGTATCAGGTATCTAGTATCGGGTATCAGGTATCTAGCATCAGATTTCTAGTATCAGATATCTAGTATCAGGTATCAGGTATCTAGTATAAGGTGTATCACATTATCTTGGAACTAAAGAACGGACGGACGTGTATGAGTGTAACAAAATAGTTAGCTTGTTGTGACCCAATTTAGTAGTGTCAGCTAGTACGTGTCCATTATAGTGATATAGGCTATACTTAGGTCAGGTAGCGTGGAATTGTTAAAACGTATTGATAGATCGATAGGAGCAACGTTTTAAAGATATTTTTACATTTTCATTCTTTGATTAAAGAATAAATCATTTTGAAGTTTAGTTCATCAAATTCCATTAAGTATTAAGAAAGTTAGAATAAGTAAACGGATTTATTTGTCAAAATACTAATTTAGGTTTACATTGACCTAATAACGTAAAATCTGTATCGTACGATGTTGAGGGTTCGTTGTTTCTTGATTTACCCGAAATTTACTAAGGTATATGGGCGGTTTTGCTATAAAAGCTGACTCGGTTATGGAATCAATGTCCAGTTAGCAGAATCATTTTTGGGTGTGGTTATGACGAGAAAGATTGAGCATGTTACTGTTCCACTACATAACGGCATATGGGTATGTGAATTTTATATTAGATTGTATTTAAATAATCAGATCTAAGTAAAGTTGTATAAATTGTTCATATGCAGGCCGACGGTAATGTATGTAATTTAATACACATCCACGGTATCGAGAAGAGTTTTGTTAGATTATAGGCCGAGGAATCTGAGAACGTATTTTGAGCTGTTGATATTGTGTTTACGATGAAGCATTGAGATTCACCATGTTGGAATTGATTTATATGTGTAATTAAATTTTGTTCTGATATTCACAAAGTGAATAGATACACAATTGGTCTGTAATTGTTAATATTATCATGAAATGTTTTGTAGAGATTAATTGCTATGTTGAGTTTGACGGAGGGTCGTATATGAGATGTTGTTTAAACTGCCATGAAACTGTAGATAGTAAGAGTTTAATGAAATGTTATCATTTATTGATAAACCTACAATGAAACTGTTAGATGGTAAAGATTGAATGAACTGTTATAATATGTTGATGAATCTACCATGAAACTACTAGATAGGTAGAAATGAATGCACTGTTATTATATAGTGATAAAAATACCATGAAATTGATAGATGGTAAAAATAGACGCCATGTCATTACATATTTGAGTAAATCTGAGTTTATATATATATATATATATTGTAGTCGTTTTTAGACGTAAGCGAGGAATGTGTTCGCTACATTAACGACGCATAGATGTGACAGGAAGTCAGCTGGTGGCAGTACAGTCATAGGACAGCAACCCACATATTCGTCATATGGAAGACTTGACGTTCCTGACGTCGAAATACGATCAATAGTCGGTAAGGGGCGACGTAAAATCATATACTTAGTATAGAGTTCTAGGGGAGACAACCCAGTTATATAGCCACCGCCGCAAGGGACAAGTGATGCTTAATCTAGATATCTGGACGCGGGAAGTATCTAGTGCATTTTTATAAACATTCGAATGATAAAAGCAGTTTGGATCGCGATGTAGGTTACGTACGTGTAGGAGATAGAATTGTGTGAAAAAAAAGAGTTAATACCATCATATTCCTTTTTTTTAAACCAGTTGTGTTTTTTTTTTGTGTTGAGTAATTATCTTTAATTTGTATACATGTATATTGTATACTTGTATATTCGTAATTTTATTCATGTAACACTGTAAATTTTACTTTGTAAATGATTGTATTCTACCCTTGTTAATTGTTGGCCCTTGGTCATTTAGCTACAATGAGATATACATAGTTTCAAATATCATCATATAACATATATGAACATTCGTTGATTAAGGGATGTAGTATCTGTCAAATATTTTTACAATGATTCTAGTATCAAATATGCAAATTTCAGAGACATGTTGTGCCACAAAAAGGACATGTGTGGTTCAACTTCGGTAATTATTAAAACATACACTTTTTGTGTTGATAAGTAAAGATATTCGTGATATAATCTATATTATTATATAGTTTATTATCTATTATTTTCAAAATTATGAGCCAAGAATAAGTATGTTTTGTTACATTTTCAAAACACCTTTTACAAAATAAATGATTTTATTCACCATCAAGAACGTATCTCTCATTATTGATTGATTGTCTATCAAAACTTTTCTAAACTGTCGATACGACATCCAAACCAAAAGTTGACAGAAACCCAAATCATTAAATGAATAGAATATTCAGCCCCACACGTATACAAATATGTGTAGCAACTTTATAAAAATAGACAATCAATCAATGTAATTTGCGTTTATCTATAATTCATCATACACTATTCAGTAGGATAGTATACCAATCGAATCTTCTGACATTATTGATCACTTTCTGTTAGAGCTACTGGCATCACAACCAATAAAGAACAAGTGTAAGTCTAACATATTGCGTATCTATTACCACGTGTAAGATTGGTATTCCCACATTACAGGAATTCCGCAAGAAATATTGCGTTTCTATTACCACGTGTAAGTGTGGTATTTCCACGTTACAGGAATTCCGCCAGAAATATTGCGAATCTATTACCACGTGTAAGTGTGATATTTCCACGTTACAGGAATTCCGCCAGAAATATTGCGAATCTATTACCACGTGTAAGTGTGATATTCCCACATTACAGGAATTCCGCAAGAAATATTGCGTTTCTATCACCATGTGTAAGTGTGGTATTTCCACGTTACAGGAATTCCGCCAGAAATATTGCGTTTCTTCTACCACGTGCAAGAGTGGTATTCCCACATTACAGGAATTTCGCCAGACATATTGCGTTTCTATTACCACGTGTAAGTGTGGTATTCCCACATTACAGGAATTTCGCCAGACATATTGCGTATCTTTAACTACGTTATTTTGATTTTGCCAGAAATTGTTTTTAAGCTAATTGCTACCTTCAATTTCTATTTATACTGATAAAAATCGGCTTGAATAAGCTGTATGTTGTCTAATGACATTCAAAACTGAGCCGCCTCATCTCTGTTCAGTGTATAATACATCGCATTGGTGTCAAATTTACAGTTTTCGATATAATTGTAATAAATCCTCTCATGTCTGTTTATATTATCGATATATATTTGTTAAGTGCCCTTGAATGTCATGAGATACATAGCTGTTGTCAGTTTATATTTCATTTTCTCTCTATTCTGCTATGTTCAGTCTGGCATAAGATATCAACTTAACTAGTAAGACTACTGATCAACACAATCTCTCTACTATAAGACTATTTCATAGGCTAGAAGTTGTTCGGATAAACAAAATCCTTCCCGAAGGATATATATTTTGACAAGAACGATGTTATGGCGATATACGATGTATACAGCTATTCGAAGGGATGGAATATATATTTACAAAATAGTAAAAGTCATTAATTATTTATGTTTTGTCCGTACATAATACATTGAAAAATAAGTAATTCATTCATCATTTATTTTCCCACAATTTCCGTAGCACGTATTAAAAAATTATGGTGGAATTTGTTAATATGTTTCATCATAATTTTGTGATACGCCCCGAAATCAAGTGCATGTTTTTCGAAATACAACTATATAGGTAACAGTCGCACGTTTGACAAACGATATTGAATGTAACAAAACGAGAAAGTTGATTTAGTCGAGGACTTGTTTTACCTGTTGAGGTACCGGAACTGCTGGTCAACGAACGTTTCTGCCTTTATTCTAATATTATACAACGGGTATGATATTGTAGACAATCATTAATTAAAATCGATAATGCTTCACTTCATTCTTTAATAGAAAACACAATTCACATGAAACACAAATGGCCGATTTAATTATTACTGAACAAGGCGGTCGAAACGTCAGCTATGTTCCCCACCGCATTATGTGACGTTGGTGAATTCTGTTTTCACATGAAAGTGATACTTTAGAATTAATTGTGAAGTAAGATGTTGACAAGGGATTTTAAAAACAACAATATTCACACATATTGACATGTGACCCGACCTTCTATAGCTGCCAGTAATCAAATGAGTGTCTTTATAATAAACTAAAAATTCTGACATTATTTAATACAGTTTTCAGAAAACACTTTTGCACGTCTTCGAATGGAAATAAAGTTGGGGTCTTCACTCCCTTCTATGAGGTGAATATTAGACTCAACGTTCATGAAAGCCTTCAATGGGTTTAAAAGATGTAAAGAGGACATGGAATAAAAGTTGATCGTGAACAGCTTATCTTAACTTTACATGAACATGGTTGAAATATCAATTTCTCATGTCACCTCCAGCCAATCAACATCTGACGTGACATGGTTAGAGCTTTGCATGTTGTATTGAGTAGATGAACATCGTACCCAAATATCATGAAACTCAAGTAATTTAGATAAATAAGTAAACACATTCAATATGTTACATTATAGTTAACAGTAACATGTAAATAGATAAATAAAACACCATTAGCCAGTTATGTGGACATCAGACGTTAGTGCAAACTATTTCACGCTCCCTAGAAGCCATTTGACGTTTTATTTTACATCTCCAACTATTGATAGCAAGTCGAATATCCAAATAATAATGGAAGTATCCAGTCACATCTAATTTGTGTCTGCTCAGTTCTGCAATTCCTTTAACATACTTTCAGTTCGAGTTGTCTTCAGAATCAGATGCCATTTTAGACTAAACATGAATATGTGGAATAATTTTATACGATTTGTTGAAATTCCTATCCTGTTGCAAACGGTATTGCTGTTGCTATAATTATGAAATGACAGATGTCCCAATTACGCAAAATGAAATACCCTTTGAAATATTCGTTCGATCTCCGGACGCGCCTGCATATCCATGGCATTATTTTACTCTTAATTATCATTTTCATTACTTTATCAAGTAAAAATCACGTTTGTGTTTTAGTTATTTGAATAAACATGGTCTTATTGGCATATGTCTTATTGCAACATTGTTTCAATTAACTGGAAGTAATCATTCGTTATAAGCAGTAAGGTGCGCAGGAGAAATAAGTGGAAACGTATTTAATTGGATCTCAATCATCTGTTAGTATCTATATGTAATAAAACGTTACCCTTCTTAATTTCAACCCTTCGTATAGCGGAGTATTGCTATATACTTATTTTATAATTTATATCAGTAGCAATATTACTTTATCCTATATAACAATATATTCAACTCTAATTTTTATTTATATATATATATCATCTGACATATAGGTCTGTTTTCGAAGAAATGAGTAATATCGAGTGAAACTATTTTCAATCATATGTTAGATATTAATGATATTTAGTTTTATATGGCGAGACATACATTGACATTAATATGCGTATAATCGTAATTCTCCAACAAGTTACTTTTCCACTTACAGTTTTAGACACATGATCTCATAGTCATCGATAAATCATCTTGGGACAGCGCCATGTGCAGAACCAAAAGACTTTTCAGATATATAATGAACATATTAAAAAGTGTGTCTCACTGCTTGAATCTGCTTCAAAGCATTGCTTACATTATATGATTAACGTAATATAAATATATACTATCAGTGACCTATAACACTTCACACAATAGGATTTAATAGTACGAATAAGTATGAAATACCATTGTTATGGTTTCAATTATCTTCTGTTATGAATTAAATCATTCTGGTTTCATTGTATCTTCATAATCTAGAGTCATGTGTCCTTGGTTTGCATTGTAGCTTATCACCGTAGTTCGATATGTGGATTTGTGTCTGGTTGTTCATTAACTTACTTATTTTACTTCGATTGTGAAACAAGTTCTTACAACATTGGCAAATCACGCTCGAAGTCTTCCTTGGTTGTTCATAAATTAGTATCTCCATATATAAACCATACGTCATAAACGTGCATTTAAAAAGATCGCAAAACTCGGAAATACCGTTGTTGTGATTCCAATTGTCTCCCTTAATGAAATAATATAACTCCGATTCCACTGTATTTACAATTGTGTTTCTATGCGTGTATTTTATATAGCGTTAAGTTATGAATCAACAGATATAGTTCTTAAATCAATATAAATGTATTCAGAATTGGCTGCATTCCGGCACGAATTTCTACTTAAATTTACACACCGTGGATGCTTTCAAAATAAGACGAAAAATCGTCGTGAATCAGATTGACAGATTGTTCGTTGTATACTCAAATTAGGATCGGCGTTTAAAATGATTGTATTGACAGAAAACATATCATGTTCTGCATGATTTGGGCCAATTTTGGACTTATTTAGATAACGCATGTGTCATAATTCTTGCTCTTATTTTTGACATTGCTGTATAGCGCTCTGGAACCATGCAAGTGCAAAACTGAACATGAAAACTAATAAATGATTTATAGTTATGAAGTTTGAGAACGTAAACGCTGTGTAATATCAATTACCCACAACATATTGCTCATTTGTGACTATCCATAAACTGTTGTTCACAATGATCGATATCTGATGAAAATAGCATTTCTTTTATCATTAGTGACCTCAGTCATATTTATGTAAATGTAAATGTTTACGTGTATATCATATTGTAGGGTCCTTCGTGGCCGAGTGGTCTAAGGTCTACCTCTCACGGCTAAGGTCGTAGGTTCGAGTCCCGTTTGCTCCAAACAGTTTATGTGAGAAAGTGTCAGTTTCTTGTGGACGGACGATGGTACACTCAGTCTGATTCAGTCTGAGGTCGTCCTCCATCGGTTAAACTGTATATGCCATATATAACCTAAAATGTGTTGAAAATAGCGTTAAACTCCATTCAAACAATATATAAATACGTGTATATCATTAAAAGTCTGAGCGGTTAAGCATCCTATCTTTCCAAACTATTTCCAAACAATTTCCAAATAGTGTATCATCAACACATACACAGAGTTATCAGATCACTGCTTATCTTCTGTGGTTTATTTCTAGCAGCGCATCAATGGTTTAATTCCATAGTTCCTATAAGATACATCCAACAACTTCCAAGACATTAAACTGAGATACACATCTCCAGAAACTGTTTATGAGAGTTGTACACCTGATACATCAAGTACGCAGTAAACGATGATGATGATAAAAATACTTTCTTAGACACCATTTCGTTTAAGTTGTTTGTTGTTTTTGACGTTACATTATTGTTCAATTATATTATTTACATCAATGGTAGAAGGGAAAAATCATTTGTATGAGTTAGTAAAAAGATCATACACAATATAAAAAATATTTCGCTGTTGAACTTCTATGTGATTGATATGAACAGCAGTTCTGATAAATCACCCTGCAAGACAACAATAATATCACAGCATGGGTGGAAATTGAAAATATAGTTCGAACTGGTCAGTGACATGCCTATTTTAAATGTATTAGATTAAATCGTTTTGTATTATGTACAGTGTATGAGTAGTTCTACAATGCAAGTTGTATTCAAAGAAAACACTACTCACATTTTGTTTTCCTTCGAAAAGACGAGACAGATATTATGTGAACATTTACGTTTTGTACTGTGTTGTACGGTATTATAATATGGTGAAGTATATAATTAATTGATATTTTAAATTTATTAAATGAAGAATGGCATTTTAAATTCCTTTTTTGTCATATTCTAACATGGACCGATGTGTGTAATCATATACAACCCAGAATGTTAACTATGAATTCAAGTTTAATACATGAATGAATTCTGTCTGTAGCCGATATAAGAACTTGTAAGAGAAAAGTGTAACGGAGGCATTTGAAATAATGAATGGAACCTATTTCTATAAAGTTATCTTAATATACATGTTCATAGTCTTTAGATTACTAAATACGTAAATGATCTTGTTCATGTTATTCTGATCAAAATGTAATATTTCGTCCAATATTAAAAGTTATTTTGTCCCGGTTTTTAATGTGGAATTCCAATCTAGCTGACAATAAAGTCATCTGGCTGGAGAACTCGGTTTAATAAACAATCGTTCTCGTGGGATGCCACTCATTATTCTTAATTTATCACTTTAACGGAAAATATTGATATGTGTTATATGTATTATTTTTTCTCCATATGCCCATATGTGTATAGGTGATAATAATGGGCCAATGCTTTAGCAAGAATATATCTTAATTCAGCGTAGAGAATTATATTTTTAAGAAGTTTTAATCATTTTTAACTTTGTTTCAAGCGCCATCATTTGGGCAAAAATTTGACGAAGTAAAGACGTAATAATGATGTTCGAGAATACTTTAAATTATTGTGATAATGTATAGTTAGTTTGTAACTCACATTACCTCCAATAATACACCAACTTCCTTTTGTGCAGTTTTACAATAAGAAATATGTTTTTAAACGAAATGTATACATAAATTATTTCTGCTTTGTTTCATTAATTTAATCAGCTTAATATGTAAAACGAAAATCGTTCATTTTAATGTATTTTTATTTTGCAGATATTGTTAATCGAGTGAAAGCATAAACAAAATAATAAAACATTCTTTTTTACTAACCTTCCTCATGTCCACGCATCGAATTGATATATATGAACTAATAACCAAATGGAAATATTGAAATTTAATATTTGAAACTCATTGTCGTGTCAATAAGCAAAGATATTTAAAAAATAAAAGTACGAAATGAAATATCCACCCATGTTTTTGTTTTCTATCTTTGCAATATAAAATGATGGCAATAAAAGATATTGTATTTTTTTTGTGATGGATTGCCAATAATGTTCGGAAAATTGCCTTTTTTATAGGAGTTATATCATTTTTGAAAATAAAATATATTGAGTGGCATATTTGAATTATGCACATGCATCATTTTCAGAAAATAAATGGTGAGGTAAAAGTTATAAGAATGATCAAGTGTCCATTTGAATTGAATTGGTTTAAAATACCTAATATGTTAAAGACCATTTTTAATGTAAATTATCATACTGAACTTCCTAGGATACATGTATAACATAATTTGACCAATATGAAAGGTTAAACATTGTGAGAAAAAAGAGAAAAACAAGAAGCACTTTTAATATCTATATGTGAGGCAGTGATTAAATGATTGTTTATCCATAGTCGATCGGTATCTATGGAATAAGATGTTCTTAAAATTAATCAATTACTTTAATTTACTTTTTTTTTCGTAACTTTTATTAATCTTTTCCTGTTTTGATTATGTATAGTCCTACATATTTTATGTAATATTGATGAGAAATATAACATAACTTTATTGATAAGGACCAGTACATGTACAGCTGCGGTTTACAGTGATCTTGGACGTTATTCGCTTTACATTTTGCTTTATCCTAGAATCATAAAGTACTGATGTAAAATTATTAATACTGACAATATCATTATACAAAAATTTTATCAAAAATGTGTAAGTGAGTGTACTTAGTTGGGTTACAACACAGACAATATCTCTGTTCTTGGAACATGAAAATGAACGATTTTAATGGTAATTGAATATGGCGGTACAAGTGTTGTAATAATTAATAATATATTTTACGTGATATTATGTGTTGTTAATTTGTTACCTGTGTATGTATGTTCTGTTCTGTTCCTTAAAGGAAACGTTAAATATCATATTTATTTTTATAAATTACTTACACATAATTTCTCCAAAATACCAAACGTCTTGCCCATAAACGTCCACTAAAGCAGTTGGCATGCACACCGTCAGCACAAGTAGATCAGCCACACAAAGGTTAACAAGGTACATGTTCACAGAAGTCTTCATGTTCCGATTCAAACATACCACTACGATTACCAGCAGGTTTCCCAAAACACCCAGAAGAAAAATGAAAACATAAAACACGGTTGCCGTGATTTGAATATAACGCGGGAACTCCGGCGTCTCACGGTATATTGTATTCGTCGCGTTGATAACTGTCTGTGCATTGTTCATACTAAGGTTCACAAAAGAATTTTGTTGATCCATAGTGCGGTCAATCATCGTTTCGAATTCCGGATTACTTATGTCCATATTGACTTGTTGATTTGTATAAAACCATAATTACATAATGTATATGGTACTTTAATGCATTACATGAGCTGCGCTATTATCTATTTTTGATTTAAAACAAAATAGGTGCACTCATTTAATTAATAACTGTTGTATGAAAATATGACTTACTGACTTTCTATAAAAACTTTTGTAAAACAGTTAATCCAAATTAAATAAACAACTGACAGAAGAACACAGCCGAAATTTAGCAGTAAATATACGTGTAAAAAAATGTTGTATCATATAATTAACATGTAATTTAAAATGATTTTGTTGATTTTACACAAATCAGCTAACAGTTAAATATATAAAATCCTCTACGTGGTGATGTTCCACTGATATCAAATAAATAATTGTTGTAAACCTA
Organism: Panopea generosa; assembly: GCA_029582155.1. NCBI lineage: Eukaryota > Metazoa > Mollusca > Bivalvia > Adapedonta > Hiatellidae > Panopea > Panopea generosa. The sequence continues at coordinate 89,013,658 of CM055894.1, forward strand.
AGCTAGTTAAATTATAAACATACAGCATTTGGTTAGTCAATATATCACAGATTATGTACGCTCCAATCAGGCATACAAACCGCGCTCACTGTACAGCTGCTACAACAAGGATCGTAGTCGCGAACACTAGCACTCGTCGGCTGCAGCCAAAGACTGAATATCGATGCTTAAGTTCTCTGCTGCTCGTTCTTTTTTTTGTCTCAGTTTAAGATAGTATCCAATAAAAAGACGGATGGTATTGAGAAAAACATGAATACTATTTATAAGCAGTATATTTTTATACAAAATGTTGAAATTTTTGTGTTGTAATTTTTCTATATGTATTGTTTATGCTGCCAATAATACAGTGTGTAAAGAATACACAGCAGCTACTATACTAGTGAATTCTATCAAAGTACCTGACTCTGTTATACCTCATGCTAAAACATGAACGTGCCTGCCTGTCCAACAATTCATAATGCCAAAATGACTTTACTGGATTGTCGTTTATTTATAAACCGCTGAAACAAATGACCGAAGAGAACTAGTCCCGTTTCTACTGTCCAACCACAGAGCGCAATTACAAACTGTCACATGAAACTTCAGCCTAAACACCCTAATACGTGTTTTCAACTTGTTTTCATTACTCTCTTGCAGTCTAATTCCATCTCAGTCATCCAGTGACTTCAATTTATTAGTTCTTAGTGGAAGTAATGAATAGTGGGATGTCGTGCTATATAATTCCAAACAGAACAAACAATGACATAATAATATTGATAAATGACTCATTACTCGCTCGATACATTAATAAAGTAAACATTCTTAAACAATAAGGACTTAATTAAGTATGATTTTCACAATACTTGTTAAAACCGTCCAAAGGTTGTGGGGAATCGCAGGGAAACCTGCGAACTTATTTTTCAAATGGCATCATCAAGGAAATATATCAGGATTTTTCAATTTTTCAAAAACATATTTTCCCCCATTATATCAAGACTATCAGTCAACTCACTGATACCATATTGCCGTAAGGACATATGTTTAAAAATTCCAAAAAAAGGCATTGAAAAGGGATTTATAAATTGGCCTACATGTACAAGCCAATGTTAGACTAAAATAGAATTTCCGCATGAAATTTCAACGTAATTTGTGACGTATTGTATGCGTCACGTTATTTAGATATATTTTAATTTGACCCGTCTTATAGGTTATATATTATAGAATTTGTTTTATCTTTTAAATGTTCGAAAGACGAGGGGAAAGTCGTAAAGATGTACTAACCTGCTATCTAGTTTTAGAATGAAGACTCCTGTCAGTTTCACCACTCTGATTATTTGGCAGATTTGAAAGCAAAAACACTTTTAAAAGTAAATGCAGTAAGCAGATGATAACGAATTTAACAGGGGAAATAAACATAATTTGATCAAACAATACTTTTGACATTGTAGGTTTACACTTCCAAATTTGGCTCGAAATCAGCTACAATTTCACAACGGTGGAGATCGATTACCTACGCATAATAATCCCTTATTATCTTTAAAATTAACGGAATTCCATTATTTCCCATATTACAATGATCACTAAGTCATAAAACTCTGCTCATGTTTGTTTGCAAAGAATACTTTTACTGATATAAAGAAATGACCGAATGAAAAGATGTCATACCCTATCCGTCAAATCAGTAGCCTATTGCCGACACTTGAAGCAGACAGTTTGTCATCAACATATTTCACGAGCTGTCGGCTTGAATTGACATTCAAAATATGTCATATTAAGGTATTTGATTAAGTGAAATTATGAATATGGATTTAAGCTGAAACATATATACTACACAGATCATTCACAGATTATTGAAATGGATCTGTTTACCTAGGATGATCAACATTACTAGTAGGTCACCACTGTATTTCAAAGTTAAAATATATGAAGGCTAGATTAGAAATTATTGTGAAGGTGACATCTGATGGTGGGCCTTGTTACAGCAGTTCACAGTAATTGGCTAAACAGTGAGAGTTTAATCACCAAATTATAAGTTCTTATTACAATCAGTCAAAATTGTGACATTTAAATTATGTCCAGAAATACTATATTAATCAAACAACATTTGATTCTGAGATCAAACAGACAATGTCTTCATAACAGCGTGCTATCACCTTCCAGGAACGTTGTTCTAATGTTTCAATGGCAAGATCAATAAGTGTCATAGAACCAAAAGTGTTTGAATCTGTATTTTGTATAACAAAATCTCTAACTGTCAATCATGGGTCAGTCTCATAGAACTCGAAATAATCAATTAGTCAATCATCAATTAGTCTCAGTCTCGTAAAGATGATAATAAGAACGTCCGACATTGACAGTTTCATAAACATCTCTTGTGAGCTTTAATAACAAAAATGTGTTCGTTAAAATGACGATTTTTAAGGTTAAACCATTTAAAATATCAAATTTATATTTCGTAATTTTAACTAAAACTCGATATTGATAAAATACGGTAAACATGTTCAATTACATAATGAAGACATAGGACGGACACCAATGTAATGCTAACTAATTTTAACAAAAACTTTTACAAAATGCTGTAAAAACATATCACATCGCCCGATGGTCAATTTTTTCAGAACATCGTTTTCAAATACTTGCTCTATCTTATTCGATTACATTATGAAGACAGTACGGAAACCAATGTAATGATGAATAATTTTAACTAAAACTTTTATAAAACACGGTAAAAATTATCACATCGCTCGATGTTTAATTTATCAGCAGATCGTGTTCAAATACTTACTCTATCTTATTCAATTACATACTGAAGACAAAGTACGGAAACCATTGTAATGCTGACTAACCCAATGGCAATAATCACTAATTAGTAAAAGGTTTTAGAGTGAAAGGCATTATCGTGATATATGATAAGAGCGTACTGTATTTAATTAAAGCAATGATGTTATATTTTTAAGAAGTGTCAGTTTTTGATGCATTGATTTTTCCAGAGACTGATATGTTGTGTAACAGTAACATCTTGATATCAGAAACCTTATATTTTTCAGGTTAGAAATAATTGATTACATGTACTCAGTTTAACTTACAGTTAACGTCCATGTAGGTAAGAAATTGTTTCAATGTAAACATCAATATGATATAAGCAGTTATATACCAAAGCAAACTTGACAAAACCGGGCCTTTGCACTCCTGCCAAATTTTGGTTTCGTAAGAGTTTCTGTGTTGGACTGCCTCATCTAAGATGGCGCTCATTAACTATGTGTATTTAAGAATGAAATAGTGCTTTTGGAAACATTGACATTTGATAGTAACTTTTTAAACATGTTTGGCTATAAGGTCACATCATCCTTTCCCAAGACAGCAACAAAAATACAAGATAGCCATCAAACTAACTTAAATTACACCATGAAGAAACGAAAAAACATGGAATTTGACATAGTGGTTATTATTTGCCATTTTTTTAAATGGCGCCGATTCTTTTTTTAGGGATGACCACAAAATCCATTATGGCCACGAAACTGAATATACCATTGGGAATTTAAAGGCAAAAACATCACGTATTTGCAGTTTCTTTGCAAATGCCTTAGTTGAATACGATAGCTCTATATGGGATTATCAGGCAAGGCTATAAATTATAAAAATGTAATTTCAAAACATTAAATATGGAAATTGCATTTTGTTTCATATATAGACGGAAATAAGATATATTACTTGTGATATCCCCAATAAACAACTCACCAAGAGAGAATGAATATTAGCATTCACTATGAAAACGAACACCATATTGCAATATTACAGAATTTACAATTGAAATGTTGTTCATTTATCTTAATATCAACACGTACATATACTGAACGGAACAGCTAACACATCACCTGGCATTTCAAGTACCAGATATTTTATGTACTTTTTGAAAAGTATTACAGCAATTTCCTTTTATTTGGATTTGAGTAGGAATAAAACATTTAGGTTATGTAAAAGCAATACGTAATTGACTATTAATGTCGTATAAAAAATATTAAAGCTACTCCATATTTTGACGAAGACAATGGAAATGCAAAATTGGCGGGTTAGCTGTTCCGTTCAGAATATGTAATAGAAACATTTCTATTTCATTATTGCACGTTGTATATATCAAAATGGGTGGACTTAGGGAAACATGCACCTTTTGAATGTTATCGCTCGCACTGGTTGTGACAAAACATTTTACATGGATACAGACAGGATATTTATACAGGACGAATGTAATTGCTTTCAAGTTGAAGGTAGCATGCCCCCTATAAGTTCTCAATATTTAATAGTTTACACTCGCTTAAATGGTTTACATTATATGCTGTTACTGGTACATTTTAAAATGCGTAGCGCATATCACAAAACAAGCACAATGTAGACCAGGAAGTAACGAAACAACAGATAAAGAAACAAAGTTCAGTCGATTTGATATCACACCCACCAATGCATTGTTTCCACAGAGAACAGTAGTGACACAATAGACCAATTATTGTTGGGGAATCTATTTAGCAATGGATACTCCATTGCCAGGCTAAACTCAGCTAGACTGACAGAGAAGCGTATATTATAGCTCCTCAATAATGTGTGTCGGCCAGAAAAAAAGATCACGAACCACTACAAATATATCATAGTATTACAAATGAAAGGGTGTTGTATCGCATTACGCAAATATATCGTTTACCATTTGCTTGGCTAGTAAACCGTGCGTTCGTGTCGAAAAAATTGATATTGTATAAGGTCTTTATTTAGCATAGATATGACCAAATGTATAATATATATCTAGTGAATTAGATGCTTAATGTGCTAAAGTGTTTTCAATTACTATATTTAAAGTCTCTGCTTAACTTTGTCATATAATTCAATATTGATGTTGACTAACATTAACTATATAACCTAAATACAGTCAGTTGGTATAGAAGTCAGCTCTGAGAACTGCAAGTCACAAATCTTTAACTCAGAATGAAATATAAAGGAAAAGTAACTACCGACTAAAATTACATTTCATCCATTTTAAAGTACAGTAACTTTTTCATTAAGACCGTTAAATTATGTTAGTACATTTTATGTTCTAGAATATTAATATACATTTAAAACGAGCACACATATATAAAGCTTATTTAATACAATAACTAAAACATGTTTGGTCGTAACTATGTTTAGGCATAGTACCACCCTTGGAAAAAGGAAGTGCTTCCGTGGATAGTCGCATAATGGCGGTTATAAATAACCTTGTTTTTGTTTTCTTTAAAAATGCATTTTCCTTATTTTGATGCACATTGTTTTATTTGAATGACATTATTCGTGTATTTTTAACATTTTGACAGCATTATCATGTTTGAATTGTGAATTAAGAAAGAGAAATGCTGCTTTGAAATTGGGGTTTGAAAACATGATTTAGGAAGACTACTTTCACTTTCTCAACAGTGTGCACACTGAGCAGAAGAAAAATCTCTTATACGACACATGACCCTTACTTTTGTCATCATAATTTGGTAGTGCAGATGTTGACAAACAGTAAACTGTTAGTCTCACTTCTTTCATTTTCGTCTCGCTATGAATTATAAGCCTTCAAACGTTTATTATTTACTATAGAATAACAAACAAATTAAAATCAATGGTGGGATTACACCTTAAGTTTATTCTCGACGCCATTTTGAATTAAGCAGTTCTCAATAAAATGATCCAAAAGCGATTAATTTTATTTCAATATAAGGCGTTTTCATCAATTTTCATGGCATTAAATAATTTGATCGAAGTTGTTAAAATAGTTTAATAATTTAATAAATTACACTTTTGAAATGTACAGCCGGGATAGAAACAAAATCAATTGCCATATATCTATCTAGAAATTTGGCAGAAAACTATATACTATGAGCGAATATCTACCATCTACCATTATTCCAAATTGAATATTTTTAACCACAAAAGAAATGTATTCATTATATAGCTGTAATATAAGGATGTGATTGGATTCCATTTACTCATAACGCGGCCGTTATTACTAAAATATTTTATTTCGCTTTTTGAGACGAATTCCCATTGGACTTTTATACCAAAGTTATAACATGATTAAATGTTTGTTATGTTGGGGTTTATGACCTTCGTGTATTACTAGCAGATCGTTCTAATACTACTTTATCAAAATGAATATTTGTTTTTTCTCAAATTCCTCGCAATACTGAAATGTTATATTTGACTTTGAGTGATTAAACTTCATTTAATCTTATTGTTATAATTTAAACGGTAACAATTAAAATAGCTATTCAAATATAGTTTCATCGATATTGCGTCTATAATTCATGTACATGTACCATGATATATTCAATAGTCCGATATGTCGATACTTTCAGTTGAACTAAGGTAAAGTCAACTGCGCATCTGCAGATGTTATTTTGATTGTACTACATTATGAGAGATACGCCAGCCAAGATAATACACTTTAATATAACTTTAATATTTAATATAACTAACACATATTTCTTTTATCAATTAAGTGTAAATACTCACATTAGGTCAATGAATCCTTCAGGCTATTTCGCTGCATAATCAGCGATCAGTACAGACAATAACAGAACTTCCTGTTGATTTGAATGGTGCAGAAAGGAAACCGCTTCGTATTTATTTAATGAGACGTAATTATTCTCTCCCATTAACCATCTATGCTGTACATGTATATGTTGCATATAAAACGTTTGGAGATAACATTTCTAAAAGTTAAATAAATATAAATTTAGATTATATTTCGAGGAATTACTGACATTATACTATGCTATGTTGCATAGTTAATCCACACTCATTAGTGCCAACTGTGTGATTTAAACTCACACCCACTTTATAGCATGATTTTGTTTTAAATCACGTACGCAATTCTCTGTGTGATGGTGGAATGGAGACTGAAAATGCAACTTATTATTGCTTTAAATGCAATAGATTCAAACTCAACCTTTTCAATCTACAAGAAAATATCACCCGTTTTAGATAAACATTATCTTGTATGGAAACACCGAATCAAAACAAGAACGTAATGCACATTTTATTAGATACTTTCTGAAGTTTATTAAAAATAGTGGACGCTTTGATTGCACATACGACATAATGATTAATAGTAAATCTCAGAGCAATGCTGTTTGGTTGACATGCACATGTATATATCTTCTTTTCTACTACCTTTACGCTATTATCTTTTCGAAATACTATTTATTTTCTGTTGGATGAACGTACTCAACATTTTGCTATTCTTTAAATATTCTTCCAAGTGTTTGCATGTACAATAAAATATGTTTAAACAAAATACTTCACGTGACTCATACTGTGCAATTGTCTTTCAGTCATATCATTGTGGTGTGCATAGAGTCATATCATTGTGGTGAGGATGAAGTCAAGTCATTGTGGTGTGCATGGAGTCATATCATTGTGGTGTGTATAGAGTCATATCATTGTGGTGTGCATGGAGTCATATCATTGTGGTGTGCATGGAGTCATATCAATATGGTGTGCATCTTAAGTTTTACCACGACATTGATTCACCTGGGATGATTATTTTGATGGACGTAAAATCACACGCACTATTGTGCACGGGACTATGAACATGAGACCATATTTCATGCACTACATGAACATGATCCCCCCCCAGTCACAGTATTTCTTATTTCCAAGAATATTTCTGGTGTATAGTTTTTTTATTTCGATATCACCAGCAGGTATTTTAAATATCTACGTGCATAGAGCTTTTAACAAAATTATATAATGACAACTAGTTCATTCTTTTAATGATTTGTGTCTTTTTATATATCAGATGTTAAAGTTTGAAATGTTTAAACCATATTTTTCTTATTAAATCAATACAGGTTATTTGAACTCAACAATAAAACGTAATAAATCAAAACGTATGATAGCAACCAGACATATGAAAATTTGGGTTTAACTCAATTTATGTTTAGAAATACAGCTGATGATGATGAATTACTCATCAGGTTTGTCAGAAGTTGTTAGTTTTATCAGCATGGGAAATGAAGCTATTATGTTACAAATGTAAAAGATGATATGATTATTGATATAATGCAGCGTTCGTTCTCATATCAATAACTCAAAACCCTCTAACGTATATCAGTTAAATAGTGAGGTTCGTATTAACCTAGATAGTGAAGAAAATACACAATAAGTGTTCTATTTAGCTTAAGCGAAAACGTCATGTATTGACACTCTAAATTAATATTTATGACGTTATATCAAATAAAAAGTAGTGTGTAGGGTCGCCTTCTTGATTTGGCAGAGACAATGTATTGGACTCAGCATATCTTGTTGAACTATTATAGATTCCTTAGTTAGATTAAGATCAATCAATGGGATAATGTTAATAAATGTCATACACTTGATCTAACATCCGTTTTTCTCACTCGGTTTCAAAATGTCTATAATAAAACACCAAGACATTTGCCAGTTAACAGACTGGTGCCAGGATAAGTAGAATAAACAGTGTGTATGACTCAAATCTAGAGTCATTTTATATCATCTCAGTAATAAAATTGTTGAATAAGTGCAAATAAGTTATTCCCAAAAGTGACGCTAGATCATTGGGACAACACATATAACTGAACACCAAAAAGCCGGCTTTAAATATCTTTGTCAAAATAATAAGCAGCACTTGTAAGGTGTGAATACGACATAAACATAAACATAAAACTAAGAATGCGTTGACCTTACCTAAATGTTCGTTCTTAGTCAAGTCTAAATTTCAAGGAAATTGTTTTGATATTTTTTTAGATAATACATAAAACGTCAAGTACACAAAATGCCAGGTGGCGGGTTAGCTATTCCGTTCAATATATCAGATGTATTATTTCCATTACGACCTAAAAATTGTTATTTTCCACTACGTTTGGTTTCAGCGTAGAGCTTTAAAGAGTTCAAAACTCACTCCGAATCCCCATCCCATCATTTCGCGTCGCCCCAAATGCTTACTAATTTATTATACGCACTTTGATATCATTTACAATCCATCTGTCAAGCAATCGTAAACGTATACATACTGTACGGTTTTAATTATCTAATAATATTTTAAATGGGGGTCAATAAAGATAATAACCATTCATTGCATGCTAGTCCCGTAATTTGTATTTATACTCTATGTGTTTTGACTTCAACTGCTAATGCTTATGAGCATAAAATCATGTACAGCAGATGTACATGCATTTATTCATGTACATGTACATGTATCTATTCATGAGTTAACAACATCATTAACTGCGTAATCATTATCTTTGAAAAATGTGGCAATAGCCGGCCGTTTTTGTCAATGTTACATCACGTGTGAAAATGTTATAAACCAATACAGTATTATTTTATACTGAATAAGACGTCACTATAAATAATGAAACGGTTACTTTTGTATGAAATTAATGCGTGTTTACATGTGCCGTGTTTAATTGTTACGGGTAATGTTAACCAAAATGACTAGTTGAAGTAGCGAAGATGAACAAAAACGTATATTTACAGCTGACATGGTCAGGTTCGAACCATCGAAGTTCTCTACTGTTTTGTGCTATATGATATTAATGATTATATTGTATGTATAAACCGAGGGACTTGAATTATACATTTAACGTCGAAGAAACATTTAGTGATGCAATTAAGGCATTGCTGAATACGCCACTTTTGGACTAACTTGGGCATTATTGAAATTCTGTTGTTCTCTTTCACATGTAGTGTAAAAATTATGTATATGCAGTACATGTATACAGCTTGTGAAATGGTCCCTTTTGTATCTCATGCTGAACAATGAACGTAAATGGAATGAAATGTCATACACAGTATATAACAATAAAAACGAAATTTGAGAATCATAATTAAAAGTAAAAGTAGATTCGATTAAACACAGAACTTGTACAGTTTGTATGCTATTCATCTAATTAAGTAACCACTGATAAATCGAAATAAAATAAAAGTATTTACCAGCGATAATATTAAACATAAAGAGTTCCAGGTGAATTTCCAAAACGCAATTTGCCACCTTTAACTACATGCACAGCGAATAGTGAGAACTATAGGTCGCTTGTCATCACTCACGATATATTTTAATATGTTTAAGTATTCACCGTCAATGCGCTGTCACATTTCCGTGATATTTCAAAACGTATTCAATCGATTTTGAAAAACGAAGTATTTTCTGTTAGCCCTAAACAAGGAAATGAAAAACCGCCATAAATAGTGTTCATAAAATTGATAAAAATATAGCTGAAACATGGATCCCAAAGAATAAAACAAATTCTGACTTAAAACAGAATTCACAATATAACACGTAACCAAACATAATCCTGAGGAAACTAGCAAACAACTCTGGATCAGATAGCAACACAATTTGCTTGATCAATACATTAAAAACATTCAGTAGCATGTTATTAAATGTTCTTACATTTGTAATCACTTGCTTTTAACATCACTATAAAAGCTGATTGAGTGTGATTTTATCTGATTACCTAATAACTATCTTACATTGTATAGCTGAAGCTCTGGACGTCATAATACATCTAATAGTTATCAAGATGTACTCCTATTGATATAATTGAAGTAAATCACCGCTTTACTGTTCATACTATCAATCATTTATTTGTTAAAAACCTTACAAATTACAGAGATCAAAGACATGTAAATCATCGCTTTACTGTTCATAGTATCAATCATTTATTTGATAAGAACCTTACAAATTACATAGATCAAGACATGTAAATCATCGCTTTACTGTTCAAAGTATCAATCATTTATTTGTTAAGAACCTTACATATAACAGAGATCAAGACATGGATTCTACTGAATGCAGTGCAAAAACAAGTTTACCTTAAAAAAAAATCTTTAAACTTATGTAACCTTTAGGTTTTGTGTGAATGCCCGAGTTGTATTGGCGAAGCGTGAGCCTGGTCTCTGTTTATATGTTTTTTGTTTGTAAAGATCTTTTTCATAAACAGAATATAGAGCAAACTTTCCTTGTTAATAAAATTTGTTTTTGAATGTAAGTACAAACTGAAACAGTCATTGTATAACTTATTTTATATTACGAAATATAAAAACACAAAAAACAAACTCGGAGTTAATCAATTTACTAAAGGACCTGGACGGATAAAATGATGTTAGCAGAAGCACTTTTTAATTAATGTTCATCATCCCTAAATATGATTTATATAGGTATTGACGAAAGAGATCATGAGATAACATTATTAGTTGGGTTGCAATCACCTATCTTATCTAGTTAACATGGCGTTACTCCTTTGTTGGTAAAGGCGGAATAATGAAACACCTTTATAAAGGCAAGTATGGGCATTATATCAAATCTCAATATGGCATGAATAATAAAAAAGACAAATTGTTCTTTTTTTTCTTCATATTATTCCTAGAATTTCATCACTTTACAACACAAATATACATAGTATTTGCGGTTGATATACATGAACTGATAAAAATCATAGCAGATCTTTGATAAAAATATATTCACTATTCAAAATCTTGCGTATTTAAAGCCGTTAAGTAAATAGTGTAGAAATATATAAGCATATTACAGTTGTGAGTAACATGTTGTTAAGTTCGTTGACATATTGTCATCTGACCGACTTTGATGATGTCCTTGAATTTGATGTGATTAGAAATAGTGATGTATGGCACCAGGTTTTAGTGATAAAGAGAGGCACCAGAATGATTCTAACCTATAAATGGATTCAGCATTGTTCCATCATTCCACAATTAACTGGTTATACCAGAACCCGAGAATGTTCAATCTACAATCATTCCACAATTTACTGGTTATACCAGAGCCCGGGAATGTTCAATCTTCCATCATTCCACAATTAACTGGTAATACCAGAGCCCGGGAATGTTCAATCTTCAATCATTCCACAATTAACTGGTATTACCAGAGCCCGGGAATGTTCAATCTTCCATCATTCCACAATTAACTGGTAATACCAGAGCCCGGGAATGTCCAATATTCCATCATTCCACAAATAACTGGTAATACCAGAGCCCGGGAATGTTCAATCTTCCATCATTCCACAATTAACTGGTAATACCAGAGCCCGGGAATGTTCAATCTTCCACCATTCCACAATTAACTGGTAATACCAGAGCCCAGGAATGTTCAATCTTCCATCATTCAACAATTAACTGGTAATACCAGAGCCCGGGAATGTTCAATCTTCCATCATTCCACAATTAACTGGTTATACCAGAGCCCGGGAATGTTCAATCTTCCATCATTCCACAATTTACTGGTTATACCAGAGCCCGGGAATGTTCAATCTTCCATCATTTCACAATTAACTGGTAAAACCAGAGCCCGGGAATGTTCAATCTTCAATTATTCCACAATTAACTGGTAATACCAGAGCCCGCGAATGTTCAATCTTCCATCATTCAACAATTAACTGGCAATACCAGAACCCGGGAATGTTCAATCTTCCATTATCCACAATTAATTGGTAATACCAAAGCCCGGGAATGTTCAATCTTTCATCATTCCATAATTAATTGGTAATACCAGAGGCCGGGAATATTCAATCTTCCATCATTCAACAATTAACTGGTAATTTCAAAGCCCGGGAATGTTCAATCTTCCATCATTCAACAATTAACTGGCAATACCAAAGCCCGGAAATGTTCAACCTTTCATCATTCCACAATTAACTGGTAATAACAGAGCCCGGGAATGTGCAATCTTTCATCCTTCCACAATTAACTGGTAATACCAGAGCCCGGGAATGTTCAATCTTCCATCATTCCACAATTAACTGGAATTTAGCCCGGGAATGTTCAATCTTCCATCATTCCACAATAAATTGGTTATACCAGAGCCCGGGAATGTTCAATCTTCCGTCATTCTACAATTAACTGGTAATACCAGAGCCCGAGAATGTTCAATCTTCCATCATTCCACAATTAACTGGTAATACCAGAGCCCGGGAATGTTCAATATTCCATCATTCGACAATTAACTGGTAATACCAGAGTCAGAGAATATTCAATATTCCATCATTCCACAACTAACTGGTTATACCAGAGCCCGGAACATTCAATCTTTCATCTTTCTACAATTAACAGGTAATACCAGAGTCAGGGAATGTTCAATATTCCATCATTTCACAATTAACTAATAATACCAGAGTCAGGGAATGTTCAATCTTCCATCATTTCACAATTAACTGGTAATACCAGAGTCCGAGAATGTTCAATATTCCATCATTCGACAATTAACTGGTTATACCAGAGCCCAGGAATGTTCAAAATGTATTAAACAGGAGAATATCATGATAGAAAATTGGATAAAATATTTGTTTCCAGTATATCATACATATATAATTATAATTAATGACTAAGTATTGCCAAAAGGATATACATATTTAACCTTAATGAAATAATATATTGCAATGCGGTTTCCTAACTTGGACTATGCGCCTGGGTTAGACAAAAATAGATTTCCTGCTTTCCTGCGGGGTAGGGATTCGGATAAACTCCCTTTGAAAAACACATTAATAATATTCTGTAGTAAGTAATAAAACTTGAAGGTTTGTCATTCTTAGAGAGACCAAAACGAAAGAAGTGAAACTTACATTTTACTGTTTGTCATCCTCTATCAAAATATGATGAGAAAAGTAGGGGTCATATGTCGTATGAGAGATTATTTTCTGCTCAGTGTCTACACTGTTGACACAGTGAAAGTAGACTTCTGAAATCATGTATTCATACCCCAATTTCCAAGAATCAACATTTTTTTCTAAATTCACAATTCATATATGACAATGCTGTCAAAATGTTTAAAATACATGAGCATTAAAATAAGGAAAATGCATATTAAAGAAGAAAAAAAAACGAGGATTATTTATAACCGCCATTATGCGACTACCCCGTGGCAGCACTTCCTTTCTGAAAATAAAGTATACAAGCTGTCATAATGAATCAGAATGTCTTAAAGGCATGCATGGGTATCATTTAAAAGGTAAAAAAGACATTACTACTAATATATATGCGAAAATATAAAGTAGTTTCTTTATTTGTATGTTAGATCATGTGATTCATAGTTCATAGTTTTACTTGAATTTAAATGTGTGTCGTAACAAATCGTTGGATACGTTTAAGTACCTCCTTTCATTACTTACTTATTTTTATTTAAGTCATTACCTTAATTTGTGATGGTTTTCAATAAATTTGGTTTCATGTGTTTTATTTCATATCGATATAACATACAAAACATAACAAGTCATAAAGAAACACAACACGGTGTATCATACATATCATGTTTTCTGTCTGATCAGACGTACATGGATAGTTTAGCCGGCGTCAAAATCAAAGCCAGTGTATGGAGATTCAAAAGCGACCATCTCACTCAATATGTTACTGTAGTTTATTTATGTATACAATTGTCTTATACACACTTACTTCGTAGGTCTACGTTTATCGCAAATATGTTCGTACGAACTTTGTAGACACTTTGGAGTGTTTCACTAACGTATACTTCGTACGAAGTTATCGTACGAACTTCGTAGAAACTTGTGTAACTCTACGATAGGTTACTTTCATGGCGGCTTTCTTTTTGCAAAACCAGCGTCGACTGAGACGCCAACGCGTTTTACGCGAATTGATAGAAGTTTTAGATCTGCTAAATGACCGAGAACTCATTGAAAGGTATCGGCTATTTAGAGAAGGTATGCTGGATTTGATAGGCTTGATTGAAGATGATATAGAACCCATTTTCAACAGAAGCCATCCTCTGAGTGCGGTAACAAAGGTAAACATTGTATAGAAATAAAAAAAAAACAGCAAAAATATACATTTAGAAAGTGTATTTTTCACAATGTGTAAAATTACCGGTGTAAGAAAAGTGCACAGTAGAATTGCTACATTTCGAAGGAATCCCTATCGCCAGCTACACTGAGTATTTAATCCAGTCCGAAATCTGTACGGTGCTTGTGATGCGTGAGAACCGCTGCTGCTCAATTCGCGCTTTTATACATATTCATTATTTGCCTTCACTGTGACCACTGTCCATGTTTAAACACCTCGCTTCCATCAACTTATATATGAATAACTTATAGACGGCAATCGGCACACATTTTAATACGGTCCGATATCTGAATGACAGTATGAGCGTAGTTGGGCAGATTTAAGATTGTACTAGACCATGAGCAGATTTTGGTATGTGCAGATTATCGACTGTATTTCCATAGATGTGCAAGTTACAGAACGTTTTAGTGTAGATGTGGAAGTTTCAGACTGTATCAGCGGAGATGTGCAAGTTACAGACTGAATTAGGTAGATGTGCAAGTTTCAGACTGTATTAACGTAGATAGGTGTGCAAGTTACGGACTGTATTAGCGTAGGTGTGCAAGTTTCGTACTGTATTAGGGTAGATGTGCAAGTTTCAGACTGTATTAGCGTAGATGTGCAAGTTTCAGACTGTACCAGGTAAATGTGCAAGTTACAGACTGTATTAGCATAGATGTGCAAGTTTCAGACTGTATTAGCGCAGATGTGCAAGTTTCATACTCTACCTGGTCGATGTACAAGTTACAAACTGTATTAACATAGATGTGCAAGTTTCAGACTGTATTAGCGCGTAGATGTGCAAGTTTCAGACTATACCAGGTAGATTTGCAAGTTACAAACTGTATTAGCATAGATGTGCAAGTTTCACACTGTATTAGCGTAGATGTGCAAGTTTCAGACTGTTCCAGGTAGATGTGCAAGTTACAGACTGTACTAGTGTAGATGTTCAAGTTTCAGACTGTATTAGTGTAGATGTGCAAGTTTCAGAATGTACCAGGTAGATGTGCAAGTTACAGACTGTATAAGTTACAGACTTTTTTAGCGTAGTTGTACAATTTTCAGACTGTATTAAGGTGGATGTGGAAGTTACAGACTGTATTAGGGTAGATGTGGAAGTTACAGACTGTATTAGGGTGGATGTGCAAGTTTCTGACTGTATTAGCATAGGTGTGCAAGTTACAGACTGCATTAGAGTAAATATGCAAGTTACAGACTGTATTAGCGTAGATGTGCAAGTTACAGACTGTATTAGCGTAGATGTGCAAGTTACAGACTGTATTAGGATAGATGTGCAAGTTACAGACTGTATTAGGTATAAGTGCAAGTTACAGAATGTATTAGCGTACATGTGCAAGTTACAGACCGTATTATTGTATATGTGCAAGTTACATGTGGAAGTTACAGACTGTAATAGTGTAGATCTGGAAGTTACAGACTGTATTAGCATAGATATGCAAGTTTCAGATTGTATAAGGTAAATGTGCAAGTAACAGACTGTATTAGCGTAGCTTTGCAAGTTTCAGTATCTTTTAGGTAAATGTGTAAGTTTCAGACAGTGTTAGCGTAGGTAGGTGTGCAAGTTACGGGCTGTATTAGCGTAGGTGTGCAAGTTCTGTACTGTATTAGGGTAGATGTGCAAGTAACAGACTGTATTAGCGTAGATGTGCAAAAAACAGACTGTACTAGGTAGATGTGCAAGAAAACAGACTGTACTAGGTAGATGTGCAAGTTTCAGACTGTATCACAGTAGAAGTGCAAGTTTTAGACTAAATTAGGGTAGATGTGCAAGTTACAGACTGTATTAGCGTAGATGTGCAAGTAACGGACTGTATTAGCGACGATGTGCAAGTTTCAGACAGTACTAGGTAGATGTGCAAGTTTCAGACTGTATTAGCGTAGAAGTACAAGTTTAAGACTGCATTAGGGTTGATGTGCAAGTTGCAGACTGTATTAGTGGAGATGTGCAAGTTACAGACTGTATTAGCGTAGATGTGCAAGTTTCAGTCTGTATTAGCGTAGATGTGCAAGGCACAGACTGAACGTCTCACTACACAGTTACGCCCCTTTTTTCCTACGGTAGCAAGATTCTTACTCTTAAAAAATAGGCCTATGTACTTTGGTTATGAATTTTTTTTAAAATGGTTCATAGTGGCTGTGATTTCTTGCTGTAGATGAGTAGAGCAAAAGTTGGCATAGCATATACTGCAATAAGACATCACTGGTGTTAAAAATGTGACTTTTATAGGATTTCAACATATGCATGTATTTATGAGCATTTGAGGACTTCTTTTTTTCAAAAAAGCTCAGGGTGTCACTACACCTCTTTAAAAAACAACGTGGTGAACCTACCAGTTATTTTGCTTTTTTATGTGTGTATACATTCCTGCTTTGAAATAAAAATACTTTAAAAAAATTCTATGTGGAATTCTTTTTTTACCAGTGAAACCCTAGACCTTATTTTATAGAACAAAAAGCAAAATTCAACTGTGTAGTGAGACCTTAACTAGGGTAGATGTGTAAGTTACAGACTGTATTAGGTAGATGTGCAAGTTACAGACTGTATTAGCGTAGCTGTGAAAGTTTCGGACTGCATTAGGGTAGATATGTAAGTTACAGATTGTATTAGGGTAGATGTGCAAGATACAGACTGTATTAGGGTGGATGTGAAGGTTTCGGACTGAATTAGCGTAGGGTGCAAGTAACAGATTGTATTAGCGTAGATGTGCACGTTTCGTATTGTATTAAAGTAGATGTGCAAGTTACAGACTGTATTAGCGTAGATATGCAAGTAACAGACTGTATTAGCGTAGATGTGCAAGTTACAGACTGTACCAGGTAGATGTGCAAGTTACAGACTATAAAAGGGTATATGTGCAAGTAACAGACTGTATAAGCGTAAATGTGCAAGTTACAGACTGTATTAACGTAGATGTGCAGATTACATACTGTACCAGGTAGATGTGTAAGTTACAGACTATATAAGGGTAGATGTGCAAGTTACAGACTGTATTAGCGTAGATGTGCAGGTTACAGACTGTAAAAATGTAAATGTGCAGGTTACAGACTGTATTAGCGTAGATGTGCAAGTAAGATACTGTTTTAGGGTATGTGTGCAAGTTAAGGACTGAATTAGGTAGATATACAAGTAACGGACTCTTTTAGAGTAGATTTGCAAGTTTCTGACTGTATTTCAATAGATGTGCAAGATTCGGACTGTATTAGGGTAGATCTGCAAGCTACAGACTGTATAAGCATAGATGTGCAAATAACAGACTGTATTAGGTAGATGTACACGTTTCGGATTGATTACCGTAGATGTGCAAGTTACGGACTGTATTAGGATAGATGTGCAAGTTTCAGAATGTATCAGCGTAGATGTGCAAGTTACAGACTATATAAGGGCAGATGTGCAGACTCTATTAGCGTAGGTGTGAAACTTTCTGACTGTATTAGAGTAGATGTGCAATTTTCTGATTGTATTTCAATAGATGTGTAAGATTCGGACTGTATTAGCGTAGATGTGCAAATTACAGATTGCATTAGATAGATATGCAAGATTCAGACTGTATTAGCGTAGGTATGTGTGCTAGTTACCGATTTTATTAGCGTAGGTGTGCAAGTTTCGTACTGTATTATGGAAGACGTGCAAGTTTCAAACTGTATTAGCGTAGATTGCAAATACAGTCTGTATTTGGCAGATGTGCAAGTTTCAGACTGTATTAGCGCAAATGTGCAAGTTGCAGACTATATTAGGTAGATGTGCAAGTTTCAGACTGTATTAGTGCAGATGTGCAAGTTACAGACTGCATTAGGTAGATGTTCAAGTTTCTGACTGTATTAGCGTACATGTGTTAGTTTCAAACTGTGCAATTTCAGACTGTATTACCGTAACTGTTCAAGTTACATACAGTAATAGAGTAGATGTGCAAGTTACAGACTGAATAGGGTAGGTGTGCAAGTTACGTACTGTGTTATGTAGGTGTGCATGTTTCAGACTGTATTAGCGTAGATGTGCAAGTTTCAGACTGTATTAGCGCAGATGTGCAAATTACAGACTGCATTAGGTAGATGTGCAAGTTTCTGACTGTATTAGCGTACATGTGTTAGTTTCAACCTGTGCAATTTCAGACTGTATTACCGTAACTGTTCAAGTTACAGACAGTAGTAGGGTAGATGTGCAAGTTACAGACTGAATAGGGTAGGTGTGCAAGTTACGTACTGTATTATGTAGATGTGCATGTTTCAGACTGTATAAGCGTAGATGTGCAAGTTACAGACTTTATTAGAATTGATGTGCAATTTACAAACTGTATTAGCGTAGATGTGCAAGATTCGGACTGTGTTAGGTAGAAGTGCAAGTTACAGACTGTATTACGGTAGGTGTGCAAGTTACAGACTGTATTAGGTAGATGTGCAAGTTTCAAACTGTATTAGCGTAGATTTGCATGTTTCAAACAATATTATGTAGATTTGCAAGTTACAGACTGTATTATGTAGATTTTTCAGTTACAGACTGTATTAGGGTAGATGTGTAATTTTCTGACTGCATAAGCGACAGACTGCATTAGGGTAGATGTGCAAGTTTCAGATTCTATTACCATAGCTGTGAAAGTTACAGACTGTACTAGGGTAACATTGCAAGTTACAGACTATATAGGGCAGGTGTGCAAGTAACTGACTGTATTGCCTAGATGTTCAAGTTACGTAGTGTATAAACGTAGACGTACCAGTTACTGTCTGTATTAAGTAGAAGTGCAAATTTCAGACTGTATTAGCATAGATATGCAAGATATAGACTGTATTAGCGTAGATGTGCAAGGTACAGCCTGTATTAAGTAGATGTGCAAGTTACAAAGTGTAATAGCGGAGATGTGCAAGTTTCAGGTTGTATGAGCGACAGACTGTTTTAGCGTAGATGTGCAAGTTTCAGATTGTATGAGGGTAGATGTGCAAGTTTCAAACTGAATTAGGATAGATTTGCAAGTTACGGACTGTATTAGGTAGATTTGCATGTTTTAGACTGTATTAGGTAGATGTGCTCATATCAGACTGTATTACGTAGATGTGCATGTTTCAGACTGTATTATGTAAATGTGCATATTCCAGATTGTTTTTGGTAGATGTGCATGTTATAGACTGTATTAAGTAGATGTGGTTATAACAGACTGTATTAGCGTAGATGTGCAAGTTACGGACTGTTTTAGCATAGGTGTGCAAGTTTAGTACTGTGTTAGGGTAGGTATGCAAGTTACAGACTGTATTTGGGTAGAAGTGCTAGTTACAGACTGTATTAGGTAAATATGCACTGATCAGACTATATTAGCGTAGGTGTGCTAGTTACAGACTGTATTAGCGTAGATGTGCGAGTTACAGACTGTATTAGCGTAGATATGCAAGTTACAGACTGTATTAGGGTAGATGTGCAAGATTTTGACTGTATTAGCAACAGACTGTATTAGGGTAGATATGCAAATTTCTGACTGTATTAGGTAGCTGTGAAAGGTACAGACTGTAGTAGGGTAGACATGCAAATTACAGATTGTGTAGATGTGCAAGTTACGGACTGGATAAGCGAAGATATGGAAGTTACGTACTGTACTAGCAGTGATGGTCCAAGTTACAGACTGTATTAGGGTAGATATGCAAGTTACGCATTGCATTAGGGTAGGTGTGTAAGTTACGGACTGTATTAGAGTATGTGTGCATGTTACGAACTGTATTGGGTCTTAACGTAGAAGTGCAAGTTACTGACTGTATAAGCATAGATGTGCAAGTTTCAGACTGTATTAGGTAGATGTTCAAATTACAGATTGTGTTATGGAAAAAGTGCAAGTTTCTGACTGTATTAGCGACAGACTGTATTAGGGTAAATGTGTAAGTTTCAGACTGTATAGGCGTAGCTGTGCAAGGTACAGACTGTATTAGGGTAGATGTGCGAGTTACAGACTGACTTAGCGTAGATTTGTAAATTACAGACTGTATTAGGGAGATGTGCAAGTTTCAGACAGTATATGCGTAGATTTGCAAGTTACAGACTGTATTAGCGTAGGTGTGCAAGTTACGGACTGTATTAGCGTAGATGTGCAAGGTTCTGACTGTACTAGGGCAGATGTGTAAGTTACAGAATGTATTAGGTAGATGTGCAAGTTACAGACTGTATTAACGTAGATGTGCACGTTTCAGACAGTATTAGAGACATACTGTATTAGCGTACATGTGCAAGTTACAGACTTTATTAGGGTTTGTGTGAAAGTTACGGACTGTTGTATGGTAGATGTGCAAGTTACATACTGTATTAGCATAGATGTGCAGGTTTCAGACTGTATTAGGTATATGTTCAAATAACAGATTGTATTAGCATAAATGTTCAAGTTACAGACTGTGTTAGGGGAGAAGTGCGAGTTTCTGACTGTATTAGCGACAGACTGCATTAGGGTTAATATGTAGGTCTCAGACTGTATAAGCGTAGCTGTGCAAGTTTCTGACTGTATTAGTGCAGATGTGTAAGTTACAGAATGTATTAGGTAGATGTGCAAGTTACAGACTGTATTAATGTAGATGTGCAAGTTTCAGACAGTATTAGAGACATACTTTATTAGCGTACATGTGCAAGTTACAGACTGTATTAGGGTATGTGTGCAAGTTACGGACTGTTGTATGGTAGATGTGCAAGTTACAGACTGTATTAGCTTAGATGTGCAAGTTTCAGACTGTATTAGGTATATGTTCAAATTACAGATTGTATTAGCGTAAATGTTCAAGTTACAGACTGTGTTAGGGGAGAAGTGCAAGTTTCTGACTGTATTAGCGACAGACTGTATTAGGGTAAATGTGTAGGTTTCAGACTGTATAAGCGTAGCTGTGCAAGGTAGTGACTGTATTAGGGTAGATGTGCGAAATACGGCTTGACTAAGCGTAGATTTGTAAATTACAGACTGTATTAGGGAGATGTGCAAGTTTCAGACAGTATTAGCGTAGATTTGCAAGTTTCAGACTGTATTACCGAAGGTGTGCAAGTTACGGACTTTATTAGCGACAGACTGAATTAGGGTAGATGTGCAAGTTACAGACTCTATTACCGTAACTATTCAAGTTACAGACAGTAGTAGGCAAGATTTGCAAGTTACAGACTAAATAGGGTAGGTGTGAAAATTACGTACTGTATTAGGTAGGTGTGCAATTTTCTGACTGTATTAGCGCAGATGTGCAATTTACAGACTGCATTAGGTTGATGTGCAAGTTACAGACTGTATTAATGTCGATGTGCAAGTTTCAGACTGTATTAGAGACACACTGTATTAGCGTACATGTGCAAGTTACAAACTGTATTAGGGTATATGTGCAAGTTACGGACTGTTGTATGGTTGATGTGCAAGTAACAGACTGTATTAGGTAGATGTGCAAGTTGTGGACTGTATTAGGTAGATGTGCAAGTTACAGACTGTATTAAGGTAGATGTGCAAGTTTTAGACTGTATTAGAGACAGACAGTAGTAGCATACATGAGCAAGATACATACTGTATTAGGGTATATGTGCATGTTACGGACTGCAGTATGGTAGATGTGCAAGTTACGCATTGCATTTGGGTAAATGTGTAAGTTACGGACTGTATTAGGCTATATGTGCATATTAAGAACTGTATTGGGTCGATGCGAACGTTACGGACTTTGTTAACGTAGATGTGCAAGTTGCGGACTGTATTAGGGTAGATGTGCAAGTTGCATACTCCATTAGAATAGATATGCAAGTTACACTCAGTATTAGGTAGATGTGCAAGTTACAGACTGTATTAGCGTAGATTTGCAAGATACAGACTGTATTAGAGACAGCCTGTATTAGCATACATGCAGAAGTTACGTACTGTATTAACGTAGGTGTGCAAGTTACGTACTGTATTAGCATAGATATGCAAGTTACAGAATATATTAGCGTAGATGTTTATATTTCGGACTGTATTAGCGTAGATGTGCAGATTTTATTCTGTTATACTATGTGTCGAATTTGGATTATATTAGCGTAAATGAGCAGATACCGTACTGCATTAGACTGTGTGCAGATTTCGGACTGTATTAGAGATCTTGTAAATGTGGAGATTTCAGACTGTATTAGACTGTGTGCAGTTTTTTGGACTGTATTATCGTAGATGTGCAAATTTCGTACTGTATTAGAGTATACATGTATTTTTTTTTATTGATGTGTCATTGTACCCCACCCCCTTCCCCCTTTAAAAGAAAGAAATGGATGATAATCTAGCAGTTTATTGATAATGGCCTGTCTTGTTCATCTATAAGTTATTTCAATTACATTTTATTTAGAAAAAAACAACATTTAATACCCGTTTTTATCAATGGTATAAGGTAGATGTTTATCCAGATTTGCTCTCAATCCCATTACCATACGTGTCGGAACCTTCTATTCTGACAATTGGAAAGTTTATATAGCTGTTTATTTATGTGTTATGTATTGTGCAAATAACTAAAACACAAATGGCTTCTAGTTACCAGTGTCGGCTATGGGTCAGTAGGGATTTGTGAGATCATCTGCCTAGGCCAACAACCGCTATTACAATCATTGTAATACCCATAACTAGCAGATTGGGAACTTTATAGACTGATAACATTCTTGTTATCTGTATTAATTGACAATTATATAGTTATATAGAACACTGTTAGTTATGCAAGAAGATGCCAGAACATGACCACAGTAGCCGTGTCTTTGTGATTGAAGCCCACTTGACCAGCAATCTTGTATGAAAATAAAGCGATGATGTATGACCTATCTAGAATACACCGCCTTCCCGCACATACCAAATAGATCAGAGAGACAGACAGTTGAAAGTATTACAACTTTCAAAGGTACACATCAAAGACAACAAAATGCTTAACTTGGTGGGGGAATGGAACAGTAAGTGTCAAAGTCGATATTGTAAATACGTTACTAAAATACAATACCTTTATTATTCAATGATGAATTTTAAACTCCTGCAAACACAGGTTTTGTCACGATATATATTTTATAACGAAACTCGTTAAGTCTTAACTGAAACTCAGTTTTTTAACTCGAAACTCACTTTTCTCTTGACATCCTCTGCCTTGTCAAATTAAGTTGAAACTTAACAGGTTATCCTTTGTTGTAACTGCTGTTATTAGCACACTTAAAAAATCACCTTTCTACACATACTAGTAGTTTAACTAAAAGAAGAAAAAGAAGCAATGTAAACTTCCATTAAAAATGCAACTCATTTTACATAGCGATTCAATTTCGTCTTGAGTGGTAATCACGCTCCCTGGAAGTAGATCAACAACTTAGTAAAATCTTATCTCGGCGTCAATTTCAGACATCGCAACCGGTAAATGTACCTTCGTTATAAGATTAGTACGAGAAACATATAAAAATGTCGTCGAATACCAGATCGTTAATGAAATTGTACTTATTATATATCAAATTAAACGCCGTAAAACAATATTTTCAGCTGCCGGGTAAAACACACGCAATTTACATGATCCATATATTTCAATTCGACAATAAGTCACATTTGACGTCATTTTCCGATTTCACGATTATCAGATATTACATTTATCAACTATAACTGTCAGAAATATGCAATAATACAATCTGAACTTAACACATTTACTCCATTACAGTCAGAAATCTGCACATAGTTTAATACAGTCCGAAACATCTACGCCAATACATTCTGAAACATGCGTATTTACGCTAATACAGTCCGGAATCCGCACATACTGCGCTAATACAGTCAGAAACTTGTACATCTATGCTAAAACAGAATGAAACTTGCATATTTACGCTAATACAGTCTGACACTTTTACATTTACGCTAAATCAGATCGAAACTCCCATATCTACTCTGATACTCTGTGTCATCGTGCTATCGTAGCATCGCCTTCCTGTATTTAAGTGGAATTCTTACTATAGTAACGGAAGGCATAGTTCTATCTTTATATTAAAGTATGTACATGTTAGTCATTCAACTCCTTTTGTGTTTATGTGTTTAAATATGTGTATTACTGCAACAGTGTACTTTGGTGAGAAACTGTGTATAGTCTTCTTCTTCTCCTCCTCCTTTTTATTCTTATTCTACTTCTTTTTTTTCTATAACTAAAAACAGAAAATCTAGAGGAACACTTACTCGTGTACTTTATTTTAACACGACACTGAATATATAATAAAATAATTAATGTATTTAAATGAATTCCAAATTTTTCGCAGTGAATTACTAGTCTGATTGTCTAGAAGATATTAGGTTCGGCATGATACTCATGTGTGCCACTTGTTGAAAACGACAATAAACCGCCTACACTATAATACACGGTACATTCAGTCATATGTCACTTGAACAATGAACTTGTTCACTCTTACCATTTGATTGTTAAGTTGAGTGTTTAGCGTAATTGTTATGCCATCGAGAGGTAACAGACGATCAGAGGGGTGTGTGTTTGATCCTCCGCCACGGTGATGTGTGAGAGGGCCACTATATTCGTATATGCTTAGTACTGTTTCTACCCAGGAATACACCGAACGTGATTTATAATAATAACTTGTGTCACAATCAAAGTGAAATAAATACATTTTAAGTAAGTGTTAACAGACGAACAGTTAAACTCATTTGCGCAACTAAGTGATATCTTTCCCGTTTGAAATGGTACAGGAAATAATTAATTGGGACGGCTTGTCTTTTGATGGGACGAGTTGTCTTTAAATAGGGGACAAGTTGTCTCGAAACTTGGGACGAGTTGTCTTTAGGACGGCTTGTCATAACTCTTTTGAAACAGTGGTTAGAGACGAATGACAATGAGACTGATAGTCGTTTATCAGTCATCACGGAGAATGTGTTGTAGATTACTGACGGCTATACAAACTCATGACCCCTGGATTGACAGTCAGACACGCTACCAACTCAACGAACAGGGTCCGTCTTTACCATGTATGACCAATCCACTTTGAATAGTGCTCACTAATTCCTAATTGAGTGTTTAAGTACCAAAAATAGTTTCTTACTCGACACTCGACTTTCTTGCTTAATACTCAGTTTGCTTACTAGACACTCGTCTTTCTCACTCGACACTGAACTTTCTCACTCGACATTCTTACTCGACACTCGATTTTCTTTTTTGACACTCAAAACTCTACCAAAGGTGACATATCGCCCAGCCATATTCTCTGTGATGATTGACTGATATACGGCATTGCGCCTTATTGTCATTTGTGTCACAACGTTGATTCAACTGAAAAAGTCATCAGTTACTTTCAGAGATAGGCGTGCTCGAGTACAGGTTTGTCTCCCATGATCCCAGGAAAATGTGTTTAGGTAAACCGGTCGCCTGTTAGCCCTCGATGGGGTAAACATGTTGCTTAAATATTCAATTAAACGAACACGAACGAACGGACGAAGGAACCAACAAACGAACGAACACATAAACAAACAAAAAACAGATAGACAGACAGACAGACAGACAGGCAGGCAGACAGACAGACAGACAGACAGACAGACAGACAGACACAGACAGACACAGACAGACAGACAGACAGACAGACAGACAGACAGACAGACAGACAGACAGACAGACAGACAGACAGACAGACAGACAGACAGACAGACAGACAAGCAGGCAGGCAGGCAGGCAGGCAGGCAGGCAGGCAGGCAGGCAGACAGACAGACAGACAGAACACTACGCATCGGTATTATACACCAACTATTTTATCATTTAAGATTTTGTGTGTTGTTTACCGGATCGACATCAATTTTTTTGTGAATCTGTCGAAATGATTATAATCATAATATGTACCTTCTCAATAATTTACCATTCACGTAATAACATATTTGCACGCATAAATAACTCACTTTCAGTGATTATAATATAAAAAGAAAACACGACTGTATCGTATATGAATTTCCTGTCAGAAGCATTTGTATCTCTGGGTATGTATAACCTGACACAAAATAACCCCGAATACTTGAATCCATGATGTCTTCCATTATTATGTTTTTGGCATGTCTTACAGAAAGGCGATGCCACGATAGCACGATAACACAATGGTGATGGCACGATAGTACGATAGCACGATGGTGATGGTACGATGACACGATGGTGACGGCATAATGGCACGATGGCACGATGATGCGATGACACGATGACACGATGATGATGGCACGATTACGATGACGCGATGTAATATCTATGCTAATACAATCAGAAACATACACATCTACGCTTAATGAGTCTGAAACTTGCGAATCAATTCTAATACAGTCCGAAACTTGCACATCTACGCTCATACAGGCCGAAACTTGCACATCAACTCTAATACAGTTCGAAACTTGCACATCTACGCTAATACAGTCCTAAACTTGCACCTCTATCCTAACACAACGCAAAACATGTTAATAGCGTTCAAAGCTTGCACATCTACACTAATACAGTCAATAACATGCTCATCTAACCTAATACAGACTGCAACTTGCAAATCAAACCTAATACAGTCCGTTACGTGCACATATACCCTTATACAGTCTGAAACGTGTACATATACCTTTATAGAGTCTGAAATTTGCACATATACGCTATTGCAGACCGAAACTTGCACATATAACATAACACATTAAGTAACTTTGACATCTAACCTAATACAGTCCGAAACTAGCTGACCTACGCTAATACAGTATGTCACTTGCACATCTATCCTAATACAGTCTGAAACTTACACATCTACGCTAATACAGACCGAACTTGCACATCTACCAAAAAACAGTCTGAAACTTGCACATTTCATCTAATACAGTCTGTAATTTGCACATCTATCCTTATACAGTCCAAAACTTGCACATCTACGCTAATACCGTTTGTAGCCTGCACATCTACACTAATACAGTCCATAACATGCACATCTAACCTAATACAGTCTGTAACTTGCACATCTAACCTAATACAGTCCGGAATTAAAACATGTGAGCTAATGCAATCTGAAACTTGCACATCTACTCTAATAAATTCTGTAACTTGCAAATCTACCTAATACAGTCTGTTACTTGCACATCTATGCTAATACAGTCCGTAACCTTCACTTCTACTCTAATATAGTATGTTACTTGCACACCTACCATAATACAATATATAACTTGCACATCTACAATAATACAGTCCGAAACTTGCAAACCTAGGCTAATACAGTCCGTAACTTGCACATCTACATAATACAGTCTGTAACTGTCATATCTACGCTAATACAGTCTATAACTGTCTCATCTACGCTAATATAGTCCGAACCTAGCACATCTAACCTAATACAGTACGAAACTTGCCCATCTATTGAAATACAGTCTGAAACTGCATATATACACTAATAAAGCAGAAACTTGCACCACTACGGTAATACAGTCTGAAACTTGCACATCTATCCTAATACATCCCAAAACTTAGGCTAATACCGTTCGAAGCCTGCATATCTACACTAATACAGTCCATAACATGCACATCTAACCTAATACAGTCCGTAATTAAAACATGTGAGCTAATGCAATCTGAAACTTGCACATCAACTCTAATAAAGTCCGTAACTTGCAAATCTGCCTAATACAGTCTGTAACTTGCACATCTATGCTAATACAGTCCGTAACCTGCACTTCTACTCTAATATAGTATGTAACTTGCACACCTACCATAATACAATATGTAACTTGCACATCTACCCTAATACATTCCGTAACTTGCACATCTGCAATAATACAGTCCGAAACTTGCAAACCTAGGCTGATACAGTCCGTAACTTGCACATCTACATAATACAGTCTGTAACTGTCATATCTACGCTAATACAGTCTGTAACTGTCACATCTACGCTAATATAGTCCGAAACTAGCACATCTAATCTAATACAGTACGAAACTTGCCCATCTATTCAAATACAGTCTGAAACTTCATATATACACTTATATAGCAGAAACTTGCACCACTACGGTGATACAATCTGAAACTTGCACATCTATCCTAATACAGTCCAAAACTTACGCTAATGCCGTTCGAAGCCTGCATATATACACTAATACAGTCCATAACATGCACATCTAACCTAATACAGTCTGTAACTTGCACATACAACCTAACACAGTCTGTTACTTGCACTTCAATTTTAATACAGTCTGAAACTTTCACATTTACTCCAATATAGTCTGAAACTACTTGCACATCTAACTTCATACAGTCTGAAACTTGCACATCTGTGCCAATGCAGTCTTAAACTTGCACATATAACCTCA
The DNA here is from genome assembly GCA_029582155.1 of Panopea generosa. Lineage (NCBI taxonomy): Eukaryota > Metazoa > Mollusca > Bivalvia > Adapedonta > Hiatellidae > Panopea > Panopea generosa. Next base: position 89,042,730 of record CM055894.1, read on the forward strand.
TACAGTCTGAAACTTGGACATCTATGCTAATATAGCTTGAAATTTGCACATATAACCTAATACAGTCCGTAATTTGAACATTTGAGCTAATACAATATGTAACTTGCACATCTAAACTAATACAGTCCGAAACTTAAACATCTACGCTAATACAGTCAAAACTTTCACATCTACGCTAATACCGTTCGTTATTATGAACATCTACTCTTATACAGTCCATAACATGCACATCTAACATAAGAAGTCTGTAACTTGCATATCTAACATAATAGAGTCCGTAAATTGTTCATCTAACCTAATACAGTTTGTAACTTGCACATATACGCTTACACAGTACATAACTTGCACATCTATTTTAACAAAGTCCGTAACTTGCACATCTACGCTGACAGAGTCCGTAACTTGCACTTCTACGCTAATATAACATGCACACCTATCATAATAATGTCTGTTACTTGCACATCTACTCTTATGCAATCCATAACTTGCACATCTACAATAATACAGTCCGAAACCTAGGCTGATACAGTCCGTAACTTGCACATCTACCTAATACAGTCTGTAACTAGCACATCTGCGCTAATACAGACTGTAACTTGCACATCTACGCCAATACAGTCCGAATCGTGCACATCTAACCTAATACAGTCGGAAACTTGCACATCTAACCTAATACAGACCGACACTTGCACATCTAACCTAATACAGTCCGAAACTTGCACATCTATTGAAATACAGTCCGAAACTTGCACATCTACACTTATACAGTCACAAACTTGCACACCTACGCTAGTACAGTCTGAAACTTGCACATCCACCCTTATCACGACTGTAACTTGCACAACTACGCTAATACCGTCCGTAACTGGCACACCTACGCTACATGTAATACAGTCCGTAACTTTTACACCTACGCTAATAGAGTCTGTAACTTTCACACCTACGCTATTACAATCCGAAACATTTACACCTACGCTTATACAGTCCGTAACTTGCACACCTACGCTAATACAGTCCGAAATTTTAACACCTACGCTAATACACTCCATTACTTGCACAACTACGCTAATACCGTCCGTAACTTACACACCTACGCTAATACAGTCCGTAACTTGTACACCTACGATAATAGTCTGTAACTTTCACATCTACGCTAATACAGTCCGAAACTCTAACACCTACGCTAATTCATTCCATTATTTACACACCTACACTAATACTGTTTGTAACTTGCAGATGTACCTTAATACAGAGTGTAACGTGCACACCTACGCTAATACAGTCCGTAGCTTGCACATCTACGTAACAAAGTCTGTAACTTGCAAATCTACTCTTATACCGTCTGAAACTTGCAAATCTACGCTTATACACTCCGAAACTTGCACATCTACCTTAAACAGTCTGTAACTTGCACACCTACACTAATACTGTCTGTAACTTGCAGATGTACCTTAATACAGAGTGTAACGTGCACATCTACGCTAATACAGTCCGAAACTTGCTTACCTACGCTAGTACAGTTCGAAACTTACACATCTTCTCTAATACAGTCTGCAACTTGCACATATACCTAGTAAAGTATGTAACTTGCACATCTACTTTAATACAGTCCGTAATTTGCACATCTACCTAATACAGTCTGTAACCAGCACATTTACTTGTAAGTTGCACTTTTACGCTTATACAATCTGGAACTTGCACTTTTACGCTTATACAGTCTGAAACTTGCACAACTACGCTTATACTGTCTGAAACTTGCACACCTACGCTTGTACAGTGTGAAACTTGCACTCTTATGCTTATACAGTCTGAAACTTGCACTCTTATGCTTATACAGTCTGAAAATTGCACTCTTATGCTTATACAGTCTGAAAATTGCACACCTACGCTAATACAGTCCGTAACTTGCACACCTACGCTAATACAGTCCGTAACTTGCACACCTACGCTTATACAGTCTAAAACTTGCACTTTTACGCTTATACATTCTGAAACTTGAACAATGTGAAACTTGTAACTTGCAATTGTACCCTAATACAGTGTGTAACTTGCATATCTACGCTACTTGCTTACCTAGGCTAATACAGTCCGAACCTTGCACACCTTCGATAATACACTCCGTTACTTGCACACCTACCATAATACTGTCTGTAACTGGCACTTGTATCCTAATACAGTGTGTAACTTGCACATATTCGCTACTTGCTTACCTATGCTAATACAATCCGAAACTTGCACACCTACGCTTATACAGTCCGTATCTTACATATCTACCTAATACATTCTGTAACTTGCACATCTTTGTAATACAGTCCGTAACTTGCACATCTACGTTAAAACTGTCCGTAACTTGCACGTCTTCGCTAAAACAGTCCGTAACTTGCGGATCTCAACTAATACAGTCTGTTACTTGCAATCCTATCATAATACAATCTCTAACTTGCACATCTACGTTAATACAGTCCGAAACTTGCACATCTACTTTAATACAGCCCGTAACTTGCACATCTACCCTAATACATTCTGTAACTTGCACACCTACCATTATACATTCTGTAACTTGCACATATACCCGAAAACAGTCCGTAACTTGCCCACCTACGCTAAAACCGTCCGTAACTGGCACACCTACGCTAATACAGTCCGAAACGTTCACTCGTACCCTAATACAGTGTGTAACTTGCACATTTTCCTAATACAGTCCGTAACTTGCACATCTACGTTAAAACTGTCCGTAAAAACAGTTCGTTACTTGCAGATCTAAACTAATACAGTCTGTAACTTGCACACCTACCCTAATACAGTTTGTAACTTGCACATCTACGTTCATACAGTCCGAAACTTGCAAACCTACGCTAATACAGTCCGTAACATGCACATCTACCCTTATACAGTCCAAAACTTGCACATCTACGCTATTACAGTCCGTTACTTGCACATCTACTCTAATACAGTCCGAAACTTGCACACCTACGCTTATACAGTAAATAAATTGCATACATACGCTTCCCTAATACAGTTCGAAAATTGCTCCTCTACTTTTATACAGTCTGAGACTTGCACATCTATGCTATTACAGTCAGAAACTTGAACATCCAACCTTATACTGTCCGAAACTTGCACATTAACGCTAATACAGTTTGAAACTTTCACATCTACGTTTATACAGTCCGAAACTTGCACATTTACGCTAACACAGTCCGAAACTTCCATATTGACGCTAATATATTCTGAAACTTGCACGTCTATTGAGGCATGTTTTAAATGACACTGAAGAATATAAATTACACAACTACTATGTTACATTTTTTTTGTAGGAATTGTTAATACATATTTATATGGTTTCTTGTTTTTCACAGAGAAGCTATGGAATCTGTTTTGAAACCACATGCTTTCAATTAATTACGTTAAAATGTGTTTCGGATATGGTGAGAAGTACATTAATAGAAAATCTCCACATAATATAGAACGGCACAAAAATATTTTTATAGTAAGCGAAACGAGGAAAATAATACTATCTGTCTGCAAATTGCGTCCTTGCGAGGTGTAACTTTTTCAAAAGAATTATTTATTGATAAACCCCGATGTAAAATTAAATTAACATTTTGTATTTCGAAAACAACATGGCATTGATTTAGAAGTATTAACCCTAAGGAAGGTGTAAACTTGTTTAAATGTTTTAATTCTCAGCGGATGAATGTCATTTAGATTGCTTAACGCTTGTGAGCTTTTATTTCTACTTGTATTGTTATTCAAGCATTCTTATTCTTATTGGATTCAAGATCCCTCGGGTACCAAATTTGTTGTTATTCGTTAGTTTGAGGCAAAGATATGCTATCCGTTCCGGGTCACTGTTTAATGGAAAGATATTTAAGTAGTATTTGGCCAATATTAAACAAAATTTGTATAATATCAAGTTATACATTTTTCAAAGCGTTGATAATAAAGCGAATTAGAAATAATTATATAATTATTAATAAATAATAAATAGTATTTTATTTTTTTTTGTTAAGCTAGCATTTACTGAACACAGTGTTGCAAAGGTTTGAAGCATATCAAAAAGATATACATTATTTCTCTAACAGAAGTGTAGGAAGTGTACACAATGAGCCAAACATTGCCAGCACATTCTCTCATTTCTTGGGGTTCATTGATACTTTCCTAACTCTATTTCAATGTATACTGAATATGCTCTGGATTGAGCTATATCTGAATGGATAGATTGGTTACGTTCAATTTGACATAGTTTTCACATTCAAAGTTGTTTTTAAATAATCTATAATTACTTGGCTTACTTTGAGAACACACATCGTATAACCATTTTACTTTATAGTTCGTCATCAAAGTGGCGCAAACTTTAAAATGAAATGTGCAGGGTTAAACCCGTGCAGTGAATGGTTGACAATGGCTGCAACACAATAAATGTCTTTAACAATGTTTTAAACATCGTGTGTTCAATATTTATAGACAAACATTGTGTATCTAACATATTATATATTATATAAACCTGAAATACTCGAATCTTATAAACAGTGTAGCTTAGTTTGTATCAGTTTAGTATTTAATAGCATATTTCCGTTTATTGAACACATCTAGTATGCATTTGGAGAGTTTCATCAACAATTTGGTGTCTTTTGTACTCGTGAATTTATAATTATTTTAATTTTGAGTATATTTTGATATTATCAATATGAAAGAGCAGAGCAAAGTTAATATTTTTGTGAGACTTTATTGAAACAATTTAATGCATTTTGTGATCAGTTAAAGTTACAGGTTGGCCGAGTGGCTTGATCTAAGGCACTGTTTCAAGAACACTTCTAATCGCCGAGGTCATGTGTACGAGCCAGGCTCAATTGTAAGTTTGCTGGTTATTTTCGGAGGGCAATGGGTTTGCACAGGTTAATGATCATTATTTTGAATGATGTCAATAGAAACAAATTATAATTCACTAAAATTGTTATATACTATGCACCGCTTATTTAGACATGCTGAACGATATGTATGAAGGATTATCATTGTAAAGGTGATCTACTCTCCATCGCATCTCTATAAACGCCGTATATGGTCGATGTTACAATCCAGGCTTTGAAAGGAAGGAATGGTCACTACTTCTTGAATTTCAGGAATTATTTCAATATATGCTCTGACATTTTTAAGCTCTAATATTCTTATTTTTAAAGTCATAAAGATATATTGCCGTTAAAACATGTTTACTACGATTTATGGTTATCAACTCATTTACTAATATTTACATTCCCACTGCAATTGGCCTAAATGAACTATATAGATCTACTGTATTTCATTTCCCATGAAAAACACTTTTAGCTTGGCGGACCTAAAAAGGACCAGTATCCATTCCATTGATTTTGTTTTGCTATGGAGACGTCAAGTTACCGTTAGTTTCACGTGACGTTTGCCATAAGTTGTCCTACAAATGTATGCACTTCATCAGTATATTGACAACGTCGCCGTTACATTATGACATTGACTTTGCGATTTAATACGTATAATTTGCTTTTTAAATTTCAAAATGGCAAAAATAACGTAACAGTTTTATCTAAAATAGCTAGAGAATAATTGAGTCAGTTGATGAAAAAAATATTTCGACCTTTTCATGTTCTTGGGGCTTCACGTTAACATTAAACTAGCCTTATGTTTTTCACTACCCGATGAAAACTTAAAATTCGGCTTTTAATACAAAAAAACTTAAAAACTCATGGAAATTTATGATACGCTCCGAAGTTCTGCACCCATTTTTCAATGAAAAAGTGTTGCTTGAGTAAGGATACAGGACAGTGCCAATACAAAGCAAGTGGCCATTGAACACCAAGTCTTTGTAACTTAATTGACGTAAATGGACGAAGTGATTAATAATAAAATTAACAGATAGTAAGTCAGCGATATTACAACAACAACAACAACATTTACTCTTATTGATATCAGGCTACACAAATGTAACAACATTATTCATTTTGTTTAATATATATGTGGGTATTTATCCAGGGAACAGAAATAAATGAAAGTTATGTGCACATCTGTCACTGTTTACATACTAAAACAATATTTAAAAAAGAAAATGCATTACAGTGTTTTATTTGTGTCAATATAATTTTCAAAGTTCGTGCTTTTGCCGAGTCACAGGTAAATTAAGATATACGTTTAGTTTAAATTAAGTATATATAATTGTCATTGCTGATCTAAGTTACAACATATATGCATATAAATAAAGAAGTAAATATTCACATTCAAATTCCGTTCTGTTCTGCACATACAAGTAAATGTGGTGGTGTTGCCTTTCATGAAATGCTTATGTTAATTTACGTTTAATTTGTTTGCAAACTAATCTCAATTCATCATGCGATATTTTCTTTCTTTTAAAAATCACTTTCATTCATTTGGAAAATATTGAGCCGAATGTTAAAAAAAAATTTTTCCATTGATATCATATTTTAGTATATTTTAGAACTAATTCACTGCAGCATTCAAATTATGTTTTAAATTCGTAGTTAAGCTTTAGAATAAAGCCTCTCCATTAGTTTTATTAATAGGACTGGAAGATGATATAAATGAATCAATTCGAAATTCAAATTTTTAAACTATAATTTGTTGATGGGTATAAGTGTTTAATCGAGGAGAAAATAAACAAAAATGTGCATTTCAAGGTGATTCAAATATAAATGCCTTTCATGTTTAAGAGGAAATTTCCGTGAAGTAACACATTAATTGCATTGATTTTCGTTGCTTCTTGAATGCTGTTAGTACAGTTTGGATCGTGTCCAAAAAACTTTATGCTCTTTAAATCAAATCATTCCACAGCACAAAACATAACTTTGTTTCCATATTTTCGATGCAAAAATACCAAAGCTCGCATTATAGCTGTTAAATAGTATTTTAAATTCCATAGCGAGAAAATTACTCTGTCTCCATAACTTCGATGCAAAAATTCCAAAGCTCGTGTTACAGGACGAGACAAATATGCAGCCAGTCCGGGACTCGAACCCGGAACCCTTCCCTTACAGGGCGAATGCTCTACCGTCTGAGCTAACCGAACCGCTTACATAAATTCCTCTCCTAGTAGGTTACGTACACACTGTGACATATTCCCTCACAAATTTGGAATTCGTCCCAAATTTCCATAGAGAACAGAGAATCATGTGAAATGTTTCTCGGAATATATATCAGTCACAGTCCCTCGTGCCAATGTTACGGGACGAGAAAAATATGCAGCCAGTCCGGGACTCGAACCCAGGACCCTTCGCTTACAGGGCTTTAAAAGTAGTAAATGGACAGCAGACAATTGGAAAAGTTAAATCGACAAATTGATAGTGCCGTTTTAGAAAGCAGTGAAGAAACATCATGCAAATTAGGAATATGCCTGAGAGTAGTAGAATTGAATAAATCAACAAAGAATTCAAGAGTGCCTGTGAGATTATTTGATATTTCAACAAAATCTATCACCATCAAACCAAAATCAGTGTTACATGTATGTGAGTTACAAGAAGTGAAAGTATTACACTCATGGAATCCGAAGAAGGATAAAACAAGTTTACAGAAAGAACATAAAGGAAATAGCTCAGAAGATGATACGATCGAAGAATTCGTTCAAAAATTGAAATTGGATTTATCACAAGTACCAGACGACAAACTAAAAGAAGTCAAACAATTACTTTATAGATGGAAGAACATTTTCTCAACAGGAATTTTGGACATCGGTCATACGAATTTAGTCAAGCATGAAATACATTTAGAAAATGAAAAACCTTTCAAGGAACCATGTCGTCCAGTACACCGGCTCTTAGAGAAGAAGTTAGAGAAAAGTCCCTACTCATCAAATGTTGTAGCTGTCCGAAAGAAAGACGAAATGATCCGCTTCTGCATCGACTTCAGGAAACTCAACAACAGAACAGCAAAAGATGCTTATGCAATACCCAGAATTGAAGATACCTTACACTTTTTAGCTGGGTCCAAATATTTCAGCAAATTGGACTTAAAAACTGGGTACTGGCACATGGAGTTACGAGAAGAGGAAAAAACGATGACTGCATTTCAAGTTAGTAACTTGGGTTTCTATGAATGTGAACGAATGCCATTTGGTTTATGCAACGCGCCAGCTACATTTCAACGCTTGATGAAACGGTGTATGGGAGCAATGAACTTGCGTAATTGTCTGATATGCCTTAATGACATAATCGTTTATTCCTCAACGTTTGAAGAACATACAGATCGTCAAGAAGCTGTATTCCAACACCTAAAAGATAGTTACATGGAATTACAAGCCAGTAAGTGTGAATTCTTCATGAAAGAAGTTTTATACCTCGGCCATTTAGTATCTGAAAATGACATTCACACAGATCCATCAAAGATAGCAGCAGTGCAAATGTAGCATACCCCAAAATGCATTAAGAAAGTCTGCAGTTTTCTTGGATTCTCCGGGTTTAACAGGAAATTCATTAAAGACTTCGCGAAGCATGCAATACCACTGAATGATTTGTTAGTTGGAGAAAGAAGAAATGCAAGAAGAAGAAAAATCGTAAACGATTTGAATGGGGATCTGTACAGGAAGAAGCATTTGTCAAACTCAAAGAAATGGTCTGTACTGCACCTGTTCTGGCCTATGCTGACTACTCAAAACCATTCAAATTTCATACAGATACATTCGGTCTAGGACTAGGTGCTTTACTGTATCAAGAAACAGATGATATTGATAGAGTTGTCGCCTTTGCCAGTAGAAGTCTCAAACAAACTGAAAGAAACTACGCAGCCAAGAAGTTGGAATTCTTGGCACAGAAACGGTCTGTAACAGAGAAATTCCACGACTATTTGTATGGTGGAAAATGTCATGTTCTCACAGACAACAATTCGTTGACATATGCCAAGACTTCAGCAAAACTGGACGCTACTGGCCAGCGTTGGAATGCCAGTTTGGCCAACTACGACTTTCAGCTCGAATATAAACATTGACGCCGACGCACTATCAAGACAACGTCCACACTAGTCTACCAACACAGAACAGACTATAACACCCGAAGTTGTAAACGCCATCGCCTTTGCTGTTCAAGTCGAACTAATCAATCTGGAAGATACCATACTGAACCCCAAAATGACCACAGAACATCAAGAACCTACCCTTCCAGATTACATACTTCTAGAACACAGCCTCTGTTCGAAAGACTGGAAAAGGGCACAGACAGAGGATCCGATCATATCTGAGATTGCAAAGCACATTTCTTGCGGAACCAAACCAGTGTCTTCGACATTTGGTTCCAATGCTTTCACAATCTTATGTTATCTTCGAGAATGGCCGAAACTTACCCTTGACAATAAAGTATTGAATAGGCAAACACTAGTGTCGGGCAAAGAAATGTGTCAGCTGGTACTTCCAACTAACATCAGGGATGAGGTCTTTCAAGCCTAACATTGTGACTTAGGACATCAGGGTCGTGACAGGACCATGTCATTACTTCGGGAAAGGTTTTATTGGCCTGGACTTGATACATTCATAGCAGACAAGATACATGGATGTGGTAGATGTATTAGGAGGAAGGCGAAAAACAATTGTGCGGAACTGGTACCAATACAGTCAAATGGATGACAATAGATGACTGGCGGAAAATAAGAACAACAGTAGTATAAAAAGTTATACGGTCCAGAATAAAATAAAAGAGAGTATGCGTTCTATGTGCAAGTATGTGTTTTAATCATTTTCAGTAGTTGAACAGTAAGTTGGATTTCTTGTATCAAGAAATCACTTTATCCAAAACTTAAGGTTTAGTTTGGAGATTATTAATAGTATTAATGGCACGTTTTGTCTTATTTCAATTACCTAAACTGAACATATTCCAATATACCAATTAGTATTTAGATATTTAGTTTCAGGCAATTTGTATATCATAGATAATTAGGTACTGACGTTACATGATTAACAATAACTAACAATTTATTAACCATTGTGTTTCCCCTCTACCTGTTAAACTCTTTGTTATGTAAATTATGTTACTTGTGTACCAATGTGTATCGATTGGTCATTACACTTGATAGTTGACCATCAGATATTTCCATTGTAATTATGAAATACACATTCATAAACTTGTAATAAATATTCATATGCATACATATTATTACATGTAAGAATAACGATAAGATAAATGATGTATTTATCTTCATAATGTAGTTTCAATAATTATTAAATGTCGTTTTATAAGAATGAATTTTATAGAGAATTGTATAAATATATTTCAATTGAGTACCGTCGGCCATGTTATATTTTGATTATGTCAGATTACACTTGATAGTTGACCATCAGATATGTCCCTTGTAATTATGAATTACACATTCATAAACTTGTAATAAATATTCATATGCATACATATTATTAACAAAATATATATCTATGCATTTCTTAGGATGTTTAAAATGTGTTTTTCAATAAACATTAATGGTTGATTAATTGGTTGAATAAATTAGTTGAATAAGAATATGTATGCATTATACAATGCATACTATGATATTATGTCTTTTTATTTTTTGAAACTTTTTTTTTTGGCGAAAAGCCATTAACTTAAAAATTCAAACATGAAAAGTCTTTGGGGTCTGTATGATGTATACGTTTTAATTGCTTTTAATTTATTTGTCATTGTATAAAAAGAATTGTATTAATTTAAATTGACATAATAGACATAACAGTTATTTATTTACAGTAACGTGTTTGTGTATGCTAAGCCGATTGTCTCACTGTTGTACTGTTAAGATGAGTTTACTGCATGGACGCATGTTAGTTGACGACAAAATTATATGTTTTTCTCTTACACTTTCTTTTTATTTCTTTAATTTTTTATATTAATAATATTGTTTATAATTTGTTAAATTTGTTATTTTGGTACTTATTGTAAATATTGTAGAAATGATATGGGATCGGTCGAACCCATTTTCATGTTGAAATTAAAGAAGTTTCAACTAACTTATACATTTGTAACTTATATTAGACATAATTTCATTTATTTAGTTTCCGAATTAAAGTTGCTTGCATGGTAAACAGTTTGTATTTATACCCTGAGAAACATGTTTAACTTTTGGAAATAATTTTATTTGTAGAAAATCGGTGCCTCTAGTCGGGTCTCATTTTGATGATGATACTGGTAAGCTACCGAGTTTCTGATTTTCAGGATAACAACATAAAACTTTTACAAATGTGCACGCTTGTTCAAAACGGAAACACTCACGTTGCGAATGGCCTATATCTTATAAAGGGAATATAATGGCCGATTACACATAAAAACATTCTCTATATTTTATGCCCAAACAATAGTAAATATGTTCTGATTTATAGAGGACATTTATTTGTTTTGGTGCAACATCAAATTATATTTCATTAAGTGACCACCAAACGATCACGAGATGAAAAGTCATTTGATCTCACACCAAAACAAACACACTTTCTTTTTATTGTATGTATTTACATAATGTTATGTTAATATTAACCTATATTCGCCATTACATATTACTGGATTAATAAAAGAATTAAATAAATCTACTTTTTTTTAAATATTTTTTTTAAATCAATATGCAAGGACAATATTCCCTCATAATTTCACTGTTTGAAACAGCGGATTACGATAAATAATCCACTGAGAAATCTATAATTCATTAAAAAGCATAAAATAAAATGTCTTAATTAACTTTAGATTTATTTAATTAATACTTATCTAAATATTAACAACACTTTATCTTCGGACGTTAAGAAATGTTGCACAATACAGTGGTCACCGTAAGCTGTCAATATTAATCATTAGGTATAAGTTCCTTACAGAAATCGGAATTTGTGCGAATAATTGAATGGAAACAAATAACAACGGTAAGTTTTGTCACGGTAGCATTCCTGCATTTTTTCTAAATGAATAGGTCATAAAGAATGAACAAATGGTGCACTTTAGAGGCATTTTATTTGCATTATTATTATCATTATTATACATTCTTAAACATTTAAGACAGGTTATTAAAGAGATTTACGTAGTGGATTGTCCTATATAATATACAAAATTCAACTTGAACAATATCGTGACATTTTATACTATTAATAAATACAATAGAATTGTCTGCCTTATAATATAGCTTGCGTCATTTAATCGTGATATTCACAGGACATACATTAATACATCACCGCTGCGTTCAATTTGATTTAACGTTTATTAACGTTAGCTTACATATTTTCTTGGACACAGGCTGAACCTCATATTAGCACGCGGTAACCGATGTTTAAGGGAACCAGGCATTAAACGTGTTTGCTGTTTAACGAAGTTGAACGTACCTCAGATAAATAAACAGCTTTGATTAGACACGGGACCAAAATAACCAATTTGGTACCAGCGTGATAACGTGTTATGTCTATATTAATGTAGTTCGCACCTATTGGACCTTTTGACATCTTGCGTAAATTATCACAAATTTGCACACCTGTACCATGAAGTCTCAGTCTTTGTTTTAATTTTGGTGTTTTTAATATTATCCAGCAGTTTCAAAGCTTATTATTTTGATTATAATTTAAGATTACCTTTTTTGAGAATTTCTGGTTCTATTCAAAAACGAAAGCTGAGACTTCAAAGTACAAATCCCGTGTGGTTCCGGCTAAATATAGAATCACAGTCGATCACTGCAGATGGGTAGGAATCCTCCGAATGGGTGTCGTGTTAATTTTGTAATGTTTTGTCATGTTCATTACTGTGGTTTAATAACTAACCTCTGTGTGGTTCTAGGGAGCCCTATGGGTGATGGTAATAATATAATCCCTGTTGCTCACGCATGTAGTGAGAAGCGACAGTTTGAGTAATAGGATATAATTTGCTGAAACTCTGCATTTCTGGAGATATCAATTCCTATGTTCATTCTACATATTTATTTGTTGATGTGATTGTTTTACTCTTTATGTTAGTTTGTTGTTTTTTGAACATGTAGAGTGAAACTTCCTGTTGGCGTCGGACAACGTACTTACGTTATACGCCGTAAAATTCCATTCATCATTTCATTCATACAAAGTACAAATGTACAGATCTTTGATGATTTACGCCAGATGTTAAAAAAATCTTATTGGAATAACGCAATCTACCTTAATGTGAGGTCAAAGTTTATTGGAATGCGATTATTGTTATATAGACAAATTTGTCGTTAGAATCACATGACACCCGAAGGACACACGGCACCCGACACCCGAAGGACAAATGGTGCTCAAAGATATTACCAGTAAGATAGTATACTACTTGGTAATATGAAGGCAGACCAGAGCCAAAGAGAGAGAGAGAGAGAGAGAGAGAGAGAGTAGAGAGAGAGAGAGAGAGAGAGAGAGAAAGAGAGAGAGAGAGAGAGAGAGCCTGGTCGGTTGCCGAGAGAGAGCTTTGTCTTTCATTGAAATTATACCAACACAATAGGAAACGTTGGAACCATTATGTTAGTGAGCTGACGTTGTTTCCGTTCAGTTGTTGACATTGTCCGCCATTTGTTAATTTTTTATCATTGTCTATGTGTTGATGATTTTATCCTAGAACCAGTCATTATTAGACATAATGAAAGGGTGATTGATAATTGAATACAATGATTGACACCGTCACGGCTTATGATTAATATTGCAATAAAATATGCTTAAACTGGAATACCGAATGAAGTTCGTTAAAAAAAATGTAAACACATGAAACGATATTGTTTCTGAAAACCGACACATTTGATGAAGCGGCTTTATAAGTACATACTTTGGATACATAACTACGGAAGCGCAAGTGAAACATTCACTGGTAATGTTTACTTGACTTACTGCCAATATACTCATTTCAATGTTCAAATCATAGTTTATATTAATATATTTTATCTCGATTTGCGAAGAAATTCCAGAGCAAACATACACCACTCTCAAGTCTGTTCCTGGGAATACCAATACTGAGAGATACTTTCTGATAGGCATCGGGTCAGGATTGGTATCGAGCCCGCAGCCACAGGCTAAGCAGCCAACACACTTTATCCACTACACTACCGACCAGCTGTAACATTTTCTTTAAACGACAAGCCTAACTTTAAATACTCACCCTTTAACAACAATAGTATGTTATTCTTAGTGCTAGCCATGATTATTGATGACTTGCACAAACACAGTACAATATAGACAGTTTCAGTATTATCAAGTTGATAATATAGTATTCAATATATGCAAATATTTCATGACTTATTGTGATTGACGGTGCATCAATTGGTGTTCCTTTTTAAGAAAAAATACCTCTTCTGATAGTATGCCTCCCTATCTGAAATGGAAGAGCAAACTTTGAAATATGTGTATGTTTTCATCCGATAAAAGGGCATCTCACCCTTTTTGTGATATGTATCCTAATTATAATGGCAAATACATTTTTTATTCGTCAACCAGATTTCAGCACTCCCCAGTGGCGTTGTTTGCTAATTCGTCAACCAGATTTCAGCACTCCCCAGTGGCGTTGTTTGATCAAAGCCGTTTAAATGGTAATTCTGTCTTAAATTTAAACATACCCCATACAAACAACCCCCACCAAAGCATACCCCCATACAAATACTTACCTGAACCAACACGTACATAGATTCATGGATCTGGATGTGTATGTCCTGTCAGATAAAGCCACATTTTGCGGTCTTATCAAGTCATTTAGTTTCAGGAAACACAACTGTAAAATCATGTTTTGGTTATTCATGAGCTATCACAGAAATATTATATCGTGTTTTATTAAACCTCCGAATACCAACGTATAATATTATATTGATTATTCATGAGCCTTCAACTGAAAGCCGTCATGTTTTGTTGTTGTTGTTTTTTTTTGCGTGATTTTTTTTTGTTGTTACATTGATTTCTGTGACTTTATATGGCGTTGTTTTTTCTTTCACTTTCACAACAACAATCCTAATATTTGTTTTTAGGTACATTTTGTCATTATTATAGCTGTGTATCGGTTTTATACTATCACAAAAAACATGTTCTTATTAAGCAACCTATAAAAACATCGACTGTTCTGAATACGTTAGCTATTTTAGATAAGAACACACAACTGGATAGAAGTAAAACATCCATAATGTCGACAGTGACCGTTCTCTGTTCAAATAATTGTAGCAGGTACTTCGGTTGGGTAGGTATAAAACCATGCTAAATTGCTTTGTAAATTTACATGTACTTAACTAAGTGCATTTGCTAAATGTCCTAAACTACATTTGTAAATATATTTGAACCAGAATAATTATTGCTACGTGAACTGAAAGTTGTTTGCTAGGTTGTAATTTGATGTGTGTAACGAATGGGGTCTAATATAAGCAGAACAAAACGATGAGTTTTTAATATTTCATTGTTTCGAATATAAATGTTTTTAATTCCTTAGTTATGTTGATGTTTTGCGAATAATATAAGGTTATTTAACAGTGTTTTGTACAATATGGGAATGTATTCTATACCTGTATGTGTATAGCCAATCAGATATTCTAGGTGTTACCATGTGACCGTACAATATGTAGAAGTTAATTGGATCCAATTACTTTTATATTGTACAGTTCAAAAGTCAAGATGGCGTCATAAAAGAGGGAAATAAATTAAATAAAATTTCAACGATTAGAACATACACGGCATAAAATGCTGAAACAACCATTTTCTCATGTATGTAAATTAAATTTAAACAGTTTCTCATGCGGCAAATGAGCAAAACAGAGAACATCTTTACTTCGTAATACAAGATAAAACATATTTACTTCGTAATAAAACAAATACAAAGGTATGAAATTCAAAAACATGTGTCACCTTTTAACAATAAGAGTTTATTACAAAGAATTAATTTCCTAGTTTTAATGTACTACATCAACAGAAAGAAATCATGGCTTGAATAAGTTCTCATTAATCCCTATGTTACGTTATTATGTTACACAGAAATATTCATTGAAATCGAACTAAATGCTACAAGTCGTTCTTGACAAAGATGGCCCGAAAACGATAATTATGTTCGAGACTGTTATGCTAAAATGATATCCGGCTAGGAGGATGCATTCTTAAAACCAACAGAATGGTGGATTTATTAAGGAAATTGTATTCAATTTGGCTTTAAAAAATAAAATGACCTGATCTAGTTCTAAAGGATATTTGGAATATATTAGGTAGTGGGACGCAGGATAAAGGTCCAGACGACAATGCCATTAGGTCATCTGTGAGACGGTACACATAACTACAAATGTGCATAATTGATCAACAAGGATTGTTTTACAGACACATCAGCGATTCGAGTTAACTCGGTATATGCACTTGATGTACTTTGTGAACCACCACCGAGTCCAAGTAATGTCCTATTCAATATCTGACATCACCCGCTTCATGTCTGTTGTACCCTAATATTAGAGCATGGGAAATCTCTTTATATACTAATATACATAGCACTCTAATGCGTTACGATAGCTGTGACGTGTTTAGGCTACCGCTGGAGTGAGCTTGTGTGTGATGGCAGTACAGCGGTCCCTGGCTAGGGGAGCCCCAACTACCGCTGGAGTGAGCTTGTGTGTGATGGCAGTACAGCGGTCCCTGGCTAGGGGAGAACAGACTTTTAAATAATGTAGTGCCAAGCAAATACAGGTAGATCAGATTTAATATTTATTATGACGATGTATTTATGTACAAGTCTGAAATAAAATATCTGTTCTGTTCTCGTTATGTTCTGTTGATGTAACCAATATTTCCGAATGTACCCGAATGAAAAACAATTGGTTTTGAACAAATTAACTTGATCCATTACAAATCACAGTTTGATAATGTTGAAATAATTCGGATGCACTCATATTTGTATATATTTTTTATAAAAAAAACAATAACTATAATTGTATGAAAGAATTTGTCATACATTGCCATTAGAGAAATACAAACAAATGTACCGTGTCACTTTTATGACCTTTTACGAAATAAACGGAACTAGCTGCTAACACCGATATGATAAAGAATTTTAAAAAAAAAATTGACTGACATTTTCCCACGTGGATGTCCTCAATATGTCAGTAGTAAATAATAACCATCAAACAATTAAACTAAACAGTACTCATAGCGAGCTCATACGGTACATGTAACACGTCAGATTAAAATACGAAACAAAACTCAACAATTTACAGATATAAACTAATGTTAAAACCTGTCAATGATAACTTAATGTTTTCATGGGTGATTTGGAACACTCGAATATACAGGCTGCTTTTAGATCAATTACATAAAATATATGATTTTTTATGAAATATTTGTTTACAAATTAAATTTTGTATTTTGAATTCTGAACAATGATTTTGAAAGCTCTACTGATATTCAAATATAAAATTTAATAAACTTCAAAACGCACAACACCACTTAAAAAATACACAAAATGTACATGAAAATTAAATGACTTCGTGCCGCCGATAAATAACAAGAATAATCAAAAAAGAATCGTTGCCTCTCGGAAATATCTGGGTGATACCATAACCCGCCCGCTGAAACCCGGCCTAGTTCCAACTGACACGTCGCATTCCTCCTTCAAGGAAAAGATAAACGTGATGTATATATATATATATTTATTTCTTACAAAAGGCTATATGCCCATAAGCAATAAATAATAAAATTGCATGCAATTTAAACAAGTAATCAATAACAATGTTATACAGTCTTTACATATTTATTACTAATAAAGTGAAATTTAAACTTTAGTTAATTGTCTTACAAGTACATACATAAACGTAAATGTATATCGGGACATACTTAACACATTCCAATGAGTTATACAGTTGAATTTAAACTTTATCTTTCATTGAAAGACAAATTTATAGTGTAACTATCATCCGAATTTAAATGTGCCTGAGCATGTCCATCACTGGTATTATGCAATAACGAACTAAGGTCAAGTTTCCTCTTGTTCAAAAGATTGGAAATAGAGCCATCATGAAGTTTAACGTCAAAAGGTATACATTTATTTTTATACTGTTTACACCGATCTTACCGATAGACTTCCAGAACTTGGACAGATCAACATTACAATCATTAAGTAATTCATTTTGTAAAGAGAACCAATAAAACGCTGTGACTTTTTTACCTCACGGTCAAATCTCTACAAACTTGAACATATTCAGATTTGATATATTTTTTAACATTTCGTTAAGTACACTTCAGCCACCTTCGTTCGGCATAACTAACATCAGTCCACATTTCTGATAATCTCTCGGTCCACCACTGTTTACCAGGTCTACATATTTTATTGTGTTGATTAGACTGTGTAGTTTTAAAGGGTTATAGGTTATACATATTAATCTTAACAATACTACAACAATCTTGATAAACACTATCGATATCATGTTGTGTAATCCTTGCATCAACTTGTCAATAGCAATATTAACATAAGTAAGCAATTCTGTATTATTTAAAATGTGTCTGGTAATTTAGTTAATTCAAATTTATCATAACTATTACTTTGTGGTGTTTCGTTTTTACACCGCAACATGTTAAAAGTAATGTTCCATTCTAACAAAGAATGATCTGATATACAAGTTGGTGCAAGAAAACTCAAATCACCTGACCTGTTTATTAAATCAACAGTCTTAACAACAGAAAAATCTGTAAAACAAGACAAATCATCATGACCGCAAATGCAATAATCTACCACAGACACACCCTTGGTGAAACAGATGTAAAATTGTTGTCAGAACAATTTTTCCCATATAAGATCTTTTCAGGGGGTAAATAACATACACATAATAAAAGAGTGAAATTTTGAACCCTGTTTTTTAACTTCAACCATAACATTTCTTCAAACGAGCTTTCTAAGATGGATATATTAAATTCATTAAATAATTCGTTCTTGACAAAGAAACCAACTCCATCAGAACCGGCTCTAGCATTTTTGTATATAATTTTTCGATTCAATCCAAACCATGTATAACCTACTTAGTTCAATTTTTGATCATGAAGTAGATGAGTTTCTGCTAATGCTAAAATTTCAATTCCAGTATATAAAACACATAGTGATCTTAAATTAAAATTGTCAGATTCACAGTCAACATTCCATCCACGAACGTTCCAAAACTCCGCTGAAAGCTAAGTACGATTGCTCTGACCCCAGTTATTCTGACCTCGCTTGTTTTTGCAACGCCCAATGTTGCTGCTGCTATAGCCACGACATGTTCCAGTTATCACTACTACTACGAAAGTTTCAAGAGTCACTACATAGTTCACTGGATCGAGTACTGGAACTGGGTCATCCACTTTTGTAGTTACGTGTGTTGTTTCCATATGTTCATCGCAGTTAACACGAATCACACATGACCCTTTGACAACGAGATCGCGCTGATTAGGCGCACCAAGAATGGTTCGGAAATTACTGGCCATCAACCGATCTTTGATAGAAACGCAGAGTCTTTTGAATCTAAAATGCTTATCAACAAACAACAAGAGCGGCTTTTATTTCATATAGGTAATATACTCATTTCTATTGTGTGGTATGTGTATGCCACAAAGAGAATGCACTAATAATGCAACGGCTCATTAAGTCCAATGTAGGCCATCATTAAGTCCAATGTAGGTCATCATTTCATCCAATGAAGGTTATCATTAAGTCCAATGTAGGTCATTATTTAGTCAAATGTAGGTCATTGAGTGATGTGTGATTTTATTAGTTTAATAATGTGAATATTTAAACCCAAGATATAATATATGTGGAATAATTCCTAGTTTAGGCGAAACAACATCAAGTCATCATAGTATATAGTAGGTGTGTATTTTAAATGGGAGTACTTAATGGGTCACACTTCTGATAAGTGATGACCTGTCAACAGGTTAACGTGTGACCAATTTTATATTACATGAAAAACGTGACATGTATATGTATTAGCTGACTTTTAAGACACTTAATGTGCAGTAGAGATGGTTATAAAAGAGAGCTTAGTTTCTGTTTGGAGGGGCAGAACAGGTCTTGGATAGCAGCGAGTTCAGTTGGGTTTTGAGTAAGAATAGCTTGGATTGGAGAGGAGTTAGAATAAGCCAGGGAGAGGTTCAGAGTCGGGATAAAAGAGGCCGGGAGATTCGGGTTTAGGTTCTAAGATGGGAGTTTTGTCTGAACTATGTTTTGAAACGTATGTCTTGTTTAAGTAGTGACCATTAAAGACTAAATGAAAGATTATATAAGAAATGTAGAAATAAATATCCTTCAATATGATTTATGTATGAGAAAATCGTGATAAAAAAAGTCGATATTTTCCTTTTTTTGTTTTAGTCGTAAATGTTTTAATAAAATCATTATAAAACACACCGGTACGAGAACCTGAATTGCATATCATGATTTATTATTTGATCAAAATATACGAGTCCTTCTTTTACAAATACATAACACGAAAACATGCACATTATAAAATGCCATTTTTAATAATTATATGATGTAACGAGAGTGCTAAGTTACCAGAGAACGTGTTCTTAATTCCTTATTGATTATTGAGAGACTATGAAACATTCATAACTTGCAGACTCGTTTGTTCAAAACTGATTCACAAATAAAATTGTCATTGATCAAAGAATACGCATAATAGGATCAAATGGCAACGTCACTTAATGTCACCGATCCAGAATTTGTATTTTTCCAGCTTTGTATTGTGTGGAACATTAATACATTTTGTTAAACATTTCATTATAAAGTATACGGTATCAAAATTTAAAACATCGTCACAATGACATAGATTTTTTTCTGTCAGAATATTCCCAGATGCAGTTGATTTAGCGAATTTCAATGTTTTAATATGCCGCTTTATGCGAAATCACTTTGGTTTCCGTGTAGTAGCTTAAAAATGCCAGAATAAAATCTTTGAGAAAAAGCTGGAGACATAAATTCAATGAGTTTGCTTGTTTAACAACAATTCATGCATATTTTGTATTGACCATGTTAAAACTGTGCCCATCCATTTCATTTTAGAGAGTCAACATAATCTCGGTTGAGAAAAATGTACCCGACTCAGTAATTGATAATGCTTTGCAAATACGTAATTTTGTATTTCCTGAGACCTTTTTTCAACGGTGTACGCTTCAGTTTAAGCAAGCGATGGTAATATTACCATATTTTATAATTTGATGATATAAATTGTCCCGTTCCTTTATTCAACGTTGTTATAAAATGGAAACTCGCTGCTTAAGCCTGTTTTACATGACAAATGTGATGTCCATTTACCTCATTAACTGACTGACACGACTGCTATTGTATTCTTATCTGGCAGCGTTTTGTGTTACCAAGGAATCCTTTTATCAGATTATTGTTGTAATAGGATTTTCTTAAACAAGTTTGAGCGGCGTACTGTAATCCGAGCCATTCATTCAGAGTTGTTGCCTGTCTGCTCTTTTGTGACTGCCTATTTAATGTGTTTTGATTAGTTAATTGTCTTACAAGTACATACAATTGAAGTGATTTTCCGAGACACATAGCAATGCTAAAACCAATTTTATCATTTTTCAAAAATCACCAATACGTTTACACATATAATTGTGTAATCAAATGGAACTATTTTATAGTAAAACTTTCTGAAAGTTCATTTTTATAAACGTGGCGGTATCCATGAAATTTTTAAAATATAATTGCATTCACGTATTTAGCAATATGAATTGATATTTATACAAGCAGAAAATAGTTAATTGAATTTCATCTCAGTGCAATATCTAACATTGCTGAAGTCGTGAATTTTTCAAGTCTCTTACATCGATATCTTACATCGATTATGTCTCAATTCAATCATATCAGCAAATCTTAATGCAATATCCTCTCTACACCGCCGGGATCATGAATTTGATCACCGATGCCGTCACCTGTGTGCTGATATTGTGATTTTGATGATCCATTATCGTTGCAATATCTTACTCCGCTGAGATCGTGGCTTTAATCAAACCTCAATATATGATCTGTACACTGCTGAGAAAAATCACAAATTGTCCATGATTTAAATATTTTAGTAAAATCGTATTAAAACATTAGTGACACACTTTTCTCGTTCGATATTTGCATTTTTTAAAATATTTTCACAGCTTCTTAATTCTTATTGAATCACTGAAACAAGGGTTCGGTTTAAGCAATAGAGTCTTGATTTAAAGAAAATATCCACAAGTGTTTTGAACAGAAAAGCTTGACCGGATATAAATAATCAGTTTAATCAAAGATAGTCGAATTATGTAAATGGCAGTAACAACATGTTATAGACCCCAAAATAGGATTTGCCTGGAATAGAATTTAGCGTAATCGCATTTTTTTTGTCGTAAACGCCCCTTTTTGCAGTTAATACGCTATGAAATGATTGGTCAAGATATCATCCCTAATTAGTATACATAATTTCATTGGCTTATACTGACCGGACACTTTTCATTATAAAATAAACCCTTTTCCGGTTCCAGTCACTTAACATCTGTGACTCATTAAATTCAATTGTGAATTG
Organism: Panopea generosa; assembly: GCA_029582155.1. NCBI lineage: Eukaryota > Metazoa > Mollusca > Bivalvia > Adapedonta > Hiatellidae > Panopea > Panopea generosa. The sequence goes on from CM055894.1 coordinate 89,065,173, forward strand.
TATATTAAAAGTTTGAACGGAACTGGAAATGTTTTATTTTTTTAGTTGACTGATCATTTCTTGAAATTTAACGTAGGTATACAGTGAGAAAATTCAATATATATCTTTGGTATTTGTGAGAGTTATTTTAAGGATATCAGAATTGTATATTCATTAATGAATTTGTTTCAAGTTTGTTTATAATTTGCAATATACATGTAGTCTAAGACTGTTAATTCAATGAGGTAATAGTTTAGATTCATATACATATATTTGGGAAGGTTATACTTTTGAACACTGCTATATAAAAAAGCAACAAAATGATAGTATAGATGTATATATGTATTGTCTCCTGCGGTACTAAGAACATTTCAGATCAATTTGCTATTTGTCTCTTTCGTTTCGATGGGTTAACTTATGTATAAACTTACGTAATTAAAGTTACACGAAACAAACTTTATACGTTAGACATTTTTACATTGTCAAATGTTTTTGTATTTAAACTTATTTTATTGTTGAGCAATGGATTGTATGGTAAGATACGAATAGATTGTAATTAAATGAATTGATTCATCTTTTGTATTAAATTTAAGTTTAATTTGTATTGCTTTTAGAAAAACAGTCTACAGACTGTCAATAATATTTACATTTGTGAGATGGGTTTTATTTAAAACACCTTGGATATTATTGAAAAACACATTAATATTTAGTTTATTTGTAATTGTGTTATATTCTATTCTATTATATAAAGTACATTTCAGATCAATTTGCTATTTGTCTCTTTCGTTTCGATGGGTTAAATTATGTACATACTTACGTAAATTAAAGTTACACGAAACAAACTTTATACGTAAGACATATTTACATTGTCAAACGTTTTTGTATTTAAACTTATTTTATTGTTGAGCAATGGATTGGATGGTGAGATACTAATAGTTTAGATTGTAATGAAATGAATTAATTCATCTTTTGTATTAAATTTAAGTTTAATTTGTATTGCTTCTAGAAAAACAGTCTACAGACTGTCATTATATTTACATTTATGAGATGGGTTTTGTTTAAAACACATTAATATTTAGTTTAATTGTAATTGTGTTATATTTTATTCTATTATATATGTTATCCAATTAATAACCCATACCATATGTTATATTATGTTTAATTATGTAGTAAAGTTTTACTGGAACTGGAAAAGGACCTCTTGATATCTTTTTAGGATCAACTCATTTATACCCTGCATACAGCACAACACACTACTTCGATCGTGACTCTTAGCGGTGTAATATATTAATCAAATCTCAGTAATATCTTACACATGTATATATATCATGAAATCTTGAACTGTATCAAGTCTCCTGGCAATATCTTACACCGTTTAGATCGTAATCTTGATCTTATTCAAGGCGATATCCTACATCACCGATCATAATTTTAAGTACTCTCATTGCACAATCTTAGATTTTAGTACCAAGAACGTCATGTGATCCTTACACATTGCAATGTAATGTATGGTTTATGAAATCCAATATTAGTACATTGTCTTAATAGCTGTTTTTCTTTATTGAACCCATAACGAAATACGTGCAGATATATTGTAATCGCGCACGAGTCCGCTTCCTGTATTAAACCAGTACAGGGTGTCCAAAAAATATCTGATACAGTTTTGAACGTAAATATTTTATTACTGTTCATAATAAATCAAATAATATGTGTATCATGTAATAGTTTATACAATATTTTTTATATGCAATAAGTGGGGTTAACTCTCTTTGTATACATATAACAGACTCTGAAATATATAACCCGTTTTATAGAATATGCTCCAAGTGACGTCCTTTTTGCTTTACCACGACGTCAGTACGGTCCCTAAAGTTGCGCACGTGTTCTGTCCGATTAATCTTATTTCCTCTTTGAATGCATTCTTCAAACGACACAGAAGAACTGAACAAACTTTATGTATGTAGTGTTGTTTATGCAATACAAACTATATGTTAGTATGCTATCTTGTTTTGTTTATACCGTAAAAGCATCTGAGTTAAGCCACCATTTGTCACAAGCAACCTGAAATATTTCTATCATTCAGGTTGTTAGCTGATCAATGTCCCATCCATCCCGTCGCTTCAGCGGTGAGTGGGTAGGTGATCTCGAGCCAGTTTGCATTTTAAGGTGAGACCATTTGACCATGAGTGACTACAATCACTAACCATTACTTATTGTATTGCAATACAGATAATATTGATATTTAATACATTTAACGAAGTTCATAAATTTGCCTAACAGACTTGCTTAAGTACCAACTATGTATGTATGTACATCTGTTACTTTATAAAACTTTTGAAATGCTTAAACCTGAAATGATCTAATAAAAATGTTGTTATTTTTGGATTTATATGGCATGTTATTAGCTTATATTCACTTGAATATGTGAATTCTGTAATATTGACTCGTATAAATGTATAATATTCAATTTGTGTCACTCTATATGATGTATTTACATGTTGTATTTTGGTCCGGAGGCCTATATTACTTAATAAAATATGTCTATGTCTTTATATATATATATACATATACGAAGGCGTTAAGCAGAAAGCTAGCTAAGGATATCTCGTTATAAGTTTTAGCACTGTATAATGGTAATTCTCTCTACTGTATTCACTATTTCTACCATTTATGTATCTTCAGCGGATCCGCTGCTCCTGAAGGTGTTTTGACGTATAATTCTCCCTATCATATATATATATATATATATATATATATATATATATATATATATATATATATATATAAATGTATGTATGTAGAATATTGTGTCTAAGGTTTGCATTGTAGCTAGGCGTGCTCGCCGTAGTCGGGTCTGTACATTATTTACAAATAATTTTCTCCATTCAACTTTATCTCATATTCTATAGTACACATTTCTAATGTAATCTATATTCATATAATTCATGATTTTGCATATTAGGTTATTCAACTTGATCTTATATTCTATAGTGCACATCTCTAATGTAATCTATATTTATATAAGCCATGATTCAACATAACAGGTTATTCAACTTGGTCTAATATGCTAAAGCGCACATCTCTAATGTAATATATATATAGTGCACATCCCTAATGTAATATATTATCAGACGGATGGAATGTAATTACAACGTTATTCAGGGAGACATCGTAATGATTGAGCCGGTAATTTATCTGCAGCTTATATTTTATGTACTTTTCATTTATTTGCCTTTAATCTCTTCATGTTCTGTGCTTTCCCTAAAAGTAATTATTGATATTTCTGTTATATTTAAGTGCATCTATAAATAGCTTGAATTTTCGTCATTCAGTTGTTTGTATTGCATATCAATGTTTTCTTAATATCTTCTAATTTTATCTTAGTAAAATTTATCCAAACGCTAACAAATAAATGCAATACACAAAGGAATCGTTGATTGAAAATTTAAATTTCCCAATATTTTCAATGAATTGTTTCTGATTTGCTTATCTGTTACTGATGAAAAAAGGTACGAACATGATAATTATGTGACAAACAGGAGTCGTTGCATTCATAGTTGACAGTTAGTAAAACAAAATGGCCACATTTAATGTAATGAATCATTTTAATAAGTGCAAAAATACATTGATAAGAAGAGATAATAGGGGTACGACATTGGAAGAAAAAGTTAGTAGCAAAATAGAATATGGTTCATGGATGCATTTTTCACCGGTGGCAACTCAGCCCAATATGTCGGGGTAAGCGTGGGTGACAATATTTTATAAAGTGTTCATTTATTCATCTAATCAATTACTCTGATTCGACCTGTATATTTATATATATTCTGACAAAATGGTTATTATAATTTTACACGTATAAATAGCATCTTTAATATTCAATATGGCTGATAAAGTGTGTCGTGCAGTGATGTTACGCTCTATGTGGTTAATGGGAGGTAATTTTAGTAAGTTTTGTAAATTACCTTTGGGCCGGTAGTTCAAAGAGGCGTTAACTTTAACGGTATGTTAAGCTTACACTGCGTCAAATTCCTTAACGTAGCGTATAAATTTTAACGTCAACGTTAAATTAAGAAATTATGCATTTCCCAAAATGCATAGCAATTATATCTCACTTACTTCAACAACAATGGCTGAGTTATTTTCTACAACATCTGCTGCATCACCACAAAAAAGGGAAAGGTCTCCAAATTTCACCACACAGATGAAGTTCTCCGGTTGGAAGAACTAGTAACAAGGAAGGAAAACCTGGATGTGCTGTTTGCAAAATTCTCCTTTACTGTGACCAACAGGCAGAAGAGCGAACTATGGGAAGCTTTAGCTGTTGAGGTGTCTGCTATTGGTGTTTTCCCTAGAACTTCTGCATAATGTTCTAACAAATGGCAGAAAGAATTTGAAGAGGGAGGCAAAGGAAGCCCACACAGAGGATAAGATGGAGATGAAAAGGACTGGAGGTAGCCCAAAGAAGAGAATCATTTCTGAACAACATGCCAGAATTATCGATGTCTTTGGAGACACACCCTCCTTTTCTGGTATAACTGGTGGCACAGACAGTGATGAACTGGGTAGGTGTTAAACTAGAGATGTAACAACTTAAACATGATATCTTCTGTTAAGAATATTTAAAGAGTCATTCATGAAACAGTGCTGCAATCCGTCATTCAAATTCGGCAAAAAATAGGGTGGGATGGGTGGAATTGTATCGTATAGTTCATTTATTATTATTAAAACGATGTTTATCTTTCTAAAATCTTATAAATATACATTTCATTAGTGTTTTTATATGTGTTTTACTAACGCTTTTAATGTTTTATATATCTGTCGTCTGTTGTCGAAATGAGTTTTCCGAAAATATGGATTGTTGCTATAAATAGAAACAAGGACTTCCGTATGGAAAACATGTGCGTCGGTTGACCTGTCTTTATCTAGAACTTTGAATGCATACATTTAACAATTGAAACTGACTTGGTCGAAAAGTAACTCACTGTGAAGTTCTCATACACCAGCAACATGATAATTTGAAAATATTTGCTCCTGCACACAGAGTTAACAACTCTTCCGTTTCTCTGCCATGTCGCTTATATCAATTAATTGTCTTTGGGCGTAATCGATTTTTCTGCTGTTGTTACTCGAGTATCAAATTTTTACTTTAGTCAATAGAAGATTAAGTTAACATTAAACTATTCACAACATCTATAAGCACTCACTTTTTTTTATATGCATTGTCTTTGTTTTGTGCAGAATGTATAATTAATCGGAAAAGGGAAGATAGACGTTTTCTTTTAATTGGGTATTAACAAAAATAAGTAATGAATAGTTTCTGATCAGTTGTTATTGTATTGAGAATAAAGAGCATTATATTGTGGCAACGCAAAATATTTCTTTCTGTCATTGTAGGGAAGTGGGTCATTGTATTATTGAATTAAGATAATCTACTTGTTCTACCATTCATATTAGTATTGTTTTTAAGATGGTAAAAGCTTCATCCCGAATTTACCAACAGAGAAAGCAGAAGAAGAACTAGATTTAACACAACCTGGACCGTATGTCAAGACAACTACTGCTTTCAAAACGAAGTTTAATGAGCACAAGTATGTCATTTTTGTTTTAACTACTGCGCTATAAAATTAAACTTATTTGCATAAGGAAGTACACCACTTGCATATTAAGAGGGGTCAGCTAGAGTGTCCCGACTCCGCCCCTGGATTTTAAAGTGTTGTTTGACCCCCACTCCCATCACATCTGTTGAACAATCCCCTCATCATGCAAAATCATCGATCCGCATATAAAACCTCTTTTAAAAAAGCATTAATAGCTATAATCTAGCAAATAAGAATATAAGAGGATAAAACAGATTAAAAAAATGAGTTGCGTTCTAATTCAAACCAAAATTACCATTCATGTAATCGTTGTTTGTTATTAAAATACATGAATTAAATACTTTTACCCCGACAGAAGACAACAAGGCTCGCCGATGGGATAAAACGCACCACCCAGGCTAAGTTTGAGATTTGAGACAAACACCAAAACGCAACTAAACGCAAAAGTTTAACCTGGGTGTCTACAGCCGACGCTGACGAAGCCGACAATAAAAATAATTGCAAATTATATTCATTTTTTAGCCTTATATCATACCATGAACATCACTACCACAGATAACACAAAAAGATAACTTCACGTCATTTCTAATTACCATTAAATGGTCCTTGAAAGTGTAACTGTTAAAATAGTATTATTTAAACACTTCGGCCATTCTTAAAATACATTTATTTGCTGTTCTCCGACATAGGTAGGCAGCTATTTTTGTGGCCAAATTTTGCATCTATTATAGTCATTTTAAAGAAAAATGGAAAGAAATCATAAAAAAATACATTTTGAAAGTCTATAAAGAAGTTTGGGTAGTGGCAGTTCTTAATAGATAAGAGCATAACAAACAATTTATTTTTTTCAGGGCTGCCATATGTACTGGGTGGCTAAAGAAGCATATTTTAGCACGGCTTCTTTCATATTCCTAATCGATTGCATTCCGTTTCAGAAAAACGAAGGAAAGAAAAATATCGCTGTCAAAATGAGGTATTTTGAAGGGGAGATAGCGAACCAGGCACTTGTAGCCGAAAAGCTCCAGCTAAAGATAAAGCTGTTAAGGCGCATGGATGCCAAGGACGAGACATTATCCGCACAGGAGCTGTTTGCTTTATTGCCATTTCAATCCCAGTAAACTGTTGTTTTTTTGTTCACTACATTTTTTACTAATATTTTTTTTTTAAATTCCTATCGAATAAATGTACTGATATACTTAATCTTGTTTGTGTTTATAAATATCCATAACACTGAAGAGAAATGAAAGAATACAAAAGTGAATTTTCCAGTGGATCCCACTTTTGTGCAATTACTTTATAATTTCTTTTCATTATTACTTTTTTTTTGGAAGGTAGAATTCGTATATTGAGTAATATCTTGAACATTTTTTTAAACGTCCCAAATTGACATTTTTTGGCAGAATTAAGTGTACTTGAATTATCAAACATTGCTCACTTTGGCGTTGTTAACATTTAATAAACATGCTTGCCAGATGCAGCCATATTAAAAACAATGAGAGAAAACAGAGAAACATAGGTGTGGCTACTTGGGACAACAGAAAAAAAACGGAGACATTTGTTACACTAGATAAACATTTAATAAATTTTATCATTCTGTTAAAATATAACAGTTCAATGACTACATCGTCATCACGTAAAAAAGTTATTTACAATGTGATTTCGGACAGCCTGACCATCATTCATATTTTCGTTGTACTGTACATCCTCAATTTCATCATCCTCATCATTATCGTCAATATAAACATCAGGCTCTCACAATACCATTGCCAAATTGTGCAATATGGCACATGCAGAAGCTATTCTGCAAACTTTACCAGGTTTCATTCTAACCTACAAGGATAAATAATCAAGTACTTGATATATGCTCGATGTTGTTTTGTACATGGTGTTTAACTGAAAATAGCTATACGTGTGTGAATGCAATAACATTATTCATTTGCCACCCCCTCCCTGAAATCCGGTGGCCCCACCCCTTGGGAAAACTCTTGAATCCACCTATTATTCAGTAAAGGACTGATATATGCCTATCTCTGAATGCATCACATGGAACCTTCTTTTCCACCTCCCGAATGTCCTTTCAATTGTTACCCTTGTCCTGGTATGAGCTTCCTGGTATCTTTGTCTCGACGGAGTGTTGGCATTTATAAACGGTATCAGAAGAAAAAGGCCTACATGGATATCTGTACATGAAATAAAATTGAAATAATTAAAGTGTAACATATTCTAGGAAAGTATAGTGTAATTTTATGTACACATTATTTTTAAAAAAATGCATTAAATATATATTTTTCTCTATCAATATTCTTTGATTGTTACGAATTATGTAAATAAATAAGAATGTATATAAATACTTACCCGCTGTAACCCAAAAGGATTCCATCAGACAATGATCTATGGGTCTCTTCCAGTTTCCTTCTTAGTCCAGACGTCCTGAAAACATGACTATCATGGGACGAGCCCGGCCAACTAGCACAGAAACTTGTGAACTTTCCTGTAAAAAAAATAATTTCTATCTATAATATGCCTATATTCTCTATTTTGTCCAAGCTAGATACTACAAGATACAAAAATCTTGATTTAAAGGCAGTTTTTACAGTTACAAGAAAACATTATCTGTTCAACATCAGACTGCAGCTATCGATATGTATGCAGATGAGTATAAATTGCAGAAGGCTGAGAAAATGATTTATTGAAGTTACAAGAAAGAAGCGTGTGGTCCAGTGGTACAGCACCGATCTGATAAGAAAATGTATCATTTAAGATCATCTATAAACAGAGACACTGTGGAGCGTATGCTCAAGTTGTAGAGCAACGGACCAAGGATTGGAGAGTCATGGGTTCAATCCTCCCCCACAGCTATTTATGGTGTCTTTAAGCTAGACACTTTATCTGCATACGCTTAGTACTGGTTCTCGAGTTGTAAGAACTTGTTTCACAATTGAGGTAAAATAAGTAAGTTTAAAACAAAAAGAAACTACTATCTTCAACCAAACACAGAGTAGATTAAACAATCATTCATCTACTGTAACATGCAGATCATATCACGTAATTCAGTTTCTATAAATTATATTTGGTTTCAAGTCTCTTATTATGCATTTAAACATAAAAATATGGCATAGTTAGTGGGAAATGTTTTAGTAACTGCTTAACATAATATATGCTATTTCTACTTTTATGTTAGTACATTTAAAGTAAATAATTTTTACTGATTAATGTTAATTTGTTTGATGTGCAATTTGTATATCAAAGAGGGCCTTGTGGTAGGTAGACAAGTATGGGATGGGGTGCGGTTATCAAATTCCTATCATTATTATCATAATGCCATTGTTTAGTGTAAAACATTTCGGACCATTTAAAGGAGACTTCTGGTTGCGTGTAAACATATATAAATTAAGAAACTATTCACTACTTTCATTACTGTCAGGTTTATCTTTATCATAAGCGGCACCGCTAAATATGAACGTAAGTAAAGTGTGGTTTACGAAGGAAATGTTGGATACAGAAAAACAATCATGACATCATTGAAGGAGTTATTAGAAATATATATGTATGCATAAATTCTGCAAAACCATATTGTTTCCCTGCTGTTCAAGTGTCCATTCAAGTGAAAAGAACGGCAAATACACAGTCAATTAAGTGGGTGGGGTAATGTCAACAGAACGAGTGATTGACATTTCGAAGAAATGTTGTTAACATTGGTTCTTATAATGCAGTTTTCTTTTCTTTCAATCAAACATTTGTAATATTGGGTCAATGAATCACTGAATGTAAAACCCCAAAACAATAGTGCATTATGGTTTTTCAAAATTGAAATAGATGGAGTATTTTAAGATTTGCATAAGTGAATAAGGCAAGTAAAATTTACTGTATAGAAACTAACCTTCATGGTCGCACACTGCCTGAATGTTGATACTATGGTAACTTTTTCGGTTCACAAATGACAACTCGTCTTTTGATGGTGCTTGTATCCGCACCTGTGTTCCGTCTATACAACCAACAATGTTAGGGAAACCTATCTTCATAAAAAAGATCTATTGATAACCCTCTTATGTTCCTCTGACGGCCATGATATTATGTACTTAAAATGTTTCAATTAAGGCGTTAGTGACAGCGTCCACTGCCCTACTAACTGTTTCTTTGTTGTATCAAATTGTATCACCGATAACCGCTAAAACATTTCCAGAAGAGTAAAATCTTAGGGCCATGAGAATTTGCTGCCTCACAGACAGGGCGTGACCACGTAATGTTAGCCTTATCAGGTCCTCACCAATCAAATCTTGTAAAAAATTTACACTGGCATTTCCAAAACTGTATCTGGACCGCATTTCTTCCTCAGACAGTCTTTCTAGGTGTTCGCTTTTTCTATAAACTCTCTCTTTGCGCACATTGGCAAGAAATAAAGCAGCCATCTTGAATTTTGATAACGCTAGCGTTGAAATTAAATTGTGGTTTAACATCACAATTAAATTTCACCATTAACGCCAGCTACTTTACGCTCCGTTAAAGTTAATGCTGCTTTATACAACACAGTTAACGTTAACTCTTTTTTAACGCTGACGTTAAACCAAAGTTAACGGAGCGTTAACTTAACGGTTCTTTAAACAACCGGCCCCAGATCTACAAACTATTAAGTTACTTATAATATGATATCAGACTTAATGAATTGTTTATTTTAAATGACACAATCCTATGACCTCGTTCTATCGCCATCATAAGATACGAGAGCAATGTTATTTTTCAATTTATGCCCTGATGCATTTTTGTCCTGATATATATTTTTCTGTCAAAATTTCAATAAAATAATGAATCATAAATTGATATGTACGGCAATATGCTAACTACCCTGAGAGATACAAGTAATTCGTTCCACAAGCGTCCTCCGTGACCGAGTGGTCTAAGGCGCTGTCTCAAGGTCACATACCTCTAAACCTCTATACACCGCTAAGGTCGTACGTTCGAGTCCCGCTCGCTCAAAAAAATAATATGTAAAAAAAAATGCAAATATTTTGAGGAAGTACGGTAGTTTTACTCAGACTGGCTCACTCTGATATCCTCTTCCAGTAAATCTGGATATGCCATATATAACCTTAAATTTGTTGAAAATAGCGTTAAGCCTATTCGTTGCACAAAGGCCGATACTCTTTTTTTTTCTCTTCTTCTTCTTTTTTTTTTTTTTTTTTTTTTCTTTTTTTTTTTTTTCTCTTTTTTTTTTTTTTTTAATATTTTTTTCTCTTTTTAGAAACCTATGATTCTAATTTTTAAGGATTATGTCGATACTTTTGATTTAGGGGAATGCATGATAATACTGAAATTTCACGTGATATTAATTTTAAAGCTTATTTTTCTAGAAGATGGAAATTTTGAATTATTGACAGTTGCGTATTATCAGATACTTAATTTCGTTTTCTATTTTAGAAAGTGGCAATACTACCATATGCTTGAATACATTAGGAGTATAGAATTTTTGCAAAATATTTTGACTCAACAATACGGAAAATGAATAATTTAATAGTTCTCTTCAGATTTAAAAGTGTTTATTTTTCATGAACACGTAAATTTCAAATTGAATGCAATTAATTGTTATCTATTTTAATAATCTTATAAAGCATGGTTGAAATAATTATCAAAATAACAAAATGAAATCAAGCAGAGGCGTGACATTCCAAGGACAGAACCACCAAAGCAGATATTGAAGCTTAGACTAGGTAATTAACTTATTCAGGAAAAGCCAGTACAAACTTCTCAATCTTCATTATTTCCAAGCCCACGCGTGGCAAAAGTGTGCAATTTGTTTCTATATTTGATCTATTGAAATAGAAACGTGCATATTACATGAACATCCTATCTTAATTATCTTGACATGCGCAGCACGGAAAATTAAATTTAACATCACGAAGATACGAATCATCATCAGCATCTTTTAACAGAAAACATTTATTTAAAGAAGCTAACTAAAGTCCTTATTTGACGCTGCAATACTTTAATAAACAATATTCAACTCAAGACTTGGCCGATACGGAAAAATCCATTCGCTGGGTTCATAACAATTTAAAATCCTCTCAACTCGCAATAACATTATTTGACAAATTACAATAACCTTAGTCCAACACGACGCAAGACACAGGTGGTTCTTTGGTGCAATATGTAAAAGTCATGGAGATTTATTTTATTGATAAAAAAACGCAACGTAATTGCATCTACGCTATTTTATATGTTATGAAAGAACAAGTTGTCTGAAAAATTAGAAAGAAAAATTATATAAATCTTAAACGCACTCTTGAATATATAAAATATATATTTGTTCAAAACAATCTAATACATTTATTAAAAATAGTTATTTTAATGATTGCGTCAGTGAGCAGAATGTGAAAAAAATCCAATCCAATTCTTATGTAGAAAAGTACATGCACAAATTACTTGACCTTTTGCGTTGAGAATTGGTCAGGTTTTTAAAAACAAAATTTTCACTATTCACGGGTATAGTTCCTTAAGTTAAGATATGGATCAGCTCTTCCGGTTCATTAGTTCATTACGTAAGTTCTTTATTCAGCTGAGTTTATGGAAGAAGAACTCTATAAGAATCGTCTTTGTATTGTGAATAATATTGTCTTGCTGTAAATGTTGGAACTAAAGCAAGTTTAATCCAGCCAACTAAACGTTGTTTTAAAACACACAAATACGACAATACGATTGCATCAGTTGCAAAACATTTGGAAATGAGATATAAATGACATGGCACAAATGCAAACATTTCCTACAACACGTAGAAACATAAATTACAAAATGATTGAACAACGAAATCACAAGCAGTGCAATAGAGAGTAACGACTTCGGAAGACCGAAATTCAATTTCGTAGCATATATAAGCAAGGCAATGTGTAAAGCAGCATTTTTGAACCATAATACTTTCCAAATATAATGACGCGATATTTACACGTATTCATATGAAACACATTTTCTTTATGTCACGCTTTCAATGCCAACGTACCCTTGAACATACATATACATCAATTGAATTCCGCAAATGGACGACTTCAAACAACATCTATCAAGCCAAGCAAGATGACCAAGAATGCTTTTTACTACTGTAACAAAGGCTAACAGTTAATGAGATATATAGATAATGCAAGCGGCGAGACACGAGAACATTAGTGCTGGTGTAAGAAGGAATTTAGCTGAATCAATCATCGGAAAAAGTAAAAAGCTAAATATACTGATTGGGCAGAATTTAATTGCTATTTATGAGGGAGTGGACAGTAGCAATAGTGTCACACGTGACAAAATTGAGAAAATGTCACTCTGTTATTTCTGATGCATGAGGATTACACAACATTATCAAAGACACATTTTCCTGCTACATGTATATGCGGTAGTTATTTTAGAGAAAGCAATATTTAGACAAGTCTTTATTTAAAGTTACTATTTAAGCAATACCCGTCAATATTATGTTTTCATTACAAAATGCTTAATGCTCCATTTATATTTTTTCATCAAACAATTGACACCAGGTTCATATTTTGCGAGGAAATTGTCTACACAAGAACTGTTACAATCAATTATCAGAATAAAAATAAAGAAAAAGAGAAAAATAATAACGTCTCACTACACAGTTAAGTTTTGTTTTCTATTCTATTCAAAATGTGTTATAGGAATGTCTACATATACTCTTTTAAAGTACTTATTCATAGCAGGAATGTATCCGCACATAAAATGCTCACTTACTGGTAGGCTGACCAGCTTGTTTTATGACATTGCAGTAACACTTTAAACCTTTGTCCTCAAATACTAATAAATACACGCATATAAACAATACGAGTCACTTGTTTTAAACCGATGATTACTTATTGCAGTATATGATATGCAAGATTTTTGCTTAACTCATCTACAGCAAGAAAGAAATTACATCCTCGATGTGAATAGTTCAAACCAAATTACATAGGATCTTTTAAGTGTAAGAATCATGTTACCGTGGCAAAAAGGTGGTGCAACTGTGTAGTGAGATCTTTTGAAATATTGTTCTAATATAATTTATGTTTTCAGCTTTAACTTTATATTCGATAACTCCTGGATAGTATTTCATTTAAATGTAAAAATTAACCACCAATGATAAAAGTAATTATTATTAAGTTAGAAGTTCTGCCCCTAACATTTAACTAGTGATACATCCATTAATGTTGAGAAGGAAAGTAGGTTAATTTTCAAAACTTTATTTACAGTCGAAACGCGTTTTCTCGATATTCGAGGGACTGCAAAAAAAAACTCGAGATATCCGAATATCGACATAGATTTTGTCTCAAAATCAATATTCATTTTCATCAATTGGGCTGCGTTCAACACGGTTAAACATGTTTACTTTGTTTATAAACGCAAACGGTGAGCTAACGAACGAAAAGTAAACGGAAATCGGTCTACTCGGCTTGTATTTGCATGTATCCACCACTGGTATCTTCTCATATGTCTGATATTGGGTTGTTGGTGCTGTGTAGTTATCAAGGAATGCACATAGATTCACCTATCCCTGTTGACAGGTGCATGAGTTCCTAGACCACAAATATATTCTTAAAGGGAATATTTGCCATTTGATTATAAACTGATGGTGTTACTATCAATAATGACGACACGGTATTGACAAACTCATGCTATCTGGAAACATATCGAATTAAAACAGATTTCACAAGGCTGCATTTCACTAACTCCCTAGCACAGTCTCGTTTCCAAAGAGGCTTTACGAGCATTGGACCACATACATAATGTTCATTGAGGCATATTGCGTGCATACGTTATGGATATTTAACAAGTAACAAAAACATGTAATCGAAATGAAACAGAATCTGGTTCCCATTGTAGTCTAACAAATAAACAAGGTAGCACAACTAAAGTAAGACTTACTGACTGTTACCGACATCAAATACTGAAATAACATATATTATTTTTGGTATAGAGTGTGGTTAGTTTATGTGTTTGATATATATGTATATACCGGATGTACTAATGACACAAATATATGGAATTCAAAATGTATTTGATTCAAATATATGGCATAAAAACTTACATTCTCAAAGGAAAGTATGTGTGTATGTTAGATCGCAACAAAAATTAACATCGATATTCTTTAGTGTCAAATTATCTAAATTGGATTCCGTAAAAATTATTTAAGTGTAACAGAGGTAAATACGATGTTTGGTTAAACCATGGCAGATTTATAAACAAGACTATGATTATATCCCAAGGGAATCACAGACAGATATCATTCAACGGGAAATTGCTTAAAGCAGATGTTCGGTTATAGTGTATGTATTCTCAGAAAGCTCTATAGGAATAATTGTTGTACTTCAAATAATGTTTCTCAGAAGTTACGTGTATACGGTCTCTACAATCGTTCATTTACATACTATTATAATATATATATTCAGTGGTATGTAAATGGCGACCAAACATCTAACAAATAAGTCAATGACTTAACAATGGACACTGAAATAGCATGATTCAAGTAGAATAACCAAGAGATCATATAATTACAAAATGAGGAATATATGAGGAAATCGAGAAAATGTCAAAACAGATCAGCTCATTTCCATAATAAGTAAATTTACAGAAATCGAAATGAAGAAACGCTGAAGAAACCTTGTCCTGTTGTACTTTTAATGCAGTTTGTAAGGGTAATTATGTTCCATCTCATACTGTTGTTATGGGAGATCTTTAAGAAACTTGCATTATATACTCCACAAATCAAGTTTATGCAAGAAGCAATGCTATTATAAGTATTAATAATATATTCAAAACAGATGTTATGCCGGGAAATATAGTTATATTATTATAAACAAACGCACATTCAAAAACAACATGCATGTTTATAAGCATAAAGGGAGACAATAGTAGTGTTAGTAATATATTATTGGTCGTAAACTTTGGTTTAATGCTGAAAATTTATGAACATTATGGTTTAATGCTGAATAAAATTATGTTACGCTGCGTTTGTGATGTTGTTATAATATGTTGAAACCAGAAATATTACATTACAAAATCATAAAATTACAATAAAAACATAGTTTTACATGGTAAAGTTATTTGCTTTAACCTATTAGTAAGTCTGCTTCTCATACAATAATTCCTGGCGCAGTTTTTATCTTTTTGAGGTCTAAAGTACGTATTTGTGTTGCAGACTTATTTTATGTTATTATAATAAGCAAATAGTATATAGATTTTTATTACATTTCTCATTTAATGACAATAGAAATACAGTTTAATCTAATATTCTTAAGAACCTCCATATTGCGACTAACGCACAGAAGAAACTTCTTCGTTACAACGGATGTGTTTTAACACGTTTTCGGCGGCATCGTTTGTGCCCCTATGACACTGTATATCAGACTGGCAAGTATCTTAACTTGCAGTTAGGCCTCAGTATCTTGTACTCTTAATAAATTAAAATAACATGAGATGTGTTTAACAACGGGCATTAAACTCCAGTATTTTCTAATAACATAAGCACATAATTTGCTCTGCTTTCACTTTGTTTATAACAGTAATAATGATAATTAATTTTAATTCACATTGACAAAGTGCACTTTTACATATTAAAACATTTGAATGAATAATTTAACTTTTATAATGCAACGAAAAGGTTTCTTTAAGATGTTTATACTTAATGTAACTTGATATTTAATGTGACATTAATGAACACCTGCGTCACAGTCAGATTTAATTTTAAAATGCAGATGAGAAATTAATGAAGATTTAAACTTACTGTACGCAGAAGTGCATTGCATTTAAGTTTATGAATCTGCTACAGGGATGGATAAGTGACTGCTGACAATGTGTCTGGTAAACTTAGAATTTAAAAGATAGTTCCATTTCGTGCAACATCTCGTGTGTTGTATGTTTAGGGAAGCATTTAACGAATATTTCATGAATTACTCTTCTTTTTGGAATCGGTAGCGGTAATAAATAACTTTGTAATATTTTCACATGAACCGAAGAAGTTCTCCCCCACGCTTTGGTTCCTTACATAGACACGAGATTTGAACACGTTGATTTGTTGAAATGATGCCATAGTTTTAGAAGTATTAACGTAATATGACCTACTAGTGAAAACATGGAATTTGAGCTCCGATAAATGACTCACCCAAAGACAACACAAAACCTAGATCTGAGACTGATATATGCATTTTCTGATTCTTCATAATCTAATAAAAAAATAGGAATTTCTTGCCAAACAGTTATAGTGGGGCTTATTGGTTAGATTACTGTGCATCTTTTGACAAAAGTACCAAACCTGACACAATGATAGACATAACTATTCCCAGTAAAAATGGCTATGGACATACTTTCAAATTGGACGCAAATGAAATGGCCGCCTATTTCAAATACGCCGCGATTTATATCGTTAAACATTAACATTCATTGTTTTTATTAGATTAATTAAACCAATTATGACAAACATAAAGCTATGTTATGTACAGATATGATCTACACAGTTTATTATTCTTCATCTTGGTCATCCAATTTTCGCCCTATGGTTTGACTTTATACTTGTAGATCAATAGAAACGTTTGTAGTGACCAAATATCATATATTAACACTTTTTCATCATTGCCTATAGACCAAAACAACAAAGGAGGATATCTCATTAAAAATACGTCTGGTTTAGATGGTCCCAGTCGGTAGAAGATATAGCACATATAATCATGTAAAACGTAACCAAAATAAAGGCCAGTACGTCACATCGTAACCTTAAAGTATCCAGGCAACATTCCGAAAGCTAGTAAAGGAGTCCTGTGATAAAATGAAGGTATTTGGTAATCGATTGATTTAAGGAGAGTAATTAGGGCACACATCTCATTGAGTGCTTTAGTGTTAAAAACAGTAAGACAGATAGAGAGAACATATCATGAACATCCTGACACAGTCTTGACTGTTTGTCCTAATAAAAAAGTTATACCACTCTGTCATATCTCACATAAAACATACTCTAAAGTCAAACATTAATAAACTGTTCTCTCTTCTAGCAGCCTTAGGTTTCACGTCAGGCATGGAATGAAGATTAATATCAGTATTGTTTAGTACCGTTTTGATTTGGACAACTGAAATCTGGTTGTGAATACAATTTAATGACGTATGTTAATGTCGTATTAAAGAAAACATATCCACATATTGTAAAATAATCTAAAGGAGGTGTCAGTAAATAGTTGTATATGTTTTGATTTTAGTGGAAATGGTGAAGGGTGGTTTGTCCATAAAATATCCAATTGTTCGGTAAAATCGAATTTTTGGTCAGAAATCTAATGTAACCATCTGGACTACAATAAAAATATCCCAAAGATTAATTGATTTGATGCAATGGGTTGTTTTTCTATCAATCATTTCACAAGTCATGATCGAAATAGGAACACAGTCTTAATACCAATGCATTTTTGTCACCCGCTATAGATGTCACTGAAAAGACCTTTAATAGTACAATACAAAAGCCACAGAGTCAGGATTAACCCTACAATAAAACGCTTTAAGTATATGAGTTATTATAAATCTATTTTGATTAATTTTGAAAGGGACACATGTCAATATTTGTGGGTTCAAGAACGACGTGAAGTAATATTGTTTTTAAAAATGCGCCGTGAGGCAAACAATCAAGAGAATGTCATTTTATTACAGTGAACTATTATTGCTATATATTTATTATACCAGAATTTGTTCTACTCATCTGCATTAATAAAATAAAAATTACGATTGGTGCGCAATTATTATCCTACCTCTTTCAAATGGGCCCGATTAGCTCAGTCGGTAGCGCGTCTATTAATCCAGGGGTAGTGAGTTCGATTACCCGCTCGGCTATAGTCTCCGTGATGATTGATAAACGACATTGCGTCTCATAATCGTTTGTCTCTCACCGCTGATTCAAGTGGGAATGTTATCAGTAACTTGCGGAGATGGGGTTTGCTCGAGTACTGGTAAACCTTCCAGGATCTCAGGAAACAGTTGTTAGGTTAACTGATCGTCTTTTAACTCTCGATGGCAAAAAATGACGCTAACTATTCATTCCATAAATCTCTCAAAAGAGGCAATAACTCTGTAGAAGAACACTTATTCGAATCAACATTCATGCCGGGTCTATACAGTTCGATAGCAATTATAATGATCATATATATAATATACAAAGGGTTTATTTAACTAATTCATATCTCAGCTATATCATTACATGAATACAACTTATTTTAAGGCGATCTTGAAAAAAAGGCATAAACAAAACATCACAACACGTACGTTACGTTTCATGATTGGACACATGGATGTCAGTTCTCAAAGTTACGTTTGTTATACTAAATAATTTATCAAAATTAACCATTTCTCCATTACAATATGTAATATGTTTATCACAGTGTCAAGTCGAAAAACAGAACAATTTAATAAACTGTTGTGCATTATCCTTTAATCCATTTTTTCCTTTACGACATAAAAAGTGTTTCGGTAATACCTGTTTCCAGTGTATTATCGTAAATGCTGCTGCCTTAAATGGCACATATTAATATCAAATTATTTACAGAGGAATTGTTTAGTAATGCTCACAGGAGCACATGGGACAGTATGAGCATCAATACCAGGATCGGAGGGTCGTGAGGTTGAATCCTCCACCATGGCTATGTGTGGTGTCCTTGAGCAAAACAATTTATTCATATAAGTTTGATAGTGAACCTACCCAGGAAGACATCGAGCATGATCGAAGTTTGTTTCACAACCGAGGTAAAATAAAGTTTAAATCATTCATTATTAACATGATAAAAGTGTATTTCAACACAAAGTAAAACTTTTATTTAACCTCGTGAGTAAACTAAACAAAATCGAATATATGATGTATGTTGTTTTATGCGCTAATAATGAACTTTTTATCAGACATTATATTAATGAATGCATCGTTCAAGAAATAATTAACGAATAAAGCGCATTTTAATCGTGTCAAATTTTATAAAGAAGCAAATATACTCTGAAATAATTTCGGACCAAGGAATTTGCTCACCAATATTTCTGCAAAACTGACAACTAAAAGAATAACTAATTTATGACTCAGGCATTTATTTCGGTTATTTCAGTAAATAGATCACAAAGAGCAAATAACAGTTACATGATAAATGGTGTTCGATATAGGTCTTAAGGTATACTAACGACAAATCGGCGCACAATGCAAATTTTGCGTATTGAAAAGGGCGCGTTTATCGGTAATTATCTATTTTCCAATGTCCATCAATAGCCTTATATCCGTTTGCAAATCATCATTTACATGTAACCGCCAATACTGATTGAAACCCATATTCATCATGTAAACATTACAGAATGTTATAAACTCAACTTTACCTGTCATCCACGTAGATTTCGGGTTAATGAAATATGTTTCTGGTTGGATATTGTCATATTCTGAGATTCTGATAAGACAACTTTAAAAGTGTAATCACAATATAAAGATAATGCTGCAAGTATGCCTTGCTGAAGCGGACCTTACACGATATAAACTTGCTTTACTCATAGGGCAGTTGCCAGACACATGAACACACTGATTACGTTGAATTTCTGGAACGCCATCTGCAGGTGGAACTGATGCAGATATCACAAAAAACATTAGAAAACGTGTCTATTCTGCAAGAAATCGACTTATAAAGAGTTATCACTAACGTTGCTTTACAAATTGCTGAATGTTGCAACATAAGGTAGATCCTGGTGGGTCTGGACATTTTCAGCGTATATATACAAGTTTTATCTTCATTATTTTATTGTAGTCGAATACATATTTATCTTTGTTTGAATGAAATATACCTTGTAATTGTCGATTTATATCACCTTGCAATATAAAAATATTTTCGAGGAATGAAAGGTAGTCCCTGGTGCGTATGATTATTTTGGCGGTGATTATGACGACATAAGCAGGACGACTATGCCTATGACATAAAGCCTGGCCAAAATGATAATTTTTTAAGTGTTAAAATAATGAACTGCCAACCGCACAGCCTATGTATGAATGGAATGAGAAACGCAGACCGTTAGATTTAATGTAAATTAAGTGGTATAAAGAT
This sequence comes from Panopea generosa, assembly GCA_029582155.1. Lineage (NCBI taxonomy): Eukaryota > Metazoa > Mollusca > Bivalvia > Adapedonta > Hiatellidae > Panopea > Panopea generosa. The sequence continues at coordinate 89,085,808 of CM055894.1, forward strand.
ATCAATCATTTTCTATACTAAATGATAAGGTATTAAAACCCGTTATACAATACAAATTCAGTGCCATCCACCCATCTAACGTTTAGATACATAATTTTCTGTTGACGTAAAATAGTTTGATATTAGATCTTGGTATTTCGTAAATGATTAGTCAGCACGTAATAACTAAAATTTTGAAAGTTGATATCTGCCAACAAATCATATTATAATATCTATGAAATATTTCAACAGATTGTGTAAAAAGATTGATACACAAAGTGTCATTTTATTCCATACCTTTATGTTTACGAGGTATGTTCCAAAAGTAATAGGACGCATTTAGAAATATGCCTTTTAGTGTTTCAATCCAAACAAAACTTGCCATGAATCATTTTCCATATCTAAACTATAAGCATACAAAATTTCAATATCGTACACATTCATTTAACATTAATTTTGACAAGTAAATAATTGATATGTAACAAAGTACGGGGGAGTTTGACGTTATTTGTGCGACTCATATATTCTTACCACAGAATGTACACTCAGGCACACGGTCTGGAAGTACTGATAGCGCTTTTCACGAAGATCTGACTCGAATCCCAGGAAAACCACACAAGATTTCGGTCAGTTACTTTCACCTCACCATTGGAAACCTGTTTGTACCACCAACAGATAAAACTCCAGGATATGTCTTCTGTTAAAGAGTTGTGTGAAATAAACTTCAGAGTATCCTGTAGGGTCATATTACACACAACACAAAATTTTACCACACTCTAAATTTACACCCTAGGCGTGACGTCGTCCAATTATTTTACAATTCAAACTCGCACTTGTTATTTCAAAAGTGCAAACAATATTCAAATGTTTATCGATAACGTCGAATCTTTAAACGACATTCGTTCATGGTCTAAAATTACGTCCACTGTTATTACAAAACATTTGGCACGATATTGAGGAAGTTGTCTGCATTCCAAGGCATGTTGTTTTTTTAAATGACGTCTAATTTCAAAGTTCCTCGTACTTCTAAACTTCCGTTACTATGGTGACTTTTGCATGAACTTAATGATGACTGAAAGTTGATTCGATGTTTTGTGACAATAGAAGATATGTTGATCTATCCATTGATACCATTGGTTTCCATGTAACACTCTAAATACAAAAATGAACGGGTCGTCCTATTACTTTTGGGACATACCTCGTACACAATAACAGAAAATTTAGCAAAAACAAGCACCCTGAATAATAGCGCGTAAGCTGAAACTTCTAACTGAAAACAGAAAACAGATTAGGAATCTCCTGTTGTGATGATTCGAGATACACAAATGAATACAGAGATTCAGCAATATGACTGACAATATTCCAGACCAAATATTAGCAGTGGAAAAGACCAACGTTCTCAAAACTAGATTTTAAGAAATTCGCACACAGTGATAGTAGTTTATTTTTAGAGAGACTCAATTACAAGTATCAACTTCCGTGTGAAAGAGTGTGTTTATAAATTATGTTCATATATTTTTCTTTCCTTGAATGAAAGAATGTCCGTTGACATTCTATTCCGTTTAGTAGTGAATTCGACTCCTTGCCAGTTCGTGGGAAAAACATAATTGTATTCAATTCCGTATTACATTGAAAATATCTATAGTTTGTAAGTTATCACTTCTTGTTTGCAAGATTTTATTCGTCTACAAGTACAGTCCTTGCTCGAAGACACCACAAATAGCCGTGGTGGTGGATCCCGCGACCCTCCTATCATGGGTTCGGTGTTCTACTACTGGACCACGCGCTCGAAACATCATGATGTGATGTAACATAATATAAGCAATTTTTTTTCTTCTTCGTGTTGAAGCCCATGTCTTTAGCTTTGGCTTTACTAGATGAAAATAACCATAAATTACAATAATGGGGAATTTGTTTAATTTGAGTAAATGCGATTGAGGTAATGCGATTTTCCTACTGCTGATCAAATATATAAGTGTCGGACGGCGTTTTAATCACAATCGTATGTTTGGGAATATTTTATAGAAGTTTACATATTTAAACGATCTAAACTTAAGTAAGCTAAGAGCGTTTGCGAATTGCTTTTGGGTTTATGTCCAGTACCAGATATTGTTCGAGTGGGTCATTGTGGGATCACACTACATCTAGAATGTTGTATTTATTATCGAATTTAGGTATTTTATTCAACAGTGATCGATTTATACATCTTAATCTTTACTTGACAATGCAAACATTTATTAAAATTCAATGACATGTGCGAGATTTTGTGTAATTCCTGGAAAGATATATTTAATGACAGTAATGTGATATATCATGCAAAGTAACTTTCCAGTCGGAAAGGTATGTGGCAACAATCAGGTTTGAGTTAACCTTCCCATGCGTCACCAGTGACGTATATATCGATAAAATATACTTAAATTTGGATGTTAGCTGAATTTTTAAATTTTGTAAATATTTAAAGTAGTATAGCTGTACTAAACTAACGTATATTTCAGTTGAATGGTCAATGATAAATAATGTATGTATGAATAACAGAATCTGGCATTTAATTCTTAACGGACTATTTCATCGTCAGATCTGATATCATTTAGACGGTCACTGACTGCATTGAACGCCGTACTCACAAATCTTCGTTCCCTAATAAATGTATTATGCAATAATGTTGTTATTTTTCATTTGGTCTGGCCAATTATCCAGACACATCTTAATATACCTCAGCAATTTTTAGGCTTAACAGGATACGGTTTTAGAAGCAATTCGGCGAGTCTATAATCGATAGCCCTTGCGGTAGCCGCTATCTTAAAATGAATGCAAATAATACTTGAGACTATACAAATAAAATAAAGAACACAAGACACAAAGAACATATCTATGTCAACACATAACCGACAAACGTATACTATTTATCACTATCATTATATCCATTACATCCAACTCATTTCACGTGCTTAATTCTTCACTTCTATAAACATCTAGTTGTGTTATTGTGTGTTATCCCGTTGTGTGTAATTGTGTGTTATCTGGCTATGTGTTATTGTGTGTTAACCGGTTGTGTTTTGTGTGTGTTATCCGGTTGTGTGTTATTCAGTGAAATCGGGTAGTGTGTTCTTGTTTGATATCTGGTTGGCTGTTATTGTTTGTTATCCGGTAGTGTGTTATTGTGTAATATCCGGTTGTGTGTTATTGTGTGTTATCCTGTAGTGTGTTATTTCGCCATGTCCAACAGTTGTCATCTTTAGTTTTGTATAATCTGTTGCTTTTATCAGTCAGAAAAATCTTAGCTATTACATTTAAATGTGTAATAATTAATTGAATTCATATATTTTACCAATATAATGACTGACGGAATTTATATTTTTCAAAATATAACCTGGAACTGAATTTACATTTATCATCAAACATATGAGTTTTCTAATATATTTGCATGTCATCAAGTATATTCAAATATACATTGTGAGATGTTCCAAATCCGAAACAACTGTCATTATTTGATGAACACGATTCGACAAAATATCAAAAAATAAAAAACAATATAATTCATCATACTCAAATAAAATGTCATATCATCCGGTACAGACAAAGTAATTGCCGTACTTCATCAAATACAGCACTATTTGCCAGATTCTGGATTAATGATTTCTATATAAGGAAGTGATGTTGATGAATGGATCTATACCGTTTACATTACTGTTTCATAAGAGAATATGTCTTATAAATCGTTCTTGATAACTCGAGAGCACATAAAATTAGACCTGTTCAAAAACTGTCAAAGATCCTTAAGTATGATGAAAGGGAAATAAAAAGAAATTTTGAAAAAGCATAACTTGTACATTTATTATCTGATTCGACCTGTCCACTATTTGGTCTAGAGATCGAACAGTTATATAACTAAACATTTTACCTCGTGTATGTAATTCATTAAGGTGTGTATTAGCAAAGAATATATTCATGACTATAAATTCATGACAAGATTAGTGTTTTGAAAAACGTTTAATTGCATTTTAAAGATGATAGATTGGCGTAAATATTTTTATTTATTTATTGTGCTTTCCAGCACCTGCAGCATTATTATCAATTTTTTTATCTTCACCAAATCTAAGATATTTTCTTGAACTGATCAAATCGGATAGTTAATGTAAGAGTTGGTTATTATCAAAAATTACATTACATGTATTGAACAATGTTTTGACTCTAAACGCCTGTATTACTAGTATTCACTGGATGTTTATCAAAGAGTAGCGTTATAGAATACGACACGTGTCATATCCTTTTTTATTCATAGGGCTTCTGCTGTCGACGTATGTGATAAAGTGGACGATATCCGGTTGGCTGTTTTTGTTTGTTATCCGGTAGTGTGTTATTGTGTAATATCTGGTTGTGTGTTATTGTGTGTTATCCTGTAGTGTGTTATTTCGCCATGTCCAACAGTTGTCATCTTTAGATTTGTATAATCTGTTGCTTTTATCAGTCAGAAAAATCTTAGCTATTACATTTAAATGTGTAATAATTACTTGAATTCATATATTTTACCAATATAATGACTGACGGAATTTATATTTTTTAAAAATAACCTGGAATTGAATTTACATTTATCATCAAACATATGAGTTTTCTAGTATATTTGCATGTCATCAAGTATATTCAAATATACATTGTGAGATGTTCCAAATCCGAAACAACTGTCATTATTTGATGAACACGATTCGACAAAATATCAAAAGATAAAAAACAATATAATTCATCATACTCAAATAAAATGTCATATCATCCGGTGCAGACAAAGTGATTACCGTACTTCATCAAATACAGCACTATTTTGCCAGATTCTGGACTAATGATTTCTATATAAGGAAGTGATGTTGATGAATGGATCTATACCGTTTACATTACTGTTTCATAAGAGAATATGTCTTATAAATCGTTCTTGATAACTCGAGAGCACATCGGTTATATAAAATTAGACCTGTTCAAAAACTGTCAAAGATCCTTTAGTATGATGAAAGGGAAATAAAAAGAAATTTTGAAAAAGCATAACTTGTACATTTATTATCTGATTCGACCTGTCCACTATTTGGTCTAGAGATCGAACAGTTATATAACTAAACATTTTACCTCGTGTATGTAATTCATTAAGGTGTGTATTAGCAAAGAATATATTCATGACTATAAATTCATGACAAGATTAGTGTTTTGAAAAACGTTTAATTGCATTTTAAAGATGATAGATTGGCGTAAATATTTTTATTTATTTATTGTGCTTTCCAGCACCTGCAGCATTATTATCAATTTTTTTTATCTTCACCAAATCTAAGATAATTTCTTGAACTGATCAAATCGGATAGTTAATGTAAGGGTTGGTTATTATCAAAAATTACATTACATGTATTGAACAATGTTTTGACTCTAAACGCCTGTATTACTAGTATTCACTGGATGTTTATCAAAGAGTAGCGTTATAGAATACGACACGTGTCATATCCTATTTTATTCATAGGGCTTCTGCTGTCGACGTATGTGATAAAGTGGACGATCATCAAAGGTGGCATAGTTCGGTCAGTCTGATTGTCTGTATTTTTTTAAATAGTTATTTAACATCAGCATGTGATTAACCGGCTGAAAAAGCCAGTTAGTGCACTGACCTACCACCAACTTCTAATCATTGATGTTGACATTAGCCTTCTAGTACTTGGCTTTGTTGTTAATACATGTAAATCCATACTGAATACGTTAACTTCCCAGTTGAGTTTCCGTGATGTCGACACCAGTATTAGTACGCTGATGTCGCTGACCAACCCAACAAATATATTGTAAGCTTGTACAAGTAACGGTTTATGTTAAGCAGATAAGGATTTAAAGTAACAATTGATTACTAATCACATCATCATTATCATGCGTCAAACAAGTGATTATAAATCATATCAACATAATCATGCGTCAAACAAGTGATTATAAATCATATCAACATAATCATGCATCAAACAAATGATTATACATAACACCACCATAACATGCATCAAACAAGTGGTTTTAAATCACATCAATATAATAATGCATCAAACAAGTGGTTTAAATCACATCAACATAAGCATGCATCAAACAAGTGATTTCCAATCATATCAACATAAGCATGCGTCAAACAAGTGATTATAAATCATATCAACATAATCATGCGTCTAACAAGTGATTATAAATAACATCACAATAACCATGCATCAAACAAGTGATAATAAAGTAAAACACCATAACCATGCATCAAACAAGTGATTATAAGTAACATCACCATTATCATGCATCAAACAAGTGATTATGAATAACATCACCATAATCATGTATCAAACAAGTGATTATAAATAACATCAACATAATCATGCATCAAACAAGTGATCATAAATAACATCAACATAATCATGCATCAAACAAGTGATTATAAATAACATCAACATAATCATGCATCAAACAAATGGTTTGAATCACAATACCATAAGTGATTATAAACCGGTGTTGTATTTGCCATGTGGAATAATGTGATTCTGTATGTAAGAAAATCAGTATAGCTTGATCAAGAAAACCAGTGGATAATGTGTTGGCCGTTTATGCTAGAGCTTGCAGGTTCAGTCCAACCGTTGAACTCTTAAGAATAGCTCTCAGTACCAGATCTACCGAGAAAGCGGATTCTGAGCTTACTTTGCAAACGAATTAAATTAGTATAAACCAATTGGAGGCACTTTCAAAAAATATAGTTACATTTTCATAACAATTAGTTTACTATTATAAAGTAATCGGCTTTAGCAGAAATGCATTTTAACAAATCTGGAATATGTCTTCATAGTCCGTATTGTATATATCTACCAATGATCTATTAATGAACTTTTAATGTAGATTTTTATGTGTGAGTTCTAAACACATTTCGGAATATCTTTCAAGTTTGCATTTCTTTTAATGTACATGTAACATAATTTTCATTTAGAATTTAAAAAAGTTTAACATCTCTATTATGACCGATACTGTCTCAATTCATGTCCATTTTTTTTTCACGCAACACATTCCAATTTACCGCAAACATTTTTACGCATTTATTTCGAAAATCAGTCTGTAGAATCTTAGTTTGTCTATTTATTTTTGACTACTACTCTCAATGCGTTGTAAAAATGTTTATATGATCACATTCTCCATGTAACATCGCCAATTACGCTGATAGCAGGAACCCCAGAAATTTACTATTATAGCTTTTTAGTCCTGTTATGGACTTATTTTTCAGTTTATGCCTACAATTTCACTAAATCAAAACAATACAATAGGGAACGTCCTTATTCTACTGTACCAATTTCGTAAAAGAAACATTAGTACAAAGCAGTAAATATTTACAATATTCATACCTATCAATTAAAAAACACACCATTGATGTTTCTAGAAACAGTAAGCTTAAAACCAATCCTTTCAACATTTTCATGTTTAAAACTTTAATAATTTTATAAATAATGAGGCAATGTTTGCTTCAGTTATTAAGCATATTTTAATTTACACATCATTTATAAAACAAAATAAGGGAGCAAAACTCATATACATTTTATTGAGAGGTTACATGTGTTAGAATTCACTAAACGATGATATTCAGCATTACAACCATTGCTACATTTTTTCTTTTCACTTGCCTTTTCACTAAATCATAAAACATCTGAATAGTTCTTTTTTCACTTTGCGAGTTATTTATTTTAAGAGGCTTACCTTTGGGGGCATATCTACATCTTTACTTGTCACAATATGTTATTGATAGTATTTTATTTCACCTCCAACACTGTGTGACTTTCTCCTAAAGTGACTGAACCCCTACCTGTATTTCCAAATTTGCCCTGTTATAACATATTAAATCTAAATCTTTGTAATGTCATTGCGATACACGATACACATTATTCTTATTTCCGAGCACGTGTAAAGGGTTATGACAATACAGTTTCATATGTGAACAATCGGTAATAAAAACGTATAAATAATACAAAAAAAATAACCTGATTATGTGATAAAAGCTACTAGAATGTTATTTTAACTGTACACCAAAGACATCGTATATAATGCACAAAATGCAGAAAATACTTTATATTCCATAGAAACACTAAATTTGACTCATTATATCAATATGATACCCATCTACACCAATCGTTTTGCTGAACTTTCCTTTTTGCGTATTACTAATTGAGTGATTCGGTCGTCTTTAACAACAACAAAACAAAACGTTGTCAGTATAAAGTACACAAACAGTTATGCATTACACCCGATCGACATGCTGGTACTTTCCATAGGGATATATACACAGATAATTAAGATAATTAAGATGTCTGTCATTTTATCACAATATAAAATGGCTGCTTCCATCCGACAACGCAACTGTATTTAACGAATATTGTTGATTACAATTTACAAAGGTAATGATCTATATTATAAACTCATTTGTGAGTTTTCTACCGAAAATAAGACTCTGTTCATTAGAACCGTTGCTTAACAATAACATTTACCCAAGCTTTCTGTCATATCCTAATGTATTATAATGACTTTTTTTCTAGTTTTTCTGTCGCGTACTATTTATAACAGATCGATTTTTATTTTATACCATGAAATATAGATACATCATGTTAAACATTCTTTGGAAGTTGGGAACACCTAAACTTTAATATTCACCATAGGCAGGAACATAAAGGTACTTGTTTCTGTTAGCCAGTTAAGTTAGGTTTTCAAAACAATGGCATATCGGCTTAATCAATTAAACGAGGTAGGTAAAAAATTCCTTAACAAAGTGGTTATACGAAATAATTGAGTTTGTCAACATAACGTTTTAAAAGGATGAAAGCACTAATTATAAATCAATATAGATGGGTTCGTTTTAACCTTGGAAGACACGCGATGTTTATACAGCACCGGCTTAATAGGACCATAATAAAACATTTGCATAATTTTTATTGGTTTAAGCGCTCGACAAAGAGCAAGACAATTATCTCTCGAATGACATCGTACGGATAAGACAGGGTTAAGTATAAAACTCACGAAATAAAATATAAATAATTTGACCGACATTACTAAATAACAACTTTGATCTTCTTCATTTCGTTGGACGGACTTAATCGCACCCAATTTCGGTGTCATGTATCCGCGTATCTTGGAGATATTAATTAATGGGGATGAACATTGATTAACATAGTGGGGCGCGTGGATCAGTGGTAGGGCATCATACCTTATACCAGGGGACGGTAGATGTGATCTTTCGCTCCGGCGTTATAATGATGTCTTTGAGCAAGAAACGTTATCCGCATATGCTAAGTAAAGGCTCCACCCGGGAAGACGTCGATCTTGAAGTTGTAATAACTTGTTTTACAGTCGATGTGAGGTAAAACATACGGTACCTTACGTATAGATAATGCTACTTTTTCATTTTGTATGGTTTATTGACCTATTGCAATACCAAATAAATCATAATATATGATATATTAACACTTATCTTATTGCTAAGAAATAGTATATAGGAAACATAATTGACAGATTCTGCATGAAAATACGACTTATGCATTAGTATTAGTATTATTGTTATAATATAAGAAGTTGTAGCATGGCTTAAACACAAAGCAGTTGTGTATGCTGCCCCATTTGTAATGTGATCGTTTTATTTATACAGTCGCGGTTTCAACTAACGGTATTTTCATTATTTCTGATCTCTTCAGTGTTGCTAATAGAATACACTCAGGTCTGTGCCAGAGTTCTGGTATTGCATAGTTCATTAACCATCAGCAACAGACAAAATAAAAACTTGCATGCTGAATTAAACAAAACGACGCCAATCTCAAAACATAAACAATAGCTTAAGGCATACCAAAAACATTACGAACTCATATCAGCCATTCCTTTAAACGAGACTTTCACGTTGGTCTAGTAAATATGAAAAAAACACATTTATCTTGAAAATGAAGTATTATGTATTTCTATTAATTTTTACACTTGCAAAAAATCATTGAAATTATTAATAGTTCTTCTTGGAAAATTTTCCCTAGTTATCCAGATGCCGATTCCGTTCTTTACGCGATGTCAATAATTGTGGTTTAGTCAAATGCGGCTGAATGACAAAGTGTTCATATGAGGATAATGTGGATCCCTCCTCGTTCTGACGGCGGACCGCACCTGCTGACATCAGTAACAATGATGAAAACACAAATGTGTCTTAACAAACACGAGGACCCGATTCAACTTAATAACAATGTTCTCCTAACCAAGTAACATTGAAAATAATGTGAAATTCAAAACAATAAATCCGACTGATAAATAAAAACTGATACTCATTATTGGAATTTAAAAAATGAAAATTAGAAATATAATTAAAACCTATATAACATTGGTTTCAACTTAAATTTTTATATTTTTTATGCTAAATACGTATGTAATTGTTTTGTTTTGAATATAACTATGTATCTGCCTTTTATAATATTTGGACGAAACCTTAGTATGTGAAACAGCCAAATCTAGATACAAACAATCGTGATATATCAAATAGTTGATATAGGTTTTTGCTTTGTTTTACATGACCAGGCGCCGGTTTCTATAAACATCGTAAGTTGAGATTTTTTATATGATAACTTGAGAACTCTTTATACATTAAATGGCTGCATGTTATTAAGTAGGAACACATCCTTACTTATTGGTAAAGAATATCAGGCAGCATGAGCAATATAAATGAGTTTAGAGCATTTAAAAAAAAACGAGTTGAGGAAAATCTCAAGCTGTGAATTTTAGTCAAATTGGCAACAGTGCCTTTAAATTCAAACCACAATTACAATGGTATAAACAGCGGCATCTTATCGGATTGTTACTATCGGAAATTTTTTTACACCTGGTGTAATTTATAAAAAAAATGTTTAGAATTGATAAACTGATTCTCAATCAAGTTATAACCTGTAGAGTTTCTAGTTTCAATGAAAGGAAAAGTATAGCTAACAAAACACAGTGATTTTCTGGAAAAAAACAACTTGTTTTTGCATAACCTTTTTTTTTCATTATGAACTTTAATGTTATAAACTTCATAGTTTTGGATAATTATTGCTATTATTAAGTTAAATTCAAAATTTCAGCTAAAAAAGTACTAAGATAAATGAAATTAAAGTAGTAATGAAACACCCTGTTCAATTGGAATTATTATATTCCAATGCGAAATAACGATTTCTAACCGATCACTTCCAATTGGAAACACAAGTTTCCAATTGAAAGGTAAAGGTTTTTTTTGGAAGTTTCTATTCATAGATTCTGTTTTTTGATCATGTTTCCAATTGGAATGTAAAAAATCCAATTGGACGATTCTACTTATAGATCAAATATTGTGTGTAATTTTAGAGTAGGAGCGTGTGTATGTGTGTCAGTGATTGTGGTCATGCGCTTGTATTTGAATGCAGGGTAGGTGCTTGTGTAAGTGCGTTTGTGTGTCCGTCTGTGTGTGCGTGAAGCATCCGTGCGTTTAAAGGGTTGTATATGCATCATGCACATGAATACATGTGTATGCATACATGTGCATTAAAACTAGAAGTAGTAGCGACAGTAGCAAAGACAAAAGATGCATTTATATGTGTGCGTGCGTGAAGTGTACTCAGTGGCAGAAATATCAGCAGCAGCAGTAACTACTTCTAGTAGTAGTAGTAGTAATAGTGGTGGTGGTTATTGAAGTAGTTATAATAGTGGTGGTTGTAGTGGTTGTAGTAGTATAGTAGTAATGGTGTTGGTAGTAGTTGTAGAAGTAATTTAAGAAGAAGCATTAGCAAAACTGGTTGCAGCAGTTGTAGTGATAGTAGTAGTAGTAGAAGTAATTTAGTTATTATCCAGTGGTGGTGGTGGTGATTGTGTAGTAGTAGTATTAGTGGTAGGTGTGGTTGTATAAATAGTAGTCATGGTAAAAGTAGTAGTAGTAGTAGCAGTAGTAATAGTAGTAGAAGCAGTAGTAGTAGTAGTAGTGGAGGTGGTGGTAGCAGAAGCAGTAGCAGTAGTAGTGATGGTGGTGGTGGTGGTGGTGGTGGTGTTAGTAGTAGTAGCAGTAGTAGTAGTAGTAGTAGTAGTAGTAGTAGTGGTTATTGTTGTGGTGGTAGTGATGGTGATAGTATTAGTGGCGGTGGTGGTGTTAGTAGTAGTAGTAGTAGTAGAAGTAATTTATATAGAAGCATTAGCAGTATTGGTTGCAGTAGTAGAAGTTGTAGCTGTAGTAGTTGACTCAGAGATAACATCGCAATTAAAGAATGTTTACTTCCGTTGCCACAAACTATTGATACCTACCTTTTCAAAAAAAATGGCGAAAATGTTAATATGTCACTTTTTTATACGAATACATGCCGGAACAGTATGTCACAAAAAATTTCGGACAGTATGGTGTCACACAGCTTGAGCTAATCAGTGCCAGTGCGTTATTGTAATTACAATGTTATCAATGACCCAGTAATCTCTGCGAGTGGAGTCATTAAAATGACAAAGACCATCAGTCTTAATTTTTAGGTCGGCCCGTTATCAGTATAATGAGACTAGAAGGGTTTCATGCCATGTATGGCAGCGCTTTGAAAATTGTCTTAAGTAATCTCCAATAGACACCATCGCGATATGAACTTTTTTGTTGAAAGTGACACAAAACCCTATACGACAACATTTATCGTTCCAGTATATATTGAAACAACCCAGGTGTTATGTCTCACAAGACCACCGAATACCTAATCCAACTCAATGGATAAGGCCAAACACCTGTTAATAGAACTGCCAGTCATAGGTTAATACCCGCCTGGCGAATTACCTAACTAGACAGTATAGTTTAGATCGCTGTAGAGTCAAATGATTCGTCCTACAACTCTTAGATGAGATATAAAAGTACATGTTACTCAGCCAGTGGCAATAAGATTTGCAGTCTTAGTCAGTTCTGGAGTTTAGAGTTCTAGAGAGTTTTTACTTTAGTATGTCAGGTTAGGAGCGGCGGTTAGTAGGGTTAAGAGATTTAGCGGGATGCTGCGGAAGATAGGATTGTTGAACTATGCAGACTTAACGGCTGGGCTTAATAACCATTATACGGTTACGCGAGTTATGAAATTATATTAACATGTAGAATCTTAACACTATACGATTACGCATGAGTTGTAGATTTATATTATATGATAGAAACTTAGTTTGTCTTGTGATTCTTTAATCAATACCTCTGTACATGGTGTTACCATATGTAGTTTGCAAAATTATTTATACCAAATTTATTCAATTAAGAAGTTATAAAATTACCATATGTAGTTTGCAAAATTATTTATACCAAATTTATTCAATTAAGAAGTTATTAAAAAAAATTAACATCTCTAATTTTGTGACTTATGGGGATACTGGGATTAAAATGATACACCACATGCTATGAACATATCTTGGGGCTATATTTCATTGTTAACGCTCTCGCAATGTGCGTATGTGCGTGTTAGGGTGGGGGCGGGGTCTTTGGTTAATAGAACACGTGACAGTTTATATCAGTGTCTTATTTACAATGTTCATATTTAGCAACTATTGTCACTGGGACTGTTAATTAATTATTATGAATAAAAATGCTTAAACTGCCACACATACGTTTGGAACTAACAAAATTATCACAAATAACTGTAAATGCAAACATTCTTTAAATCGTAAAAGAAAAGTTCATCCCTAAAACTACAATAAATTCTTTATAGATACGAACATCTAAAACATTCGTTGGATTACTTCACGGGGAGCTTTAATAATTATAATCACGAGATAACTTGTTTGAACTAAACTACTTGAAATCGTCAATTAGGTCCTAAAAATACTAGGCGTTAGCGATTATTGAAAGATTAATCCACCTTATCAGACCTGTTATCGAACAGTAGTAGCAACGGACAAGAGAAAGTGTTAGGGTTAGGATTCAAACACACAACCCTTATAACATATACAGTTACTAAATAGGAATAAAAACTATTGAAGCAAATGAAAATGAACATTAACATAATTATCTGTTTAAAATTTAGCAGTTGGCATGAAGAATATGAAAACATCATTAGAATACAAACAATAGAATAAACAAATTAAACATTAAACAAATTTAATGGGGCATACTCAATCATATCGCGAATTTAGAATTAAGGTTGTGGTTTGAAAATTTATGACCTTGTTGGCTTTCCATCTATTGATCAGAAACCAAAAATTTAGTCGAAAAGGGGTCACAACTCCTGTAAAATGTGACTATGGAATTTTACCCTGTATTTTAAATGTACAGTTGTACACAGAAATAATTACTTAATACATAGACCCCTTTGGATATTAACAGGAAAACATTTTTTTTTACCTGTGGCGGATGGACGAATGAACGGACGGGGGTAACATGAAATGCCCATTCACAATTAATCGAATGCTGAGGGACATTTAAAAAATGCAATAATGTTAACTTTGTAAACTTGTTTTTAAAATGAATTTACAACAACGCGTGCACAGGGTTTATGTATTTTTGACAAAGTCTCATTGTAAGGTAGGGGGACAAATGACTCCCAATTTAAAATTGTGAGGGAAAACACTGCATGTACAGGCAACAATATCTATGCTTAGTTAGAAACAAGCATCTTTAAAATGTAGCAGTTTGGCAGTTTTTGTTTTTGTCTTACCAAAATAAGACAACAACCTTGTGCTTCATTGGTCCAGTGAATCGGTTTTCCTTCCAGAGGTGTCTAATTAATGAAAATACATTATTTTTAAGAATGAAAATAATACGTTTAAATCTTCTAAATTTCAGTCATTCATACAGTGTATTACAATTTTAGAGGAAGAGGATTCTTAGAAATAAAAGCAATATATATTTGTAAAATGTCATAACACAGTCAACTAACTTAAGCAACATCAATGATGAAACAAAACTAATTTAAAGCGACTTAAGCCTACAAGGAATTATATACAAATCCTTGATTTCAGGCAAAAATATTTCAAGAGTATTTCGTCTTTTTTTCACAAATGAAAAATTAACAACGTAAAATTAGAGTAATATGGGGAATATCGGACACCGCAGGATTTGTGTCTGTCTTGCTTGGGCAAATGTTATGAAATTCAGATAAACTCTTGTATTTGCGATAATTTTGTTCATGTACTAGAAGTTGTGGTGGTCAAATGGCATAAAACTAGAACAACATGTATAACTCAACTGTTTTTCTAAGAACACCTCTGCATGGGGAGTATTGAATGTTTTTTGGGGTTTATCGGACAACAAAATGGGGTTTATAGGACATTGAAATCTCATGCTTGGTTCATCAGACAGCTTAATTATTCATCAGGAGCTTATCAGACACTTTTATTTTCATTTAAATTACTGTTTACAATAAATTTACCGTTTTAACGCATATACACTGGTCACACCTTTTACCACCACTCTAAAATTTTGTCAGCCATGTAAATAATGGCATCAATAATAAAATGTAATAAAGTTACTTAAGTGTGCCGAGTAATAAACAGTTGCCGGTACGAAATGTTAACAATTGCAGACGCTATCGGATGTTGGAGCTTTGCGCATGTCTGGGATTTGTTAATTATACGGGCACTCGCGGTAATAGGTATATTGCGGTATTAGGTATACAAGGGATATTTGTTTCAATTCCATATTCAACACAATTTAACTGTAAAACAATGTTTAACCTTTTTGTTTCGTGTTAAAAAATTGCAACATAAATAATTGTCACCAGCTCTACCTGGGCAAATGCATTAGCGAAAACTTGCTTTCATGCAGAAAGCTGCAAAAAGTACATTTTCAAATTGTGCTCAAAACTCCATGTATCTGACATTCTCCACATAACTCACTTTTTTTATTGAACAGGTCTTTTTTAAAGTAGTCTATCAAACTTACCAACGATCAAAATGGCTAATGTCGTCTCGTCAGATCATGGGCTGTATAGCTGTTTTATTGCTGTGGTTGCTATGATCATCTCAAAAAGTTTGTAATCAAGACAAGCTCCCAGACTGACGTGTGCTTCATTTGTTTCCACTCAATTTGCACCGATTGTAATATTTCACGAAAACCTATTACAGTTTTATTTATTTGTTCACCAGTAAATATTTGATAAAATAGTAGCGTTTTAAACACTGAAAACTGATCTACGAATATTGTTTTATCATATGGAAGTCAGAGTAACAGACAATCTTGAATCTCGCATTAAATTTCCGCCGTGATATACACAGGAAGGAATATGGATAATTCGACCTCACTGGTATACCCTCATTTTGAGTATTATCACGAGTGGAGTGCTAGAAGAAAATTCAGTAGAAAATGAAAAAGATGAGTAAGAGCAGGAGAGTTAGTAGAGATAGAAAGAAGTAAAGAGAGGGAAAGAATAAATAGTTTAAGAATTAAATGAGCCGCGAGTGCTGGGTCTTCAAGACCTGGGTCTTGAAGGAATCCAGCGACTCTGCCAGACAGGTGTGAGCGGGGAGCTGATTCCACTGCACAATGGTTCTTGGGAAAAAGGAAATCGTGTGTAATCCCTGTTCGCCCTTAGCTAATGGTATTGCTGTTGGCGCCTACCATTGCCTCCGGTGAGGTAATTATTCTCATTAATGGCTATTGCGACATAAATCGGAAATATATAATTCTTTCGATAACCTTTTTTGTGGTCGCACAGTCGTACTCTTCAAACTGCGATACTTTGTCAATAAAAAAACGAAAGATAAAAAAAAAAATCCAGAAATTCACTGTGTTATGTTAGATAAAAAGTAGAATTAGTTTTACAAAACTTTAATCAATGCCAAGTATGATATTTTAGCAAAAAAATCACCGTAATATAAAAACATTGCAATGAAATTACACATAAATAATAAGTGTTTTATTTAACGAATGGGCACTGAAATGGGATAGTTACGTGTGTCAAGGAATAATTACGATTTCAGTAGTCACGAGTGAATTTAAGCAGATGTTTTACAAAATCAATAATAATTAAAACCGGTAATAAAAATTATATATTTTACTACATTAAATTAAAATAAATAAAATTTAATTCACCAATATTAACAATAGCACAAACATTAGAATAGAAAAAGTATAGCTGTGTCTGAAATAATATCACTATATATACATAAATATATGTATATATAGTTTTGTGAATTGTCAAATTTAGACATCACATTTTTTATTTTATCATTTTTACATAAAGAAGAAAAGAATGACACGTAGCAACCATAACATTTAAGGTATAGAAAGTCCACACATTATAAACTAACAGGAATAAACGAAGATTTTCCGTTAAAGATAATTCATCTAATAAACATCGCACATATTACATCAGTTGTATAATGAAGGCTGAAACATTTATGAATATGCATGTTCATAGTTGCAAAAGCTCTTGGTAATTTTTTAGATTTATTGAATACAATGCATGTATGCACCAGAAGACAAATAAAATACAATAATATAAATTCTACATACATATATATATATATATATAAGTACTGAATTCATAAAACAATATATTTATTTCATGCTGCACACTGACATCATCCGATTAAGTTACATATTACTACACACACATATATATATAACGACATAAATCTGATATTTACGATTGCAATAAAGCATTAAGATGATATGATTGCGATATTTCTCAAGATTTCAAATGGTTGCCAAGGATACAAATAGACATAAATGAAAATCCGTATGTTGTAGGTATTACATTAATGTATATGTTTATCACTAGAGTTGTTGGTGCATAAACGTGTTAATTGTCGCTTTTGAAGATTGAGGAATTTATGGTCTATACATCATTCCAGTGTAAATATATTTTCATATAAACCACCACACCCAAACACCCCCCCCACACACACACACACACACGCGCTCACACACACACACACACACACACACACACACACACACACACACACACACACATTCACACACACACACACATGCGCTCACACACACGCACACACACACACACACACATGCGCTCGCTCGCTCGCACGCACGCACGCACACACGCACGCACGCACGCACGCACGCACGCACGCACACATAGATAGTAAATGACCTGCATCTAGACATTTTATGAAAAAATGTTGATTGAACTATGCTACGTTTTAATGTATGTTTACTATATGGAAATCTGGAAAGTGCAAAAAAGTTAAGGTGACCGTATTATGGAAAATTAATCTTCAACAAGACAGTATAAAAATAATTATGTAAAATATTTCTGTATTGCAATGTATTGGTTTTATATAACAGTACTGTACAGTAATATTTTATATATTTTTTGTGATACTGTCTTGCAGAAGATTAATACTTTAAGAATATATATATACAGAATACAGATATTTTATTTGACTTTAGTATACATTACAGCTAATCATCAACATATCAAAACAAATAAACAAATCATGCGCTGATAAACATATATATGAAATTACAGAGTAAATGTACGTAAATACCCATATATTTATATACTTTACATACATTGTATGGCTAGACTGAGAGTATAAACAAGACTTTAATGAATTTTAATCAAATGTTGAAGGAATTTAAGACATATATATTTACAGTTAAACATTAGTCTGTATTTTGATTAAACAGTAATGATTTAAGTATGTATCTAGACGTTTAATTCAATTTCTATCAAACGTTTAGATATTCACAGCAATAGCCTAGCATGCTGTGTGTGTGTGGGGGGGGGGGGGGGGGGGGGGGCGCAAACGTTCCTTGCAATGATGGAATTCATTCTTTGTTTCTCACAAAGCTGCTTACAAAGATGACTATTTTATAACGTCTCATAAACCGATTATGTAATATTCAGTCTGATAGACTTGGACTGGATATTTCTATTTCCTCATAATGCCGAGATCAAATTCACCCTCTGTGACCATGGGACCATCTTTGGCGTGACATCAAAGCCTCAATCCAGTTGCCAAAACTATCAGAAAATAAAATTATTTGTTATTTAGGCAGAAAACAGAAAATATTTCGCTTTAGTGAATCTAAAATATATATTATAAATTTATTCTTAAACACATCTTATCGTAAATACAGCAGCTGCATTGTAAATTTAAAAAGCAAAACTTTTTTTTTGCCAGCTTATTTATTCATTTCAATGTAACAGATATCTCATACAACCATACAGCCATACAATATTATATGTAATAGTATATGGAAAGATACTAATATTACGGCTATGATACTTACACTGATACGAATCAGAAGACCATTTTTTCGCTTCCTCCGTATATGTTAAATCAGAATTTGACACAAATTTTATATCTAACCGATACAACAGATAGTACGGTGAGACTTGTGGATGAGCTCCTTGTTCGTTATAGGTTTTATCTATCTCTTATGAACACTGGTCATGTATGTGTTGTTTATAAAACCATTATAACGTGTGACCAATCAACGACCCTCTGAGAACAAATTCATCATTTGGATGATAATTAAACATAACATCTGTAGACATAACTTATTTTGTCAGTAAATAGATAGAATTATCATTAGAAGTTGTGACTGTTCCAGTCCGGTGACGTCCCCGAAAATCCCGGTCTAGCTTCATCTAGTACGTCCGATTTGAGTTCCAGCTCGTCATCGATTTTGTCTTCCGGATCATTTTGCATCTCAGAACTTATTTCTAGCCATCTTTCATTTATTAATTATAATGTTCAAAGCTTTGCCCCAAAGATACACAAACTGTTTGCTGATTTATGCTCATTTGATGCATTGGTTTTCACGGAAACCTGGTTGAATAACAATATATCTAAATCGGATCTTGCCTTTTCCAACCACCAAAGGATTGTCGTAAGGATTGCCAGAGTGACAGATATACAGTGTTCTAGTCTATGTTAAGTATACGATCACTGCTCGCCAAAGGCAAGACATAGAGATAAACGACTTTAAATGTATATGGTTAGAATTGAACGTGAAACATTAACCAATTCTGTTCGGCGTTTTCTTCCGTCAACCGAATTCCAATGTTGTTGTCCTTTCGTCTATTCAGGATACCATAGCACTAGCTGTCGATACTAAGATTAATGACATAGTGGTTATCTGAGATTTTAATTTTCACTGTCGTAAACCTGCAGGGGCGGTAGTCTAATTGATAGAGTGTTGGCCGCTCACGCCAAACATTGCGGGTTCGATCCCCAGCTTGACCTCTTATAAAACAACAATCAGTACTGGTTCTACCCAGGAAGCGGAATCGAGAACGGTTTATATAAGCTCTGAGCTTTCATCGCAATCGAGCTAAAATAAATTAGTATGATCTAAACTAAACCTGCATCTCGAATGAAAATTGACAACATCTGTATGAAATTCGGCATTTCCTTACTAATTTCAGATCCAACCAATTTCACCGAATATTCCCAGTTATTTATCGACCTATTCCTTGTATCCTGTCCCAATCTAGTATCATTTTGTCGCGTAGGTGAACCTTTCCTTGAACAGAATATTCGTTATCATTGTCCAGTATTCTGTTGTATGAGATACCCTAAACCCCGACACACACCCTTTGAACGAAAAGTCTGGAAATTTTCTTAACCCAATTTTGATCTGTTGTGTGTTAGATTGGGGAACTAGTTTTGACGCGGATATTCAAGTATATTCTTCTAGTCTCATTGCAGCTTTACTTTCTTTGTGTGATTCTTAACAAAACTGAAACAGTACGACCCACCGACCCACCTTGGATGCACAACACTATTAGAAAACATATTCGAAGACGATAACGAGCATATATCAGAGCACACAAAACAAACAACCTTAACCATAAGAATACACCATAGTCAACAAAACAAACTCACTCGTACGCAATGCCAAACACGCACACAACATCAAAATGGCCGAAAGACTAAAGCACCATCTGTCACAACACAACTCGTCCGACTACTGGAAACTTCAAAAAGGCTTCATCAACCCCAATTCCTCTAAAACAAGCATCCCAGGACTTTATCACAACAACACATACGAAACAAACACAGACATACACAACACATTCTTTCAAGCACAAACACTCCTAGATGACACGAATAAAGGCCTCCCATACCTTCCCATCAGCGATCACGGTCCTAAACTCACCAACATTAACATCCAACCTAAAGAGGTAACTGACGCCCTTAAAAATCTTAAATCAGGGCAGCCACTGGTCCCGATACCATCAATAACATAGTCCTCAAAGAAGGATTATCACATGTATTAAACTTCTTCCATGACAACATCTTCATCTCTTCTTTTCAATCTGGCTTCGTTCCCGAGGACTCTCCTGCCAATTAGCTTACATATATTTACCATACCTTTTGCAAGGCTTTAGATTATGGTAAAGAGGTTCGAGCTGTCTTTTGTAATATATCTAAAGCTTTCGTCCGCATCTGGCCTAAGGGACTTTTATTGAACGCAGTGGTATCTCTGGCTCTCTTCTTCTTTGGTTCAAGGATTTCTTAGCTGGCAGAACACAATGTGTAGTCCTTTCCGGGTCCTCATCTGACACTGTTCCAATATCGGCTGATGTACTTCAAGGCTTAAGTCCTGGTCCATTATTATTTCTTGTTTACATCTATGATATTGTTTCTAAAATAGGCTCTGCGATTGGCCTCTTTGCTGACGGCGCAACCCTCAATGTTATTGCCGATAATCATCAACATGCTGCTCTCCGTTCAAATTTTGACGTAAAAAAAGATCAATGGCTGGGTTTCAACCTGGCTATTAACTTTTAATCCTATTAAAACTGAATCTTTACATATTTCTCGCAAACACGTCAAACCCCAGCACTCGCCCATACTCATGAACTATATTTAAAAACAGGACGCCGATACTTTCAAACACCTTAGGCACATAGCAAAAACACATTAAAGGCATCATCAAAAAAGCTTGGAATCGAGACAATATTCTGCGCTCTCTCAAATTCACTCTGGGTCGTCGTTTGCTTGAAACTATCTACACATCTTTCAAAAGGCCTACACTCGAATACTCTGACGTCGTTTGGGATAATATAACTTAAACTGAAGAACGAGACCTCGAAAAGATCCAAATTGAAGCAGCTAGAATCATAACGGGAGCAACAAGTCTGGTATCACTTAATAATTTTTACACAGAATCCGCTCTTGAGCCCTTGAAGTTCCGCAGACGTAAAAACAAATTGATCAACTTCTATAAAATGCTCAACAGTCCTTCTACCCCGTCCTACTTATCCAATATGATCCCCGTGACAGTAGGTAATGTTGCAACCTACAGCCTACGCAATTCTGACTACATTAGGAATGTTTCTATCAATATCCAACACTTCTCTGCATCTTTCATCCCCTCCACTATATCAGAAAGGAACTACCTCCTGCCACCCGGTCTGCTGCTTCCGTCTTGTCTTTTAAGCATGCTCTGAATCTTAACAAGAAGACTGTTCCAAAATTTTATTACTATGGTAGAAACGATTCGGCAATTCAGCATCCGTGGTTACGGATGCACTGCAGCTCCTTGAAAGAGCATCTGTTTTCCACAGACATTGTAGAAAACCCCTTTCTCTGTCTGTGCAGAAATTGAGGTTACGTGTCAATTTTTCTTCACATGCCCTTATATAAACGCCAAAGAAATCTACTCCATGACGTCCTTCGCCCTATTACTCGTCTACACACTACTGTTCGGCAACGACACTCTTTCTGATGATGTTAATCGTAAAATATCCACCATGTCCAAACATACATTCCAAAGACCAAGCGTTTTATTCATTGAATTGAACTATCCTTTATTGCCATAACAGTGACCCGCAACACCTCAATAAACATACTGTGATCACACCTCTACTTTCCTGTTTCTGTCTATCTACTACATCTACCCCTTTCAGCTTCATTTCTATTCACATATTTTTTAAGCTATATACGGCAAGTATTGATCAATGCTAATATATACAACGGTGAGTAGTTGAAGCGTCGCATACGCTGCAGCCCATGTACATACCCAATCAGCTACATCTGAATTCCCAACGATCAAATTACTTGCACATATTTATTATTTTCACCTCAAGAGCTTCTCATAATCCGTTTGTCTAGTAATTAATTTTTCTTTGCATTTGTAACACCACTGTATAGTCCTTGCAAGATATTCAGAAGAGAGACTTTGTATAAGCTAAAAATAGCTTTCTTCTCAATTCTATTGTTATGTTTCGCTGTATATTTGAATATATGTATATGTAATATGTTTAAAACGAATAAATATTGTTTAAACTAAACTCTGTTGTAGTAAAGGTTTACATTCATTATACCCCCAAATGTAAATAGGTGAGTGATAAAATGGTCAAATCAAATTCATATCTAATTAAACTTATGCACATGCTTGCGGAACATATTAATGACATTGGAAGTCATAATGCGTTGTACGAGTATACCTTTACTACTATATGACCAGATATACTTAAAACGAGTTTGTGACCAGTACCTGTGGATAATATAGTGAACGAATATGAAAACCTAGTGTGGTCACTGGTTAACACTCCTTTAAAATGATCATAATCAAATATGTAATAATCACACATGTCCTTCAATAATAAGGAGAACTTGGTAATTCTATTTTAGTGAAGAAATACACATTTTAGCATTCCTCAATTTTATATCGATTAGTCAACCCACTTACGGTTTACGGAAAAAGTAATCAGGTGAACCTGTCATAACAGTAAACAAAATGACATGATATTATATTTATTTTTCTAATTTTAGAAGTAATAAGTATACGTGACTATAACACTACACAGTTGGATTGTATTCTATATAATTATAGGATTTCCATGGTAAAAAACATCCACATAGAATAGTATTTTTTTCATACCAAGTATGTATACCCACATAAAAATGCACAATAATTGGAAAGTTGACTAGCTTGTTTTGTTTACACAGGATGCAGCGACACCACATGATTTGTTTTTGAAAAAAAAGTCCTCAAATGCTCATTAATACATGCATATGTTGAAGTCCTGTAAAAGTCACCTTTTTAACATCTGTGATGTCTTATTGCAATATATACTATGTCAATATATATACTATACTCTACTCATTTGCAGCAAGAAATCAAAACAACTTTGAAACATTTTGAATATATTTCAAAACCAAATTACACAGGATGTTTTTAAGCGTAAGAATAATGTAAACGTGTGGGACATATTAACATATATTACTCCACGTTATGGAATCACTGTTTGATATTTAGGCGATAAATAAATATGTTTTTATTATACCAATGACGTTCTGGTCGCCATGCCCTTTAACTACATCAACAGGTCAATACATATTTTCAAAATTAAAAAAAAATGAAACACATGAATTAATGAATTTATGCTTTATTTATCGGGGATTTTTATTCATTTTGTTTTGCATGCTATGACATTATTTATATTGAATTAAATATGATACACTTTAACACATACAGTTGCGGAACATAAATATTTGATATATTTCAAAATGTCTTAATAGACCTGATTCGGGAGATATTAGGTTCTTGGATAGACTATCAATATTGCATACAAACTTTAAACATGCTCTGTTTAGCGTAAATAGTGTCCTACCAGAACTAAAAAGGACATAAGAATTTGTCAGACGTGTAATGGATAGCTAATTCTTCTTGCGGTTTCTTGTTTAATGCATCTTTAATTAGACAAAATATAATCAAAGATTGTTGTTTCTTGAAACGAATTTAGAACTATACTAAATCCTTTATTAAATTCCAGTGATTTCATTGGTTGCTTGGTAAACGCTGCACATACCATTGGTTTAATCATTGCGTTCTATGTATTACTATGCTATTTGCTTACATTGAATTACGCCAACGTATATTTCTTAGTTGAATCAAAAGAAACATATTAGATACGAATGAATATGCATAAAATATTTCTAACAATTCGACATCTAAGTTTGTTTTTCACAAACGGTTATATTTAATTAAACAATAACTAACTTTAGTAACTTCAGTCTGAGAATTAATCTTATGCATACAATGAACAAGGTTTTTACCAACGTTCAAAATTATCTCAACTTTTAATTAATTACCCATATCTTGTATAGATTTCTCAAAAAAGGAAGTACCACAATTATAAGTAGATCGTACATAAAAAGTCAATGTATATCGCTTCTTTGGTGCAAAACGGTACCAAGCACCTTATCATTTTATTCAGACTTTGTACCATATTGCACTAATGAGACGATACGATAGTATTGTATGAACATTGCATAACGAGAACATAATAAATGAAAAAGTAAACTCACTGATATGAGCATCACCACCAATTCGAAAATTCACACCATTTTTACATTGACTCTAATAGGAAAAATACGATATCGTGCTTCAAGTCTTTTCACTCTCTTAAAACACAATAAAGAAACACATAAAATGATGTGTTCTGCGACTCATTCAGTATTCTATTATCCAATGGTTAGAAATGTTTCGTCATTAATTTTTCTAAAACGCATCTTTTAAATCCGTTGTCTATGTAATGGTAATTCAATTTATTGAGACATTGAATTTGATGTTACAAACTTTAAATAATAAAACTACATGATTTCGTGTATGATGTTCATAAAATTTTCAGAAAATGTTACGACCAATTTATTTAACCCCATGGTAATCATTATATTCCATGTAACAATGTTCTTACAGAGACATAAGAAGCGTTTTTTTTATACAACAATTTTTAATCATTAATCCACAATACGTATAATATTTTTAAGAAATCTTAAAAAATGATCTTCAATATGCTAAGATTATCTGAAGTTGTTTAAATTCAAGTAATAATTTTTTAGGCAAACCTAAATAATTATAGTGCACTATCAAATCAAATATATAGGTAGGTTTCTTAGATGCAGCTAAACTAGTGAAATGAGAAAACTTAAAAGAAATACTATGTATCTCTATATTTGCATGCAAACAAATGTGCTTATTAGTGATGAAATATAATACAATAACTTTCATATATGACATATTTATAACTTTATCCCATAAATAATGTTAAAACACTCTTGGCGTATCCGGTTTATTTTGTATGTCATGTTTCTTTCTGTTCGAGCAATAAAGTGCAGCACTCATTGCCGTTTATGTTAAATACACCTTCACATTGAAAGTAATTATTAAGTGTATAAGTTCTCAAGAAAAGTTTGCAGCTTCGTTTAATGTAACATAATTATTATTAAGATGTTTTTATTAGACCAACATCATAACCATCTGGATTAGCAGCTAAAAACGTGTGTTCTTGTGACACTACAAATACGTTTCATCAATTAATTAAACAGAATATTTATAATGTTCGTACTTTATTCCTTTGTTTCAGACGTATTCTTTAGGCAGAAATCAGTTGCTATATTTTCTGAAAATTTACTGTATAATATGGCAAACACTAAGCTGAATTTGTTGTTAATAATTTGCCAAAGTTTGAGGTGTTTGGTCGGTCGATCTGCTTTTCTTTTGTCTTTGAAGAGCCAGATAACTTTCCTGTTCCCTCTGATGAAATGTTAACTTTTGACTTAAAATAACACTTTTTCTATCGAAAACATATTTATTAAAATCTTGAGTAACACCTAATGTTTTACATCCATATGCTTTTCTTGCTTTTTACATGTACGTTGTTTTATAATACTGACTGGCTGTGTTCATCTATATTCTCTTCTTGGCATTCTTCACTGTAATGATTTATGTTTAATTCCCTTTCTTTCTTGTTTGAAAAGCTCGCCAGATTTAATTTTGGTGCATATTTCCTACACATGTAAAACCCAATTTGGTCGAATAGTACCGCATGAAAGAAAAAGTATAACAATGACATAATTTTTAATTGATTTTTCAGGAACTTTTTACTACTGACTAGTTGAAGCACCGTCGGTAAATTATTCAAACTTATACTATAAAAAGCATCCACAATTAGTGTTTTGTAAGTAATTAGTATATATCGGTTTTTCGTTCACTGTCTTTCTTTATTGCATTTTTTATTTGCTTTTCAGAAGTCCTAACTGCATATTCATGTTAATTGAATACATGAAAAACATTGTTTTTGATATCGATACCGGGAAGTTTTATTTCTTATAGCATTTTGTTTATCAAACATATATGACGTCATTCTAAAAGTACATTTCAAATCAGTAGCCATCAGTCAAATTTTCTTTTCCTAATGATGTCTTTTCTATTACTATTTTCCCCAAACTTTCTTTACTTTAACATTTACATTATTATACGAATGACATATAACACATTGCTAAATATACCCCAAACTAGAACTAGAATTATTTTAAAAACGGATGAATGATATATCTTATGCAAACATATCAGCTGTTTTAAATCCATCAATTGTGATATCTGCTTCTATAGCCTGATTTCACTCATTCCAGTTTCTAAACCATTCATGTTTCTCTGTTGGACATGCAACATATTCCGCTCCACGGTAATGATAACAGTATTTAACTTTACAGCAGTATGTAGAATTTTACATTTGTTTGTGTTTTTATCCAATCATTTTGTCTACTCAATTCGCTGTTAAATTGTCCATGTGACCGCTTGCACCGCCCACCGTTACACATAAAACTGCAGGAACTCCTGAAATATTGTTATAATATACTTTTGGGTCATCTTATAATTTTATTTTTCTGTTAATTTCACTTAATAAAAACAATAAAAATGGGAACAATTGCACAGCAACAATAACACGGTAAATACTTGAATTAAAATGCAACTATAACGAATTACAAACTTGCCTGTCAACATCTATCTACGTTGTTTAGTAGATAATATGACATAGTGTGTATTTTGTCTCTGGGTGATGTTTACTTTTACAAGAACTATGTATAGCAGAAGTGTATGTGTTCATGCGTCAACGTATCTAAATTTAATACAATTATGGAAATCTGTGCGATATATATTTGGAGTGAATATTTATATATTGAAATGTATTTCCGTATAAAAATAAAGGGAAAAGTAGATTTACTTTACATAACTATGTACACGTACGCATGACAAAATTGTTCCTTTTTATTATATTTAGGATAAAACTCGAGTGCTTGACAAGTAGTTAATAAAAGTCGTTCAACATTTTAATACTATATACTTGAAAGTGACGTGCACTTTGTTTTGCACTGTTTATCTCGTTTATTGTTACATGCATTATTGCTCTTAGCTATAATGATAATCATATATAACTAAGTTAAAATCAGTGTAATTTATAAAACCATATGAAAATGCAAGCTATTGTTTATGTTATTGTACTATTTATTTTAATGTATTTATATTTGTCGTTTTCTTACTTTAGGGAACTGTGTAAATCATTGTTGAACGTTTATTACCTTTCAGAATTTAAGATGGCGGCTGCCATCAGACAATGTAAATGTACTTAAAGGGAACGCATATGCTGTAAAGAAAATAGAATGCAAATTTGCGCACTGGACATTGTTTCATTACACATTTTTATTCTCGGTTATAATCTATTTTATACACATTTGTTACTTTTTTACTGAGATTAAATAAATACAACATCAAAATGAATCCGAAATTGCCTCCATATCCTATGTTTGATGTCATTTAGTGTAATTGTCTTGGCAATCTCTCTTTCACGTATGTGAAAAAAAATCGCTTTATGAAAGTGCGGATTTTTGTTTATTCTATTGAATATTAACATGTAAAACAATATTTCGAAGTTGATAACACCACTTTTTTAATGTTGACCGTCTACAGGAACATTAAGGTACTTGTTTCTGTTTGTCAGTCATATGACTTTTTTCAAAACAATTACACATCCGTTTAATCGAATAAACAATAAAATGAAATAAAAACCTATAAACAAATACACATGCATGTAAAACTCCATATGATATTGTTTACTTAATAAATATTGAGTTCGTTAAAAGTTCATTTTATAAAGTATACACTAAGTAAGAAAATAACCTAATCAATATTGAATTGGTTCGCTTTTACTTCAGAAGTCACGTAATGTTTACACACCGCCATGCTTCAAAGAACTTAAATAAAACAATTGAATTACATTTATAGGTTTAAGCTCGTGACAAAAAGCACGAAACTTATAGTTCTTCGAATGTCATCGTACGGTTAAGACAGGATTAAGTATGCTACGCACACAAAAAAAAAACACAAAACAGAAATAATTTGACACAAATTACTAAATAACAACTTTGTTCTTCTTGTTTTCGTTAGACTACATGCGCACACAATGTCAGTGGCATGTATCCGCGTATCTTGAAAATATTAATGGGGATGAGCATTGATTAACCTAGTGGAGTGCGTGGATCAGTGGTAGAGCATCGTTACCCAATACCAGGATGTATTATGGTCATGGGCATCAGAGCAAGATGTCTATCAGCATTTGCTTAGTCCGGAGTCTGCCCAGAAAGGTTCCGAGCGTGATTTGTCTTTGTTTCACAACTATTGTAAAAAAGATCTCAACAACGCAGAATTTCTCAGAGCTTTTTTTCATCTTACCTACGTAAAAGACAATGGGCACTGCGTTTGACAACGCCTTAACGAGACCCCATCGAACCATCTCATATACAGAGGAAACAATCATTGACTTCATACAATACGTCTTATAATTTATTACAATATAAGCAGTACTAGCGTGGCAGAAGCACAAATCTGTTAGGTATGCGACACCATTTGCAAAATAACATTATAGTGAAAAATTAATAATATGTATACGGCCTGTGTGTCAACTGACGGTGTTATTATTATATCTGGTACATTGTTATCATTGAATACATCCAGTGTGTGTTATTCTGTGCTAACAGATGTTTGGTGTTTTACATAGTCCATTAACCCTAAGAAAAATAAACGATAAAACTGAGCCTGCATATTTTTCCATTTGGTTCCGTTATGTATAATGTACTAGTAATGGACTATATTATCAGACAGTATTACTGTCTTCTAAATTGCACGCCGGATTAAAACAAAACTATTCTAACTTCAAGAAGGACAATAGCTTAATGCGTTAAGAAAAATGCATAGCCAATTTACATCAGACATTCCGACAGGCGAGACTTTCGCTTTTGTATAGTTAATAAAGCATGAAGTTGTATCCATTGATTTCTATATTTACATAAACAAATGGAAAATCATAAATATCTCTTCATGGAAAATTCCCCGAGATATCCAGAAGGTCGATCCTGCTTCCTACGAAATGCCAATAACCGTGGTCCTCTCATATGCTGCTGAATAACAAATTGTTCCTATAAGGTTTATGGAGTCCCTTCCTCGTTTCTGATGGTGATTCCAACATGCTGACATCAGAACTGGCGTCGCCCTGTCCCTCAACTATTACGCTGTTAAGTACGTAACCATAACGAAAACATAAATTTGTCTTAATAAACACTCCGACCTGGTTGAATTAAACTTAATACCAAACGAAACGCATTATTGGAATTCACAAAAATATTCACAAAACAATCATAAATATATAGAAACTAAGTAACTACCTCTTTGTTCGAACAAGACAAAAATCAATAGAGATCAGATTGTAAGATATGACAACTGTCTCGATGATTTGTGACATCGATTGGTTAAATAAACGTAAACGATAGATTCTCGTTTAAAACATAAGCAATTGTATTACATAATGTTTTTATTTTTATCGGTAGCATAAGGTACAGCACAATAAATATAACTAATTATTACAAAGGTTAAAACAAAGCAATAAATGTAAATATAATGTTGGTCGTTGTTTATTTTTTATATAGTATCCCTAAATGTCTCTGATGTTCTATTAAACAGCAGCCAGAGCCACATATTTGATAACAAATAACGTGCATATTGATGGTAAACAGTATCTGTTGTTTGTTTTAAAGGCAAATTTGATAATGTTTTACATGAATATATTTCGGAGAAGTATAGATCAACATTCTATGTAAATAAAATAATGACAATTGCAATGTTCACGAGTGAATTTCAATTTAAAACAATAAAAACAAACATTAAATTGAATTCTCAAAATTAATTCACAGAGGAATCTTTACAATTAATTAAAAACATCAAATTATTTTCATTAAAAACTAACAATTTATATATAATTATATGGTTTTGTGAATTGTTATATTAGACGATTAAGAATACGAACATCACATAGAAACACTTTGCGTATATATATTTTACACACGCTATCAATGAAATAAACGAAAAGTTCCCTTTAAAGAGAATAAATGTAATAAGTATAAAACATACAAAGCCATGAAAATGTATCTATCAAAGCTATGAAAATGTATCCATCAAAGTTATGAAATTGTATCCAACAAACCTACAAAAATGTATCAATCAAAGCTATGTAAATGTTTTAATCAAAGCTATGAAAATGTATCCATCAAAACTATGAACATATATTAATCGAAGCTATGAAAATATACTAAACAATCGTTTTATGGATACATTTTCATAGCTTTAATATACATTTTCATAGCTCTGATAAATACATTTTCAAAGTTTCAAAAGCTTTTGGTACTTTTTAGACTGAAACGATTTAATGATTTTTAAAACACTCTACACCGCATATTTATATCAGAGTACAATCACTATAAGTTGTACAATACATATGCAATCTACATTTGTCACAATCAATATGCAATACATATGCAATCTACATTTGTCACAGTCAATATGCAATACACATGCAATCTACATTTGTTACACTCAATATGCCATACATATGCAATTTACATTTGTCACAATCTACATCTATCACAATCAATGTACAATACATATGAATTATACATTTGTCACATACAACATGCATGACATACAATCTACATTTATCACAGTCTATATGAAAAAAACATATGCAATCTACATTTGTTACAATCAATATACAATACATACGCAATCATTATTTGTCACAATCTACATCTGTCACAATCAATATACAATACATTTGCTATCTACATTTGTCACAATCTACATCTGTCAAAACCAATATACAATACATTTGCAATCTACATTTGTCACAATCTACATCTGTCACAAACAATATACAATACATTTGCAATCTACATTTGTCATAATCTACATCTGTCACAATCAATATAGAATACATATGAATTATACATTTGTCACAATCAATATACAATACATTTGCAATCTATATTTGTCACAGTCTACATCCTCTGTCACAATCAATATACAATGTATATGTAATCTACATCTGTCACAATCAATATACAATACATATGAATTATACATTTGTCACAATCAATAAACAATACATATGAATTATACATTTGTAACAATCAATATACAATATATATGAATTCTACCTTTGTGTCAATCAATATACAATACATTTGCAATCTACATTTGTCACAATCAATATGCAATACATATGCAATCTACATTTGTCACAATCAATATGCAATACATATGCAATCAACATTTGTCACAATCAATATACAATATAAATGCAATCTACATTTGTCAAAATCTACATCTGTCACAATCAATATATAATAAATATGAATTCTACATTCATCACAATCAATATACAATACATTTGCAATCTACATTCGTCACAATCAATATACAATACATTTGCAATCTACATTCGTCACAATCAATATGCAATACATATGCAATTTACATTTGTCACAATCAATATGCAATACATATGCAATCTACATTTGTCAAAATCAATATGCAATACATATGCAATCTACATTTGCCCCAATCAATATATAATATAAAAGCAATCTACATTTGTCAAAATCAATATACAATATATAAGAAATTTACAAGATTTGTCAAAATAAATATACAATATATATGCAATCTATATTTGTCATAATCTACATCTGTCACAATCAATATACAATACATTTGCAATATACATTCGTCACAATCAATATACAATATATATGCAATATACATATGTCATTATCTACATATGTCACATTTAATATACAATACATATGCATTCTACATTTGTCACAATCAATATAAAATACATATGCAGTCTACATTTGTCACAATCAATATACAATACATATGCAATCTAAATATCTCACAATCAATATACAAAATATATGCAATCTACATTTATCAAAATCTACATTTGTCACAATCAATATACAATACATATGCAATCTACATTTGTTGCAGTCTACATATGTCACATACAATATACAATACATATGCATTCTACATTTGTCACAATCAATATACAATACATATGCAATCTACATTTGTAACAATCAATATACAATACATATGCAATCTACATTTGTCACAATCAATATACAAAATATATGCAATCTACATTTATCGAAATCTACATCTGTCACAATCAATATACAATACATATGAATTCTATATTTGTCACAATCAATATAAATTACATATGCAATCTACAATTGACACAATCAATATACAATACATATGAAATCTACATTTGTCACAATCAATATACAATACATATGCAATCTACATTTGTCAGAATCTACATCTGTCACAATCAATTTACAATACATATGAATTATACATTTGTCTAAATCAATATACTATATATATGAAATCTACATTTGTCACAGTTTGAAGTAATATGAATTATTTTAAGCTAAGTGTTGATGCAGAGGTCACACAATATGAAATGAATACATTTTAGTATATGTTCCGACATGCCTTGTTCAAGAACTAATCTGAGATATAATGGTATATAACACTTAGTACAGTTTTGAATATGGAAAATAATTCATTAACATGTTTAGTTTAACGTCAAAAATGTCAAAAGACCGACCTGAGTATTTCTTCAGTCTTGGAAAGTAATTTGTTGTGATAGATTGTGTTATAAAGCTGTCACATATGTCCCTCAATTATAGTTTAAAGTTGTTTTAATTTGCAACCTGTAAGTTTCAAATTAATTATGAATTTAAGAATCAATCTATATAAAGTCCTTAGATCCTGTCTCAGATTTTTAGATTGTGCCATTTATTATTTTACCGCTTTGAGGTAGTGGTCTTTAATATTTGGAATCTGGAGTTTAGAGGATTGGAGGTAGGAACTGCTATTTGTTTCATTTCTATTTTAAATGTTTATAACAGTTACTATATATTTACTCTACAATTATCAATCAAATGGTTTGATAATGGGTAAAGGATAGAAAGTTATAATCGAGAACTAATACAGGGATTGGCTTTGTTTACTTATATACATGTATATATATAATAAACACCTGTCTGTATTGATATAGATAAATAACATCGCACGCGTTCGCATGTCAGCTGAACATTTTAACACTTTATATTTTATAAGCAATGGAAAGGGAAAAGAGAATGTAAATATTATTATTATTATTATTATTATTATTATTATTATTATTATTATTATTATCATTGTTATAAGGTACATATGTGAAACGTTTTAAACAAATTTCCGCGTGAAAATTGTATTGTTGTTATTATAATGTTAGACGTACTTTTATAATATATACCTTAAGGAGGAATATATCTTTAAAATTATTTTCGAAATGAGTAATCTATTTGGTATATAATGAAACTAGAAGTTATTTCCAACATGAATATTTTTTTTCTAAGGTTAATATAACATGTATGTATATGTAACGTCGTAAGCATGGATATGATAAACCTTTTTGACGTCCCAATTTATAGCAGCAGTTGAGTTGTACCTAATCTACAGAATAGAAACCTATATAACCACGTACACATTTGACCGATGTATAGATTTACAAATGCAAAAATCACGACGAGCGCCACATTCTGAAAATACTAGCGAAAAACGGAAACTGTTTTGTTTTCGAAAACAAGACTTCAAATGAAAATTACTAAAAAACAAACCGAGCGATTTTTGCATAGTTTCGACTTTCACCATCGTGGTTTCAACTCTCACCATCGTAGTTTCGGCTTTAATCATCGTGGTTTCGACTTTCGACTTTCGACTTTCACCATCGTGGTTTCGACTTTCGACTTTCGACTTTCACCATCGTGGTTTCGACTTTCACCATCTTCGTAAGATCCTCGAATATGATCATATATACCACCCTCTTAGTGCAACCCCCTTAGTGCAAAGAGGCTGCTATGTTTAGAATAAAAAGAAGCCATGTGACATTTTCTTTTGCAATAACGAGATAATTTCAAAGATGTTTATCAAATTAGGCTGTAATATGTAAATTTTATTTCGTGCTGCAAATTTGGTGATTGATGCTTTCTCGTGTATTTGTCTTGATCTTGCGACGTCCCGGAAGTATACTAACGTCCAAAAGCACTTAGCGTTTGTTGCGCTGAAAACATATTAACCTACTCTTACCATTCATAAGTATTATATTGTTGTCTTGGGTTATGAAAATTCATCAAAAATAGTCCGTTCGTTTTATCATGTGACGAACAAGGAAATAGTGATACTGGGCGGTCTGTTTATTGCGAGTGGTATTCAATATATTCTATCACTGGTCTTCGGATATTTAAGATTTTCACAGGAATGGGATTTTTCAGACCAACCTTCAAAGTATTTTCCCCGCAGATACACACTTTTGAAGTCTTGCTGTCCACCACCTTAATGCCGCAAAGTAGTCTCCCCTTGGATATTACTGGTCTGACACTAAAAAATTGCAGATCGAAGGGCACTTCTTGTATCATAGCGTTTACCTGCAAACATTTTATTAGCATGGAAAATAGGAAAAGGTCACAGGACGTATGTCAAGGGAAAAGGGGGTGTGTTCAACCTGAATAACATTTTCTTGTTCTAAGAAAGATTGTATACTTTTACTTTTGTGGGTAGAAGCTGTCATGAATAAGCTGTATGCCT
This sequence comes from Panopea generosa, assembly GCA_029582155.1. Lineage (NCBI taxonomy): Eukaryota > Metazoa > Mollusca > Bivalvia > Adapedonta > Hiatellidae > Panopea > Panopea generosa. The sequence goes on from CM055894.1 coordinate 89,121,527, forward strand.
TCCGAAGTGTCGAGCGTTTGTTTTGATAAAACGTTTGGTCAGATTTAATGACTTTATCTTTATAAAACATCCCTGTAATGGTTTTACCCTCTTTGCGAGGTATGTGTACAACAAGACCACTAGAATTGAAGAAAATGGTATATGAAAACCTTCTTGATGCTTCTTGTCCTCTTTGCTATTACCGGCCTAGCCTGATTTTTTCCAAGCCGTTGCTTGTTATAAATGTGCCGTTAAGGCTCAAATTAATAAACCCATTTTTTAGTGAGCAATTCTGAAATTTTCCTAGTATTACAATTAATATATATTTTAGAAGTTATTTTAGCAAAATCTAAACGCTTGAACTTTTGGTCAGGTGTCAGCAAGTGGGGTATCCGTAAGGCCTATTCAAATAATTGTTTGATATGTATGGTATGCAAGATAAAGAATCATTAATGGCTTTTTCCGTTTGGATAGAAAATTCCGTCCCTTGGAACAACTGTTTTTTGCGGGAACGAGGCTCCAAAACAGTTATTTCTCGGTACGGAATTTTCTATCCCAACCTCAAACCCATGTAACATTCTTATATTCTGTCACACCTGGTGAAGTATTAACTACCAGTTAGCATAAATCTAACTGTCAAATAAACCCGCGTTATATGAATTAAGTTCATTTTGTTTGCTCACGTTTTCATGGTAATCGGTAGAATTAATGTATATGACTGGCTGATAGAGAGCAGGAACTATACTGGCAATTAGGAGTCAAGCCTGAATATGTTTTGATGCGTACGTATGCGTTTGTATGTTAGGCTTGTACTAGCCGCGGAATAACGCTGTTATATTTTTAACTGTTTCCTATTGTATAATGTAACATTGGTCTATATATATTTTTTATTGAATCTGTATTTGTTGTTTTGTTCTTGGAATGTCACACACACACACACACACACACACACACACACACACACACATACATACATACACACACCTGACCCATCCATCCATCCATCCATCCATCCATAAATACATTTAAACTTCTTCAGTCGCATCATCTTACTTATCAATGTAAAACTTTTAATATTTTAATTGCGAAATTCTTTAAACTCCATTAAAGATATTACAAAATGATAGCAAAACCATAAAATTGTTGGTGGTTTTCTTATCTTAAATATTGGAGTTTGAGTCTCAAATACACAACGCTTTTTGTTTAATATACACGTCTGTATATTGTTGTTTAAGTGGTTATTTATAAGTTCGTGCCGATGTAACAATACACACTTTATCATTGCCCTACATGATTTTCACCAAACCACACATTAAACAGAAACTAAGCACTATTAAATTTGTTTCTCGTAATATATAGTTTCAATTACGTCTCAATTGCGACGTCGTTGTCGTTCCGCCCAAAACAATACCCTATTTTGATGAGGTGCATATCAGTGTATCTATGTATTCGTAGTTGTTCTTGTGTGTCAAAATAAACTTCTGTAATCATGTGTTTCATCCAGTTCAATGATTTAGCCACTTATTTTAAAACATGAACGCACTTTAACTATAAATGATCTTTTACAAACGTTTATACCGCCTTGACATCTCATACACATTAAATAAATGTAAAACATAATATTATCTTTAACAAATCAAAGAAACTAGTTTCGAATTACTTGATAAATAAATAATAGTGACAGAAATGTATTATATAATTTACTTTTTGATTTTCTAAATTTCATATCGAATTTTAAATTCTTTATCATAAAATACAACGTTCAGCTTGAAATGCAATAAATACTTAGAAAATATCAGATAACGTCGCAATAGTCTGAAACCATGTTGTTTTATTTTGTAGATTGGTATTATAAAGTCTCATTCAAGTTTATTTTAACTGCTGTATTGAATATAAATTACACCCACTCTTCAATTATAGATATTTCAAAGCATTGAGCAATAAAACATGGTTATGACCTATATGGGAGTTTCAACTTTGCTGTCTTTTCTGTGTAAAGTATGTATGATTAATGACATACAATTTGTTTCTATTGTTGTTTTTTCGAACTTTGTAGAGTTTGTATTGTTGTAACTGTCTTTGTCAATAGTGTACCTTTCAGAGCTAATGTAATACACATAGAGACATCGCTAACTATACATTTACCTTTTTTGCATTTTCTCACATTGTATATAACATACTATAAATTTCGTTTAAAACTGTCAATATTTATCAGTTAAGAAAATGTGACATTTCATTTTTACCATTAATAAGTTTTGCTGTTTCTAAATGGTGCCAGATTTGTTCCCCCGTGAAAATACAAAAGAGATCAATGTATAGTTAACAGTGTCACTAACTGTATAATAAATATAGTATTTCTTAGCATGAGGTTTTATATTTATTTGTAAGAAAGCTAAACCAATGGCATTTCCCCAAAATAGTTCAGAACATATACCAATTTATGACTTATGCCAGCTAAAGTCGATATTCAATTATTTTACAGATTTTTTTATCTTCAAGTTGATCAGTAAAATGTCTCGAATACAAATACGTATATTGGCTTAGTGTCGCTATTTTCGGATCAAACAGAACTTAAATATAGAACAAATCCTGTGTTAGAGGAGTTGAGGATTGTTGCATGATAAAAACCCAAAATAAATAGAGTTTAAAAACATCTTATTGAATAATATGTGATAAAAGTGTCATAAGGGAGAACAGGGCGCACTTAGAGAAATAAAATCGAATTTCTGCTTAGAATCATCATTTAGCTCCTTAATACTGTAGAATCTGGTATATAAGTGTATGCGCTTATATTTTAATTTTAATGGCATTTTTATGTGCTTATTAATGGTAAACGCTTATACTGAACCACTCAACTATGCGTTTACATTTGATATACGCATATACATAAGCCCTATGCACCTATTTTCGACACCTTGATCAATGCTTACCTCGGTCAAGAAAACGACAGTAAACTATAAGTCTTAGTACCGACATGTGTGGCGAGCTAACACCGTTTATTTTATAACTTTAGTTTTAACTTATTTATTTTAATTCGATTGTGAAACAAGTTCTTACAACTTAGACAAATCATGCTCGAAGTCTTCTCGGATAGAACCAGTACTAAGCATATGCGGAAAAAGTGTCTTGCTCAAGGACAATACACATATCCGAGGCGGAGGATCGGACCCATGGCCCTCAGATCATGGGTTCGCTCTACCACTCGACCACTTGGTCCACAAATGTAGTCATATTGACTTCATATAACACAAGATTAGTGACGAGTTCTACATAAATGTTTGTAGTTCTAAAAGAGAAACACTTCAAGAATCGTCATGTATTAGATATACTATATATATTATGGCAAGTCGGAAAGTGACTCGGCATACAAGAAACCGAGTTGTACATTAAACATTGAGCACCATGAATTATGTGATACGAGATCTAAAATTAATTTCACTCTGATAAAGTAATCATTTTGTCGATCTTAAGTTGGATGAAAAATTGTCAATATTTCAATCCAAACACCGCCGCTTATTATGGATCAAACAATTCTAAAGGTTTGTCATTAATATAACAAGTACGTTAAAGACATTTGCATTTCAGAAGATGCTCCGAGCTGGACAATTAACAGTTCTCGATTGGGTAATATATATTTATAAACGAATTTCAACTTAGCAAATGGATACACAAATATATTTTGTATAACAATTATAAGAAAAAAAACAAGTTTCAGGAATTTGTAATTCCAAAAACATTCTAATTTATTGAAGAAATCGGTAAACTGGAATTTGTGTTCAAATTTTTTTTCATAATTGCAGCAATCAGAATTAAGTGACTGGTTATTTGTGTTTTCTAGAGCGAATAAGAACTTTAAGAAATAAAACAATGGTAAGTGTTGCCATATAATTGTATTTATTCACTTAAAATGTTGATCTCGGTGAAAATTGGAAACGTGTTCTGTATCTAAGATATTAACAATTTAATATACACGATAAGGTATATAGTAATACATTTTCTATTTGTTACAACGAATACTTAAACAGATTTAAATAGTACATACTATTGTATATGAAAGTTGTCTAGACTAAAGTGTGTCTGCAAAATAATGAATATAACATGAACTTACTATTTAACAATTAGCGGTAAAAATTGGAAATCAATACCAAACCGAACCTAATTTGTTAAGTTTGCATCTTAAACCAAAATTATAATAAGTGGCTATATGGCAATACTTAAGTAACCATGAAATTAGAAAGAGTGTTGTTATGTTTATTGTTGAACAGTTGATTTCATTCATTGTTGCCCAACAATAGAATGTCGCTTATGTCGGTGTTGGTGAGATTCGGGTATGGCAACCTTGTATTACCCACCCACTATAGCATACATATTCTATAACTCTTCTTTTTTTTTCATGGTTATAAGATGTTTTTCCAAGGGATTTTAATCAGATATCAAATAACATAATATACAACTATATTTCTATTAAGTAGTCATTTTTTTAAATCATTTACCCAAGGAAAATGCTTTTGACACAAAACATGGATTTACTGACCGAGACGAAATCCTCATTTTCCGAAGATGAATAATTTTAATCTTTGATGACTTAAATGCAGATATGTTTTTATCATATTGAAAAACAATTAAAAGAGTCAATCAAGAAACTGGTTTGCATATTTTAAATTATAAAAATCAAATCAATAGTCCTTTCACAGACATTTGAAAAGCATACTTAAACACTTTTCATAGACTTTGTATATATCAACAGAATTTGAAATTGGTTCTGGAACAGTACATGACGATGTACCGTGCTGTAAACACAGTAGACCACGTGATTGTGTAATTGAGGGGCATGATGATATACCGTGCTGTAGATACATTAGACCACGTGATTATATTATTGAGGGGCATGACGATGTACCGTGCTGTAAACACATTATATCACGTGGTTATTTTACTGAGAGGCATGACGATGTACCGTGCTGTAAACACAGTAGACGACGTGGTTATGTTATTGAAGGACATGATGATGTACCGTGCTGTAAACACAGTAGACCACGTGGTTATAATATGAGGGGTATGACTATGTACCGTGCTGTAAACACAGTAGACCACGCAGTTATGTTATTGAGGGGCATGAAGATGTACCGTGCTGTAAACACAGTAGTCCACGTGGTTATGTTATTGAAGGGTATGACGATGTACCGTGCTGTAAACACAGTAGACCACGTGGTTATGTTATTGAAGGACATGATGATGTACCGTGCTGTAAACACAGTAGACCACGTGGTTATGTTATGAGGGGCTTGACGATGTACCGTGCTGTAAACACAGTAGACCACGCGGTTATGTTATTGAGGGGCATGAAGATGTACCATGCTGTAAACACAATAGACCACATGGTTATGTTATTGAGGGGCAGGAAGATGTACCGTGCTGTAAACACAGTAGTCCACGTGGTAATGTTATTGAAGGACATGATGATGTACCGTGCTGTAAACACAGTAGACAACTTGGTTATGTTATGAGGGGTATGACGATGTATCGTGCTGTAAACACAGTAGACCACGCGGTTATGAACTTGGACCCATTTAAAACATGTACTGGTAAGAGTAAACTTAATTGTAAGAATTAGGATTTTTAAATAGATAATACGTTTTCTGTTCAATAATCTTAATTAATATCAACAATAATATAGTGTTGTAATTTGTTTGTTTTATTCGTTCTAGTTCCATTTAAAATTCTCAGAAACAAATGTAGCTATATTAAAATCATGAAAGTAAAATATGATTGTGTTGGTTTCTGTTTCACTTGTTATTATGGTACATATCAGATAACATATAACACTTACGTCAGAAAATTGAGACAAGAAAAGTGCTTGAACATAAAGTACAAAAACGAATATACTTAATTGCAGGAAAAGAAAATGTGAAGCTTTTTGGTATCTCCTTTCCTATAACATTTACTACCTTATCGTTACTCAAATTCCAGGCATTTGTAAGGTAGGTTATATCTTTATCTAAATTAATTCAATAGAACACTGTCTTACCTTCATAGTTTTGTGTTTTCACAATTCTTCTTGATATTATTAAACATTTAATTGAATACAAAACTTCTTTTGGTATTCTCATCAGGTTGGTAGTTCTATTGCTGAAAATCGAACAATTACGAACTTTTCTTTCATTTATTATTTGGCATTGGCAAAGTTTAAGAGTGATTTTTAGGAATTAATGTTCTATTCCCGATCCTAATTAAATTAAAAAAACAAATTTACTTAATTGGATGTCCAGCTTCAGTTCAAGAAAAATGTGTCGCGAACAACTCATTGACATTATCAATTTCATTAATATGCTGTATACGACGTGCGGAAAATTAGGATACATTTATTCTGCCAGGCAATGAGATAACTCTCTAATAATATTTTCTATACATTTAACTCTTGAAGAATTGTATACAAAAGTTAGCTTGACGCTTGACGAGATAAATTATAAGAAAGAAATAACTCTTAACTCATAATGTATAGAATAACAATTTAAGTTTCTATATTATTTTAGATATGCAAGTACATGGATATTTAATAATGTATTTTGTAACTAAATAAACACAATGACCAAGTATCAAGAGTACCTAATCGGAAAATCTTAAGACTTCTCTATAGTGGTTGTTTAGCATAAATGGATATGTAGACTGTGTTGCGTTTTTAAGAGTTTGCAAGCTAAAAGAAATCGAATTTCAGGGAAATCAAGATTACGCCATGTAAAGTGATGTAAAAAGCTACAATTATTCACTAATCACAGTTCTTGTATAATGAAATAATCTGAACTAAAATTAACACCGTTCGTATCGAAAATATGCTTCTTCAAACATTTTAATTAAGACATTATATGCTTATATTAGAAACGTATAAGCAGTACATCAAACACGAACAAATGAAAGACATGTTAATGCGTTACTACACAAAAAATTAACACTAATTTAAAATATCCCACTTAGGCGTATTAAACAACAGACAACCTTTAACTGTGCTTTACTGGACAGCACATCAAAGTTGACGTATTATGTAAAAGCTATGTTCACTCAGCCAATAAAATCATTTGCATCGGATTCAAGCAGGATTGGTTGTTATATGCTTCGGCAGACACAAGGTTTAGAAATGCAAATAGTTGCTTCTTATTAAACAATGCCACAGAACTATCGTCAGCCTTGTCAACATCAAAATTCAACGTAATGGTTAACTATCATTGTCAGACGGTTGAAAAGAAAAACCAATAGTTTGACTTCAAAGTCCAGTTATATGTTGTACCTTTAATCCAATGTGTTATATATCCAATATATATCGAATATCATTTTCTCTCATCCTTCCTTAGGAGAGGTTTTAGAAATAGATTTATTAAAGCTATAGCTTACCACATTTATATTATGTTTTGAAATGTTGAAAGTTGTTGTGAAAAACATGTTTATGCCTGCATTATATGTCTTCAGTACGGTGTTCCGTTAAGGTATTCTAGCAATCATAAGGTCAATAGGCATACGCGATGCCACACCAATACGGCAGCATAACGATAGTCTATCACAGAACCTGATATCTCTCCAATCAGGTCTATTAGCAACCAATTAAGAGGCATGGAAGTATATGCCTGTCCAACAATTCATAGTAATTGAATGCATTATACATTATGACATCATTCAAACTTTAAGTTGAAGCAATTGACCAATTAACGTGCTCAAATGTGGCTTTCCCAACATTGCTTTTTAACGAACCTAATCGGGAGAGCTGGTTTTGTTCGACAGACTAGCATAATGGTAATTGATATATGGCACAATGGTGATGGAGCAATGCCACAACAGTACGATGCCAAAGAAGCGTTATTATTTTCACACTATCATCGTCATGCTATCGTACCATCATATTGTTTTGCACTGCATATAAAATACACCCAAAGGAAATTACCAATAAGCGCGCTTGATACATAATCTACTTATTGACTAGAAAATGACAGTGTACGTTCAGCAAACATATTGCGGATCAAGAATTTGCTCTCATCATTTGTCACAGGTGATATTGATATAAGTTAGTGAGCATGAAAGAGTTCATATGTTGTTGACTTGCTTTGAAAAATGTCATACCAGGCTACCTTCTTTCAAACCGTTTTAGTATTGTAATATCCCGTAGAAAATGACTTTTATTGTTGACTGAACGTTTTTGTCCCTTAATGGGTGATTTGAAAGGGTCTTATTCTTGAACGTTTGGCTCGATTATTCTGGTGTTGGGCTTATTTTGTCACGTGGTACCTCGTCTAGCTTTCTGGTAATTTAGAATAGTCGTTATATACTCACGGACATGGAACAACATAGAGTGATTCGCGTCGACAGTTTGTCACATATACTGGAAGAAATACATTTAGCAAGTTTTTCAGGGTACCGCTATACGGCGAATAATATATGTGTAAAAACCGAATACGCTATTTTGAAATTACGTCATTCTATTTTTATATGGAACCTACAGTCTTAGGGATGACAGTACATTCAACTGTTACATACCTTATACAATACTAGATTCAAATTTTAAAGCCTCATTAAACTTCCAGTTTTTGATAATAACAAAATTGATTATAATTCAATGTGTTTATAGTATTGCTAAAATCAATCCTGTAGACTTTTTAGTGCCTGATTCTAAAAAAGAGAGAAAATAAATAACTTCGATCGAAAGTGTATTTCTTAGACGGCCGGACCGAGCTTTTAACTTTTGTTTACATTTTTGTAATTCCGTAATGACTCGGTTGCTTTCCGACAGTACCTCCGCCAGTAATCGGAAGCACACAAATGAATACTGCAGTGGCAGTGTGAGAATTAAGACGGTTAGAAAAGTAGTTCATAAACACGTCTAAAAACGTTATGGCTTCGCTATTAGTATGTATCGCTATTGTGTTTTCTCTTTTAAAAAAATATATATTGATGTCTGCAAAAACTTATCGAATGTAGTACTTATTTTATGATTTATACGCACTGAAAAACAATAAGTACGGAATAAAACTTTGGTCTAGTAACTCTTGCTCAGGATCCTCCCTTGTATATACGCGTGATACTATCGGACGCGCTATTACGTCACAAATCACTTTATTGCAGTCAATATTTTGAGGCTACAAAGGGTGGTTTGTTAAGTACAGTTATTAAAAAAATAGTTTTATTTTTATTTTATATGAACGATTCGTCGCTTACGTGCAATAAATTAGCTCGTGGGTTCAAGTTCCTTAATACACTGAGGGGAATAAAGGCAATGTTCTTAACGATTATCTAACTGCTAGCAGTTATTCAATTCTAACTGCATCCCCTACAGTTTCTCTTACTATATTTCTCTCTGAAGTGAATTGATCATATATAACCGACCGACTCGTTTCCAAACTCACCGGTTTTCGGGCGAATGTGTTTATCGGAAAGAGACGAACATTTTGTAAACAAAACCCATTCTTAATTATGTACTGATGTGCTTTATATTTATTTTTTCGTTTGCAAAGTCTCCCAGTGATTAAATAAACATATATTCTATCATCTGGAAGTGCAAAACTACGGTGTTCCATTTGGACCATCGTATTTTTCCCGAAACCTTGATGCTCGAAACCACGATGATGAAAGTCGAAACTACGATGATGAAAACGCGAAACTACGATGGTGAAAGTCGAAAGTCGAAACCACGATGGTGCAAGTCGAAATCACGATGGTGAAAATACGAAACTACGATGGTGAAAGACGAAACTACGATGATAAAAGTCGAAATTACGATGGTGAAAGTCGAAACCACGAGGATGAAAGCCGAAACAACGATGATGAAAGTTGAAACTACGATGGTGAAAGTTGAAACGCGATGGTGAAAACCCGAAATAATTTCGCGTTTTCACCATCGTAGTTTCGTTAATTCGTGTTTTCATCATGGTAGTTTCGTATTTCCACCTTCATGATTTCGACACTTTTATAATTGGTTTTCTCAATACACCGTGCATATGTATACTCACTGACACTGTAATGTCATATTGATATATATTTAAAAGTGCCAATATAATATAATAGGGATTTACTAAATTGGGCTACGCGCCTAGGTTAGGCTAAAGTAGTTTCCCTCTCAAAGTGCATCGTATTTCGTGAGAGTGGGCGTGCGCCGTCTTTTTTTAAAGAGTATATCCGCCATTGATACAGGCTTACACGTAGTAGAAATTGTTTCATCTTAGAAAAAGTCAGAATGACGCCGTTAAGATCGCTTTATTGTAGTGACGGTAAGAGGTAACATTTATGTCGAGCCACAGGTTGGCTGTCCATGTCAGGAATGCAACCGGTACAAGAGTTTGTGACACAACCGTCCGTAATAGACTACGCACTGTTCGTCTTCATGGACGTCGTCCTTGCGTTGGCATACCGTTAACTGACCGTCATCGTCGAGATCGGATCGCTTGGAGTAGTATACAATATGCGGATTTCAGGACATTTTCCCCACCACTCAAAAATGACCAGCTCACCCAAGTTCGCTGATCATTTTACGTGATAGAAAAGTTTCACTGTAACCCGCATATTGTATATTACTACTCAGCCAAATCCTTAAACGGACGGGACCCAAGAATTGAAATCATTTGATAATACACTCTATTTTACATATGCTTGTTTCTTTTTGTAATCTCGTCTCAGTGTAATTCTTTTTTGTCGTATTATTTCACACAATAACCACATCAATGTGTATTAATTCCATCATCCGAAATATATCTTTTATTATCAAAACATGATAAACTAGCTTTATTTATTTCATAACTTTTTATCTGATGCTTAACTGATTTTATTGTTTTTATTGTGTGTATGTTCACACTTTCATTAATTAAAATATCTTTGTAATCCTCATGCATTATTATTTTCTTAACAGCACCTTTGGTTATACCCTTACATTTTTTATATCTTTACCGCCAATTTTATACGAATAAATCTTTCTTCTCAAACCGATAATTCGGTAATTGGAATACCTGCTGCCGCATCTTTCATCTTTCCAATAACTTTTTTTTATCATCGAAGAAGAATGGACTGTTTTTAGAGTAATCACTATTATCAAACAAGTTTTTAACCTCATACAAATTCTCATAATCATCTATTTGTTTCTCAGCTGCAATAGCCCATTTATTCAGATAGTGTTACATATTAACATAAAGATATACAATCAAACAATACTAACATTACAATATCACTTCCATTCCACGCTCGCCTTCTATATTTATATTATTTTACTATTAGCAGCTGCAAAAGAGGTGTTTGGACTCTAAAACTGTGTGCATTGTTATTTTTTTATTGTTGATACTTCATTTTCTTTTAAATATTTAAGATGTTATGTAATTTACTGGCAGGATTAAGTTCGGTCGGACAATATAATTATCTATCTGCAATAGATTAATGAAACAAGCATTTTTTTTCATTATTCCTAAGTTATGCAGTTTGTTTAAAAAATAATCATTAATATACAGGTTGTTTAGATGGAAAGCATTACAATGCATGAATGATACTGTTCTCACAATACAATGTATGTAACTTAATTACAGAGAATATTGTTATAGCTATGACAACTCTTTTCAAAAGATGCAAATTTGTTGTTATAAATAGCATTATATTTGATAGCTTTAAAAGAACACTAAAGTATGTTTTTGAGAGCGATTATTGAAATTGAAGAATTTACTTTTCTTGCTGAGAATATATAAAATGTATCATAATGTAAGATAATGAATAATTCTTCGGCTGTTTTTTTTCTCATATATTGAAAATAAATAATTCTTCTTTAAATGGTATTATGATATTATTTCTTCTTAGCCATGACTGTACTGTTTGTAAAAAGGACCTGGTTGTTTGACATGTCCAGAATAAGTCGGTTATTGTTTCTTTCTGATCATAGTATGGACTTGTTTGTATATTAGTATGTTTAGTGGGTAATATTCTATGATTAATTCTGGTTTAAAACCATTTGAGAATAGAACTATATTTACATTTGAAAGGTGACATGAATATATCTTTCCAAGTTTCTTCCGAAATATGGTAAGTTTGTTCCCCTTTTTGTATTGCGGTTGGTTTTTCATAGTTGTTATTTAACAGATTATAAAAGTCCTTACAACCTTTTTTTTACTTAAATATCAACATATACGGGTAGTAGTGAGATTTGTAGTTTTGTGTTTCCCATGATAATTTCAGAATATTTGGCACATTGTTTTACTGTTTGGATTACCCCACGGAACTCTATGAAATTTGTTTTTTAATGTTTTACATGTTTTTAAATGCTAAAAAATCTCCTCCTATTTATGAAGAACACCCCTTTCACATTCCAGAATTTCTTGCTTATTGGTTCTCCCCCTATTTGTTTATTTTCAATATGAAATATTGGTGTTTGAAGAAATTCTTCCATCGAGTTTATTTTAGTTTGTTCTCGTAAAGCCCTGTGCGCTTTCAGTACATCAATTCAAAAGGTATTGCTTATTTTATTAATGATATTTTTGGTGAAAGCGTTTCCATAGCTTAATAAATTTGGTGAACAAATAACATTACCTATTATTTAAGTCCAATTTACGCCGTTACATAGCAGTCTTCTAATCCATGTTGCTTTTAGCGAGTTAACAAATGCCTTGATATTTATCATTTTTAAAACTCCTTCTATATATTGTTGAACCATAACAGTTTGTTTGATTTAAGAAGTTCCTTAAACAAAATAAATAATATTAACTACAAAGATAAGATAAATAAAATAAAAAAATCATAGAATATTGTGTTTGTTTCTTTTTTAAAGTGATATTTTGGATTTGTGAGAGAAATAAATATTAAGTGATTTAAAATAGGTAATTATAATGTTTTTATGACTGTTTTTTTTCTTCGAGGAGTTAAATATCTCCTTTTCCATAGTTTTATTATTTATACTTAAAAGTTTGAATTCACTATTCCCCCAGTGTAGTTTCCATTTTGTTTTTTATTGTATCTGAACTATATTTTTTATCCCTATCCAAACAACCTGTGTTTTATCAAAATAAACACGTAGGCCAGAAATTGTTGCAAACCATGAAAGTTCTTTTAATGTTTCTTTAAGAGAGGAGTCTGATCTATCTAAAATTGCAGACGTATCATCAGCATATTGCGATATTTTGAGTTCTATACCATTAACTTTAATTCCCTTTATATTTTTATTATTTCTTATTTTGATAGCTAGTATTTCTGAACATAAAATAAATATATATGGTAAAAGAGGATCACCTTGTCTGCCGCCCCTAGCTATATTAAAAACTGAAATATTTCATCCTTGGGTAAAAGCTACTAACGTTGCATTTTTGTACAGAGCCCGGATCCATTTTATAACTGACATACCAAAACCGAAATATTGCATTACTTTATGGGTAAAAGTCCATGATAATGAATCGAATGCTTTTACAAAATCTACCAATAAAAGTAATCCTGCTAAAGTGTGCTCTTCTGCATTTTACATGATTTCATAGAGTATTTTAGTGTTTTCTCCAACATATCTACCTGCTATAAATCCAGTTTGGTCTTTGTTTATTAATTTATTTAAAGTTGTTTTAATTCTGTTATCTATAGCCCCAGATGCTATTTCATATGTACAATTTAGTAATGAAATAGGCCTATAGTTTTTTACTTGATACTGTGATTTATTTTCTTTAGGGATACATGTTATAATACCTTGATTTTGAGTAATTGATAATTCATTGTTATTAAAACCATAACTGATAGAGCAAACTACAAAATGTCCTGTATATTGCCAGAAAACTTTAAAGAAATCCACACAAAATCAATCGGTACCAGGACTATGGTTATTCGACATTGATTTTAAAGAAGTGGTTGCCTGTTCATAGGTTACGCGCACTTCCATAGAAGCAGATTCTTCATTATTAAGTTTAGGCACAGAACAACATTCAAGGTCCATTTCTATATGTGCATCTAAAAGATCAGTGTCTCTATTTGTATATAAAGTTTCATAAAAATGTTTGGTTTCGTTTAAAATTTGATTTTGGTCGTTTATAAAAGACCCATCTTCTTTTTCATTTTTTGGAATAATTTTATTTAAACAGCTATGAGCATCCAAATTACAAAAATATTTACTTGGTTTTTCATCATCTTCGATAAGCTGTGCTCTTGATCTAATAAGCATTCCCTGTATTTCAAGAGAATCTTTTTTCATATGCAATTGTTCTATGTTATTTTGCGTTAAATTGGATTCTAAAATATCAATTTCTTTTAACTAATTGCTTTTCTAACTTTTCCTTTTCTTTCTTTTTAAAACATGAGTAAGAAATGGATTTGCCTCTAATTTCCATTAATAATATTTCTAAAAAAGGTTGATCGTTTATTGAAAATTGAAGATGGTCATTGTGAATATGTTTTTATATTTTTAATTTGATATACTGGTAGTTCATATTGTTATTTAACTTCATTATTTTATCTTTTAATGTTGTAAAATAATCTATGTCTTTAAGCAAACTGTTATTATGTTTCCATATTTGTTTTGTCTTTTTTAAAAGGTGTTAAAGTAATGTTTAAAATAACCATAGAGTGGTCAGACATATAGCTGGGAGTAATAGTACATTTGTTTACAGAAGGTATTAAATTTTCAGTTTTTTAAAAGAAATCCAGTCTAGTCTGTTTTATTGGCTTTTTCGTCTCCAAGTATACCTTTTACTATTTGGGTTTAATTCCCTAAAAGGGGCAATCAAGTTGAATTGGTGTTTAATTTCTAATAACTTGTTATGTGATTTAACATTATTCATGCACTTGTAATTAAAGTAATCAACTTTAGGGTTTAGAGTTTAAGTGAATCGATTACTATCAACAGTTAAGTCTATAATTAGGTAATTATCTTCCGGGTCATTTATATAATTATTCACTTCATAGTCAACATTTCTATTAAATAGTACTTCAACAACTCTAGAATTGGAAGTAAATGGATAAAATAAACAACGGTTACCCCATTGTGACTCAATAAACTTTTCAGATGCAATAGTGGAGTGTATATCCTACGGACAATATATATCACATTGTTTTGATTTTATGTGGTTTAAAACATCCAAACGCTTTTCAACCGATCCCAAACCCTGACAATTAACAGATAATAGTTTAATTTCCATATTTACTGTTAAAGTTTATAAATGCACACAGTGGAGTCAAAATCTTAATAAAAATATTGAATTGTTGAAACAGTTCATATGAACGCTGTACTTTCATGTCAAATATACTGCCCAAAAATTCTGATATCTAATACATTAAGAGGTTATATTATAAAAATAGTTTTTGCTTATAAGTCTCTGGATAAGAAACTGCAATAAATTACTTTCGTTTTACAGTTCCAACAGAACAATTTTTAAAATATTATTTTAAAACAAAAATAATAATAAAAAAATAATAATTTCTATATGTTTATCAAAGTTATTTCCATTTTTTTAATACTTAAACAATGAGTCAATTATTTAGTTAAATATAATCTTTCAGGTAACTGATGAAATACTTTGAAAGGTACTTTCTTTGGTTTACCAGAAAAGACAGAAGGACATCTATATAACTGTGACAAGACTTAGTCCACATCCAGTAGTTTTAGTTAATCTAAGTAATTATGATTTTGTTTGTTCGTTGTCTGACAGACAGACAGCCTTTAGACGCATACAGTATCAATTTATACTTACCAGACAGGTAAACAGACACTCGGACAGACACACAATATAGGACAAACTGACGCATACTTATATTAATTATATAATTATCAATCTATTTAAGGTTATCCATGTTGAGTAATCAGCCTTTAAATAGGTAGTTAGTTTATTTTGTGCATTGTCATAATTGACAGACTGACAATCAGACAGTCTAGCTGGTGCATATATATACAGGACAACGTCTAGCTATTTAAAGCGTGTCAGAATTGATCATTATATGACAGACATACAAGTATGAACACATTTACGGTTCAAATTGACATACTCTACACTGTTTTGAGTTTAAATACATAGGTTATATACAATAGCATTAAACTGATAAATTGTCTATACATACATGTATGAATAATCACTCCTAACTGTCCACACAGGTCTATATTTAGACCTTGAAGCACTTTGTGATCTTTATAGTTTATAGTATAATAATCCTGTTTTATCAGTAAAACATCATGACATGCACTATTACACACAGTCACTTTTCCACCAAGTTCAATATTAGTATAACTGTTAATCATCACGTCAAGTAACTTCATTAATTGAATAAGAGTAGTCCTTCAACTATCTGTTTAAAAATTGCAATAATTTCTGTATTTGATTAGGACTGAATAGAAACAAATTTCTGTTACACCAATATAACAACAACACAGTAAGTAATTAAATAAACTACCTTTTGGAATTAATAGCATTAATTAAACGAATATATACCAAATCACATACACTGAGTAGGTCACTGTTTTAGGCCCACATGCAAATGAAAAATATCGATTTTATGATTAATATACCGTATCTCTGATAATACACATTTGTCTGTTGAGTTTTAAATTATAATGTAAGTTACTTTTTTATTACATCCTCAACGTAGTCAAATAAGTCAAACTTGTAGCGTGTGTCATTTGTTGTTTTCCCATACACTGATCCATTGATATACCACGCCTGGGTGATAGCAGAATGGTCTATGAGACGGCGGATAAGCTCGGCATTGTGACTGGTTACATCGTCTACAAGACGGTTTCCCATGGCTTTGAAGGCAGATCTTTGGATCAACACCTTCGTTGTTTGGTTGTTATTGGTGAACTTTACCAAAACAGGTTTGGTTAGGCCTACCTTTCCCGGTATACGATGGATGGCCTTGATTTGATTTGGGTCAATGGAGACAACTTTATGTCCAAAGAGTTTTGTCACTTCAATTATCAGATTTGCTTCTGATTCAGTGCCAGATTTTTTCATATCCATGATTTTGATGTTGTTTTTTTCTTGGGTATTGTTCATTATTATTACTTTTGGATAATGTATATTTTGATCTTGCATCACAATTTTCAATTTTTGCACTCACGCATTTTATTTCCTGCCTCAAATACTTTTTGTCTTTTCCAAAGAAACAATTTTTTGCTGAAGGTCTTTGTCTTCTCATCAACTTTGATAAAGACAGTCATTTCCATATTCTCAGTTAAGTCTGAGATTTTTTTTGAAATTGTTTTATTTTAATAAAGATCAAGATAAAGTTTAAGGTTTTTCCTATGACTAACATATTTTTCCTTATAAGATCAATCAGAAAACAACTTTGTTGTTATATCACTACTTATATCATATTTCCCTTTAATTATAAAAGCAGAAATCAGATAACATTTCATATTATACTTAATTTCTCGTGTGCTAAAAGGTAATCAGAATGTAAATCGTGTATTTCTTTCGGATAAATGAGATCACACTCAATAAAAAAAGTTATCGTTTTCAGTTTTGTCCAATCCCCTTTTAAATTTCCAACTGTCCACAAAGACTAAGTTGTCTTATCATGAAGGCCATTTTTTCCCATATATTTAGGAATTACATTAATTTCTCTTCAAACTTACCAATTTCCTGCATTATGAAATGACCATCATATCCTTTTAGATTATGGAACACGACAGGGACTTTTTATTTAATCTTAAGAATCTATTGCACTTGCTGTGTGCTCTTCCTCGATATTTTTCCGTAACATGACAATGATCTCTCATAGGATAGTTCCATTTTTAAATTATCTTTTGTTATTCCTTTTCGCAAATATGACAAAATTTACTTTTCTTAAACTCTTTTTCCTCCTTTTTCGTGATTACCATTTCTTCATTAAAATTGTTTTTCATCACTTCTTCACACTACTCCTGCTCAAATAACATTTTTTTTTCAATCAAACGATAAACCGAATCCTTCCTTTGGTAAATCTCTACTGGTTTACTAAATGTATTATCATATGTAGATACTAACTTATACCCAAAACCACAGGCAACATGATTTTGGTAGTTGAGTTACCGACTTTTCATTTACTGGTTTTACTGTTGCTTCAAAATCAGCATAAATGATAAAAGGGGTTGCAAATTGTTTATGATAATTTCTAAAAATAACTTATTGCTTATTTCATCAGGCATTTAAACTTTCTGCTGTGTTCCGTTGATAGACAGACATACATTCGTATGGTTATTAAGTATTCTTTCTGATGTAAAATGTTGGATGCAATATTTGCAAAAGAACAGCTTTCCCTTGTGCGTGATTGTGTGTTCATTAGTTTATTAAATTCCTTTATCCAAACATAATAAGATGAAACTTCCAAAGGACCCTCCGAAGGACCTTCCCCTTCTATTAATAAAAGATCACAAGTTTTGTCATTTTTATTTTTAGAGATGTACAACGGGTAAATAGGTTCTTTACCATTTCAAATTCCGAAGACGTTAAACCTTATATTATTTGTTGCTTCTATTTAAGGAATAGCTTTTACTTTGACAAGAAATTTTATTTCATCGTAATTCATTTTACCTATATTTTTTTTATATTTTGTTATTCTTTCTAAGTGTTTTTTTTTGGCCGGGAACAAATACGCCAAATATCGCACCAACGAAAGCATTCATTATCATTTTCATTTTTAATATTGATTAATCCTTGTATAAGTTTTAGAACAGAGCAACATAAGAGGAACCCTTTATTGGTCTGTATTTTATAATTGGTACATAATGTTCCTTCACCTATTTTATTATCCAACCAGATCCCAGAGAAATTCATTCGCTGATTCTGTTTGATAATTCATTATTTATATCATTTAATTTTTTTTTTTACATCATTTTGGTATAACAATGCCCGTGCTTTTGATTTAAAAAACACTTTGAGTAGTTCTTATATCTTTAACCCCATCCTTCACCAAAACAACATTTGGTTTAGCAAACAAAAGGTCAGTTGTGTTATATATTTTTTAACATTAATCTCCTGTAAAGCTAGGAGACCCATTATTGACTAAACACTCCTTTGCAATTGTACCACCTGATCGTATTTGTTTACTATATTTATTTGACAGTGTTGATATGTGTTATTTTTACACATTTTAACAGGTGTGTAGATCATATATATCTTATATCTAGAAAATAATAATTCTTCATTAGCGTAAATAAACCTATATCTTTTTATTCTATTGGTTTTCTCACAACACATGGTGATCAACCCTGCATTTATATTTAAATCCTTTTGTGCAGCATACATACTCTAATACTCTTTTTTAATTATTTTTATTATCCCACTTTATAGCAATAACTGGTTTTGTTTTCCTTCTCTCTTTATTAAGAAACGATTTGATAACATCTATCCTCTCCATTATTATTTTTCCGAAACTTCCATCACTGCGCGGCATCCGAGCAGCTTCCTTTATTTCTTTTTCTTTTCTTTCTATATTTTTCTTGATAATTTCATTATTTTGTTTTATTTTAATAATAGCTTCTTTTCTTTCCTTTTGATTCATTCTATCTAAATACTCAACCTGACCAGTAGCTCAATTAATCTTTACAACTAATTTATTCATGTATATATTAAGCTTATAGATTTTTTTAGCTTATAAAGTTAATAACTCGATCAAACAATTATTTTATAATCATCTCTGTTGTTTTTCTTTATTTATCACTGTTAATTACTAATACTTTATTTTCATACTTCTTGAGGAATTGTTCTTATTTTTTCTCTAAGTTAGTATGGTATTCTCTTGAAATCTCACTCTAGCCAGGTCTTGATCTTTTCTTGTTCTTTCAAGACAATTGTCATTAGACGTTTTCAAATAAATGTAGCAATCTGGTTTAGTTTGACTTATACTATGAATGATATAATTGTACACAACCTTTTCTAAAGTGGATAATACATGTGACGAGGCAAACAAAATCTTTATTAGATTCCAAACACCTTTCAAGAGCACAAACACCTACGGAAGTCCCTTCGGAGTCCTCAGCTGTTTTCATCATCCTAAAATAAGAATGTATGCTGAATATGTGAAGGTGTAACCCCACCATTGATTTTTGTTCTTTATTCTATAGTAAATAATAAAAGTTTGAAGGCTTGTCATTCATAGAGGGTCCCAAATGAAAGAAGTGAAACCTACATTTTACTGTTTGTCAACCTCTGCACTATCAAAATATGATGAGAAAAGTAGGGGTCATGTGTCATATAAGAGATTTTTTTTCTGCTCAGTGTGTACACTGGTGACAAAGTGAAAGTAGACTTCCGAAATCATGAATTCATACCCCAATTTCCAAGCATCATTTTTTTTTTCTAAATTCACAATTCAAACATGACAATGCTATCAAAATGTTCAAAATACATCAATAATGCCATTCAAATAAAAAAATGAGCATTAAAAATAGGAAAATGCATGTTTAAAGAAGAAGAATTGAGGATTATTTACAACCGCCATTATGCGACTACCCCACGGAAGCACTTCCTTTTTGCAATGGTGGCACTATGCCTGAAAGGCATTATTTTCTATAAGTAAGGTATAAGGTCTTGGGAGCAGGGGTAACTGGCGAACCAGGGGCAGCTACCGAACTAGTTTCTACTTAAAACCTATTTCTTCTATTATTATTTTTGTTATGTATTCCCATTTGTATATCCATTTATTTTATATTCTTTAATGTATATTTCTAGAGGTTCTACAAAGTCATCACTTTTCAGCATTTCCAGGATTTTATTGAATAAATCTGCAACAACTTGGAGGTAGTCCTTCTGTTTTACTGTTTGGCAATAAGATAAAAGCTGCTTAATTTTTCTATTGTGCATTTTTAATTTTGTCTTTTTCTCCTTCATTTTCATAACATTTGTTAACACAAGAAGCACCGCCGGAGCAGTCCCCACTTCTGCAACAAAAACAGGAAATATCGGAACCGCGGCTAAATCAGCCTCTGAACCTAATATCCCCGTGCATACTTCCATTGCTTTACTGATGTTTCCGCAAAACTCTAAATATATCAATATAAAATCAACCCATCCGTTGCTTCGAATTTGTTATTCATTCTATATTATTCAAAGTGTTTTTTATAAAGCGACTCATGTTCTTCCGAGGTTATTTCTCCTTGCTTTAGCATTTTATCAATAATGTTTATTCCATCATTTCTTAAAGAGAGGTTTATTACCCAACTCAGTAGAACCGCAGATTAGTATTTAATGAATGAGATCATCAACACATTCACATGAACCTAAAATATTTATTTTCTTGCTTAATGTGCTTATTGGTAATCCCCTTAATTCTGTTAGCTTTTGAAAGACATCTTTTGCCAACATGGAATAGTTTTTATTTTTATATCTTTTAGAAATTAGTTCAATAAAGTCGTTATCAATTTTATTTTCTAAACCAGAGGGTCCGCACCATCGCTTTGTAATTAATTTTTGATGAAAAACTAATTGAGGTATATTCATCTTTAATTACCATAATTTCCATATTGATCTTCTTTGTAATAATGTTTTAAGAAACTTCCAGTATGAAGTACTTCAGGATTATCTACCATAGTGCGCAGTGTTTTGTAGTATTTCACAGATTCAAGTTGGTCTTTTTTCAATTCTTCCGCCCTTTTTTATCATCCGTAGTCTTTTCCTTCTTGTTGCCTAAACTCAAGATTTCACCACGTATTTTTTTAATAATAGTAACAACCTCACCATGTTCCCTTTTCCGCACTTCATGCGACTTTCCTGCTAATTCGTTTAATGGTATGACATCGAGATATTTTTCATTATTATATATACGTTGAATTCCTTTATCCAAATATATGGTTTTGATTTTGGCACCACGCTCTTCTTCGGGGTCTTCTCTAGAACCAAAAACAAGGACATATTCAGGGTTGTATTCGATGCCATCTTCAGGGTCGTATTCAGAGTCGTATTCGGGGATACAATACTCTTTATCTTCGGGGTCATACGCTTCCTCTTTTACTGTTGGAGGGGGGGGGGGGGGGGGGGGTCAACAAACCATATAATTCTTTAGCTTGTTCTTTTAATAATTCAGCATTTTTTTTATTCCAGGATAGTCAGTGCTTTGCTTTGATCCGTCTTCTGGTCCTTAAGTACCTCAACAATCATTTCGTGAGCAGAAGTAATGGGTTTAAATAGTTCCTGGTATATTTCTTGACTCATTTGTTTTTCAATCTGTTTTTATAATAGCATTATTATAGTCATCAAAAAGTGTTTTAACTCTTTTCTTCTTTTCTACAAGTTCTTTCCATTTCAATAACGACATTATATGACAACTTTCGATAATTTTAGATAACTTTAAGATATTTTTAGATAAAAAATATGATTATATCAAACATTTGCATAGCTAATTATATAATGGAAATTCCGAATAATAGCACAAAAGATAAAAGGATACTTTAAAGCAACTGCACGATTGCATAATAAGATCTTGTTTTAGGATGTTAAGATGCTGCGACAGTGGTAGCGGGCAGGTAATGTATAAATACATTTTTGACCAAGCCTTTAATTTTCTGTGATAAATTATACTTTTTTGCTTAATATCTAGAACAAACAAAATACAGGGACGGTAGTCTAATGGATATAGTGTTGGCCACTGACGCAAGAGGTTGCGGGTTCGATCCCCAGCTCGACTCGATGCCTTTCACAAAACAACACTCAGTACTGGTTCTACCCAGCAAGCGGACTCGAAAGCGGTTCATATAAGCTCTGAGCTTTCATCGCAATCGAGATTAAATAAATTAGTATAGACTAAACAAAATACAAATTTCTAATCAAACGGCTTGAGGATATATCGGAAAAACATGACTTCCCTCTTGAAGATATTTTAGAATAATCAAATGGTGATATCATTAGTCTTGATGATTTGAGTGGCGTTTGTGTTCAAAAGGTTGTGGTATATGACGATTATGTATGTGATAAAAACCAAGATATTATTATTAATTAATCCTATATACAACCAAGGACTATGATTCGCCCTTGGTGCCTTTCGTACGTCCCCAGCCGACAGTCTTTATGTAGAGGCAAATGAAACATCATTGTATTTAAGACGTGAAAAACTGGCTCTTCAATATGCCATTAAACTTCATTCAAATCCATCTAATCCTGCTTTTACTCTTACTTTTGACCCCTATTATGAAACTCTATTTGATAAAAACCTCAAGCTATTCAAACTTTTGGTCTACGGATCAAACCAAAACTCACCGAATTCAATATAGATATTAATTTAATTACTAGTAACAAAGTCTCACAAATACCACCATGGACTTTGAAAAAGCCAAATATCATTTTTGAACTTTGTAAAGACAAAAAATCTGAAACAGACTCCACTATCTTCCAAAGTAAGTTTCATGAAGTCAAATCGTCTTACAATCATTATTGTCAAATATATACAGATTGTTCTAAAGATGGAGACACCGTGGCTGCAGCTGCTGTTACAGGACAGCACATCTCAAAGAGCAGTTTACCAAACGGAGCCTCCAGCTTTTCAGCTGAACTTAAAGCCATTGATTTGGCATTGAACTACATTAATGAATCTGATAAAAAACAGTTTATTATATTTTCTGATTCACTTTCATCTTTTCAAGCCATAAATGGCATGAAAGATGATAATCCTCTTGTTTTTCAACTTTTAAATAAATACAATGTACTATGTTAAGAAAATACTATTGTTCTCTGCTGGTTTCCTGGTCATACAGGAATTAGTGGAAATGATAAGGCTGCTTTCGCAGCCTTAAGCTTGAATATTTCATATTTTAAACTACCTTTTACAGATTTTAAATCTAATATTAATAAGTATATTTTTAGTTCATGGCAGTCCTATTGGGATCTTGTCTTACATAATAAGTTACATTCTATCAAACCAAAACTTGGCAAATGGCATCCTAGCAATAGGATTATTCGTCGAGAAGAAGTTATTTTAGCTCGTTGCAGAATAGGGCATACCCGATATACCCATTCATATCTTTTAAAGCGTGAAGCTGCCCCAGAGTGTGTGCCCTGTTTTGCACCGCTTACTGTTAAGCATATACTTATCGACTGTGTTGACTTTGCTCCAATAAGAGCGAAGTACTACAGGGTCGATAGTATGAAAGAGCTTTTGATAAAGTTAATGTAACCAGTGTATTTGCCTTTTTAAAAGAGGTTGAACTGTTTTAACATTTTTAGTTTAAAACCCGTTGACGGGTTAAATGATTTAGTATATCGTTGATTTCCCTGTATTTAATTGGTGTTTTCATTTATTTATTTGAAAAACAATTTCATTTATTTATTTGTAAATAGTTTTAATAAATTTTAACCATATTTATTTAATATAATTATTTTTGTCATCACATTCATTAATCTTTGCGCGCACAATATGACCTATTTATGTGTCGACGTGCCGTAAAACACCAAAAACTATTGCGTTATCTTTTTAACTCAATCTTATTACAAAACCCGAAAGATACCAGACTTAATTGTTCACATTACATTTTATTTCAAACTTCGACTGAAGGAAATATGAATATGATTTGTAATGAAAATGGTATAGAAAAAGAAGACTTAAAAAGAATTAACAAACAAAATAATTTTTTATTAAGGCAAACCGAAATAGCTTGTTAAATGAAATTTTTACTGAAAGATTTAATGGGGATACTTAAAAACAGATTGGCAACTATCATAAAAAAGGAGAGTTTCTAGACATGCAGCAAAGGTGTATTACTAACTTACCTGATCCAAACAACCATGGTGATGCTGTTTCTAAATCTTCTGTGGTAAAACGCGAGACAAAACTTGAAAAAAAAAGGAAACTAGATGACATATCGGGGCAATTAGAATATATTGAAAAGGGAGCAGCCGATAAAGTATGACTTATTCAACAACAGCTATCAGAAAAACAAGGAAAAACAATTGCTTTTTATGATAGTTTAAGAAAACAGGTTGAGCTTATGGAGATTGCTTTTGAAAAATTAAGTGATGGAGCAGAAGAAAATATTATTAAAAAAAGTGAAAAAAACAGTTAAGAAAATGTTTTGATGAATTAAGGACTAGGGTGTCTGATATCAATAAACAAATGGGTGATGATAAAGAACTGAAGACAAGTATAAATAAATTAACGCAAGAATTAAGAACATCACAACAAACGAGATTTAACATTCTAAAGGATCAACTGCATGCGGATAAGGTACAACGAGGCGAAGTACATACTCTTATTTTAAACAGATCAATTACAGATAATGCAGCATTAACTGAAAAAGTGGAAGATATCAAGAAACAAGTGGATGATGATGATGAATTACATCGTGTAATAAATGAAAAATATAACCTTCTTTATGAGCATATACCAAAAAGGAGGCTAACAGATTAATATGCTCCTTTTTATATAAACATAGGAATTGACAATGAGATTTGGTAACTAAAGATGATGATTATAAGGTTTATTACACATTTAAACCCCCGTCAACAGCAGAAAAATTAATATCCTATTTTACAAAACCATTTGAGTTAAATAAATATAAAAATATTGTAGAATACAATCATGATGTGGGTGGGGATCGCAGTCTTCTTTATGGTGCGTGCGGAACATTGGATTATTAAACATTCCGGTACTTACATTCTTGAACTCGACTTATTATTAACATCAGGCCAGGCGTCATACAAAAGTGTAATATTTCATATTTAATATAGGTGACGATAAACTAAATGTTATTGCCAAAAGCTATAAGGATAGGGAGAACTTTCATTTAGTGTAGGACTCTGCCGAGACAGGTGGAGATTTCAGATACAGAACACAATACCAAACTTGCTCTTTATCCTTCTGTTAATATGAGAAATAAAGAGTTTATATTTGAAACAGAATCCCATATTTAACTTTATTATACATATTCCTATGTATGGAACAAAAAATAATCCTTTCATCCAAGACGGCTTACGAGAAAAATAATAAGAATACACGTAGTTATTTTACAACCTTACTTGATAAGTCCACTGTTCTTGATAAAAATAAAAAAACTATGTGGTTGGTCTTGACTCAATAAATACCATGACATATTCTTAATAACTTAGTAATAATAAAATACATTACTGCAGCGGAACGTAATGGAAATATATTGAATTTGCTGATTGGATGTATTCCCACTCTGACATAGGTAGATACATTGGAGAAACACTTGCTCTTAATGGGGATGATGGTGACGGCAGCGACGAGGCTGCTATTTCCTTGGAATTTGATATATCATCTTTTAAATGTAAACTAATAATACGAGAAAATTACGCTCTTGATTTAAGGGATTCAAACTTTGGTAGTCTTATTGGCTTTGAACCGGAAATTGTGAGGGAAACTGAGTTTGGGACACTTTTTCAAGATATTACAGTTTATCAAGACACAATTTGTGTGCATTGCGACCTAATTAATAATAGTATTGTAGATGGGACATATTCAGATGCTATCTATGATCTTAGTACGGCCGATCTGACAAGAAGTTATCTATATAGAAGAGAACCACTAAGGGTTGGATTTTGTGAAGTAAATAAATCTACCATTAATAGTATTAGAATTTACATTACCGACTACACTAATAGAATAATCAATCTTAATGATGTTCGTGTCTCATTTTCCCTTGTTTTAAAATAATTAATGATATAATGACTAATGGATAAGTGAAGAAGATTAGTGTTATCAAGAATGCTAAGGCTGTTGAGAAAGGTTCTCCTGTTTAAGGTTGGTAGGATTGAGGATAAAGGTAATATTTTAATGAGTGAGTTATCACGAGACGGTGAAGAAAGTAAACAAAACACACAAAAAAGCGTCGAAAAAAAGAATCTAAGTTTGCTTTAATTTATTTTCACAAGCAGCTAATATAGAATGTTCAGGAGCGAATACTATTGCAAGAGATATGAACACATTCCAATCCATTTAGATACACCGATTACACTTATTAGACAGATCTTCACACTTCGATTGGTATAATGCTTATTTTGAGGTTGATTTTAAAGTAGATAAGTACGCAGATTGGGCAGATTTTGCAGCAGCTGATGAAATTGCTTTAATTAATGATTCTGCTTCTTTAATAAATAGTCTTCAAATTAAACAAAATGGAAAATTTGTTTATGATGGAAACATATTGTATAGACGGGTTGCTGTTAAAGATGTACTTGAATTATCTACTGACTGTTAAAACCACTGGGCGAAGTGAGTATTTGATTTTTTATATCAGTTCCGGAACAGAAATTGATGAGGCTAGTGATGATTATAATGCTGGTTTCCACGAATGGCGTAATATAATTATACAAAATAATATAGTAAATACAATCATTCCTTTAAATAAGTAATCATTTTTTGAAAATTTAGTCAAATACAACTAGTTTTGCAAATTACTGAAGATGATACATTGGTCTTCAAAAACACTGGTGTTGGTGTTGAAAGAATTGTTATTACAAAATAAGTGCTCTGGGAGCCAAAAATGACATATAATTCTGATGGACTAACGTATGTCGCAGAAAATCTCATGATTTCAACAAGATGGACTTATCTTAGAGAAATGATACTAGAATCGGCCAGTTCCAAGCAGGAAAATCAATCCTTTAGAATAACTGCTGTAAATCTAATTTTGTCGTGCGCAAGAAGCAATTTCATTAAACACTCGAAAATATATGTGCACGTACTAATCAGGTGACTGGATTCCTCATACATACACATACTAACTAGGTGACTGGATTTTCATACATTCACATACTAACTAAGTGATTGGATTCTCATACATACACATACAAACTACGTGACTTGATTTTCATACATACACATACTAACAAGGTGACTGGATTCTAATACATACCGATATTAACTTGGTGACTGGATTCTTCATACATACACATACTAACTTGGTGACTGAATTCCTCATACATACACATACTAACTAGGTGACTTGATTCCTCATACATACACATATTAACTTGGTGACTGGATTCTTCATACATACACATACTAAATGGGTGATTGGATTCCTCATACCTACACATACTAACTAGGTGACTGGATTCTTCATACATACACAAACTAACTAGGTGATTAGATTCCTCATACATACGTATACTAACTAGGTGATTGGATTCCTCATACATACGCATACTAACTAGGTGATTGGATTCTTCATACATACTAACTAGGTGACTGGATTCCTCATACATACACAAACTAACTAAGTGATTGGATTCATCATACATACGCATATTTACTAGGTGATTGGATTTTTCATATATACGCATACTAACTAGGTGACTGGATTCCTCATACATACGCATACTAACTAGGTGACTGGATTCCTCATACATACGCATACTAACTAGGTGACTGGATTCCTTATACCTACGCTACTAACTAGGTGACTGGATTCCTCATATATACGCATACTAACTAGGTGACTGGATTCCTCGTACATACGCAAATTAACTAGGTGACTGGACTCCTCGTACATACGCAAACTAACTAGGTGACTGGATTCCTCGTGCATACACAAGCTAACTAGATGACTGGATTCCTCGTACATACACAAACTAACTAGGTGACTGGATTCCTCGTACATACACATGCTAACCAGGTGACTTGATTCTCATACATGCACATACTAATCAGGTGACTGGATTCCTCGTACATACACATACTAACTAGGAGACTGGATTCCTCGTACATACACAAACTAACTAGGTTACTGGATTCCTCGTACATATACAAACTAACTATGTGATTGGATTTCTCGTACATAAACAAACTAACTAGGTGACTGGATTCTTCGTACATACACAAACTAACTAGGTGACTGGATTCCTCATACGTTCACATACTAATCAGGTGATTGGATTCCTCATGTATACACATACTAACTAGGTGATTGGATTCCTCGTACATACACAAACGAACTATTTGACTGGATTCCTCGAACATACACAAACAAACTAGGTGATTGGATTCCTCATACATACACATACTAACTAGGTGACTGGATTATCATACATACACATACTTACTAGGTGGTTGGATTCATCGTACATACACATACTAATCAGGTGACTGGATTCCTCATACATACACATACCAACTAGGTGACTGGATTCCTCATACATACACATTCTAACTATGTGACTGGATTCCTCATACATTCACACATAACTTGATGACTGGATTCCTCATACATACACATACTAACTAGGTGACTGGATTCCTCACACATACATATACTAACTAGGTGACTGGATTCCTCATACATACACATACTACAGACCGTAATCCGTTCAAGTACACCAAACGGACGCAAACGAAACGAATATCAAACGCGTTTTAAGCGATATACAAACGGACTTCAAATGCGAACGAAACGATAAACGAAACGATAAACAAAACGATACACGGACGCAAAAGGGCAAACGATCCACGAACGATACAAAACGATAATGCAAACTTTAAACGCATCAAATAATAAAGATTCGGATATCCTCTAATTTTGTCGTAGTTATATTGACAACGAAATAAATAATTAAACGAAATGATTGCTCTTTGTCATTTAAAATCTTTAAATTGCTATACCTGTAACTTTAATTTAATTTCTTTGTTATAAGTTTTAATCCCGAATTATCCGTTAAAAACATTGCCTCGGGCATCGTTTCTTTACTTGTCAAAGTGTGAAAAAACAATCAGATGACGCATGACCTGCTTACACAACTACCCCAATTAACTGATTTAATTATCTGAACACTGATTTATGTTGCTGCTCTGTTATATGATCGCCAATCAGGAAAAGTTTTCACGCAATTTTAGAAAATATGTTTGTGACACCAAAACCTTTCCACTTAGGGCTTTTTCAGAATTGTATACAAAAAATAGTTCATATATATATAACAAACACACGTAAATGGTTGGTGTTTGTTTGTAACTGGGTGTCTTCCAAAATGTTTGTTTTCAATATAGGCATTTGTTAAAAAAAGAGAACTATTAAGCTGATAGAGTTATTAATAACTACACATACCTAAATTTGTGTACAGAATGAACACGCTGTCCCTTTTACTATCACCTTGTACCAATGTCCGATGACGTCACCAGTGAAACAAACGTTTTATTCACTAAGTGGGTATCTTGGAAATTTTTGATGGAAGGATATCAGAGGAATTCTATCGGTGTAATGTACATAAAGTACTTGAAAGCGTCAGACGGTAGTACATGTACCTGCGATTTACATTTACCCTTAAAGGCATCTTTTTTATGGAAACATCCATAGACATAAAGTGTGTGCGTTCGCTACATAAATTAAGGCATGTGTATTTGTAAATATATTTATCTTTGCGGATTATATAAATTATTTTGTTTAATGAATTGTTATAATTGTTTAACATGACAATCTATCGAAATTCATAACTTGAATTAAAGTTGGAAAAATACCTGTAACTAATGCATTATTCCTGTAAATAAAATAAATACTTGCTGAGGCGTCTATACTCTATTTCTTGCATAATAGCACATTATACACCACTGCAGATATAATAAACACGGACTGGTTCATATTTATTTACTATATACTTTTTCGATACCGTAATGTTAACGTTAGTGTAAACCAGTCTGGCAATGTTTGGCCAATCTAATGATTACGTGACCGTAATGTGTTTATCTGATGTAATTGACATGCCCCGTACCATGTGTATTAAATTTCAATGATTAAGTTTTATGAAACATATTAATTTGCTGTCACGCTACAAATCATCAACTATATGGTAGACCTAGTTCTTACTATTTATTCTACTGCGGTGTTACAATTGGACAACCAGAGATGATGCGATTGGTGAACATGTCGTGTAAACGTTAAATGGTAAAAGATACACGGTAAACGATACACGCTAAACGATTCGAACGCAAACGAAGGCTAAAATGCGTTCAGTATCGTTTTGAACTGCATTTTCGCATTTTCTCTAACGTTTATCATAAAAAAAGCAAACCATTAACGAAACTAAAATGCATTTCAAACGCAAAACAAACGCGTTTGACAATTGAAATGCATTTTTGGTGTACTTGAACGGATTACGGTCTGTAACTAGGTGACTGGATTCCTCATACATACACATACTAACTAGGTGACTGGATTCCTCATACATTCACATACGAATGTATGAGTACTTAGCGTTCACTTGAACTTGCAACTTTACCCACAAACCCGGTTTTACGCACGAATTCCAAATGATTATTGTTTGAACAATATAACATTGATTAACATCTGTTCACCGTATTGTTTATTGCCATTAAGATGAAATATGTGTTCATACACTGTTTGGAAATGACTTGAAGTGAGAGCAACTATCGCTCCACCTACTGCCCACGTGGGATTGTTTGTCCAAGTAAACACAATGTAGTGTTTACTAAGACATAGTTAGCGTTTCTAAGGAAAATTCAGTCGTAGCAACCAATATCGATCGCCGATTGGATTATCTACATGTTTGATGGCGGCCGCGTCTGATCAACTATGTGAAGTGAAAACCAAACGGAAAGGTGTGGTTTATTGAAAATCCGTGTTCTGCTAGGATTACCAGCCCGTATGATATTTAATTAAATATATGATGCATTTGGAAGTAACATTACATCGTATTTAAGAATTGCATGAGTCGTGAAAAAATAGAAAGTGAAATTAACAGCCTTGGAGTCCAGTCTTTTTTAGGTCGTCTAGAAACAAGTAAATACTAAATTCACCAAGTATGTGAGTGATTGATTGGAAATAGACACACGACTGACAGCTTCATAATTGGTCAAGATGTTAGGGATGTCTTTTATTTCCAAAATGAATACTGAAGAATGAATAACAAGTTCGACGTATATCTTCCTGATGATTATCACATTTGTTAAATGATGAAGAAGGAGGATACTTGTTCTTGTTGCCCGAAAACAATGGAAAATATGAGCAGTATAAGAAACTTTGGTTCACTACTTTGAATCTACTAGAAAGTTTACCAAAACACTGGAGAGACCAACTGTGGCAATACGGCATTAAATGAAAGAATATCATGTACGCAAAACTCTATTCGCCGCGTAAAATCTGTACACATAGCTATACAACGTGTTACGTCGTTCCTGAAAGACAAATGTGTCTCAGTGGTGTCACACCCACCTTTCTCACCAAATTTGGCATTTTTTTATTTCTGGTAAGTCCCAAAATTAAAGTAGTACTTATTAGTCGACATTTTCAGCCTGATTTCTTGTAATTCCCAGAACTAAAGTAGTACTTATATAGTCGACATTTTCAGCGTGATTTCTTCTAATTCCCAGAACTAAAGTAGTACCTATATAGTCGACATTTTCAGCGTGATTTCCCGAATTCCCAGAACTAAAGTAGTACCTATATAGTCGACATTTTCAGCGTGATTTCTTGTAATTCACAGAACTAAAGTAGTACTTATATAGTCGACATTTTCAGCGTGATTTCTGGTAATTCCCAGAACTAAAGTAGTACTTATATAGTCGACATTTTCAGCGTGATTTCCCAAATTCCCAGAACTATAGTCCCTATATAGTCGACATTTTCATCGTGATTTCTTGTAATACCGAGAACTAAAGTAGTACTTATATAGTCGACATTTTCAGCGTGATTCTTGTAATACCGAAAACTAAAGTAGTATTTATATAGTCAACATTTTCAGCGTGATTTCTTGTAATACCGAGAACTAAAGTAGTACCTATATAGTCGACATTTTCAGCTCGAAGTGCTATCAGATCTGCCTTATTCCAGGTGTCAAAATCTTGTCAACGCTTTGATTAAAAGACAGAAATTTAGTATTCTTTGAACGGCAAGGGGGTTTCTTGAGGGAATGCAATTAAGATTTTGCTTAACATATTGTTTATTTGTATTTTATACGTAGAGTTGCAGAATTAAATGAATGTGCCTTGTACATACATAATCGTTGGTAACCGGCTGGTTTTATTTATTTATTTTTTAAAATAATAAAGAAGGTTAGGATGCAAAATAAAGTGTTCTCAATGACGATCATTGAACTAGAAGTAAGCAGATGTCATAAATATACGAGTTATACTATCGCCTCGTTTGACTGCCATTCTAAATTTAAAATGAGGGAAAACACTGAATGTGTGTTATCGAGATTAAACGTTCGATAACAATATTACATAGTATATTAGACAACACTTTGTGGTTTTAGTTTAAAACTCTAGACATTTAATGATTGGTCATGCCATTGTAGACTATTGGACTTACCGATACTGTTGTTATGTCCCTTCGTCACTATCGGTTAGAGACCCGAGTGTTCTATTATCAGACATTTTCGATGTTTCGTTAAACGAGTGGGTCTCTGGTTAGTTCAGATAAGCTCGGTGTACTCTTGTTGCGATGTAATTGTATTTTGTCATGACGTGATGCTTATTTTGACTCGATGCATTATTGATGAAGCTGTCTGTATTCGCCCCAAATGAGTTTGTCTGACAGTAGTCATTTTAAATTGATAATCCCGACTAATTCCATATGGTGTTTGTTGAATCTGAATGTATTATGAAGAACCGATTCCGTATGTATATTTTCACAAAAATCCACAGTTACGTGTCGGTCATTCTAAGGGTAAATATCCCTAGTCCGTTGACTATTTCCATCATGATTTCGTACTTTCGTGTGTGTGTTATGAAATGTAGCGTGCATGGTACATGTCGACCAAACGATAACACGATCACCCTAACGGAACATCGAAGATAGTCGTTTACTTAAATAAGTCAACATCAGTTGGGTATTTTACATAGAAATGCACTTCTTTTTATTTTACTATTTCTAACTCGTGTCGGACGCTGACACAGGTTATAGTATTGGATCGGAAAGTACGGTCAATCTTCCGACACTGTTATTCGAGTGTCATTTAAAATACACGTGATTCGCATAATTCAGTAAGGGGGAGACTTCGAGCGTGATTTGTCTAAGTTATAAGTACTTGCTTCATTAGTAGGACGTCGACATTGCCTTTACAGGACGTGCATTGTGTCGACAATTGTCTGATACATGTACACTGACATATATGCATAATCAATATACGAATTGCTTTCCATTGTCATTCGTTTCGCACCGCTGATTCAAGTCAGACGATTATCAGTTACTTGTGGAAAAAGGGTGTGCTCGAGTACTGGTTACACTTTTATGATTCTAGAAAAAACGGTTAGCTTAACTATTACTGTTTGCTTTCGATGGCATAAAATGATACTAAATATTCAAACAAACAAAATTATACACATTGAGGTTGAAGTTAGTAAGTACATTCGGAGATAAAACAAATATTTATATATTAATTTTATAGATAAAGATGCAGACGACATTAACTATACTTAATATAGAAATTCGGAACATGGTGTACTTGGTTATTTGAGGATAATTCAATTTTACAAAACATCCTCAGTAAATGACAAACCCTATTCTAAACTAAATCCCTTAACACGTCAGATTTTATGATAACGGTTTTCACCTGGTAAATGTATACATCAGTCGAGTAATATTCACTGTAGGCGCTTTCATGTTTTTCAATGTTTTTGGCACATTATGTAATTATAAAATGATAAACAGGGAGTGTGTTATTTTAATGAAATATGAATGAATGAAATAAAAATAATTAATGAATGAATGAATTATTTTAAATTCGTTAACGTGACAAAAGTGATATTTTAATTGGAATAGTGAAATTAAAACGAAATCGCCATTCTAAAAATAGAAATCATGCACATACTACTTGACACACTTAACCTCGGACATTTTCTAAGGTGTAGTCTAGTTCAGGTGACTAGGTGACTGGATTCCTCGTGCATACACAAGCTAACTAGATGACTGGATTCCTCGTACATACACAAACTAACTAGGTGACTGGATTCCTCGTACATACACATGCTATCCAGGTGACTTGATTCTCATACATGCACATACTAATCAGGTGACTGGATTCCTCGTACATACACATACTAACTAGGAGACTGGATTCCTCGTACATACACAAACTAACTAGGTTACTGGATTCCTCGTACAAACACAAACTAACCATGTGATTGGATTCCTCGTACATAAACAAACTAACTAGGTGACTGGATTCTTCGTACATACACAAATTAACTAGGTGACTGGATTCCTCATACGTTCACATACTAATCAGGTGATTGGATTCCTCATGTATACACATACTAACTAGGTGATTGGATTCCTCGTACATACACAAACGAACTATGTGACTGGATTCCTCGAACATACACAAACTAACTAGGTGACTGGATTCCTCATACAAACACAAACTAACTAGGTGATTGGATTCCTCATCCATACACATACTTATCAGGTGATTGGATTCCTCATACATACACACACTAACTATGTGATTTAATTCCTCATACATACACATACTAACTTGGTTACTCGATTCCTCATACATACACATACTAACTAGGTGACTGGATTATCATACATACACATATTTACTAGGTGGTTGGATTCATCGTACATACACATACTAGTCAGGTGACTGGATTCCTCATACATACACATACCAACTAGGTGACTGGATTCCTCATACATACACATTCTAACTAGGTGACTGGATTCCTCATACATTCACACATAACTTGATGACTGGATTCCTCATACATACACATACTAACTAGGTGACTGGATTCCTCACACATACAAATACTAACTAGGTGACTGGATTCCTCATACATACACATACTACAGACCGTAATCCGTTCAAGTACACCAAACGGACGCAAACGAAACGAATATCAAACGCGTTTTAAGCGATATACAAACGAACTTCAAATGCGAACGAAACAATAAACGAAACGACAAACGAAACGATAAACAAAACGATACACGGACGCAAAAGGGCAAACGATCCACGAACGATACAAAACGATAATGCAAACTTTAAACGCATCAAATAATAAAGATTCGGATATCCTCTAATTTTGTCGTAGTTATATTGACAACGAAATAAATAATTAAACGAAATGACTGCTCTCTTGGTCATTTAAAATCTTTAAATTGCTATACCTGTAACTTAAATTTAATTTCTTTGTTATAAGTTTTAATCCCGAATTATCCGTTAAAAACATTGCCTCGGGCATCGTTTCTTTACTTGTCAAAGTGTGATAAAACAATCAGATGACGCATGACCTGTATACACAACTACCCAAATTAACTGATTTAATTATCTGAACACCGATTTATGTTGCTGCTCTGTTATATGATCGCCAATCAGGAAAAGTTTTCACGCAATTTTAGAAAATATGTTTGTTACACTAAAACCTTTCCACTTACGGCTTTTTCAGAATTGTATATAAAAAATAGTTCATATATATATAACAAACACACGTAAATGGTTGGTGTTTGTTTGTAACTTGGTGTCTTCCAAAATGTTTGTTTTCAATATAGGCATTTGTTAAAAAAAGAGTACTATTAAGCTGATACAGTTATTAATAACTACACATACCTAAATTTGTGTACAGAATGAACACGCTGTCCCTTTCACTATCACCTTGTGCCAATGTCCGATGACGTCACCAGTGAAACAAACATTTTATTCACTAAGTGGGTATCTTGGAAATTTTTGATGGAAGGATATCAGAGGAATTCTATCGGTGTAATGTACATAAAGTACTTGAAAGCGTCAGACGGAAGTACATGTACCTGCGATTTTAGAAGCCATGCCACAAGACATAAAACATTTACCCTTAAAGGCATCTTTTTTATGGAAACATCGATAGACATAAAGTGTGTGCGTTCGCTACATAAATTAAGGCATGTGTATTTGTAAATATATTTATCTTTGCGGATTATATAAATTATTTTGTTTAATGAATTGTTATAATTGTTTAACATGACAATCTATCGAAATTCATAACTTGAATTAAAGTTGGAAAAATACCTGTAACTAATGCATTATTCCTGTAAATAAAATAAATACTTGCTGAGGCGTCTATACTCTATTTCTTGCATAATAGCACATTATACACCTCTGCAGATATAATAAACACGGACTGGTTCATATTTATTTACTATATACTTTTTCGATACCGTAATGTTAACGTTAGTGTAAACCAGTCTGGCAATGTTTGGCCAATCTAATGATTACGTGACCGTAATGTGTTTATCTGATGTAATTGACATGCCCCGTACCATGTGTATTAAATATCAATGATTAAGTTTTATGAAACATATTAATTTGCTGTCACGCTACAAATCATCAACTATATGGTAGACCTAGTTCTTACTATTTATTCTACTGCGGTGTTACAATTGGACAACCAGAGATGATGCGATTGGTGAACATGTCGTGTAAACGTTAAATGGTAAAAGATACACGGTAAACGATACACGCTAAACGATTCGAACGCAAACGAAGGCTAAAATGCGTTCAGTATCGTTTTGAACTGCATTTTCGCATTTTCTCTAACGTTTATCATAAAAAAAGCAAACC
The DNA here is from genome assembly GCA_029582155.1 of Panopea generosa. Lineage (NCBI taxonomy): Eukaryota > Metazoa > Mollusca > Bivalvia > Adapedonta > Hiatellidae > Panopea > Panopea generosa. The sequence goes on from CM055894.1 coordinate 89,158,894, forward strand.
ATTAACGAAACTAAAATGCATTTCAAACGCAAAACAAACGCGTTTGACACTCAAAACGAACGCAATTGAAATGCATTTTTGGTGTACTTGAACGGATTACGGTCTGTAACTAGGTGACTGGATTCCTCATACATACACATACTAACTAGGTGACTGGATTCCTCATACATTCACATACGAATGTATGAGTACTTAGCGTTCACTTGAACTTGCAACTTTACCCACAAACCCGGTTTTACGCACGAATTCCAAATGATTATTGTTTGAACAATATAACATTGATTAACATCTGTTCACCGTATTGTTTATTGCCATTAAGATAAGATATGTGTTCATACACTGTTTGGAAATAACTTGAAGTGAGAGCAACTATCGCTCCACTTACTGCCCACGTGGGATTGTATGTCCAAGTAAACACAATGTAGTGTTTACTTAGACATAGTTAGCGTTTCTAAGGAAAATTCAGTCGTAGCAACCAATATCGATCGCCGATTGGATTATCTACATGTTTGATGGCGGCCGCGTCTGATCAACTATGTGAAGTGAAAACCAAACGGAAAGGTGTGGTTTATTGAAAATCCGTGTTCTGCTAGGATTACCAGCCTGTATGATATTTAATTAAATATATGATGCTTTTGGAAGTAACATTACATCGTATTTAAGAATTGCATGAGTCGTGAAAAAATAGAAAGTGAAATTAACAGCCTTGGAGTCCAGTCTTTTTTAGGTCGTCTAGAAACAAGTAAATACTAAATTCACCAAGTATGTGAGTGATTGATTGGAAATAGACACACGACTGACAGCTTCATAATTGGTCAAGATGTTAGGGATGTCTTTTATTTCCAAAATAAATACTGAAGAATGAATAACAAGTTCGACGTATATCTTCCTGATGATTATCACATTTGTTAAATGATGAAGAAGGAGGATACCTGTTCTTGTTGCCCGAAAACAATGGAAAATATGAGCAGTATACGAAACTTTGGTTCACTACTTTGAATCTACTAGAAAGTTTACCAAAACACTAGAGAGACCAACTGTGGCAATACGGCATTAAATGAAAGAATATCATGTACGCAAAACTCTATTCGCCGCGTAAAATCTGTACACATAGCTATACAACGTGTTACGTCGTTCCTGAAAGACAAATGTGTCTCAGTGGTGTCACACCCACCTTTCTCACCAAATTTGGCATTTTTTTTATTTCTGGCAAGTCCCAAAATTAAAGTAGTACTTATTAGTCGACATTTTTAGCGTGATTTCTTGTAATTCCCAGAACTAAAGTAATACTTATATAGTCGACATTTTCAGCGTGATTTCTTGCAATTCCCAGAACTAAAGTAGTAGTTATATAGTCGACATTTTCAGCGTGATTTCTTCTAATTCCCAGAACTAAAGTAGTACCTATATAGTTGACATTTTCAGCGTGATTTCCCGAATTCCCAGAACTAAAGTAGTACTTATATAGTCGACATTTTCAGCGTGATTTCTTGTAATTCACAGAACTAAAGTAGTACTTATATAGTCGACATTTTCAGCGTGATTTCTTGTAATTCCCAGAACTAAAATAGTACTTATATAGTCGACATTTTCAGCGTGATTTCTTGTAATTCCCAGAACTAAAGTAGTAGTTATATAGTCGACATTTTCAGCGTGATTTCTTGTAATTCACAGAACTAAAGTAGTACTTATATTGTCGACATTTTCAGCGTGATTTCTTGTAATTCACAGAACTAAAGTAGTACTTATATAGTCAACATTTTCAGCGTGATTTCTTGTAATACCGAGAACTAAAGTAGTACCTATATAGTCGACATTTTCAGCTCGAAGTGCTTTCAGATCGGCCTTATTCCAGGTGCCAAAATCTTGTCAACACTTTGATTAAAAGACAGAAATTTAGTATTCTTTGAACGGCAAGGGGGTTTCTTGAGGGAATGCAATTAAGATTTTGCTTAACATATTGTTTATTTGTATTTTATACGTAGAATTGCAGAATTAAATGAATGCGCCTTGTACATACATACTCGTTGGTAACCGGCTGGTTTTGTTTATTTATTTTTTAAAATAATAAAGAAGGTTAGGATGCAAAAAAATTGTTCTCAATGACGATCATTGAACTAGAAGTAAGCAGATGTCATAAATATACGCGTTATACTATCGCCTCGTTTGACTGCCATTCTAAATTTTAAATGAGGGAAAACACTGAATGTGTGTTATCGAGATTAAACGTTCGATAACAATATTACATAGTATATTAGACAACACTTTGTGGTTTTAGTTTAAAACTCTCGACATTTAATGATTGGTCATGCCATTGTAGACTATTGGACTTACCGATACTGTTGTTATGTCCCTTCGTCACTATCGGTTAGAGACCCGAGTGTTCTATTATCAGACATTTTCGATGTTTCGGTAAACGAGTGGGTCTCTGGTTAGTTCAGATAAGCTCGGTGTACTCTTGTTGCAATGTAATTGTATTTTGTCATGACGTGATGCTTATTTTGACTCGATGCATTATTGATGAAGCTGTCTGTATTCGCCCCAAATGAGTTTGTCTGACAGTAGTCATTTTAAGTTGATAATCCCGACTAATTCCATATGGTGTTTGTTGAATCTGAATGTATTATGAAAAACCGATTCCGTATGTATATTTTCACAAAAATCCACAGTTACGTGTCGGTCATTCTAAGGGTAAATATCCCTAGTCCGTTGACTATTTCCATCATGATTTCGTACTGTCGTGTGTGTGTTATGAAATGTAGCGTGCATGTACCTGTCGACAAAACGATAACACGATCACCCTAACGGAACATCGAAGATAGTCGTTTACTTAAATAAGTCAACATTAGTTGGGTATTTTACATAGAAATGCACTTCCTTTTATTTGACTATTTCTAACTCGTGTCGGACGCTGACACAGGTTATAGTATTGGATCGGAAAGTACGGTCAACAAATCCGACACTGTTATTCGAGTGTCATTTAAAATACACGTGATTCGCATAATTCAGTAAGGGGGAGACTTCGAGCGTGATTTGTCTAAGTTATAAGTACTTGCTTCATTAGTAGGACGTCGACATTGCCTTTACAGGACGTACATTGTGTCGACAATTGTCTGATACATGTACACTGACATATATGCATAATCAATATACGAATTGCTTTCCATTGTCATTCGTTTCGCACCGCTGATTCAAGTCAGACGATTATCAGTTACTTGTGGAAAAAGGGTGTGCTCGAGTACTGGTTACACTTTTATGATTCTAGAAAAAACGGTTAGCTTAACTATAACTGTTTGCTTTCGATGGCATAAAATGATACTAAATATTCAAACAAACAAAATTATACACATTGAGGTTGAAGTTAGTAAGTACATTCGGAAATGTAAAACAAAAATTTATATATTAATTTTAAAGATAAAGATGCAGACGACATTAACTATACTTAATATAGAAATTCGGAACATGGTGTACTTGGTTATTTGAGGATAATTCAATTTTACAAAACATCCTCAGTTACTGACAAACCCTATTCTAAACTAAATCCCTTAAAATGTCAGATTTTATCAAAATGTTTTTTCACCTGGTAAATGTATACATTAGCCGAGTAATATTCCTTGTAGGCGCTTTCGTGTTTTTTAATGTTTTTTGCCACATTATGTAATTATAAAATGATTAACAGGGAGTGTGTAATTCTAATGAAATATGAATGAATGAAATAGAAATAATAAATGGATGAATGAATCATTTTAAATTCGTAAACGTGACAAAAGTGATATTTTAATAGGAATAGTGAAATTAAAATGAAATTGCCATTTTAAAAATAGAAATCATGCACATAATGGTTGACGCACTTCACCTCGGATATTTTCTAAGGTGTAGTCTTGTTCATCTGTTACGGTTGTATTTCTAAAAGACAAATATCTTGAAAGGTTTGATTGGGAATAAAATGTGAAGGTAACCTGATAAAGTTTTTGGTTGGTTGATTCAAACAATCGGGCTACCGCGGAGATTTAAAAAAAATTCAATAGCGTATCGTTTAGATATTTATTTCTATATTCATTATTATTATATGTATTTTCTATATGACAAACATATTGTACACGGTAACTGCAATGAATACATCCGCATACATATGACGTTATTCATCCATACACACCATACAAAACTAGCAACACACCGGACACATTTAGTAACACACCGTGCACAACTAGCATTACACCACACACAACTAGCAACACACCGGACACAATTAGTAACACACCGTGCACAACTAGCATTACACCACACACAACTAGCAACACACCGGACACAATTAGTAACACACCGTATACAACTAGCATTACACAACACACAACTAGCAACACACCGGACACAACTAGCAACATACCATACACAACTAGTAACTAGCTACAATGCAAACTATAGACAAGGAAACCATACATAGCCGTGACGGAGGATTTCCAAATTGTATTACTAAATATTAAGGAGAAACAGGTTTTTTGCCTATATCTTACGTCGTATAAACAAATAGAAAACTATTGTTCTTAACATGCAATTATCATCTTATAATTATAGTGCTGTATAGTAAAAATCATAACACTTGAAGTAGCAAAACTATCATGTAAAGTGTATTGAAAGATTGAATGTATCTAACTAATTCTTATTTATTTTGGTTGCTATCCCACCTAACAGAAATAGTATTAATAATAATACTAATAATATATTTCTGTATCGTTGCACGTGTTATAAAAACAATAACAACAAGCATATTTTAAACTTAAGATGAGTTATAGCATACAGCCAGTACTGATCTGTGAGACGACCATAACACTATACAACAACAACATTTATTCATTAATATTAGCCAATTATATTACTTATAGCTTACCAAAATACAGACGTTTGCTCACCATTGATTATTGTTATTTATTCTACATGTAAAAAAAAATGATTACATGCTTGTCATTCTTTGAAGGACCAAAACAAAAGAAGTGAAACTTACATTTTATTGTTTGTCAACCTCTGCACTGCCATAATATGATGAGAAAAGAAGGGGTTATTGTTGCACAAAGAGATTTGTTGTTTAGTGGTAAAGCTATAGTTTTTAATGAATTAAAAATGTTAAAATTTGCATAATTATATAGTCCAATGATTAAACTCAATAAAATTGGCTAAATGTAAATAAATATAGAATTAATGAAATATTTTTCTTTCACGTAACATCATTAACAAAGTTGTTGCTAGAGAACGTTGACTATTAACGGAATTCATTCGAAAAACGGAGTTATCTTTAATTGGCATTGTTTGAAAGTCAGTATGATTTTGCATTTTTTTACTTTTACGAATAATAGTTGTCTTACATTCGGATGAATGTCACATGATAATAGAAAACAAATTTCATCTTGAACAGCATTTGATAAACATAGTTACAACGTAAGTGTCACAGTTTTTTGCGCGTGTAGCAGTTTCAATTTGAAGTGACTAACTTCCACTTCGAAATCAGCTAAATGCGGCAATGGTCTCTCTTTCTATCTTAGTTTCTGTGCACAATTCAGTTTCATACACTCTGTATGTTTGAAGCGTATTACTATAATCACAACCGGAATCGTCCTATATTTCCCATTACCATTTAGCTTGATGAAATTTAGTCAATTGAGTCTTTATCAATCTCATTTTATTTATTGTTGCATTTAATTTTATTTTCGGTTTGTGAGGCATATCTATACTAGATATAAACTATTAGAATGAACTCTCCCGGTCCTTGCCATGAGCAGTTGATCACTTTTCGAAAATGTTTATTTACTGAAGTTTTCACCTTTTTCAAAAATGGATTATATATTTCAAGTTTATGAAGCCCACCCACACCCTGTGATGCAATATTTGCTACAATTTTCCTACACACAAACAATATTTGCAATCTATGTTTTGCACACTGTCAGTATATAATTTATTTTGCTCGCTAAGATCCTACACACCCGTACCACAGAACAACGCGTGCTCAACTTATTGCCAATACACACCACTGCAAACGTCATAGTTCATACCTTCAGCATGCAAGAACTGTGTATAAAAAAGCCCATAAAACTCTTCTTGCGGGTTTTACAAGTCCGGACGTGGCGAATTTTAAATCTAAATGTTCATGAAACCGAATACTTAAATATTTATGAATATATGTTAATTGCAAGTCGATTTCACCACATGCAAAGTTGAACTGTGATATTTACTTTCATAAAAGCATGAAATGGGTCACTTTGTTTTTGTGTTCATAACCGGAAAATATGTTGCAGAGCTTCTTCCGAGAGAGCAATGAGTATGACGTCGTCGGCAAAAAGAGAGCTTGTGAACATCGAGGTTCTTGCGAAACTTACGAAACTTTGCTACTATCTGTCCATAAATTTTGCATTCCTTCTTTAACTCCTTCATTTCTATAATCATTCTCTCGCTATACATCTCATTATTTGATTAAATTTTGCATAACATCTGTTATTTTTACATCAAAAGTTATTGCTAGTATTGTGAAAATTAAGTTTACATATAAGCCATTGTAAATTACTGTTTATGATATGATGAGGGAAGTACCGAATCTAAGTTGCAAGTATAACCCATTTGCTATATACATGTAGACGTATTGGTAACAAAATATGTTTAAACTAAGAACATCGAAGTTGATATCACAGGTTTAAGCGTTCATTTCAGTGGCAAGTTATTTATATATAACGCTTAAGTACCATTATAGGATTAAATGCACTTTTTTTCTGGGTTTTATGCATGTGTAAAGAATGTCGAATCACTCACAACTCAAATAAAGTCCTAAGGATGATTAAATTTTATTTGAGACTCCTCAAGTGAATGAAAAAAAAACACTATACGCTGCAAAGTAAAACGCGTAAGAATACATTATCTCTGTCCTGGTTGACAACACATTCTCGAGATCTAATATACAATAATATCGTAACGGCTATTGTTTCCATTATCAGATGAACTCTGTAACATAAGTTGGTTAATTGTAAAATGACGAAATAGTTTGCGGTTAAAAAATGAAACACCCGCCTTTTATCTCTCGATTTAGACAAATAAAAAATCAATAATTCCAGGAAATACCCACACAGTGTAGACGCTCAAGTCATTGTTTAATTTTTGTCTACACGCTTGTTTTTAAAAAAAATTGTCAATATTTACGAAGGTCATATAAATCCACGGTCATTGATGGAGAACACGGATTTGGAACGTTTTGAACGACTTTTACGTGCGAGGTTTGTGTATTTACATTGTCTCACGATCGTCTGCTTCTGAACTTTAACTACATGTACATGTTTTTATTTCATTTTTCCTGTAGAATTTATTGGTCTGTGGAAATTTTTGTCAACGACTAGTATTCACGTTCGATAAACCAAGGTTGTGTTCAATGGTATACTATACATCTCAAATGTGAACATTTTATAAACTACTTCTTTGTTTCTCAAACAACTTATTGTCTGATTGTGACGCCCGGTTAAATCGCTGAATCAAAGAAATCTATAAAACAATAAACCGATGAAAACAGCTAGGACTAGATCTAACATTTGTTTTTGTTGTATTTTATTATTAAATTAAGCGTGGAACCGTAGTGAACGTCATTTAAGTTCGTATAGTGTTAAACCGACCATCAAAATGTCGATGCTTCTTGTTTACGCGAGAAACGTAAAAGTAATCAGGTTCCTGGGTTTTATCGAAAAATAAAAGTCTTTAAAAATTGACGTTGTCCAATGATAATGCTTTAAACACATATATGATAATGAGATTGGAATTATTCACATTTACAGTACATCTGACATCATACATCATATACAGTGGTTGTATAACATTCATCACCTTACCGTTAATCCCTACAGCAAGTAGTTTGAACCGTAAACACTCCCTTTGTGCAGTACCGGACGCTTTTATCGCGGATAATTTAAAGAACATTACAGCATTTGATAACTACTCATTCACGTTTCCTGAAATATGCTTTCTAATTAAGTACTGGACATGACACACGACCTACTGGAGTACAATTGTATAGAGATAACATGGTTTGCATTCAATGTAACCAAGACAACCATGAAGGATGTCACACTTTACTTGTATACATTGGTAATGGCCTTTCTGTTGCTCTCTAAGCTTATTAAATAAATATAGACCTATGTATTAGTGTTAACAGTCGTAGCCTGTATCACGGGGATATCAAAGAATAAACAAGAAGGCCAAGATGGCCCTATATCGCTCACCTGACAGATTTTGAGTCACCCAATTGAAGTAGATTATATAATACATGTACACTCAAAATTTTAGAAAAACTAGATGGGCAAGTGGTTGGAATTTTGATTTGTTTTGAAGATATAACAGATGCATAGAAGAGTTCAAACTTGGTAGAGGTTCACCCATGGTAAATGTCAGTGAAATTACATCGAAATCAGGTCAGTAGATTCTGACAGACAGGCTTTTGCAGTTTTTACTATAGCTGCCTATATAGTAAAGTAGCACCTCACTGTGGTGGTCATGTTTTACAACAAATCACAACGGCTTGAACAAACTTGGTAAAGGGTTACCCAAGGAATATTTCTGTGAAATTATTTTAAAATCGAGCCAGAAGTTTCTGACAAGAATATCTTTTAAGTTTTTACTATAGCTTATATAGTAAACTAACCCCACTTACTGTGAAATTGTTTTAAAATTGATCCGGTGGTTTCTGACAAGAAGATTTTTTTAAGCTTTTACTATAGCTTCTATAGTAAACTAACCCCAACTCTTGGCCGCCATGTTTATTGACGAATCACTACGGTTTGATAAACTTGGTGAAGAATCCTCCAAGGAACATTTCTGTGAAATTATTTTAAAATCGAGCCAGTAGTTTCTGACAAGAAGATTTTTTAAGTTTTTACAAATTAAACTTGCCCCACACCCTGGCGACCATGTTTTTTTGACGAATCAAGATAGCTTGAACAAACTTGGTAGAGGGTCATTTAAGGATCATTTCTGTGAAATTATCTTAAAATCGAGCCAGAAGTTTCTGACAAGAATATCTTTTAAGTTTTTACTATAGCTTATATAGTAAACTAACCCCACCCAGTGGTCGCCATGTTTTTGACGAATCAAGATTGCTTGAACAAACTTGGTAGAGGGTCACCCAAGGAACATTTCTGTGAAATCATTTAAAAATCAAGCCAGTAGTTTCTGACAACAAGATTTTTTAAGTTTTTACTATAGCTTTTATTGTAAATTAACCCCAACCAATGGCCGCCATATTTTTTGACGAACCAAGATGTTGTTGTTGTTGTACGGTGTTTAGCGTCGCTTTCAACAATTTTTCAGTCATATCGCGACGGTATCTACTTGAGACAGTATTCTAAGCGCTGTCACACTGGAGTATCATGCCGCAGACACATGGTATGATACCCCACCCAGTCAAATTATACTGACACCGGGCCGACCAGACCTAGAACTCTTCTCTAAATACTGATTGTCAAGCGATGAAGCTTCTAGTACCATTTTTTAAAGTCTTTGGTATGACCCGGCCGGGGATTGAACCCATGACCTTCCACATGCGAGGCGGACGCTCTACCACTAGACCACGCCGCGGCCACAGGTTAATATTACAACATACACAGATAACGCACTGTGTTACTGAGTGCATACCGCTATTGTAAATCACAGGTTAGTGATATTTCAACATACATAGATAACGCACAGTGTAACTGATGGTATACCGCTAGTGTACATCACAGGTTAGTGATATTACAACAGACATAGATAACGCAATGTGTATCTGAGTGTATACCGCTATTGTACATCACAGGTTAATGTATTACAGCATTTATAGATAACACACTTTGTAACTGAGTGTATACCGCTATTGTACATCACAGGTTAGTGGTATTAAAACAGACATGAATAACGCACTGTGTAACTGTGTGTATACCGCTATTGTGCATCACAATTTAGTGATATTACAACATACATGTACATAGATAACGCAATGTGTATCTGAGTGTATACCGCTATTGTACATCACAGGTTAGTGATATTACAACATACATGTACATAGATAACGCACAGTGTAACTGAGTGTATACCGCTAATGTACATCACAGATTAGTGATATTACAACATACATGTACATAGATAACGCACAGTGTAACTGAGTGTATACCACTACTGTACATCACAGGTTAGTGATAGTACAACATACATAAATAACGCACTGTGTAACTGAGTGTATACCGCTATTGTATATCACAGATTGATGTATTGCATCATACATAGATAACGCACTGTGTAACTGAGTGTATACCGCTATTGTACATCACAGGTAAATGATATTACAACATGCATAGATAACGCACTGTGTAACTGAGTGTATACCGCTATTGTACATCACAGGTTAGTGATATTACAACATACATGTACATAGATAACACACTGTGTAACTGAGTGTATTCCACTATTGTACATCACAGGTTAATGTGTTACATCATACATAGATAACGCACTGTGTAAATGAGTGTATACCACTATTGTACATTACAGGTTTATGTTTTACAACATACATGTACATAGATAACGCAATATGTTACTGAGTGTATGCCGCTATTGTACATCACAGATTAGTGATATTACAACAAACATGTCAATAGATAACGCACTGTGTATCTGAGTGTATACTGCTATTGTACATCACAGGTTATTGTATTACAACATACATAGATAACGCACTGTGTAACTGAGTGTAAACTGCTATTGTACATCACAGGTTAATGTGTTACAAAATATATAGATAACGCACTGTATAAATGGGTGTATACCGCTATTGTAGATCACAGGTTAGTGATATTACTACATAAATTGAAAACTCAAAGTGTAACTGATTGTATACCCCTATTATACAGCACAGGTTAGTAATTTTACAATATACATGTACATAGATAACGCACTGTGTATCTGAGTGAATACCGCTAGTGTACATCACAGATTAGTGACATTACAACATACATAGATAACGCACTGTTTAACTGAGTGTATACCGCTATTGTACATCACAGGTTAATGCATTACAACATACATAGATAATGCAATGTGTAACTGAGTGTATACCGCTATTGTACATAACAGGTTAGTGATATTACAACATACATAGATAACGCACTGTGTTACTGAGTGCATACCTCTATTGTAGATCATAGTTTAGTGATATTACAACATACATATATAACATACTGTGTAAATGAGTGTTTACCGCTATTGTACATCACAGGTTAATGCATTACAACATACGTAGATAACGCACTGTTTAACTGAGTGTATAACGCTATTGTATATCACAGGTTAGTGATATTACAACATCCATAGATAACACACTGTTTATCTAAGTGTATACCGCTATTGTACATCACAGGTTAATGAATTACAGCGTACATAGATAACGCACTGTATATCTGAGTGTATACCGCTATTCTACATCACAGGCTAGTGATATTACAACATACATAGATAACGCACTGTGTATCTGAGTGTATATCGCTATTGTACATCACAGGTTAGTGATATTACAACATACATTGATAACGCACTGTGTAACTGAGGGTATACCGCTATTGTACATCACATGTTAATGTATTACAACATGCATAGATAAAGCACTGTGTAACTGAATGTATACCGCTATTGTACATCACAGATATTACAACATGCACAGATAACGCACTATGTAACTGAGTGTATACCGCTATTGTACATCACAGGTTAGTGATAGTACAACATACATGTACATAGATAACGCACTTTGTAACTGAGTGTATACCGCTATTGTACATCACAGATTAGTGATATTACAACATACATAGATAACGCACAGTGTAACTGAGTGTATACCGCCACTGTACATCACAGGTTAGTGATATTACAGCATACATGTACATAGATAACGCACAGTGTAACTGAGTGTATACCGCTACTGTACATCACATGTTAGTGAGTACATCACAGGTAAGTGATATTACAACATACATGTACATAGATAACGCACAGTGTAACTGAGTGTATACCGCTAATGTACATCACAGATTAGTGATATTACAACATACATGTACATAGATAACGCACAGTGTAACTGAGTGTATACCACTACTGTACATCACAGGTTAGTGATAGTACAACATACATAAATAACGCACTGTGTAACTGAGTGTATACCGCTATTGTACATCACAGGTTAGTGATGTTACAAAATACATAGATAACGCACAGTATAAATGAGTGTATACCGCTATTGTACATCACAGGATAGTGATATTACAAAATACATATATAACGCACAGTGTAACTGAGTGTATACCGCTACTGTACATCATAGGTTAGTGATATTATAACATACATAGACTACGCTCAGTATAACTGAGTGTATACTGCTACTGTACATCACAGGTATGTGATATTACAAAATACATTGATAACGCACAGTGTTACTCAGTATATACCGTTACTGTACATCACAGGTTAGTGATACTACAACATACATAAATAACGCACAGTGTAACTCAGTATATACCGTTACTGTACATCACAGGTAAGTGATATTACTACATACATGTACATAGATAACGCACTGTGTAAGTGAGTGTATACCGCTTCTGTACATCACAGATTAGTGATATTACAACATACCTAGATAACGCACTGTGTAATTGAGTGTTTACCGCTTATGTACATCACAGGTTAGTGATATTACAACATACATGTACATAGATAACGCACTGTGTAACTAAGTGTATACCGCTACTGTACATCACAGGTTAGTGATATTACAACATACATAGATAACGCACTGTGTAACTGAGTGTATACCGCTACTGTACATCACAGTTTAGTGATATTACAACATACATAGATAACGCACAGTGTAACTGAGTGTATACCGCTACTGTACATCACAGGTTAGAGATATTACAACATACATAGATAAAGCACTGTGTAACTGAGTGTATACCGCTACTGTACATCACAGTTTAGTGATATTACAACATACATAGATAACGCACTGTGTAATAGAGTGTATACCACTAATGTACCTCACAGGTTACTGATATTACAAAATACATGTTAACTACAATGTTTACATACACACCATGAGTAATTTCATTATTCATGTTTTCGAAATATGAAGTGGTTGCTGTTACTATTGACATGTTCTCATATATAAGGATAGGAAACTTACATCTCCCGACTAAATGTTGATAAAATAGAACACGAAGCATTAACTATTTGGTAAATAATCATTAATAATTTACAGGCAACTGATTTCTTGTACATAAAATGTTACTTGTATGCAATATTAGATGATTTAAAATGTTTCGATCACGAAATATTATCTTGAATGAAAGGTATTGAGGTTTGAAGTAAAATTTCTCGTAATGTGTTGTTATTTTAGCCTTAATATACAAATTTTGAAATCAGAAGTACTTCAACAATTTTAAACACAAATTGCTGGGAATAGTATTGTTTTGATGAGAATTTTATTCTGCAATGTAAGACTTTTGATTTATGTTCCTGAGATGAATGGAAGTTATTAAGGTAATTGCAAACGAGATATTGCGAGATTTTGGATGAATACGCGATCAGTTGCCTTACCTTCTCTATATAATTTCTTGTTATTAATGTGTCGATGAGACACAAGTACCTCTCAAAAAACCAACATGAGTGAGTAGCTATGCCTTGATATTCGGACCTTATCAAAATTTTAAATAAACGCTTATTGATATCTAACATAAAGGCTGTTTTAAAGTCAACATAGACAGAATACATTATCAGAGAAATATCTAAGGTACAGACAGTGCCAAACATTATGTCTGAATTACTTTATTGGCATTAAGATAATATTGATCTTGTGAAATCATTGTATATATTAAATGCCATTTACAATTGCATGCCATGGACTTGTAGTTGTGTTTTGCTTTGAGTTTGGAAAACAGATTGATAGTCGAGAATATTAACGAAAGCACGTCGTAATAAAGCACACCATTGGACATCTGTATGAGCATATTTGCAGTATTTGTAGGTGTGACTTATTGTTCAATTCACTTTCACGTCCCACTACACAGTTATGCCCATTTCTTCCCGCGGTAGCAAGATTCTTAAGCTTAAAATAATCCAATGTAATTTTGTTTTGAAATATTTTCAAAATGGTCCAAAGTGATTTTTTGCTGCAGATGAATAAAGTAAAAGCTGAGCAGGCATAGCATTTACTGCAGTAAGACATCACTGGTAATGCAAAAGTGACTTTTATAGGATTTCAACATATGCATGTATTTATGAGCATTAAAGAACTTTTTATTTAAAAAAATATTTTAAATAGTCATCGCATAGATATCGTGTAATTAACTTTTAATACAAGTTAGTTAAGATAGACCAGTATTAAATGTTTATAAATATTACAGCATTATGAAGTTTTCCTAAGATTTGTCCGTATTTTGATATTCAGATTTTGTTTCTATGGTTTTTTCTTTAAATTTCGCAATACAATTGTTATGTCCCCCAAAGGTGGGAAGCATATAGTCGCCTCTTCATCCGTGCGTCCGTGCGTGTGTCCGTCCGTCCGTCCCCAAGCTCTTGTCAGGCTATTTCTCTACAACTTCTGATTTGAAGTTTATGAAACTTGCTAGGATGCATCATTATCAAGTGTAGATGGGCATATTGTCTTTGTGTTCCGGTTCGATGGTCTTTCACGGAGTAAGGCCCTTTGATTCTGTCGGTGACCAAATTCTTGTCCGTGCTATTTCTCTTCAAACCCATGTTGGAATGTTATGAAACTTGCTAGGATGCATCACTACCAAGTGCAGATGCGCACGCATATTGTCTTTGTGTTTCGGTTCGATAATTTTGATGGAGTTATGGCCCTTGGATTTTGTCGGGTGACCAAATTCTTGTCATCACTATTACTCTACAACCCCATGTTGGAATGTTATGAAACTTGCTAGGATGCATCATTACCAAGTGCAGATGCGCATATTGTCTTTATGTTCAGGTTCGATGATTTTTCACGGAGTAATGGCCCTTTGATTCTGTCGGTGACCAAATTCTTGTCCAGGGTATTTCTCTAGAACCATTGATTGGAATTTTATGAAACTAGCTTTGATGTATCATTACCAAGTTGAGATATGCTACTTTCTTAGTGTTTACGTTTGATGATTTTTTACAGAGTTGTGGCCCTCAGATCGCATCCATTACCAAAACCTTGTCCTCTCCATTTCTCATTCTAGTTGCTGGAATTTTATGAAACTTGCCAGTAAGCATCACTACCAAGTGAAGAGTGTGTGTAGTGTCTTTTTGTTTTATTTCAATGATTTTTCACAGAGTTATGGGCCTTTGATTCTGTCCATTACCACACATCATTGTTTTGATCTTCAAGAACATGGAAGTGCAATGAGACTTGGAACATGAATAATGCAGTAGAGGTGAATGTGAAGCGATGCAGAGTGAAGAACCAACGTCTCTTCCAAACATTAGCTGTCTTTTATATCCTCTTTCCCTTTACAAACAATGCAGCTACTACTCAATCAAGCACTTGTTCATGGAGCATCCATCGGTTCCACCGATATCTTGTTTAAATAAACGTTCAGGTATTCGCCAGGCGCTTGTCAAAGAGTGGAAAACATACAACAACTCCGGATTTCAAATATTATACATTCAATGATAAGACGCTGTTATGCATGCATCAATGCGAAAGGAGTCTATACAATTTACTGTTTTTTTATGTATTTAGTCATGGGGGTTGCATGTTTCAAATCAATAAAAACGATAAAACGCAATAGATTATGATAAA
The DNA here is from genome assembly GCA_029582155.1 of Panopea generosa. Taxonomy (NCBI): domain Eukaryota; kingdom Metazoa; phylum Mollusca; class Bivalvia; order Adapedonta; family Hiatellidae; genus Panopea; species Panopea generosa. The sequence goes on from CM055894.1 coordinate 89,174,726, forward strand.
TTTTCCAGGAAATATAGAATGATGTTATATTGTCAAATAAAATAAATTTCATGAAAAAATCGATAAAGAACTCAAGGTTTTATTGCTGTTCATCCGAGTGTTGCGTTTTTAAAGTCTTTTCCAAGTCTTTTCCAATTCAAAAATGCAAAACAATAGTAATTCACGTATAGATATACTTACTGATACTGTTCATATACTATAAACACATATATTAACTACAGTTGATTGTTCTTTTTTATTAATTTGAGTTTCTGATTGGTTTAACTGTACATAGTATATAACACAATATTTGCAATTCATAAATGACAGACAATTTTAAGAATTGGGATTTAGAAAAAAGCTAATAAGCTTGTATGAATCCAGCTCCCAGAAATTACTGATTTACAAGTGGCGGTATATAAAACATTTACTAGTTTGTTATTTGAAATATTTATTGTTATAACTTAAGAGTTTATATTCTGGCGTAGTTATTCCATTTGAACAAATACGCCGCGGTTGTTTTGCATAAGTCTCATACGAACTGTAAAAAGAGAGAAAAAAAGAACGAAATTGAAAGTTGAAAATGATTGAACGAAAAGGTTAAAGAGATAGAAAAGTAAAGATGAGAGGAAAGTGGTTATACATAAGTGTCCAGAGAGCAACGGGGAACCAGAATAGGTTTTGTGTGTTTGATTTTACTTGTACAATATAAACAGCGATTTGTAAAAAAGAAAGTATAAAATCAATAAGGTTCAGATTTGTACTAATTATATACATTTGCACAGCATCAAATACAGCGATATATGTTTTGTCACTGTTTCTTGGATTTCCCCTTAGCAACAGGTTATGGCTGATATCAGTTATGCCTTCGGATCTAATGGTGTTAAACATTTCAGTTCGAGGATTGTTATAGTTTGGAAAGTTGAGTAAGAAATGTTTACTGTCTTCGAGTGAACGGCATGTGCACATGGGACTTTCAACAATACCTTTGGAATGTAAATGTTGGTTAAGTGAACTACAATTTAGTCGTAGACGGGTATGGTATATTTGACCCAATCTCTCTCCGTGGAGGAAACAGGTAGGAACTTTGTCAATGATAGGGTTCAGTCTATTCTTAAATATACTTAATGTTGGTGAGTTCTGGGTTAGTATAGGAAAACTTTTTCATGCTTTTATTATTGAAGGAAGAAACTAATGTGCAAAGAGTTGTGTATTTCAAACAATTGGTTGAATATTGAGTGAGTTTTATAAATTGTAATCTATTCCAACCGAAACCATATCGGGTATAAGTGTTGTTAGGTATGATGGAGTTATTTCAGTTTTCATTTTAAAAAAAGTATAAGTTTAATGTTTCCCGTCCAGTTTCTTTATACAACAAATTAATGGATACTAGTTTAGTCGTTCCTGTGAAAACTCGAGCGGCATCGATTTGTATTTTTTCTAGGTTTTTTGCTTCAGATGATGTACAAATATCCCATATTACATCTGCATATTCAAGTAAAGGGCGTATGAAGGTAAAGTTAAATGTTTGAAGTGATTGGTAATCAAGTTTAAACTTTAAATTTCTCATAATATTTAATCTTTTCCAAGCCTGTGTCTTTATATGCTCTAAGTGGAATTTCCAGGTACCGTTATTTGAGAGAATGACACCAAGATGCTTATGTGACTGAACTTCTTCATGACACGTTGAGAGTGGAAGGGTTTATTTCGTTTACGCAAAACAAGAAATGCTTTTGTTTTATTTGGATTGAAAGTAACTAACCACTTTTCAGCCCAATTGTGATTTTTTTCAAGATCTGAATTAAGAACAAGGGAAGCGTGATCAGGTGTTTCTACAACTATCAGTAAAAGTAAACTGGTGTCGTCAGCAAATAAACGGATGTTAGAGTTTATGTCTTCAACAATATCATTTATATACACAAGAAAAAGAAGGGGGCCAAGTATCGAGCCTTGTGGCACACCAGTATTTATGTATTTATGTACTTCCATCCAGACATATAACCAGGAAGAACTACCAGTTGCCTTCGACCATTTAAATAGTCAGAAAACCAATTTGGTAACGTTCCAGATATATCTACTGATCGTAAATTAAAGAGTCATTTGTGCCAGACTCTGTCAAAAGCCTTGCTTATGTCACAAAAAAAAGAACGTATTTCTTTCCCTAGGTCAAGGGCCTCACAGATCATATTATAAATATCTATTAACTGGTTAACAGATGAATATTTAAGTACAAACCCAGATTGAAGGACACTTATGATTAAATGTCTTTAAAAGAAATTGAAAACATATTTATGGACTATTTGACGGAATTTTGCACAAGTCTAAGGAGTAATTGAATAGATTAGCTAGCGGTAGTGACAATTCATTCGATATTTCTTTTAGTACTTTATTATTCACAGCGTCTGAACCCGTTGCTTTACCATCTTGTAGCGTTTGTAAGACGGATTTTACATTTAATGTTACTTTAATATTTTCAAGTTTGGGTCTATCTAGATTTATGTTTAGTATAGGCAAATCTTTATTGTTTTCATTAAAGACGGTTTGGTTTACAAAAAGCTTTTTCAGTGCCTTCTGTGTAATATTGACCATTATGCTTAAAAATTACTAAACATGATATCGTTGGCTAAAATATTAACCGTAAGCCAAGTCTCTGTAAAGAGTTATATATCAAATTGTAAAAGTTCTGCGTACAGAATGTCTTTCTTGTTAATAAAACTTTGAACATTGTATTGGACAATTGATAATTTGCTTTCTACTTTATTTAAGAAGTATGAATCAATGTCAGTAGCTAACACTGGCCATGGATTGACTTTGATGTCGCCTGATTTTATGAGTAACATTGCCATCCATGTATCTAGTTCAAATGAGTTCAAACAAGTTGTACCTTTTGCTTCAGAAGGTACAGGACCAAACAAACCTATTTGGATTCTATAAACTGTTATGTCAGTAGACATTATGTTATTCCAGACTCGTAGTTAACAAACCCCAAGACGCAACCGGACACGTGCAGTAGAATAAAGATAGAGAAGTAGTAGCAAGCAGAGAAGGAAGAAGATATAGATCTAAAATAAGCATTATTATGTATAAGGATCATAATATGGTTAATAAGGTGAAGAGTAATTTAGAAAAAAAAACGATCAAATACTTCAATAAATTACACTACCATGTACTTTTAAACTTTAGCTTAATTGGTCTTGAAAATTATATTCCAACCGTGCCATTAGTCTCTATGATAGCTAGAATAATAGGCACAACAGATTAAAAAAAAAACTGTTTTAAATTTCAGAAACGTCTACCATATAGTCATATATGTCATTAACAATTGTGCCTTAATATGTCATATTAATATGACTGAAGTTCACAAAATATAAAACACATACAAAAAAAAAGAACAAAAAAAAAGAAAAAAAACAGCAAAAAAACAACAACATATGTACAAACATATATCAACAGCATCATTTTATCAAAACCAGTAAGGTACTCAAATAATAATAAAACAATCAGGCTATTTGTGTCAAAGCAATATTACCATAGTAATAGTACAACATTAGTAGCACGACAGCAACAGTACCATGATCATAGTAACACAGTAGTAGTACCATGATCATTATATCACTCTTCTTGTATCAGAGTAATAGAACCACAGAACTGACAATAGTATAATACCTTAGTACATATAGTTTTATTAATGGAATTGTTTCATAATGATATTGTTGTTGTAAAAGTACCATAGTAGTAGTACATAGTTGCATCATAGAAATAGTACCACAATGTCACTTACTATGAACAGAAATTTCTGCCATTAACTCGTGTACCACAGAAAACAGGAAGGAACTTTCCGGGATAACTCTAAATGAGTAACAGGAAACATGCAGTGGAGATACTTTGACGAAGTGATTTACGAAGAGAATCATCTGTAACTGCCATAAATAACCATTTGTGTGTTGTTCAAATGTTTACATTTTGAATACATTTTTATTTGTTATAATATAAAGATCGATTTAAAGATGCGCAGTGCGGGAAATCAGGAGCCGTTCATTGCGACCAGGAAACAAGGTCATGTCATAGCATTAGTTATTTGGTTTGTTACTAACCCTCTACGAAATCATGTAGGGTCGAGTGTGAATTTCTAAAAAGTATAGCATCTACTCGAACTTCCAAATTTGGGGAGCTTATCACTTAACATCTTTCACAAGTCGCAAAAGAAGCACCGACATGACCATTAATAAACATTCATAATCCATTTTGTTCCCGCGATCAAATTACAGATACTTATCATTATTTTAATGTCCAAAATACACCAGACAAAGAAACACTACGAGCAACAAGCTGATAGAATTTCAAAACGTTTCTTCACATTTACTTTTATTTACCGACACTTTGTTAGTCTGTACTTTTATTTACTGACACTTTGTTAGTCTGTACTCTTAAAATCAACCTGGTTGTATTCTATTTTTTACTTAAGATAAAAAACTTTGACTTGTAAATTTTATATAGTTAATTAATTGTCTTTCAACATTGCCTCAAAACATAATGTTTATTATTATTCCAAATGTATAGATCTTTTTTTATATACACAGAGCGCAATGTCCGTCCGTCCGTCCGTCCGTCTGTCTCTCTCTTGTTATATTTTCATTATCACGTATCTTGTTTTAGCAATCACTATTACACTGTGTATATTTCTACAATTCGTTGCCACTGTTGATGTTCTAGAACTTAACTGCTACGGAGACATCATGTTAAATAAGATATAAGCGTCCTTCTGAATCCTTTTTCACATTTCTAATATTCCAAATGTGTATATCGAAATGTGTGTATAAAGTATTGTTTAAACTTATCGTTAATCAATTCTTGACAGCTGTGTATATAAACCAGAGCTCGAGGCCGATGTGGAGGCTGCGAGGCGCGTTGTTACGTTCATGAGGAGTAAGTTGTCGGACAAAAATCACAATGTCTTTCTTCGGCGGGAACGTTAATCATATAATGTTTCGTTGAAGATACTAGGCAAACAAAGGCTCATAGCTGTTAATCTGATCACCATGCCCTTATAGGCTATGAATAAATGTATCATTGACAAACACGTACGAAAAAGAACATTGATATATATATATATACTTCTAGACAGTATGTATTTGATTATTTATTTGAAAATGTTATTTATGGTGAAAAGCTTTTGTAATGTTTAAGCCAAAATAAAAGAATGTTCTGTTCTGTATAATTTCGAAACAAGAAGTATAGGTTATTCATGAAAACGCAGGGCATTCCATCACATTTTCGTATATATTAGTCTTCCAGACATCCATCATTGGCGGTGGATAGAACGTTCATACGCATGCGTTCAATGCCTTTAATTAAACAACAGCCAAATACAGCAGCTAAAATTTCTTTTAAAGAAGAATTAATTTGAAATCCCTTTATAGCACAGCTTGATCATTTCGATTTCAAATCATGTTATTTGAAACGGCTTACGTCTAGTTTGTTACACGAATGTTCAGGCTTGGTTTAGAGATAATAAATAAACAAGTACATCATGTAGTTATACAGTCAGTCTGAGATATGGTCCTCTGTGATATTTTGAATGGGGATTAACGCCATTATCAACATATGACACGTTACAGATGATATGTTCAGTTTTACTGGTGGAGGCATAACTCAGAATAAAAATGAGTAGAACCGTCGTCCTTCCGCAACTAAAAGAATTTTTTCGGCCTAACCGTATTACAAAAACACAATGTTGTTGTTCCCAGTGTATCTCTAAACTATGCTTTATGTGCAAGTTGTGCATGTGAACATACATTAATAGTAACGTTATATCAAATGTCAAAAGACAGGAAACATCCTCCTGGTTTTTAAGACGAAGTATTCATAAATTAAAGAAGGGAAAGAGACTCATTGATATTTTGAGTAAGCAGATGTAACCATATAAAATATCGCGTCTTGTTTCCAGTTATCTTCTACTCATCACAGGAATGTATACAAATCAATTGTATTACATTTTTAAATCCCTCGATATATAAATCCATCCAGAAGTGAGTTCCCTTTGTAACAGTTCAAATGCTCACAATATATATATCAAACCTGTTTTAAGCAGCCTGTCAAGAGAATGAGCAAAAGCTATCTTTTTAAGACAGGTTGTTGCTTAGTACAGGTTAGTTTGCTATGAAAGAATAGAAATTAAGAAATGCGGCTGCTTAACAGAGGTGACCGCTTACACAGCTTTGATCTTATATTGCTTATGAAAAGCAAATAAATTACTTGATTTTCGACTGCATTGTTATTAATTAAATAACATTTTGTAAGGTAAAAAATAGCATAGACATTGAAAATAACATATATCTAGTTCTTTTATGACGTTGTCCCACAATCACTTATATTGCGAAAGCAACTTTCGTCTAAATATTCGAAATGTGCTAATCTGTTAATTATTTTGGAAAGAGAAGAGAAGCATTCTCATTTGATAACGCCATTCTTTCTAAGACATTTATTTTTCGATTTTACGTTTCAAGTAATGTATTCCTACGCGCTAACTACCTAGTGGATAGTTATTTTTAATTCATATATTTCGCTAAAGGTTGGGGGCCTGAAACTAATACAAATTTGTTTGTATAGCTGAGAAGTTATTAGTATACAATATACCAGTGTGTTATCGTCCGACGTCGGTCATCATGAATAATCTCAGGAGAGTGTTGTTCAGCTGAACTAGTTACTCGTGCAGCGAGATGTGCGTAATAATCTTTGCCTTCTTCTGACATCTCTTTAGATGGCTATTGGTCAGAATTAATCTATTTAACTCGATGATAACCTTTCACGAATACTAGCTTGTCAGAGTTGTGTCCATGTTTAAAATTGGCCCAAATGTATTTTAATATACTAAAGCTGCGTTTCAGCGATATGCGATGCTCTTGTATCTTTTTTACTAGGATGGGGGAACCCGGGAGTGAAAGAGGATATATGTTCAGGTCTCAATACACAGTTGAATTTTATTCTGTGTCCTATATAGAATATATATAAAAGTCACTTTTAACACCATTGGTGCCTTATTGCAGTATATGCAATGCCAGCCTTTTGCTTTACTCATATTCAGCAGTAAATCGCAGCTCCTGTAAACCATTTTTGAAAATATTTGAAACCAAATTACATAGCGTAGTGAGATTTTAAGAAGAAATCATACACAGAATATTAATAATTAAATTCTTTAAATGTACAAAATTAATATTATTGAATTATACGAAATACAAGTCATTATTCTAAATGAAATACTAAACACTTTAAAAAGAAATCATTTACAAAAATATACGTAAGCACAAAGTCGTGTTTTCGTGTATGACTGGCTCCAAACAAGGTAAGCTTATATAACAAACATCAAGACGATTATTAGATAACAGGTAATTATTATCAACATAAAATGTATCACAATTTTGCTTCCAGCTTTAATAATAACTGACCGTGTTGATATATACTGGTAGACAAACACACCGCAAGATTGTGCGTATTTGAGATCGATAGTTTGAATAATTACATAAACATCATTCTGGACAGTTGCTGTTTTGTACAGCATTCTTAAAATGCAACACTTACTTAATTCACTGAACAACCCCTAAATAATTGTCTTTAGTACAATGGTAACTTTCAATTGTTTTCTCCTCTGAAATGCATTTTTCAGTGGTGATATAATTATACATGTATATGCTCGGTCATTTTGGGCAAGTTTTCTCAAAGTTTTGTCTCCTTAAATATTTAAGATGTCTACCAACCACAGAGTCACGATGTCTCATGTAACAAAAATACAATGTCCTTAAAACGAAAGTCGGATATTCAAGTCATGTTGATTGTATTGATCATTTTAGGTTACTGCTGACAAATTATGTTATCAGTTACCATTGCCAACCATTATTCCATATGGTTGATATATTTTTAATGGTGAGCAAATGTTGCATTTTAAACCTTAAAACACTGCTGATCATGATTTTCTTTATAGAATTTAAAATGGCAGACATGGAAGGAAAAAGTGTTAAATATCAAAACACGAGAAGCGCATAAAGTAAACTATCGTTTATAGGTGTCAGTGGCATGATACTTCAGTGTGACTAAAATATGCTGAAAGCGAAGCTAAACGCCATACAACAACGTTTATCAGATTTTAAATTTAAGGAAAAATAAATGTTACGATGTATCAAACATTTAATGCATAAAACATATCAAATTCTACTCATAAAGTTAGTTAAAATGAATCAATGTTTATATTCAAATGCCATATAGATATTGTACTAGTATTTTAAGATATGTTCTTCATTGCAGAAGGAATCTTATTTATTTATTTATTTATTTATTTATTTATTTATTTATATATATATATATTTATTATTTTCTATGACAAATACTACCTGCTATAAAATTACTTGCGCCGGATGCATTCAGAGAGCTTTGCCCGCAAGTAACACTGGATATCACATTTGTGTTGAAAACTGTTTTTGAGAAACAGTTTTAATGAATGATACACAACCATGAGTAGGAAACATTACACTTGCAGCTGATGTTCCTTTTAATGATCGATCCAGATACACACCAATAATCAGTTTTATCCTTTCAAAGCATCTTGGGAAAAAGTCCACCAATTTCTCCTATTTTACTCAAACATATCTGAAAATATCAAATGATCACAATCTAACATATACAAGACATCCGGTGTAAAGTAGTGTGAAATCGGAAACTTAAGCAATGGGATAATTTTTACTTTACTTAAATTCGCGACTCAATGGATTCCCGTGGAATAATTCTAGCTTAATTTCAAAGACAGTCCTTCAATAAACATGCCAATCCTGCTTTTCAAGAAAATACTTAATATATATATATCACTCCTACATTAATTCAAGGAATGCATTATATATATATATATATACAGTCTTTGCATGGGTATGTAAACAATACTTTTAAGTTTTTCATGCGTCCAATAGCTATGCAAATTGTAGGATTTCTGGAGTTACATTTGTACAATTGTAAACACTGTGTAATACTCATAGAAGCATCGTCTGGTATTGTAAATATCAAAGCTATGGTACCCCCAAGGTTCCTTTCTGAGCCCACTTCTCTTTTCAGTATGCATATTTTATATACTGTTACTGACATTAATTATATTACGCCCATTGCTGATGATACATCTTGTATGTCATCGGTGACACACCTGCTATTAGTGCTGGTATACTTAATGCAGATCTCCAACAAATACATGAATAGTCCTAGAAATAACTTTCGTGTTATAACCCTAAAAATCTTATGTCAAGAAAATCCAACAAGCCTTATCAACCCTTTTATTAATGAATAATCTAAAATAGACAATGTAGATATACACACTCATTTAAGAATTACTATTTCAATTTTGTGTATATGACATAGTTATAACGAAAATATTGAAGAAAACGCATGGAATTTTTTAAACATAATGCATAAAGCAAAATTCATGTCAGACAGAAATTCCGTAGAAGTTATATACATGGTATCTAGTAGGTCAACACTTGAATATGTAAACGTTGTAAAGGACAAAATCCAGGAATAATCACTAGATAAAGAACAACTTGCTATAATCGTACCTGGAACCACCAAACTCGTCTTATTAGCATCGATATACCACGAAATGGATTGGGAGACTTTTAAAGCAAGCAGGGAAACACAATATTACATGGTGGAGTTGCGCTAGCAACTTTACCAATGTTGGCATGTTACTTACTTTTTTCAACACTACGTCAATATGTGTTTGCACCGCATAACTCAGTGTAACAATACACCAAAAACATAGAGCAATCAAACTTCTTAAAACTGCATTATTTCAATAAATAAAGAAAAATATATCTTCGTTTTTGTTACTGAATGAATTATTACAAAATTGCAGCTATTGAATGCATGAATTACATGTGTTGAATGTAATATCTATTCGCTATAAATACGCCATTGATAACCCTTTGATCGCTTTGAGTATGTTAGTGGTAGTGTTTACGAGCGGACCTGTAGTAAACACAAATACGGACTACTTCTAATGGTACCCTGCATTAGGGGGTATTGAACTTATACGCCTATGAAGCAGAGTATCTCCTTATTACGTCACTTACACGCGGGAAAGACAGAAAAAACGATTACTTATTTAGCATTTATTTGTGGTTATGTGACATACTTTTATTGCTAACTTTTTATCCATATTGTAAGTATAAAACACTATGATATTAAATTTGATATCGTGGTTGTATATTTACCGTTCACGGCGTTGTGCCTTCAAAGGCGAATATTCCTCATTTCTGTGTGGGGATTGCATATTCAATAAACACATTTAACGCAATTTAATTATATGTTTGCATTAATAATTTCAAAGAACTGATGTCTAATGTGGTTGGGCATATATTCATAGAAGGATGAAGTTGTAAATAAAGTATTGCATGATAATTTGACGTCTAGCGTAATGACCTACTTTTAAAACACAACAAACAACATGTTAATAAATTAAACTGTTTGTATTCATGAGTTCGAATCTCCGCCCAGCTGAATTCTCCATGATGATTAATATACAACATTGTATCTCATTTTCATTCGTTTCTAAACACTGATTCTAGTGGGAAAGTTGTCAGTTACTTGAAACGATTGGGTGTGCTTGAGTACTGGTTTACCGTCTAGGTTCCCAGGAAACAGTTGTTAGATTAAACTAACTGAAGTGTTATAGTCCTAGATGGCATAAAAAAAACGCTAAATATTCAATTAATCTATCATTGAACAAAATAGCATGAGTTAAGCAATACTGTTTTCCAGTCATATATGAATTGTACTTTCTCCTGTTTCCTTTAATATTGATAAATTTCACATTCCAGATGTCTTCCATAAAAGAAGTTTTTTCGAGAGAAATGCGGGCCATACAAGAAACCACTGAAGGCTACTGTGGTGGCCGTTAGTGCTTTGGAGAAGTACAAAACTTGGAAGGCAAACCCAAAGATAAACTGCCACGCTATAGGCGATTCTTATACTGCAGCATTGTTACACTGCTATAATAAGTCGCTCGTTCAGCGCTTTCAAGAGGAGAACACTCTCCTTATGTACATTGTTATAAAAAACGGACAACATTGTTGTCCTAACAGAAGGATCTCGTATTACATAGACGATGTTTGTATCGGAAGAAGTCAGAGCTGCTGCCAAAATACTTTTTCACCTACCTCCTGCTCCAGTGACACCAACGAAAGACGCTATCCGGTCCCCATTGAAGCAGAGAGTGTCAATTCCAGTCAAAGTCATACAGGTGAGTTAGTAATATCTCATTTGTTACAATCAAATTGACAATAATTAGATGTTGGATAGTAGACAATACTTTATGCACTTACATAATTAAATTGATCTATATATCATTAGCAGAATAGAATGAAACAACGACGGAATACTTTTGATAGTCCATGTATTGAGTTATAACCCATGTTTTAAAATCTTTGCTGGTTTGCAGCCAGAAATGACTTACGGCAAAAAAAAAGGCCATTCTTAGCTCTACAGGCCAAAAGAGCTGAAACTTGCTGTATGTCCATCACGAGTTATATCAAACAACATCAAGTCGAAACTGTTGGAACGATTTAAATAAAACTTGCTAAATTAACGCCTTGCATAGATTTGTTTTCATCTTCCAAGATGGTTACTGTGACCAAACGTAGGTCAATATTAAAGTCTTTACAAACATCATCTCCAAACCAACCAATTCCATTCAAGTGCGATATCCAATACATGTAATTCTATTTATAGAGAAAATTTGGAAAATATATTTTTTTAGAAACCCTTTCTTTCATTTTAATTGAATGGCTTGCTTCCAATATTCATTACACGAGTTATTTCAACATTTCTTTTATCATAAAAGATGGTCATCATGGCCATGTGGTGTATACAGTGGAGCGTGGGACCCAAGATTGGTGTGTTGTGGGTTCAGTTCTCCTCCACGGTTATGTGGTACATGCATACCACTGCTCCTACCAAGGAATACTTCAAACATGATTTCTCATAAGTTGTACAAACTCATTTTACACCAAGCAAATAGTTGATGTAATAAATCAATTCAAAATAAAGAAAAAAAAACAACATGGACAAAAGTATAAGTAAATGTGAAATATAATAGAATAAATATTTTAACTTAAATTATGTCAATATAAACAATTTTCAAACAATTTCTCCCCCGAAATCACAGCTTCCATTCAACGGAAACATTATACTAGGTATCCTATTCAATAGAGCATTAACAAGCCTGCTTCTTTTGACATAATACTAAACTTTACTATCCACTGCCAACATTTCAGGAAGATTAACAGCAACAGGTCATGGTAAAAAAATGAGCCTGTCACGATAAAGGCCATATATATCCAAAATGAAACAATGTCGAAGGTGAAGGCGACGTTATTGCGGGAAACTACAGACACCGCCATTCGACCTGGAAACTTTTGCACCATAACATATTTGGTCACAAATACGTTTTGGAACGAAACACCACTGAATTCAACATCTAAAACCAATATTGAAGTAATAATTTCCTCCTGCAAAGAAAATTGAAGGGTTCTTTATGACCAAGTGGTTCAAGGTGCCATCTCGGGTTCACTTTCATTTCCTCGCTATGGTCATTGGTTCAAGTCCTACTCGCTCCAAAAACATTGTGATTTTTTTTAAAAAAAAATTCATATAAGACCTTTGAGGTGCTTTCTTTAAGATATATGCCACATGGTCTTTTCTGCAACGGTAATTTCCTTTATAATAAATTTGCACATGTATAACAATCATCCGATACACAATATGACTAAAGTTATAGAGATTATACATCTGACAGATATCAATAAGAAGCCGATAGGGTTTAGTATCAATTGATGCAAGAAAATTGTATACCAGTAAACAGAAATTAAAAGTGCAAAGCTGACATTATGGAAAAGTTTAAATGCTCACAAGACTATTGACTTCTCAGAATAACTATGCTCTTAATACTTATAGCAAAATGATGAAAATACCAAGTCATTTAAGCAAATGGGTTTCTTACATTTCTCATATATTCAGGTAATAATTATCAGATGTATTCTAATGATTCATTTTCGTCTTTCAGAAAAAAGATATGCCAAGTGAAACCTGAACAATAACTGTCGTTGGTGTCAGTGTAGAAGACAACAAGAGTGTGCTATTAGACAATAGTGGAAATATGTTTTCCATCTTGGAAACTCTGATCAAAACAATTATCCCTGTTGAGATCAATGCTGAATCGTTCTTTACTACAAGTGAAAAAAACAGTACAGATTGAAAAACAAGGAGAGGAAATAATAAGTATTGCCCTCAGTTAATGACTAATTTAGTCCCAGTCACAGATGCCAACGATATTCAAACCTACTTATTTTAATTAAGACTGTTGTGTATGATTAATGTAGTTAATTAGAGATGGACATGTGTGAGATATGCAACTTGTTTTTGTAACAAAAATAGGTCAAGTTACATTATGACAAAGGAATATACTAAGTAAAATATGTTTAGCAAGTCTTTACATGTGAATATTTCAACAATATGTTCACAAGAACATATCAGTAAAGCTCAGTTTCATCAGCCTTAAAGCTGTTAACCTATAGGTATATAATCTGTTTACTATAAAAATTGAAATGTTGAAATCAAAATATGCACTTTTTTTTTTGTTTTTGGTTTCAAAATGAAACAATTCATTTCAGCAGTATCAAAATATTTTGCACTCTTAAACTTGTAGAGGAACTTTTGCTGGTCAATTTATAATGTCCCTATGTAAACTTTGTATTGTTGTTTAACATCGATAATAGAAAAAACATTTTTAAAATAAAAAATCTATAACACTATGCAAAGCTTAACATGTAGCATAAATGAAGTAAACTGCATATCACATGTGCTTTTAATCATCTTTTATTATTTTACTGAGAACAGTTGACGGAAAAATGAAGGCTTTAATAAGATATTGCATTGTTTTTGTATAATATTAATATACATGGACATATGTTTCTTACTTGTCTCTTTTTGTAGATTTTAGCATTTAAGTATCTCTTTGTTAGCTTTGAAGTGTTTTCACAGATGAGCTTTTACAGTCGCTCTGTATTCATTGCCAATCATTATTTTGTGCTTAATACATCTTCTCTAACCAATTCACGACATTTCGGTTTATTTTTCCACCCAGGAAGTGGCGTCGACAGTGGATATTGTATAAGTTTGAGTTTTCTTAGCAGTGCAGCTAAACATTATTAGTATCATCTACGTTTAAAAAAAAAAGAAGCAAGAATCATTGAGGCACATCAAGGGGAACTGACTTATATTGGAAAAGTCAATGAGGCAGGGCAAGGGGGATTGACTTATATGGGAATGCTATGATGAAAATTAGTATTCTCATTTTATCATAGGCTTACTCTATTTAAAATTTGGAAAGGTGTGATAGGTGAAGTCAAGTAAGCATTTTAGCCACATGTCATGCTGAAAGGGATATTTAACTGTCTTTTTTGCATTATGTTGATAGTTTGCTATAGTTTTAAATACTTCATTGTTGTAAAGTTGTGTCAATAACAAAGATTAGCTGCTGGGTAGGATATATGATATACACCAATCCTCTAATATGGTTTGTTTGCAGCTATTGAACGAGCAGTAACAATCTTGCCAGTATGAATATTATTTTACAAATATTAATTGTAGTTGATTTAAAACGTTTTCAAGACCATATCTTTTAGGCACGATCAAAAGAACGCAAAACATATTTCATACTTTCTTATCAAATTCTAAATGGTATCAGACGGACGTGGCAAACAAACAATATTTATAGGGTGGCCCCATATATGTTGTAATAAATCATTACTATGTTATATAGTGTTTATAATAGTTTTATTAAGGACAGTTGCAGACAATAATTATATGGCTTGTTGTACAAAAAAGTTCAATTTGTCGTTCTGTAAGGGATATTGTATTGTTGTGTTTCTTTTGTATAATAACAATGTAGGTTTCTCACAAGTCATTAGTTTCAAAGTTTTAACTTTTTAGCTACCTCGTTGAAGCTATGTACACAACATCATGAGTTGTTACCTTTACTACTTCTCTGAACCAACTTTACAGGTTTTCATCACATTCGGTATGACACATTCTTATGTGAAGCTCTCACAAGTCATAGCCCTAGGGTAGTATTGACAGGCTTTTCTTTTTCAAATTTAAAAAAAAATCTTCTTTTCGGAAAGTGCATTGCCTGGAGAATCTTTATTTGTTTTATCGCATAATGATCATTTCGGAGATAACCGTTAATCAATATTTGTCCACTCCCAGGGACTTGTCATTTTCACATGAAGCAATTTAAGTTTAAGAATCTTCTCCCTACTGGCCAGCCAAATTTGTTCCCATTTGGTATAAATGATAACTATAATAAGAAGTTTCAAGTTTATTTAAACTAGAGTCAATTTCCACTGGGTAGTGGGATTTTAATTTTTAAAATAGGAATACAATGAGAAAACAGGAAATTCTGCTTTACTCATCTGATTTTAGTATCTTTTCAATCATCCTAAAGTATGTTCTTTAATATATAAGCTTTTCATATGATTTATCCATTCAAAATTTGAAATGAAGTGACATGTTTAATCAAGTGAGCTACTAAAACATTCATGTTCTTCATTTTTTTTACCAATTTATAATTGTCTCTATAGTAAAGATCATCTGCTCGCTAACACATACAGCATATACAGAAATATTTATTACTATATACTGTGTTGTTCTTGATAAAACGCTTCCCACAGAAATACAACCCCGACCCCACCCACACACCAATTGTGGTCAGAACAATCATGAAACATGCATACATAAACTGTCAGTTTATAATTACACTGACACTGTGTGGTTATTTAGGGAGATATGGTTATGACAACAGTTCTACAGTGGTTTGTTTAAACAAATATTTGTTGTATAATTATGAAGACTGGAACATGTTATGCTGAAAGGAATATTGTTTTGTTTTTGCATTATGTCTAAATCGGTTTCTTACAAATCTTTGTGACTGTAGTTTTTAATATTTTATTATTGTCTGCTTGTTTAAAAAGGCTTTTGCCATTTTATAATTTTATAATTTATAATATTCTTTATAATAGAGATTACCTGCTTACTAACATATACAGCATACATCCGAACCAGATGTTTATTATGTTTACAATACTGAACAAAACTTTTGCTATTGATAATATATTCTATATGTTTCCCATGAGTATTCGAATGTGTATTTATATGGAAAAGAGTACAACTACTGTTACAGGAAAAGGATGAAACGTAATTAAATGTTGTAGGGTTCAAAAACAAAAACCACAGCTACACTTCAGCTGAAGTTTCTTTTTTTTTTTGTTCAGACATCTTAAATTAGAAAAAATAGGGGAAATAACAATGTTTTTCAACGTGTCTCTTGTTAAAAACAAATCCGACCAAAAGTGTCTAATCACATATCATACTGGTACAGTTCCAGGGGTTGCTTTAAAACTATAAAAACTTAAACACGTGCTGTTAGGGAATTTGTTTTGGTTTATGTTTTATGTCAATATATATACGGGTTTCTTTTATTACTTTTGCTGTAGTTTATAAATTGTATCTGTTTCTTTGCATAGCTGTAGTTTTTGCCATTTATAACCTGTGTGGTTCCAGGTTAGAATATAATAACTGTCGATCTCTGCAGAGGGTTATGTTCATTTTATCATTATTTTCCTGTTCATTATTGTGATTAAATTAGCAACCTTTGTGTGGTTCAAGGGAGCCATGTGAGTGACGGCAAGAATAGCGACAATTTGAGTCAGACGATAAAACTTGCTGAAACTGCAGTTCTGCAGGTATCTGGGTTCTAAGTTCATTCTGCATTTCATTTGTTGGTGCGAATTTTTAACATGTTTATTAATTTGTTGTTTTGGTACATGTAGAGTGAACCTGGAATCTTCCTTTCTGTTGGCATTGAGTAAACCATAACGTGTTGGTACACAGTGGAATCAAATTCATTAATGCATTGTCATTTATAATTGTATCTGATGCCTGATATTAACAATATTATACTCAAACCAAATATCATTATGTTTGTTATCATATATTGTAATATAATGTTTTACTGAGGTTTCTTGTTTAACATGAATGTTTGAAAATGTCTACTGTGGACAGTGTTGTTTCTAGACTACATCATTATGATATTTCTTCAACATTTGCATTGTCTCCCAAACTTGGTATTATCGGTATTACGATATCCCAAAAGTGAAAAAAAGCTAAATATTTCTTTACAATTAAAGATTATTTGTTTATGTTGTTATTGGCAACATATACCCTGATGTATTTTCATTGATTCTCACGCTAGTCTTGTTGCATTACTGTATCAGTATAGCTGGTTCACATTGTGATTAACCATAATTTCAAATCTAGCAAAACAAATGTTATTATCACACTTTTCTAAGTGTTGTACATCTAAAGTGTAGAACAAGTCGTACACAGCAATTAATGAATGAATGAATGAATGAATGAATGAATGAATGAATGAATGAATGAATGAATGAATGAATGAATAAACGAGCGAGCGAACGAACGAACGAACGAACGAATGAATGAATAGGGTTTTAAGGTGTACCAATACATTATAAGTTATTCGACGCCAACAGGAAGGAAGATCCAATGTTCACTCTGCATGTACAAAAACAACAAATTAACATACAGATTAAAAAAATACATCAACAAATGAATATGCAGAATGAACCTAGAACATTGATACCTGCAGAACTGCAGAGTTTGAGCAAATTATATCGTATTACTCAAATTGTCACTTCTAACGACATGCATGAGCCACAGTGATCCTATTCTTGCCATTACTCATATGGCTCTCTGGAACCACGCATGGGTTGATAATTTAACCACAAAAGTGAATATGACAAAAAATGATAAATTGAACATGACACCCATTCGGGGGATTCCTACCCCTCTGCACAGATCGACAGTGATTTTATTTTGAGCCAGAACCACACGGGCAATTGAACTATTATTAACAATAATTATCTAATTATATCGTCGCCAGAGTAAAAACTTTGGTGTTTTATAATCGTCAAAAAAGATAATATCAAAGATATGTCGTACTTTCAAAAGATAACACCAAATATATCTTATTAGACAGCCATACCCTTGAAAACAATATCATAACGTGTATTTACATTATTTATACAGCACGAGTTGATTATGATAAGATGAGTAGCAGAGGTCAACTTTTGCATCATGTATTATAAATTGGTAAAGCATAATTACTCATGTTAACATATATTTTGCTAGTCTCATGTACATACAACTGTTCACTAAAATATAAAAAAAGTGTATTGGAAAACAAACTAAAACTTGTTCTTCATTGTCCCAAAGTCTTCATTTTTATCAAGTGCAAATCCACCTTCGGTACTTTTTGTACTTTGATTTTTCAAACTGCCATAACGACCTTTCCGCTCTTTACCTCACATCGTTAATATCATCAAATACAGAAAACATCGCCAGCTACAACTTTCGCAGTGTTGTAGTATGGTGTTAAGCGTGGCTTTGACATTTTTTTTAGTTATATCGCGACGGTGTCTACTATAGATAATATTTTTGGCGCTGCAACACTGTATCATACCGCAGACACACGGTATGATACCTCACCAAGTCACATTACACTGACGCCGGGCTGACTAGACCTAAAACTAGCCTCAGAATAAAAGCAGTCAAGCGAAGAAGCTTCTATTACTATTCTTCAAGTATTCGGTATGACTCGGTTGGGTATCGTACCCACGAACTCAAGCGAGGCGGACGCTTAACCATTGTACCATCGTTGCGGTGTTTCCTTCGTTATGTAAATATTATAAGAAAAGTATATTGTAATATCCAACTTTTTTCTGTCATCAACTATTAAGAAATGGAATCTATGTGTTCCATAAATAAAACAATCAGAACATCTAGCTATATTTAAAAACAAAATTAGCAGTAATATGATAAAACTCCCAAAACACTATTGTACCGGTTATAGAAAATTGCAAGTTTACTTCACCACACATGACGTTTGACACAATGGAGCAACTTTAAGCAACACAATTCAAAGATATACTAGATAGCCTTTTATGTGCACGCGGAAGTATTGACTACAAAACAGTATGTTTTACAATGTACGTTGCACACTCTGCAGAAACAAAATGATTACCCCTATCCAACTTTATCATAACGTATCCGTTAATATAAAAGTATTTATTATAAATTTTAAAGCAAATGAATACGTATTGTGTTCTTTCTTGGTATAGAACGCAAGCCAATTCCTGTGATGCAGTCAGTAAAGAAGATAAACATGTGTAGGCCGTCTCCATTCGAGGTTGTTGCATCTGACGTGTA
Organism: Panopea generosa; assembly: GCA_029582155.1. Taxonomy (NCBI): domain Eukaryota; kingdom Metazoa; phylum Mollusca; class Bivalvia; order Adapedonta; family Hiatellidae; genus Panopea; species Panopea generosa. The sequence goes on from CM055894.1 coordinate 89,194,079, forward strand.
GTAATGTTGTTTACACATATTTACATTAGACCCTCGACTTTGTTTGTTGACTGATTTGTTATTGCTTGTTAATAAACCCATTGTAAAAATATTTATTCACATGAAAGGTAAGTGCAGTTTTATCTGCTTTCATTTATTTGCACTTTTGCAGCCTCACGTCATTTAAGTTTGACACAGTGGGTCATCCAGTCACGTGATTGAAATCAGGTGCCGCCATTTTGTTGGACGTTTATTGGGGTCACCGTGATCTAACGTGAATGTGAAGGCAATGGGAACGTATTTGTTATCATTATAGTAGAAAATTATTGATTTTTAGGTAATTAAACGTTATATACAAGCATTTGGTGTCATTTAGTGTCAGCATCGGTTTTGCATATTAAGCGGCTGTTCTTAAGTGATCATCACTTCGAAAACCGAAAAAAACCCATTATATTTGAAACTTTTAATAAGGCCCCGAGGTTATAAAACTTGTTTCATGCTCAACTCAAATTCGTTCTCAGAAGCCAATGTATTATATTCATAAACAAACACAAATTAAAGCTCAAACATTTAATTTAGCCTCGAATTTGGAAGTATAAAGGCAGATTTGAGGCAGAAAGTTACAGATGATTTTACATTTATTTATTTTAATGAGCCCATTGTTTATAGCTGAGCATGGAATCGTGAGTTTAGCATGGAAAAATGTTTATTACCTCGGGCCCTGGTTGTAATTTATTTAAGTTTTATGTTGACAGATAGCCATGACAAGGATGCATCGTGCATATAAAATATCCATAATGGCAGTTGTTAAAGATGGTTATTCTATGACAGGACGTTTTGCAGATCGTTGTGTGCCTTTATACTGTAAAATATGTTATAACGATTTATTTATTTTAAAAAAAAAGTTTATTTATTAATTGACTGATTTATCTATTTATTCATTGATTGATTGATTGATTCATTCATTCATTCATTCATTCATTCATTCATTCATTGATTCATTCATTCATTCATTCATTCATTCATTCATTCATTCATTCATTCATTCATTCATTCATTCATTTATTTATTTATTAATTCAATTATTCATTCATTCAATCATTTATTCATTTCATTTTATTTATTTATTGTATTTTTTATTGAATTATTTATTTATTCATTCATTCATTCTTTTTTTTATTGATTAATCTTTTGATTGATTGATTGATTGATTGTTTGATTGATTTATTTATTCATTCATTCATTCACTCACTCACTCACTCACTCACTCACTCACTCACTCACTTATTTATTTATTTATTTATTTATTTATTTATTTATTTATTTATTTATTTATTTATTCATTTATAAATGCGCGAAAATGTTACCATGCTAACAAACTGATGAGTAATTTAATTGTATTTCATTTTTCCTGCATACACTTAATTACTCCTCAGTAAAGAAGAGCGGTGCATGTCTTGTTCACCCATGACCATTGACAATAAATTATTGGCTCGAATACGGTATAGATTAATTAAATGTACAACTCAAATATTTACCACACAACTGAAAAAAAACGTGGAGTCAGATCCAGAAAGAGAAGAAAAACTAACACAAAGAAGTCGTATTTTATTAATTTAAATTGGTTACAATTTGAAACTCAGTGAATTTGGGAGGGAGCACTACAATCAGATTACAGGACATTCCAAAATTATAAATAAAATCTTTTTGCTATAAACAAGATTATAACGGAAAGCTTTTAGAACCACGAACAACAAATATGCACAACAATACGCAACGTTACTAGATGTGCAAGAAGGATGGTTTCGACAAATGTTGCTAATTGTGTATCAAATACATTTTTTTTCAATCTTATTAAGACATTATTGTAGAATTTCCAGACTTTGGAAACAAACACTTCATAAAACTGTTTCAATTACCAGTAATACGAACATCAAAGTACGTATGACTGACACATTCGGAAATGCAGTTAATGATTCGTTAGGGTTCTCTTCTTTTAAACCAAAAAAGTAGTTATTTTAATAATATCAATTTGATCCACTTAAACGCAAAAAGGCATTTGTTTTTTAAACATAAAATATTTCTATGAAAGATACAAACATAAATAAATATTTTGATTAGCACGTTATGATATGTTAGGAGCTTAAACTTGATATTGTCCTATATAGGTCATACCAAGCTGTATTTGCCTTTTTAATCATTATAATAATAAATGATAATACCACTAATTATAATAAAAATAATAATGATTTTATTTTACGAGAAAAATAGTTGTCCTAAGTCTAATCTTCCTCGATGTCAGCAGAAAATAAGCTTTGCACATAGATTAATTGGTTTAACTATAAAATATGACAAATTATGACAAATTGCATTTAGTGTTTTTGACAGGTAAAAGAGCGATGTTAAAGATAAGTAATAATTAGTATTAATTAGTAAATGATTACTAAGGTATGTGCCACTATGATTTCATTTTTGGAGGGGGTTGATTTATAACTGTAAATATCATTCAATTATTTGGCTGGAATTTTCTATTATAAGAGTAGCTCCTGAATATGGCAATGTTTTCTGCAAACAAGTCAAAGTACGATTCACTTCCATGTTTATATGACACATTTTCTGGGGTTCTTCTAAAAGGGAACTTACCAGGATTGTTCAAAATTTTAAATTTTGCTTTTATATATTCCAGTATATCATGCCTATATATACTCACTGACCCCGTATTGCCATATATATATCATGTCTATATATATATCAATTGCAACATATTTCATGACATCTAAATAATTTCGTTTTGATTTCAGTTTGATCATACAGGAGACGATGTGAATGACATCAAGCAGTATTTAGGTGCTGTCTATTTTTAGCTTACAACTCCAGTTAAGCTGTCGATTTTGTCATGTTTTTGGAGGATTTGTCTTACCAAACCATTTGGATTTATTTTTTAGTGATACTGAACTGCTTTTTTATCCATTTTAATAATTATTTCATTGTTAAGACATTTCTAGCGTGTTTTCCTGATATACTCCCTTTAAGTGCAGTGAAAGTTTTCAGTTATTTTTATGAGTCACAAGGAAAAAATATTGAAATTATATTTAATTTCAATTTTAAACAAAAACTAAATAAAATTGATCAATATAAATGATCACCAATTTATCACGTGACTGAGTTGATGCCACACTAGTACGGTACGTTTCAGTTTTTAGACAATATGTTTGCGAGCAAAGTGATAGTGATTTGTAAATATAACTGCGATATTTGACTGACAACCATTCTTCAGGGAAAGAGGAGACAGGGGTAAAACGATAGTATATATCACATGGATGTTCTGCAAATAGACATGCTACACTCCTTCAAGATCCGTGACGACTCGAGTCTGGTACAGTATTTTAATATGTTTAAGATGCTGTCAGACTTACAAAATAATTTGATATTGAATGGTATGTTTCACCTTGTATTTGAATATAATAAAATTATGTCATATTCAATATTATGCATACTTAGTCTAGATGACTTTCAAACTAAACATTATGTAACAGTTATATCAGTTTTATGATATGTAACAAACAGAAAATGTTTTACTATACATTTTATCATGTTTATGAAAGTGAGATGCTAAATTATAAAAAAAATCAATTTTCGCTGAGAAAAATAGTTTAAATGTATAAAATAAAAGTATATGGCAATAAATTCAAAATCATCCTAGTTTTACTTTTCTTTTGTGTTTAATGCAGAATATTTAAGTGTGTCCAAACGATGAACCGTGATATAGTCAATGAACAGAAATATTTTGCAATACCTAATCGTAACCCTAGTTAATTCTCATGCTCGGAGAACATATTGAATGTCACGATGGTCCCAACGGAACACCGTATGTATCATTTATGCCCATCCAGAATTGTGTTTCTAGTAAGACAAGGAAATAACTGTCGATAATACATATAACGTCGTAATATTTCAATGCAGTATGATAGAAAAATGTTTGAGAAAATATCAAGCTGTGTTTGTGTGTGATTGGTATTAATGGTCAAAACTATATGACTGAATTAAAAGAGGGGGTGCTCACGCTTGTTTTTTTTCATAAGTCCGAATTCAAATTGATAAATGAAACACTTAAAAACACACGACGTTTGCCTGCTATTTCCTGATATCGGACGACATCGTATTTCACGTTAGTATTATGCAGCGTTCTCTTGGCGTCGTCTGAAATCATAAAAAAGCCGGTTTTTAAGTGATTTATTTTAATCTTAATTCAAATTCATGAAAAAAATTAATTTTAACACCCCGTCGTTTTATTCGGTCATAGTTTAGTGAAATTAATGAAGTTTAACATTTGTGAAATTCAAGAACTTGTACCAGAGCTTTTTTGCGCAATCAGTCGTGAATGTTCAAAACTCGTTGTTTATACCAACCCCGGCGTAATGATTAGATGTAAAGGTAACACAGATTGTGTTTTATCTTCATGAAAGTTATAATATTATTACAGAAAAAAATATAAGTATTTGAATTATCAAAAATCTGTACACATATACTATAAAGTATCAGCTTTCGTTTTAAGCTTTGTTTTTTTTAATAAAGTCCCGCAGAATCTCATTAACAGTGTCCCCTAGGGGTACGTATTTCTGACAATTTCTACCGTTTATTTCTTATAAAATGGTCAATAATAATTAAAACCTGTTTTTAATTTTTTAACATTAAAACGCAGGTTTAAAACAACAAAATTTGAACATTCACGCTTGATTGCGCAAAAATGTCTGGTACAAGTTCTTGAATTGTACCTATGTTAAACTTTATTCATTTCACTACATCATGACCGAATAAAAAGTTTCAAATTCATGAAAAACTAGCGTGAACACCCTTTCATTTTATTCAGTCATAATTTAGTGAAATTAATAAAGTTTTACATATGTGAAATTCAAGAACTTGTTCTAGAGCTTTTTCGCGCACTCAGCCGTGAATGTTCAACATCATTACGTTGTTTTTTAACCTGTATTTATAGCAACCCCGTCGTAATGATGAGATGTCAAGGAAGCACACATTGTAGTTTATTTGCAGGAAAGTTATAATCTGATCACAAGAAACAAATAAAAAGTTAATAAAAACAGTATTGAATTAATAGTGATTATTTAACCAGTGAAAAACAACAAAAATCGTCCGAAAAATACGTACCACCTGGAGTCGGTCTGGGTTTTTCTGCGCTTATGCTTAAAAATGTAAATGTAGTTAGCAGTGTCTCTCTGTGTATAGACAGCAGCCATGAAAAGTATTCTATTGGTAACGAATGGTAAAATAACAACTCTACAAACAACAAAACAACAACAAGAAAAAAAATTGAATGGCATAAAGCACCATAATTTAAATAGAAAACACAGCAAACTTAAAACTCTCACAGAGACCGTAACCACGTTTTGATACACTCAATGCTTTGAAATATCTATGCCTTAAGAGTGTGTGTAATTTAAATTCAGTTCAGCGGCTTAAATAAACATCGATGAGTCCTTATTATATCAATCAAAGAAACAACATGGTTTGAGGCTAAATCAGCAAATCACGGCGTTATTTGATAGTTTCTGATTATTTATTCTTTTTTAAGCTCGTATTTGCCGGTGAAACAGTTAAGTATAATAATGATATCATGTCTTTTACATCTGCATTTTATGTACTAATTTAAAATGATGTTAATATTTAGAATATGGTATTATACCTTTCTGACACTATTATTTATTTATCAGAGAATAAGAAATATTTTCTTTGATCTGTTATAGATAACATAATGTTTTATGTTTATTTAATGTGTATGAGTTGTCAAGCGATGTAGAAATGTTCTTTATTGTTAAATTTATATTCATGGTGAGTGCGTGTTTTAAGTAATTGCAGTTGTTAAATCATTGCATAGAAGAAAAACAGCTACGATATGAGGAATTACATCTCATCAAGATACAGGCGGTATTCTTTTAACTAATTTGAAAAAAAAAAATTAACATAATATTTATGAAATAATGAATGGATATATAAGGTTGTACGGAGTAACATTACATGTTATTCGATGTCATCAGGAAGGAAGATTCCAGGTTCACTATAGGTGTACAAAACAACAAATTAACATACAGATTAAAAATACATCAACAAATGAATATACAGAATGAACCTAGAACAGTGATACCTGCAGAACTGCAGTTTCAGCAAATACTATCGTACATGTATTACTGAAATTGGCGTTTCCTAATACATGCATGAGCCACAGTAATCCTATTCTTACCATAACTGTTATAATTCCACAGAACAACACAGGGGTTGGTAATTTAACCACAATAGTAAACATGACATAACATGACAAAATGAACATGACACCCATTCGTATGATTCCTACCCCTCTGCAGAGATCGACAGTGGTTCTATTCTTAGCCGGAACCACACGGGCTATTTATGAAATAAAATGATCCCTTGAAAAGACAGAACGCAAATAGAAGATATGTATTCCGTTCGTAACGGATAGTGACACATGCAACAACCCAACTCCCCTAGCGACGGCGTAACCGTTATTTTATTTTCGAGGAACATCGAATGAGCTGTGTGGCTGCAGTCAACGCACAATACAACACGTAGCACACAATTACAACACGTCAATACGCAAAACAACACGACAACAGTCAATCCTACACATAAGCGTAGGGACCAGGGGTGGAGGGCTGCGAGGAGTCAACATCTAATACGTACTTTGCCTAACACACAATACTACACATCAACAGTCAATACTACACATAGGCGTAGGAGCCGGGATGGGTTTGGGGCAGCGGCATCTAATACGTACTTTGCCCAACACACAATACTACACGTCAACACACAATACAGTTACATAATACAATATTACAATAGTCGTTACATTTACAAAGCTGGGATCTGTTTCACTAACCTTCGTAAGTGTTAAATTTGAAGTTAAGAAACTAAAGCTGGGAAATTCATTAATGTTTCATTAACATCATTTTACAAAATTCCGTAAGCCTTGTTAAAGTATTCTTTTTAAAATTGTTTGTATGAAAATATTAAGACTTGCAAAGGTTAGTGAAACGGGCACCAGATACGCCCTTCGTTTAGAATGATACCAGTAGATACATAAACCACACTAACTAACATTAAGATATTGTCTGATTTGGGACACGTCAAAGCAATAACCATACTAAATATGTGTTATGGATTCATACATTTCCGCTTAAGGTAATATTACATAATAATGCTTATCTAAATTTGATGAATATCATTGTTGTCTATTAATATAAAAATCAAAACTCACTTTAATGCTACTGGTTAATCCATTCTTACTGCAAATAACATTGAGACATAAGTCACGCTAATAAATGACTGATATATCTCACATAAAAAAATTTAAAGAAATTCAATATGTATATATGGCCATAATCTCGGGGTAGTATTGATAAATTTGCTAAAAAAAGAAAATATATCACTTTGCTTTGTTTGTATTTTGCAAATATACACTAGTCATTAAAACAACCTTGCTAAACAATTTGCACGATCGAAAAGTAGCTATCAATTATAAATCCGTTGTCCATGGTTGTTTTTATATTAATGAAATACGATAGTAAAATTGTGCAAAGAATGTTATAGTTATATGTATAGCAACTGTATTGGATATAATTGGTAACAGATGATTTTGTGAGTATACTGACAAGTGTCTTTGATAGAAGTGTTTTATTTGGTGATAAAACGTGTATGACGGTGTAAAAGCGTCTCATGACACAACGGCACGCACTTAGTAACAAGCGCGAAAACAACAATAAACAAACGTTCTCCCATTCGGAACTCCTCGGGCACTGCTCGCACTATTTGTGTTTACGCAGTTTGATTCGGAGAATTGAGCGAGGTGTTCCGAATGACGTTCTCCGTGACGTTTATCAAACAGAAAGCGTTGTGATGTTTATCAAACAGAAAACGTTTTTTTATCTAACAGAAAGTGTTGTGATGTTTATCAAACAAAAAGCGTTGTGATTTTAAGGGAAATATCCCCCTATTAAAAACAAGAAAATCATTAGTTTTATGTTATGGTGTCATTTTGTAATATTTTAACGAAGTTTAACGCCATTTGCAAAACATTGCAGGTAAGATATGGCATTTTCAGTTTTATCGGTCGAGGAAGCTTGCAGAACAGAAACTACTCTATTTTCGTAAGAAACTGATAGACATTCTCACATAAAGTTTTTGGACCGAGCTGGACTCAGACCCACGACCTCAACTGTTAAAGATTTATGAGCACTATATACATTAAACGATTCACCTTTATGCATTTTGTGATATATATTTCTCTGGATTCAGCACAGCCTTCAGTACCATTTGTTTTAATAGTACTCCATGTTTTAACCCATGCCTTGACTAAGAAACCATTGTTCATCATCATTTTACAATGGAATTGTTTTCAATGCAAGATAGAATGGTACACTTACATCAATCATTGAAGCCGGCCTTTTACTAACATAACGTTTATACAATTTGATTGGATCTTTCGCCTGGGCGTCTTTGTTGGCAAACATTTTAGACAACACAGATGTTCTCGCCTGTTCGTGTTTTCATTTTGCGTTCATTTAGATCGAGGTATTCTGTAGAACTATCTGAGGCGACTCTTTCTGTACATCGCAGATGTTCTCGCCTGTTCGTGTTTTTGTTTTAGCGTTCATTTAGATCGAGGTATTCTGTAGAACCATCTGAGGCGACACTTTTCGTACATCGCAGATGTTTTCGTCTGTTCGTGTTTTTGTTTGGCGTTCATTTAGATCGAAGTATTCTGTAGAACCATCTGAGGCGACACTTTCCATACATCGCAGATGTTCTCGCCTGTTCGTGTTTTTGTTTGACGTTCATTTAGATCGAGGTATTCTGTAGAACTATCTGAGGGGACAGTTTCCGTACATCGCAGATATTCCCGCCTGTTCGTGTTTTTGTTTGGCGTTCATTTAGATAGAGGTATTCTGTAGGACTTTCTAAGGTGACACTTTCCGTACATAGCAGATGTTCTCGTCTGTCCGTCGTTTTTGTATGGCGTTCATTAAGATCGAGGTATTCTGTAGAACTATCTGAGGTGACTCTTTCCATACATCGCAGATGTTCTCGCCTGTTCGTGTTTTGTTTGGTGTTCATTTAGATCGAGGTATTCTGTAGAACCATCTGAGGCGACACTTTTCGTACATCGCAGGTGTTCTCGCCTGTTCATGTTTTTGTTTGGCATTCATTTAGATCGAGGTATTATGTAGAACTATCTGAGGCGACACTTTCCGTACATCACAGATGTTCTCACCTGTTCGTGTTTTCGTTTGGCGTACATTTAGATCGAGATATTCTGTGGAATTTTCTGAGGCGACACTTTCCGTACATCACAGATGTTCTCACCTGTTTGTGTTATTGTTTGGCGTTCATTAAGATCGAGGTATTTTGTAGAACCATCTGAGGTGACACTTTCCGTACATCGCAGATGTTCTCGCCTGTTCGTGTTTTTGTTTGGCGTTCATTAAGATCGAGGTATTCTGTAGAACTATCTGAGGCGACACTTTCCGTACATCGCAGATGTTCTGGTCTGTTCGTGTTTTCTTTTGGCGTACATTTAGATCGAGGTATTCTGTAGAATTATCTGAGGCAACACTTTCCGTACATCACAGATGTTCTCACCTGTTCGTGTTTCATTAAGATCGAGGATGTCTGTCGAACCATCTGAGGCGACACTTTGCGTACATCACAGATATTCTCGCCTGTTTGTGTTTTTGTTTGGCGTTCATTTAGATCGAGGTATTCTGTAGAACCATCTGAGGCGCCACTTTCCATACATCGCGGATGTTCTTGCCTGTTCGTGTTTTTTGTTTGGCGTTCATTAAGATTGCGATATTCTATAGAACCATCGGAGGCAACTCTTTCCATACATCGCAGGTGTTCTCGCCTGTTCGTGTTTTTGTTTGGCGTTCATTTAGATCGAGGTATTCTGTAGAACCAACTGAGAAGGTTCTTAAGGTCACATCTCCCCATCAATAATAAACAATACGATGTTATTAGGGCAATTTTGTTTTGTACTTTATATGTGATAAATTCCAGACAATTGTTCGGGAAATTTTTCCAATAATTTCACTGTCATAAACAAATTATAAATGATATGTTCATTGTGTTTATGTTAATAGAATACAAACATATACCGGTATTGTTGCTTTTTATGAAATATCGGTAAAAAATAAACTTGGCCTGCTCTCTTTCTTCGACCAATACTCGTGACCATAAAACATCTATGATTTATTCATGAAATTATAATAATATCAACTTTTGCATGTATACTTAAAGTGCAATATTTTTTCTTAGTTTAATGCATGTAGTTTGGAATTGTAAATGTTCTTGTTTAACTCATTTTAAAAGTAACTTAAACATGTGAACATGATATCAAATTGCTCGTTTTGGGCCCCTTACATCACACTGGATACTGTTGTTAAGTCAAACTGTTACGAAGGCCTTTTTCATGATTATTTCCACCAAGAACATCGTTTTGGTACATTTTGTTTATTTCTTCATCCGTGAGTGACACAGCGTATCTGGATCGATTACATTTGCCCTTTTTTTTCAGTGATTTTGTTTTCGATTTTGTTGCAGTCCGTGTGAGGGAGAAAACAGGATCCTGCTTGTTCGTGATGAAAAACGTATATTTGTGCCGCCTTAGTTTGCAATCAATACTGGAGATACGTGATCTTAATGTACAAGTTTATATTCCTCTCCATTTTTATTCTGGCAGACAGAATAAAATTTGCATAGTAGTCATCCATTTGTTCAGAGCCAGTTAAGAACATTTCTCTATTCTCACCTTTGAGTATTAGAAATATTTCAAACTTCCTTAAGTCATTTTGTGAGATTTAATACGCTCTTATTTTCTTGGTCGTTTATGACTCATACACATCAGACATTTCTATAAACTCTGAATTTCCATTTTCAGGCTGCTCTGTTGAACCTGTCAAACAGCCTACTTCGTTCAAATGCCGACTAACAACATTTGCAAAGCCTTTGGACATGTTCATGAGGACCTATCACAATGCCACCAGCTGACGTTTTAGTGTTCGTGTCGTTAATAATTCATCACTGAAGTCGCAGCTGACCTCCTAACTGTTTTACCAAAACTGTCCATCAACAGTTATTTCATGGTGTTTCGGTGTCAGTTTATATTGATTGTAGGCCTCCACACATAATTCCAAAGTCACAAGAACATATATAATCTGACATTGTTAACTGTGAATGCAACCAACTCAACCTGAGGTAGACGTATTTGTGTTCAAAAAGAGGTCTGAGCTAGAAGAACTGTGCTTGTTTATTATTATTTTTTAATTAAATCATGTTATTTGTTATGTTGGTTTTACAAATATGAAAATGTTTAATTGTGTTTATACTATATCATAATTTGCATCTTTACATCTGATATTGTTCAACTGTTGCAAGGAAATAAAAAAATACAAAAAAATAGGTTATCTGTTATGTTTTGATAAATGGTTAAACACATGAAAATAATATCATATTGTTTTCTTTACATAGTTATCGTACTTGGCAAGTTACAAATATTTTCTGATGTCATAATCTAGGGCGATAGTAGTTCCGGTAAGGTAATATGTCAGTTTCAGTCGCAATATCTCGGACACTAAAAATTTAAGGACGAAATCCAATTAATCTGAATTTGAAGTTTATTTGGTTACCTAACTAAACCTAATTAATTTGGTCCTCCTTTTATTATGTCAAATTATTGCTGATAATAAGATAAAATATAGTTATCGAATATATAATGATAATGATATTATTGAAAATATTACCTAGATGGAACTTCTCGTCGGAGTATCAACTGCCGAACTAATGCGGTAGACATGTGGCCTTGCATCCATTGCCTTGATGGGAAGTATTCATCCGTCTTTGGAAACACAGTCTTCAGAAGATTATAATGTCCATATAAATCCCCACAATCATGTGTACAAATACAAATACAAATAGTGATCAATTGGAGGACGTGCTTAGTCAAATTTCAGATTTGAACGATCAACTAGAGAGGTGTCACACTGGTCCTACGACAAAAGCTACCTCACCAAATACAATATTTAAGCAGCAGCTGTTACCAGTCCTGTTTAAAATATTATATAATGTCTTATGATATGTAACCACTATATACGTTTGATGAAGCATCTGTAATAAGCGTCTGTGTGCAGCGCGTGGTCCAGTGGTAAAGCGCCGGGTGGTCGGACGGTCGTGGGTTCGATCCTCCGCCACGACTGTGTGGTGTCCTTCAACAGTCATATTATGGTTTGTTATTTCTAGTACAGTGGCGCTGATGGTTAATATGTAGTACAGCCATTCCACATTTGGATAAAATCAGTTTATGTTTTTTATTACTTCACCATCAGTCTGACGTGATGTATAGCAGACAGAAAAAGTCGCCTCTTAAACCCACTCCATGTTGTTATTATGTCTGTTTCCTAGGAATTATTGAATTAACCAAGTGTTTCCTTTGAGATGAAAATACCGTGTAAGCCACACCATGGGGATATATTGTATGTATACCAAAGAACAAATATTACAATACCGAATCAAGGTGTTTTTTTACTGTGTTTTGTGTGTTTACCCTTTGAATCATGGAACACTTTTGAATATAGATTAGTCGGTGCTATGTTGATTGGATATGTTGTAATTTTATAACCAATCATTGGCATATTAAAAAATCCGAGTCTGATATTTTCTTGTCTATGTTTGTTATGTGGTACATCCATCCATCCATTAATCCATCCATCCACCCAACCACCCACACACCTAGCCACCCATCCATCCATCCTCTCATCCACCCATACATCCATCCATCCATCCATATATCCATATATCCATCCACCCATTCGCATTCATTTATTCTCTATTCATCCATCCATTTATCCATTCATTCATTTGTGCATATGAGTTTAACGACAATTATGTCAACAGATCGACCTGACAAGGGTGACCTTCTCATCCAAAAGGCTAAACTGAATATGTCAGGACAAAACAAAAGTATTATGATATGTACTTTTACAAAAAAATATTTGATATAAATGACTTTATTATTTATGAGACCCAAGATGAGACAGACATGTCGTGCCAGTCAAGTTAATGTGATAGAGGTCACAAAACAAAGAAATGCACATTACATTTACAACTAATGAACTCTAAGTGTAATCCAAGTAAACGAGACAGTCATCCGGGGCTGATTGCACTTGTCTGAACAAACAATCCCCTCCATTACATAGAATATATGCTTATGATACATTTTGCCAAGGATTCATTATTTATGGAAACAAATAACAATATAATGAACCGTTTTAATGACAGTAAATCAGTTTAAATGAAAATTTTGAAATTAGTAAATAAGTAGTTTTCCAATTTATCGTGCTTAAATATATCCATTGAATCCGTTTTGTCATTAAGTATTTATATTTTAACACGACAACCGATTTCCTTACTTGAAGACAAACCCGTCCAGGTTAGCAAACAAATCGTTTAAAATTTCAGAATATTTTATGACATTTTAAATGAGTAACATGACTTCAACTAGATTTAAATTGGATCCGTCATAATGTTTACTTAATACAGAATAAAGTCCGCCTTCGAAAGGTCCGAATAACAAGGCGAATGTTGTATACAATATGTGAGTGGTACATGTATTTATTTTTAAAATTGGGATTCTGTTTTGATATCACAAAACCAATTTAAATATTGTTTTTGTCATATTTTGGCAGATTTGAAATTTAAAATCATTGGTATTTTATGAAAACTGTATGCTTTATACTCTTTTCTTTTTTATTTAAAACTTGGCACAGCACCTTTAAGATCAGTAATAGCCTAACAATAAATGTAAGAGTTGGTCAGTCTTTTTTCCTCCCTGACACTCGCATGTTGTTGGAATGTTTAAAGCAAAACCACCTGAAGAATGTATACTTCCATTTTTGTACAATAAAAATAATATCCAAAACTTATGCGTTAGATTTTACATAAGATGTTTAATTCTGTTCGGAGTAAGCAAGCCTTAAGGTCTAGTGATTTTTAACGCGGACTTCGATTTATTATCTGTCCATGTACCGATAGGAAACATACAGAATTGAGTAGTTTAAGCTATTCAATTAATATCGTACGGAAATAAATGCGCACACATAAACTATGACATGGACACATTAAAGGGTTTCGTCGATTCGTTATTTCGCGAATGTCTATTGTGTTGGTACAATATCAGAGTGAGGTAGAAATATTCAGTCTAGGCAAAAATGCATTATGTTCTAACCAAGAGAGCACGTGTAAGATATGTCAAAGAATAATCGACACTACTATGAAGACGTGTTTATAGTGGTCTTTGAATGCAATATTACATTTTTGACAAATACTGTTTTGTGCTTTTTCAAGTCGGGGAAACAAAAAATTGCATGTGACCATAAATGATGTCGCCACACCGAATATCTAATAAAAACAGGAAATCTCGCGTTTTAATGTGTTTGTTGTGTTTTAACAAGAATAAAAAAAATATTTTTAATAATTTAGACGCTCATATGCTTTATATTTTATTAAAAAGTTCAAATAAACCATTTTATATCGTAAACATTGTGCATGTAGCATATTGAAATTTCAGATATTTAATTGTCGGAAAGTGTGGTCGACATGCGTGCTATCTAGGAAATATTATCAAAGTTTTCTCAAATAGAAAATCATTTTCGTCAATAAAAAAGTAATAAAAAAGTAATAAAAAAGTTGTCATCGATTTATTACCGAAAAGATCTTATACCTTGGAAGAACAGAACTTAACTAACTGTAAACTATTCGACTGAGTTTTCCATCAGACGTTATGTGTTATATAACACCTTCACGCTCCCTGGTGGCGAGTGGTTTGATAGTTTTTATCACGCAGAATGAATTCCATGCGTAAGGAAAGAGAAATAAAAGCATGTGACTGGGCGAATAATAGCGGCCGACACGCAGCGTATACGGTTATTGTTGGGAATGTCGCTTATATCCCAAAGTCTGAGAGAAACATACTGGAAATGTTTCAGTATTGCATTTATTTAATCTTTAGACGTTATACTTATCGGAAGTAGTGTGCACCCCTTAAATAAAAAAGGTAGTCGATTTCAAAGTGAGTATATATCAGAAAAAAAACACTGTAAATGTCTTAAAATATAAAATAAGTATTAAAACGGGAAATAATCATCTCATTGTCATTAATAAATAAAGTTCGAATGGTTTGGTATGTAAAATCAATCAAAACGTGATCAATGTTTAAATTGGAGTGATAAAGTTGAAACGAAATCTCCATTCTAAAAAAAAGACAATACTTAAATACTGCTTGGCGGCCTCCGTATGGTCCCGGACTCTTTCTAAGATAAAAAATAATTTTACTACGTATAAACCTGTGAAAACGGATCAAACTGAAATCAAAATGAAATCATGTGAATCATTTAATACGTTTCTAATTGCGTTGTAATTTTCAGCGAGAAATCTATTTTAGCCTAACCTAGGCGCGTAGCCCAAGTTAGGAAATCCCTTTTCAATTTATCAGTTTGGCATGTTTAAATAGATATTCTTTTTACAATTAGGGTCAGTAGGTATATATAGGTATAATATATTTTTAAAAAAAATGTTTTGAAAAATCCTGATGAATTCCCTTTAAAAGAATGTCATGATGCGCATATTGTATTACAAGTACAGTATATGTTATACAACAGTTTTGTAACGTAATCGTTTATACAGCTGTTCGGATACTGTCTTGTTGAAGGTTAATCCGCTATATTACCGTCACCTTACTTCTTTGAAATTTTCCTGACTTTCAAAGAAAGGTTGCACCATTTTTTACAAAGGCATATCTAAAAAGGAGAAACTTTATTAACACTACTATCTAATCACCATATCTGCATTTGTGTTTTCGAATTTTTAACTATAATGTTCCAATGCACATTATCATGTGAAAATATTTCATAACTTACTTCTATTTATTGACAGTGGCTTATAGGCCCACTGGGCTAGATGCTCTACTATTTATCAATATAATGAATACGTTATTTTCATGCACATGTCACTGTACTAAACTACTGACTGATACGCTGACTGGATGACTTATATGACAACTTTCATTATATGAACCTTTATATTATAAAGATAGAGCCAAACCTGTCTTAAGCAGGAGTCAATGGACAGAGCAAACGTGGTCTTTTAAGTCAGATTGTTGCTTAATACAGGTACAATTGCTCTGAAAACATAGAAATGGGAAAAAGCGAATGCGGCTGCTTAAGACAAGTGGCTGCTTAATAGAGGTGACCACTTACACAGGTTTGACTGCACTAAACTACAAACTTAACGCAAATTATTATTATTATTATTATTATTATGTTATAAGCGATGGATAAGTCAGATATATTAATGGGAAATACTCACTGGAAATTTACAATTTATTTTAACTACCCGGTCAGAGTTTAATTTCACTGGCATCTACTGACTTTTGATCCACGTCTCAATGTCAACACACAGAACCGTTAACTCAAGAGATATGAAAACGCAACTCGGGTAGATATATGAAAACGCAACATAATAATTTAGCATGCAGTGCGTGTATATACGCTACTGTCGCTCTGTACTTTTGTCTATTGATGGCATTGGCTTTTTACTACAGATGTTACTGAATAATTTGGTACATCCTGCATTGGTGTCACTTATTTCATTTTCAATTAAGTCCCTCTTCTTCTTTTACGTCTTCTAATTACAGGTCGGGAGTCCATTAGACTGCATGGCTGATCTCTAAACGCCCTTTTATGTTTTTTCATCATTCGCCATGTGTTGCGTTTTCATATCTACTGAGTGTATGCTATGTGGAGAATGGAAAAATGTGATCGAACGTTGGAAAATGAAAATGACAATAAACAAAATGGGTGCGAAAACTCGATTATTATTTTCTGTAACGGAATATAATTTTAATAAACGTTTTGTTTATTTCATTTTTTCTTAAAACTGTTCAAAAATTGATTAGCACTGGCATAGTGTAACGAACATTGTTTCTTAAAGATTCCAAAAACGGAAATTAACACGCATGAAATGTCTAAAAACGAAAGTGGTTATTGCTTGATAAACGCCTATAGCGAGATCCATTTCAAAACATCCATGGCAACCACTAGAAATTAAGCAATAAGTTATTTTTTATATTTATTGATTTAACTCGTCTTGAATATATATATTTTAAACGGATGATTTAAGAGTGTGCCATGGCGTCATTTCTTCAATATACAAATGTAGTTTTCTTATGTATTGCTTTTTTTTTATTTGTATTATGGAAAAACATATAGTGTAAAGTGT
This sequence comes from Panopea generosa, assembly GCA_029582155.1. Classification (NCBI taxonomy): domain Eukaryota; kingdom Metazoa; phylum Mollusca; class Bivalvia; order Adapedonta; family Hiatellidae; genus Panopea; species Panopea generosa. Next base: position 89,211,416 of record CM055894.1, read on the forward strand.
CTTACATTCATTAAATGATTCAATGAATGAATGAATGAATAGGGTTTTACGGCATACCAACACATTATAGGTTATTTGAAAATCTACAAAATTATGTAAATATTAAGCAATATATTAGCATTCACAACACACTGTTGTAATACGTAATTGCTGAGATTTTTTGTATATCTCTGTGATGTTTTTGTTACAAGATCACATATGACATTTATTTAAGTTTGATAAAAATAATTCTGTATTAATCAAAGTTTCCTATTATTAACAGCCTATTATCCATTTATTACGTAGGAATATATAATTGCAAACATTTTACGTATGTACTGAATTTTTTTCCTCTTAATTTTAACCAATAAAAATAGTTTTTAAATATGGTTACACTTTTACACATGTTAACATTTCAATGCCGGGCCCAATTATCTCAGTCGGTAACGCGTCTGACTATTAATCAAGGGGTCGTGAGTTCGAGTCCCCGCCCGGCAACAGTCTCCGTGATGACTGATTACGATATTGTGTCTCATTATTATTCGTCTTTACCTCTGATTCAAGTGGGAATGTTATCAGTTACTTGCGGGGATGGGGTGTGCACGAATACTGATTAATCCAAGGAAACAGTGGTTAGGTTAACTGATCGTCTGTTAGCCCTCGATGACATAAAAATGACGCTTAATATTCAATCAATCAATCAATCAATTACCTTATTTTTTCATTGCAATAACACACACATCATTATATCATTTACTGTTCTGATACACACTTTTGTAAGCTCGCCGGGACGAAGTTCAAGGAGAGCTATTGACATTACCCCGGCGTCGTCGTCGGCGTCTGTAGACACCCAGGTTAAACTTTCGCGTTTCAGTTTAAGATATCTATGCAACCACTCATTGGATGTAAATTTAACTTCGCATGTGTGTTCACCATCATCAATGGAACACACACAGACAAGAACCATAACTTTGGGTTGAATTTGGCACAGTTATAACCCTTTTTGGACTTAGACACTAAGGGGCGAGCTTTGTTGTCTCTGACAACTTTTTCTTTCACATCTCGTTCGACCTTTACTACACAGCGTTTTAAAGCCATGAGTATGAACTTTCGGTAACTTAACTATACATTTTTCTTGTATAATATGATATTAATGTGTTTATAAGGTTAAGTGACTATAGCATCAGTAGTTTGTTGAGAAATAGAGAACAGGTTGAGCTAAACATAAAACTTCAACCAGACGATGGCAACGATTATGACGGAAACGCGACGACAATGGCAACACGACGACGAAGGCAACAACGACGCCGTCAACAGAGCCACGAAAAAAGATATCCGTTTGTTAACAAAACAAAACAAGCTAAAAATTAATATTTTCTCTGTTATTTTTGTTAATTTCAATTTTGCTTAACCCCACCCTCTATTTTTCTTGGTTAGAAAATAAAGGCAAAATATGAAAAATATAGACAAGAAACATTAAATGTTTGTAGTTTAAATTGTTCCATGTATCAATATTATTACGATTCCCAAAATAATGTTTTCCTAACAGAAATACAACTTCAATTTAAGATTTAAAAAAAATGACGAACACGAAATATGTCATATCCAGCGTCCTTAAGCAAATACTCGAATAACGATGTGGCTTATTATCAACCAGTATATAGCAGATGGAAAATATCTAACGTGTTACCTTTTTAAACTTTTGCGATTAACCTTATATATGAATGAGTGAATGAAATTGAATAAGTGAATGAATGGATGAGGATTAAATGAAGAAAAAGAGCGAAAGTCTTTATCTAAATAGAGTAGCGCAAATAGTTTGAAAAGAATCTATCTTTGTGTCCTCCAAAGATATGTACCTGTTATGAACAATACCTTATATTCAAAAAGATTAATCATTTTAATCTCATCTCAGTGGCATTTCTGTATATGTGCCGTACAGTAATCGCGTCTAGGAAAACATTGTCCACAGCAATGACATTGGTACTGTTTGTGGCCAGTGTGCAAATTCACATGTTTCAGCAGAGATGAACGAGCACTGAAGCACTTTCCGCAAATATCACATCTAAACGGTTTCTCCCCGGTATGTTTCAACATGTGTCTTTTTAATTCGCTGTTCATTACAAAACGTGCACCGCATTGTTCACAGACGCAGCGTTTGACTCCCAGATGTCGCTTCATGTGTTGATTAAAAGTATTCTTTATCTTAAATGTTGCTCCGCACTGTGCACAGACGTGAGGGCGATCCGTGCTGTGTATCTTGACATGATCGCAATAAAGAGAAGAACTGGTGAAGGACTTGTGACAGTGTTCGCACGTGAATGGACGTTCGCCCGTGTGAGATCGAATATGATCGCGTACGTTACTGGAGAAAGGTGACATGTATCCGCATATGTTGCAGTGATATGTTCGCTTACCTGAAATATACAGAAAAAAAATAATTGAACGTAATCGAAAATGGCTGTACACTTAGCAAAACAAAATACGCTGATCGTGAATAATTGAAGGATATGGCCAACAGTGTTATATTTTAATAGTTGCCTTTGTTATAGCAATACGAATGGAAAATCTTTTCTAATGAAGTATCTTTCATATATTTATTTATGTTTAACAACGCCATTTAACATATTAGCATCTAAAGTGATAGTAAACATCAAACTAAGTGAACAAATATGATTTCCGCGGAATAGAATGCTAAACCACTCATCTATAATATGATCAACAGTAACCAGGCCGAACGGAGTTTGTGATTGAAAAACACACACGTAACGTGAGCATATTCAGGGATGTAGATTTCAATTAAGTCTGCTACAAGTTAATGTTAAGGTACATTATAAGACGAAATTAAACGCTGCAAACAGAAATGAGGTTCGCGCTTACTGCCACTTTACAAAACAATGACAACATTCATATATTGCATGAAATGAAAATATAAACATCTTCAACAATGAAATTGGTTATTATTAAAACCGCTGTTCAGTTAATTGTCAATTATCGTTTGGCCAATGACGACACGCAATATTCTACAAATGCCAATAAGAACTTATCCAGATGAATATTTAAAGCAACTTAGAACTTACAAATCGTGTTTAGCATGTTAGTTGAGAATCACCGTAGAGAAGGATGGATAGCAAGATGTTTGTAAATATAGAAATCGTGTTAAGCATGTTGGTTCTGTGCTTTGAATAGATATGTATTCCAGAGTAAAATGGTCTACATCTTCGATACCACAGCATGTACACTGTAGAGATTCTGACATGTTTTTCAAGAACAAATCATGGTTTAAAACACTATATTTTGTGCAAAGTCTTGTATGTAAGATTTGCATGTTTCTATAACCGTGATAGTAATGTTTCGGAACTGCTGCTGATGAGCTGTGTAGGGGTTGTTTGAAAGAATTTACGGAGGAAGATTGGCGTGTTGTCCGAAATGTCCCATTTACGAACAGCAGATTGGAAGAATGAAAAGCAGTATCCGGCTCGCGGTGGAATTGCTTGGCTGTCAATTGAAGGCAGTCAAAAGTTGTATATCAACATATTTCCAGCAACAGGAGGAACTAAATTATAAAAATATTGTGGAGTTTTTTCGTTGTATATTACGACATAGATGGAAACAAAATATACCTAGCCTTATTTCTTTCTTTTTTTTTGAGGTCCAGGTAAGTTGAACTTACGGGTGTTTTACCTAGAAATTTTATTTGAGTAGATCAACCGCCCTTATATATATTTATAAACTGATAAAGAAAATGAAAAAGTGTCTAGTACTCATTATATACATTTCGTATTATGTGCTTTTGTAAGGTGTTTAGAGGGAAGGCGTACCCTTGCCCTCATACACCTATTACGGAGTGATTACATGGACCGCCATTTGTTTTACCATCGAACATCATTAACACATAACGCACGATTTTCTATATACATTTATTTCTTACATTGTTACAATTGTCGTTTTAAACTTTAATGAATTCTATTTAACACATGTGCAGTTTCTAAAATATAGTTCAAAATACGGTTCAAAATACGCTCCCATTTTAGTTTCAGTTCCTACTTAAAAATCAACCATTATCTCAATCAACCATACAATTAAACTTGCATTTCTACAACACCCAACCATCTAAAACCCATCTTAACAGCTGGTCTCCCCCATGTTAACTGCCTTAATTCCTACATGACCGTACACCTCGCCTTCTCAAAGTAAACTGATTAACTCTTTAAAAACTCGATGCTTGCACCCTACTAATTACCGTGACAGCTCGTCAATTTCCCACATTTTGATGCATATGTGCCCTGACTATTTTACATTCTATTTCCTAAAAAATGCCCATAAAAGCAGTTTGTATTACTAATTTTAGTCCCGTTACAATATTTTGTGACAGGGTAACTTATCATAAGTGACCTCTGAAGTATTCCCATTTTGCACTGCATATTTTTTTAATCTCATCTTAACCATGAAATATCCCACATAATTATATATTGGGTTTCAATTTTACAATATCAAACTAACAACATATACTAATTAATAAGTGAAGTGACTGACAATAACACATATGCCCCTGTCAAGTTAAAAGAATGTATCAATATACTTTCTTTTTAAAAAATTAAATAATATCACGATATAATTATTACATTTGAACAATTTGAGGTTTTTTGAATATATCTCTTTTCTTAAGTCCACGTTTAATTTCCTCGTACTGTTTCTTATCACTCTTTATTAAAGTTCAAGTTCCATGTCATTTCAGAATATACTTAGTAAGAAGATACATTTGATTTATGTACACAATATCTACAAAATTTCACTTTAATGTCTAAACTGAATTTTCTGCACGCGGTCGTATCCTTCAGCGTTGTACAATCTTCTTGGGAAATGTCGTCGTACGATGGGTTCCATTTCTGTGTGTCGTTGTACTATTACTAACGACGTCGAACCATATGTACCATCAGTGCCATACGTATAATCGGTTGTCGTACTATGCTAATGTTGATTCAGGTCGTCGTACCATAAGATCATCAGCCATTGTGTCGTAGTATCATTATTATACGTCGCCGTGCCATGTTTCATCAGTACTCGTATCATTAAACGTCGCTGCGCCATATGTTTCATTAACTGTCGTAGCCTCGCCATATGCTGCCGCACCATATGTTTTTGGGTTTTTTTTGGTGGGGGTGGTCAATTATGTCATCTTCGTGCCGTTTGTATCACTTTATTTAACCCATAATATAATTTATCATACTAGTTTCAACCAAGTCCGTTGCGTTGATATCATTCATCGTCGATATCAGATACAACGTTGATATCTGATTCACCATTTATATCGAATTTCACCGCTGATATCATAATCACCGTTGATATCGAATTCCATCACCGATATTGAGTTCCGCCGTCGAAACCGAATTTCATCGTCGATATTGAATTCCATCGTCGATATTTTCGTAGCCTCCTGTATCAGCACCGACAAAGTTGCTTAATCGTCGTGTTTCTTAACTCGGGTTTTGACTCGTGGCCGTGCTGCAATTTCTTCTGCTTTTGAACCGTTTCTGCCGTTCTCCATTACCGTTCACAGGCTTCGTGGAATCATGCTTTAATAAACTTTCTCAATTTACGAGCTCTATAATAATACTTATTTCTTTCCTAATATAAACATTCTATAACTAATAACATCCGGTGTCTATAAAAAACACATAACTTAATTTGTCAGTTATAGTTAAAATCATGTTTAATCCCGCTATGTTTCTCAAAACTTATTACTATAAAAATCCAAAATGCTTAATTATTTTTTTTTTTTTTTTTTTGAATTACTATTTATTGAATAATTCCTCAATTTTGCAAGGTTATTTCTTTCGAATAATCAATTTATTATAATGTACATTATTTTAAGTAATTTTATAATTGGTCAGATATGTTTCACACATTTCCTTACTGCGTCTTTATTGCGTTTTATTACATTAATATATAACATTCATTTTAATAAGCGTCTTGCATTATTTCTTTATTCATAGTCATTTTGATAGCTATAAACTCATCTTATTTCGAATTCATTACTTTTTTATTTATTATAATCATTATCAGAGGTGTTACTTAATGTAAATTAAAAAACCTTGCTATGAATCTATTATTTTGTGATTTTAATCTAATATATTTGAAAGAGCGCTAAATAAAACTTTCAGCTTCTTTTGAGATATCGATTCCTTACTGCTACTGCTACGACTTCCACTGCTAATACTGAAACTCGTTTACTTCGTAGACCTAATTTTCTTCGGTTTTTGAACATGATTAATGTCCGTTTCTACTTAAGGTTCAAATTCACTTATCTTCTTCTGGTTCTCTATATTAAGAGTTATTTCCACTTGATAACTCAGCATCACTACTATTTCTTCTGAATCAGACATATTTATTTGTTCCCGCCTTTTATAACTTTCTCTAGTCTTCCCATTTATTGTATTTACTAAGAAAGCTCTATCGCCTATAACTATTTTTGAGGACATTTCCTCGGTTTCATTATCTTGAGAACTCCCTTCTGGTACTCGTGATAATAGATCACTTATAATATTGTCTTTCCCTGGGATGTGTAGTATCTCTACATCATATGACTGAATAAGCAAACCCCACATTCTACCTAACGATTATCAAATTGCTGTTTCTCAAGAATATATTGCAGTGGTTTGTGGTCAGTGTAAATCAGTACCTTAGAACCATGTAAATAATGACAAAAGTGTGTCACAGCGTAAACTACTGAAAACATCTCTTTTTCAATAATCGGCCACTTGATTTGTGTACGCGATAATTTGTGAGATAGAAAATATAACTTCTACATCTTTTCCCATTTCATCTTTATCTTCTTGACAAAACATACCTCCCGTCGATTTTTCACTAGCGTCCGTATACAAAATGAATCTCTTATTCATGTCGGGATAAACTAATAATGGCGCTTCTGCTAAATTTGATTTTAATATTTCGAATGCTAATTGACAATTCTCATCCCATTTAAATCTAGCATTCTTTCTTGTCAGATTAATAAGTGGTTCTGCTATTCTGCTAAAATTTGGTACAAATCGTCTATAATAGCCAAGCATAGCTACAAAACTACGGACTGCTGTAACTGCAGCGGGTGGAACTTACCCTTCTATCGCTATTACTTTTTGTACATCTGGTTTAATTCCATCTTTGTTAACAATAAACCCCAAGTGTTTAATCTCAGGTTTCATTTTATAAACTGACACTTACTTAATTTCATTTTCAACTTATGTTCTTTTAACCTGTCTAGTACCATTTGCAAGTGTACTAAATGCTCTTCAATAGTCTTACTAAAAATTATTATGTCATCCAAATATGGAATCGCACAATATTCTAACCTGTGCAACGCACGCGTCATAACTTCTGAGAAATAGCTCGCTGATGTTTTGAGACCAAATGGAGCCCGGATCCATTCCATAAAACCTTTAGGGGTACTAAATGCTGTTTTCTCTCTATTTCTTAGATGTATACCTACACAGAGAAAAACACTGCGTAAGTCTATTGATGAGAATATGGCGTTATTACCTAATTTGTCTAACACTGAATCAATTCTGGATAACGGAAAAGCATAACATTTTACTACCTTTTTTAGACCACAAAAGTCTATACACATTCGTTTTTCATTACTATCCTTTTGCTTACCAGCAGAAGAGGAGCAGAGTACGGACTACGAGATTTACTTATTATACCTGCTGTTAGAATTTCGTCTTCTGCCTGATTTACATATTTAAGTCATTTAACGGTATTCTATATGGCCTAACTTTAACAGGAACACTAGTTCCTGTGTCTATTCGCATTTGTAAAAGATCTGTTTCTACTACATCAGTCGCTGATACTGATATGGTACTTTGATTTCTATATAAAAGTTACGCTATTTTCATTTTATGCTCCTCAGGCGCGCTTATTTGCGTAAACATGTCATCAGTTGACTGTTAATTATTTGCCCTTTTTGAAAACTGTGTGTCACTGACAGCATACACTTCTTATATTTTATTTAAGCGTGCTATTATTGTACCCTTCTTTATACTCTGAGTTTGGTTTCCATCATTAACTATAATAATTGGTAATTTTCCTACCTTGTTTCGTTTAACTACTGAATCTACAATAACTAATTCGGGTTGATTACTCATGTGACCTGTTTCGCACTTATCAATACCATAACTTTTATTTTCTAAAATGCTTGAATTCTTTTTAATTCTTCCTGTACATACTAACATTGAATTCTGTTTCAAAATAACCATTATATCTAATCTTACAACTGAGCCTATGTGAATATCATTTACTAGCGGAACCATTACTTTCCTTATACGTAAACATCCTTAATCATGATATAATCTAACTCAATTTTCATACAAAAAATCCTGCCCTAATATTACATTTCTATTTCATGTCTGACACTACATAAAACGGATGTTCAATTTTCTCTCCTTTCATTTCAAATTTATTCTACCTAACACATTTAATAAGCTACCATCAACTGATTGTAATTTTGAAAACTTGTTTTCTAATCTCGGTTTATTCTTCAATTCTTTATTTATTTTGTAATGAATTAAACTAACCATGGCACCTGCATCTACTAAACATCTTAAACGATTCTTTCCTACACCAATTAAACAAGAATTCGCATTCCCGGATAATGAGATTTTGTAAGTGGGCAATTTTTCATTTTTCTTTCCCGAGTCATCACACTCAAATCTATGTCTCGGGATTTGCAGTTTCCCTGTTTTTTATCAATTCTATGCCAATTATTTTCTCTGTAATTGCTACGCGTACTATCCCTATTCATAAAATAACTCCTTTTATTGTTGAAAAGACAATATCTCCTAATGTGCCCTATTTTATTGCAACCCCAACATACAATTTTGTTTCTGTCATTTCGTGGTTTACTAATGACTGCATTTATCTTTCGCTTATTTTGCAACTATTCCATCAAATGTTTGTAAGTACTTTGCTTTTTTTTCGGCCGTGTTATCAATTTCTGCCATTTTTACTAATTTTTTAGATTTTAACGCCCAGAAAATATATTAAATTATAAAGCTTGCCAGTTGAAAAGTTTAAATCCGCAATTAACCACTTACTTGTTACGTTTGTACTACGCTGCCGCGACACTTTCCAAGGTAGAATCTTTGATCACGTGCACCATTTTTCTTTCCCTCTCTTACATGTTACATCATCGTACATCAGTAACACATAACGCACGATTTTTTTATATACATTTATTTCTTACATTATGACAACTGCCATTTTAAACTTTAATGAATTATTTTTAACACATGTGCAGTTTCTAAAATATAGTCAAAATACGGTTCAAAGTATGCTCCCATTTTAGTTTCGGTTCCTACTTAAACATCAACCATTATCTCAATCAACCATGCAACTCAACTTGCATTCTACAACACCCAACCATCTAAATCCCATCTTAACAGCTCTCCCTTAGTCAATTGCCTTAATTCCTACATGACAGTACACCTGGCCTTTCCAAACTAAACTGATTAACTCTTTAACAAGAGGGCAAAGATTGCCCTATACCATCGCTTACCTGACTGACCTTGAGTCACCCAACATAAGTAGATTATATAATACATGTATGCTCAAAATTCCAGAAAGACGAGATGGGCAAGTAGTTAGAATTTTTATTTGTTTTGAAGATGTAACAGATGCGTAGGAGAGTTCAAATTTGGTAGAGGTTCACCCATGGTAAATGTCAGTGAAATTAAATCAAAATAAGGTCAGTAGATTCTGACAAGAAGGCTTTTGAAGTTTTTACTATAGATGCTAAGTCTTCGAACTCAGATAAAAATCTAGTTCCAGCACAAAACTAACCTGTTATGTTTGAGAATGGCTTCAAACTAAAGCACCAGACTAAACTATTGTGCATGAAATAATCCGCAGTTCCAGCACAATAAATATTCCTACGAGTTTCAAACACAAGCCTTCCCAAAGTATATCCTTTGAAAGAATCTTTGTCGCAGTGCACTCTCCCCCAAAAAATAATTAAGCTCATCCTCCAAGATCTCATGTACACTTTGACACTGAAAATCTCAAGCAAACTTCTTGCTGTTATGAAACTAGCTAAAATATGGTATTGCTTTATTATGAAGCCGTAAACTATCTGTGTCTGAACCATATAAACTCTGACTTTTATATTCAGAAAAAACACCTCACAATAGTTCATTACCTCTTCTTATAATAATTGCTATATACAGACATTTATGCTATAAAACAGGGGAAGTAATTTGACATAAAACTAACCCAACCCCCTTGCTGCCATGTTATTCACGAATCAAGATGGCTTGAACAAACTTGATAGAGAGTCACCCAAGGAACATTTCTATGAAATTATTTTAAAATCGAGCCAATAGTTTCTGACAAGAAGATTTTTAAGTTTTTACTATAGTTTATATAGTAAACTAACCCCACCCCTTGGCCGCCATGTTTTTTTACGAATCAAGATGGCTTGAACAAACTTGGTAATGGGTCACCCAAGGAACATTTCTGTGAAACTGTATCAAAATTGGCCCAGTGGTTTCAGAGGAGAAGTTGTTAAAAGCTAAAAGTTAACGACGAACGATCACAAAATCTAACCTGTGAGATTTTACATTGTCCGAGTTAAAATGTTTAAGAAATAGTAAGATGTCACCATACAATTAACATAAGAACATGTTCTAAAAATAATAATTATAATTATTGAACATACAAATCATTACAAAGTAACAGTGGGTGGGGTAAGGTTTAAACTGAAAATATTTCCTGTTCCACAAATATATATATATTAACTGGATAAGGCTTGTACCCTGGACCTAAGCGGTGAGAGGTTAGTGATATTTAGGCAGCCTTTAAGATAATTCCGCAGCGCTAAACGATGTAAAGCTCCTCGAAATAACAAGGACTTATATAGAAGGATAGGAATCTTGCAATTCCCGGCTAAATTTTGATAAAATATCATACGAAGGATTAATTTTTTGGCAAATAATCGTTCATAATTCACAGGCAACTGATTTCCTGTACATAATCTGTAAGTTGTATCTAATTTTAGATGTTTAAACATAGTTCGATCGCGCAAAATTATCTTTAATTAAAGATATTGGGGTTTGAATGAAAATGTCTCGTTATTTTAGGTGCAATATACAAATTTTGTAATCGAAAGTACTTCAACAATTTTAAACATACATTTCTGGGAATAGTATAGTTTTGATGAAAATTTCATTCTGCAATGTAAGAATTTTTATTTATTTTCCTTGGATGAATGGAATTTAAGATTATTGAAAACGAGATAGTGCGAGATGTTGCGTAAATACGCGAACGTTCACAAAATCTCAATTATTTGTCTTTCCTTCCAAAATATTATTCCTTTGAAAGAAGAACCAATATTCCAAACAACACTTCAAAAGCAAAGTATCTAGATAGTCATCATGCTGATAAAACGACGTGTAGAATGCGGAGCTGATAAAATGGGTAGGTGGCTTGAAACATTTCTCCTTTGGTAATATGTGTTTCATTCAGACAAATAATACAGTTAGGAATACGGGCTTTATGTTGAAACGTAGCAGTTTCCTATTAGGTATGCTTATCTGAAGTAATATGTTCTCTGATCTTAATAAATGATACAGGGATATCCAATTAAAGTCGGTTAGGGTCCTATACATTATTTGATAATACTTTTATAAAATAGGAATATAGAATTGTTAATAAATAAATACAATACAAGTTATTGTGGTTGAGATCATACCATATGACAAAATTTATGAAAAGCAAAATTTCAATAATTAAAATTACAGTTTAAGTATTTTTTTGCTGCACTGCAACAAGTAAGTTTTTTTAATGTATATGTATTCTTTACTTTATGACAATGTTACATATAATATTGCACAGTAGATTTGTTTGTATTTGATTAAGAATGTATATTAAGAATAATCATAAATAGTGATCTGAATTTCAACTGAACACATAAAACTCCAATCCTGTTTACAAAATAGACTGTAATATTATCGCTTAGACTCCCTATGCATTTTCATTGTAATGTCTATTTTGTAACTCAACTCATTTCTGCATAATTAATCTCAATCTTTTTTGTAACCCGCATTTATATAACATGCGACGAGATAGTAGAATATATTGTACCCTGTTACAATTATATTGTCAGTGACTGAATTACATGTTTATATATCTCAGCGGTGTCTAACGACAGCGCTAGCGTGTGTGTGTGTGTGTGTGTGTGTGTGTGCATAAACGTCACTCATGTCCATGTAAATTCACAAATATCTAATATCTTGACCATGTTGGAATGTACATACACCATATCTAAATATAGAACTTATCGAAGTAAAAAAAAAATGTTATTATACTTGTAAGGCTCGGCAAATTGATTTAGATGTGTGTTTGTAACAAAGGATAGAGCTGAATATTCAAAATAAAAATTTTCACCGTTAATTATGTGTCAGTAATGTATGTACACCATTATTATTGAATGGATATGTATATATTAGGCATGTATATTTGCGTACGTGCGTGCGTATGTACATGCGAACGTGTGAACATATGAACGTGTGACGTATGTATGTATGTATGTATGTATGTATGTATGTATGTATGCACGCGTGCATTGGCATGTAAAACCGGTTTATTATTTTGCTATGAACAGAAAAGTAACTTAAATTTAGTTAAGCCAGTATGTAAGAACTGATTATATTACAAGGGTGTTGTTTTCTGTTTTTCTCATGCCAGTGACATGGTATATTTCCGTTAAACCATTTATGACCTGTATGTTTTTCTTAAATAGCTATCCCTATAATGCTGTTTCCATGAGGATATAGAACGATATTGAGAAGAACGGGATATATTGATTTTATGATGGCCATAAACGCATCTCAGTCTCTTTGTTATCCTAAATGAGCACCTTGAATTTCGTTTTTCGTTTCAAGGACTCTCACATAGGATATTACGTGTAGATCTAAACATAGGATCTTAACTATGTCATTGAGATGCACCGGACATATTGATCTTATGATGGTCATAAACGCATCTCAGTCTCTTTGTTATCCTAAATAAGCACCTTGATGTTCGTTTTTCGCTTCAAGGACTCTCAAATAGGATATTACGTGTAGATCTAAACATAGCATCTTAAATATGTCATTGAGATGCACCGGACATATTGATCTTATGATGGTCATCAACGCATCTCAGTCCCTTTGCTATCCTAAATGAGCACCTTGAATTTCGTTTTTGTTTCAAGGATTCTTAAATAGAATATAAATGTATATCTAAAAACAGGATCATAAATATGCTCCACTTTTATTCATCACAGTCTCCTCCTGCTTCTGAAGAGGTGTTAAAAGTGTTTTTCCCGATAGTGCTTAAAGCCAAATCATATATGAGTCAGAATTGTGTAGGAATTTTGTCATGCATTTTTTAAAAAAAACAACAATATCTTAAACTGTGTATACATTATATAAAAAAAATAAAATATATAACTAGCTGGTGCAGTGTTGAGACACATGTACAATTATACAGCTAATTAATTGTTTTTATTTGACTAATTACATGATCTTTCAATAAATTAGTCTTGATGTCATGTTAAAACTGACGAATTCAGTAGAGTGTCCTGATTTTCAGTTAAAGCAGGAAAACTGCTATCGAGAATATTTGTAACTGACGTTTCTATTATTTAGTGTCCATTGTGTAACATACCATTGTTTGAATCATAATTGGAAACGTGAATGCAGGTTATCTTGTTTATTACTATTGAGTTTGGTTTCCTAAAAATTTACAAACTTTCAAACTATGAATTTGATGGTAACAAAGAAAAATGTTTAAACTTATTTGGTAGATATAAATGGTCGTACTTATGTTTTTTCAAAATGAGCCTCTTATTTTTGTTGTTGTTGTTATTTTTGTGACGTCAGGCATGTTACCAAGCCGCAGCTTTTGGCTGCTGTTAAAGAAACAGTATATTAGTACAATGTTTAAAAAATACTTCAAAACCTTGGAGGGGAAAACTTCGAAGCTCTTACTCTAATTAATGTAGCTCTTCGTGTCTGTTTAATACAGTTATATATATTGATAGTCTGGTTGTTTATGGTCAGAGAGATGGGATCTTTTCCTTTTATTGGTTAATTTTATAAATTATCATGCCAGATAAAATTACATTTGTGTCTTGCTGATAAAAATAAGAGAACAGATACATCTAATTTTCTTAAAGAAAAAAAACTCTTATCAATTTTTTACAAGACACACACTTTACAAATAAAGAAATAAATTATATACACATTCTGTGGGGCTATGAATGTTATTTTAGCAATTTGACTAGCCATTCTAGAGGAGTTGTCATTTTTCTAAATAATAATTTTGAATTTAATATTCACTCCGAAGAAACGGAACAAAATGGAAACAAACTCATATTGGAAACAACTATAGCAAATAAAAAATGACTCTCATTAATATTTATGGTCCTAATAAAGACAAGCCCGACTTTTATAATCAAATTAAAAATAATATTTTAGCTAAAGATACTTCTTATATTATAGCAGGAGATTTCAACCTGGTTTTGAATCCAGATAAAGATTGCTTTGACTATATACATTTAAATAATCCAAATGCTCGAAATACTGTATTAGAATTAATGACGGATTGTAATTTAATTGATTGCTGGCGGGATTAAAATTTAGAAAAAAAAGAATATACATGGATCAAACAGAATATGCAAAAGAAAGCTAGATTAGATTATTTTTTAATTTCTGAACCTCTTATGACAGACATTGATAAAGTTACAATTAAACCAGGTTACAGAACAGATCATCCGTTAATAGTATTAACATTTGAATTTAGAAAGTTTAAAAAAAGGAAATCGTATTGGAAAATGAACGACTCATTATTAAAAGATACAAAATATGTTGAATAAATAAAAAATACAATTAGAATGGTAAAATCTCAATCTGTTAAAGAAAATCATTTCACAGATATACATACTATGCAAGAAAAGATATAGAATTTAGCATAAATAATAAATTATTTTTTGAAGTACTTCATTTAGAAAACGGAAAAAAAACTATTATATATTCATCTTTCAGGAAAAAAACAACAAATTTAAAGTGAGGAAAATTTATATATAGAAATAGAAAAAACTAAAAAAACAATATACTAGACCATACTGCTATTGAATCAAAAAGAAAAGAAAGTAACGATATTAGAGAGAAAAAAAAATGGATGGGAATAAAATTCCATCACGAGCCAAATGGGAACAGGAAGGAGAAACAAATATAATTTTGTTTGTAATTTAGAAAACAGAAATTAAAAGTCCAGGTCTAGACGGTTTTACTCTTGAGTGTTTCTGGTATGATATAGGGGATTTCTTAATTTGTGCTATAAACGAATGTCTTATCAAAGGTGAACTGTCCATTTCCCAAAGACAAGGAGTCATTACATGTTTACCAAAAGGAAATAAAGACAAACAACTTTAAAAGAACTGGCGTCCAATATCTCTTTTAAATGTGTCATACAAACTGGCATGAGCAAGTATAGCACAAAGGATAAAACATGTTTTACCACATATTACTAATGAAGATCAAACAGGCTTTTTATCCGGCAAATATATAGGTTACAATATAAGATTATTGTAAGACTAATGTTTTATGTTGAAAAACAACATTAACTTGGAATGAAACATGTTTTACCACATATCATTAATGAAGATCATACAGGCTTTCTATCTGGCAGATATATAGGTGACAATATTAGATTATTGTATGACCTTATGTTTTATGTTGAATAACAACATTTACCTGGAATGTTTCATTTAATCGATTTTGAGTTAGCGTTTGATTCCGTTAGTTGGTCTTTTATTTTCTCAGTTCTAGAGTTGTTCAATTCTGGCTCTTCAATTAAAAAATGGATACAGTTATTTTATACAAATGTTGAATCATGTGTAATTGTTAATTGGCATTTATCTGAGTGGGTTTATCTACAACGCGGTTGTACCCAGGGTGATCCTTTATCCCCGTATATTTTCGTCATATGTGCAGAGATTCTTGCTATCCTGATTCGAACCAACCCTGATTTAAAAGGAATGAAAATTGGCAATACAGAATTTTTTATTTCACAATATGCTGACAATACTTCACTCATGTTGGATGGGTCTGAGAAATCTTTGTTAAACACTCTTAAGGTATTAAAATTGTATGCAGAGATCTCTGGCCATAATGTAGATGTTGAAAAAACAAAAGCAGTTTGGATAGGTTCAATGAAAACAAGTGACTTAAAATTACAAATCTATCTTGGGTTAATGAGTTTACGGTATTGGGAATACACTTTTCTGTTGATTTAGATAAAATTGTTAACATAAATTATGAAGATAAAATACAACAGATTAAACAACTATTAATAAATTGGTCAAAGAGAATCATTACCCCAATAGGAAAATAACAGTTTTAAAAAGACTGGCAATACCGAAAATAGATAATTTAATTTTAACATTACCGAATCAAAAAGATAATCAAATAAAAGAATTAAATTCGTTATTTTTAAATGTTTATGGAAAGGGAAACCTGATAAAGCTAAACGTTCGGTATTTGTCAGTTGTACTTGAAAGGAGGTTCAAAAATGGTTAACTTAAAAGTTATTTATTTCCTCTCTTATACTGACTGATATTTATTAACAACTGGCAAAAACTATTTGGATATTTTCAAAACAATGTATCCGTTTACATTAAACTTTACCACATTTGGTTCAGATTTTATTAACAATCACATCAATAGAATTCATAATCACTTTTGGAAAGATATTTTCATGTCATACAAAAAGTTTTCATCAAACACCGAACCTACCACATGGTCTGGTTTACAAAGTTCATACATTTGGTACAACCCTAATCTTAAGGTCAGAGGCTCAAGCATTTTTATAAGCATTGGTTTTCTAAAGGAATATTAGTTATACATCACCAAATGAATAGCAATGGCAATTTGTATACCATAAGAGAATTCATCAACAAGTATAATATAAATACAAATTTTCTTGAATTTGAAGAGCATTTAGCATCAGTAAGACAATACATAAACAAATTTAATTGTCAACACTTAGCCAGTAATGTCCACTCCCAGTTTTGACTATTGTTAAAGGTAAAAAGGGTTGTAGAGCAATATATAAAACTTTTTTTTTCAGAAAAAAGTGAACCTTCGTCAAAATGTAAGTGGGAACAGGAGTAAGATATAAAATTCATTAAGATGGTCAAAATATTATGCTCTAGTCTTGTTAACTATATCAAAGAAAGGAACAGTGCTATTATTACAAACTGGTCAATAACTGATATTCTATTTGGAAACAAAGAGTTTGACCCATTGATGAATAAACTATTATTGACAACAACAAAAATCATTTTCAACCATAAATTAAATACAAAAGAACTCTGTTTAACAAACTTTAAACATTATATTCGAAATCTTTATAATACAGAAAGATATATAGCAAAAGTAAACTTTAATTTGGTAGGATTTGATGCTCTTTGAGAGATCAATAAACCTCTTGTAATCTAAGATATATTTATTGATTCCCCTCCGGGTTTTGTGGTTAAATTGCTTTAAATATTTATACAATCAAGTACAGTAGACTTTGTTCTTCCATTTTTTTTTTCATACAAATATTATCATTATTATGAAAAATACTACTATTAGTATTTAAAGAACATGAGAAAAAAACAAGCAGTTTTATCAGTCTCAGATGATTTTAATGTCTATAGATAAATGTTACATAATTCTTTAAATTAGAAATATATAATGTTACATAGTCTTTCTTCGAGATTATATATATTTTACAAGTATGTAACATACAACATATGTCTATGTTGAATACTTCAATGAAGTTATCTTTTTTTGTATACAACTGAGAGCTGAGAGCAGGTTTCTGTTTCACCAGCATTTTCTTTGGTTTACCGTCTTAACCGATTGTAGAATGGTGATTCAACTATTCAGTAACCGCTGGGAAGTAAAAGTAACGCAGTTTTTCTGAATCCTGTGGAAAACACCATGGTTATATAGAATATATTTCTTTTGTTTCTGATAAATACTTCTGCGAATACCCGAGCATGTTGATGAAGCATAAGCCTGTTCTCTATTTTTTTTAAGGTTTTTGTTCGTGAAGATTTTTTCTTTTTCACAAACAGAATAAAGAGCAAACTTTACTTGTAAATAAAAAAATAATTTTGAATGTTAGTACAAAATGAAACAATATTGTATATATAGTCATTGTATAACTTATTTGAAATCAATAACAAAATATATAAAAATATATATATATATAAAAAATGGCAGTTAAGAAATTCACTTAAAGACTT
The DNA here is from genome assembly GCA_029582155.1 of Panopea generosa. Classification (NCBI taxonomy): domain Eukaryota; kingdom Metazoa; phylum Mollusca; class Bivalvia; order Adapedonta; family Hiatellidae; genus Panopea; species Panopea generosa. The sequence goes on from CM055894.1 coordinate 89,229,726, forward strand.
GAAAAGTTTGCCCTTAATTTTTCAAATGAGAAAATGTTGAATTTTGTATATATTGTATCATAATGAGCTTCATTACATCTGATATTGTTAATCTGTTACAATGAAATAAAAAATTACAACAAAAAAATAATACAGTTATTATAAATCAATGAAAAGCAATTAAGGGTTGGTGGATTAGACAAATAAATCAATGGAAACCAATAAATAATATTAAGAGTTGGTGGATTAGACAAATAGAGGTCATCATTAAAAAGAAGCCATGAACACTTTCTGAGATCAATCTTCATTGTGTACATATAAAATAAGTGAATCAGTCATACAGCTCCGTGGTTTTAAATCCACTCGGACATGGCCAACAAAACCAATGTTTAGCAAATTCAATAAAGCACAAGCATATTAGTCTATCCCAGAACCTGATATCTTCAAAATCGCAGGTCTATTAAACCCCAATCAAAAAGTAGGGAATTCTATTCCTGTCCCACAAGTCATGACAACTGAACGCTTACTAAACTGTGACGTCATTCAAACTTCCAGTTGAAGCAACTGACCAATCAACGTGCTCAAAAGTGGCTTTCCAAACATTGCTATTTAACGGACAAAATCAGTACAGCTGGGTTCGTTCTACACACTAACAAGCATACGCTGTATGACATCTTGGTTTACGCCTAACTCATTATGCCATATTATTGAAACATGATTAGTATGTATCATCAGGACTTATATGTCCATTTACATCAAGGTTTGCTTTCATTCCAAGTATAGTATTTATAACGTTAATGGAACTACTTTTCATAAGTTAAACAGACGAAGTTCGGTATAGTCGGTAGAATGAACCCAGCAACGATCATGCTCATGAATTCAATTGTCACATGAATTATAACACGTGTCCTGGAAGACGCTTTACATTTGTCTTAAAAATTAAATTTACAGTTTACAAATAAGGTCTTCAACAGGACTTCATGAATTTTATATAAATACCACGTACTGGAAATGGTTTCTATTTCGAGGTATTCTGAAATGTAAAATTGATTTGTATTCCTGTGATGAATGGAAGCGGAGATGACTTAGAACAAGGATGTTGCGTGAACACATGTGCTTTCTCAAAATATCAACGAGTTTTATTTTTCCTTTTCTATATTATCAAGTCCTCCACTAAATATTTTACTGGTAATGGAGGGGAAACAAGAGAATGTTTCATGTCTCTTTGGCATTTAATATATATCTATTCATCTATATTCACATCTATTTATGCTGTCGGAGATACACTGAATACGAATGTAACTCTTCAGGAAGATGTACAAGTTGTCAGAGATACAATGGTTACATTACTGTGTGTTGTTACAAGGTTGGGTCCAGTACTTTGGTTTTCGAATGTCTCTTTTCAGGAAGATTTATAGTTGTCTGGATTCATCAGTGTGGCTGACTTAGAGGAAGTTTATTAAAAAAACGCTATAAATGCAATATAAAAATAAACTTATCTTAACACTGGTTAATTACATCTCTATATCATTAATAAATAAAATTTGAATGGCTTAGCATGTCAAATCTACTAAATTGTGACAAAATCGCTATTTACATTGGAGTGGTAAACTTGAAATGAAATCCCCATTCATTAAATAGATAGCACTATATAGCTAGGCAACAGTCACATAGTCATTTGCACTTTTTACTACGTGTAAACCTGTATAACTGATCAAAATGAAGTCACGTGACTCATGTAAAATGTCACAAAATATGTTGCAATTTTAAGCAGGAAATTTATTTTAATTTAACCTTAGCGCTTAGCCCAAGTTAGAAAAACCCTTTTCATTATATTGTTTCGACACGTTTAAAATATAACCTTTCAACTTGACAGGTTGATATAATAGTTCAAGGTGTCAACATGGTTTTGTCTACATGTAAACAATGAAACACAGTAGTGTTGCACTGAAACATCGAATTGTTCTTGTCCTTACCTTATTGTCAGGAAACAGAAATGAAGAGTGAATGAGAAATTTGTAGGTTTGATATCAAAAGAATATTGTATGTGTAATAGGTTGATGTAAAACGATATTCCATTCATTTCAACCAGAGGTTGCACTGTTTTAATCACAACTGAGGCTCTACCAAAACTGAGGCTCTGCCGAGGTTTCCACCAAAACAGTGGCACTGAAGTTTGGAATATCATTCTCTCAATCCTATACTGCAAAAGTGTTCCTTTTTTTCTTGCATATTTAAGGTTATTTCCCCCTTAGCAAATTTGACTCCTCTTCTTCTAAAAAAACTGCATAATATCAAAGCTCCACATTTTGTAATTTCAGAAATTATTAAATCACTAAATTTGGTGAAAATTTGTCAAGAACTTTCTGAGAAGTCGTTTGAAGCGAAATTAACGACGGGTCGATGAGAAACGATCACAATAGCTTACCTGTGCGCCATTTGCCTGGGTGAGCTAAACATGTGGGTGCTATCATATCTACGCAAAAATGTTAACATTTTAACTCTGTGTTAAACAGTGACCCCCTGTGGTTGACTCCAGCGACCCAATTTCAACAAAACTTTTAAGGGACCTCCATGCAATGCAACATGTAAAATACGTCAAGGCCTTGCAGTATTTTTTAAAGTTTGGCTTATAATGTGCTCATAAGCCCTATGGCAGGGGTATTTGTTGCCATATCAGGCTGGTTCAAGATCTTGTACAGAATTTGTGGTTAAATAAAATAACTTTGGATAAAAAGGATGCTATCATGTCAGCAAGAAAAAAGTTAACAGACTGATGATGGACAATTTAAAATAGTATAAGCCCTGCTAGCCTTTGGCCAATTAATAGAGCTAAAAAATTTACCAATTCCATTGTCACACTGTACTTATACAATTTTAGAATGGGTTTAACACATTAGAGGTCTCTGCACCACTTTCTTCTTACCGCTAAGGTCATAGGTTCGAGTCCTGCTCTGTCACAAAAACTGAATATCTGAAAGTTTGCTAGTTACTTGTGGAAGATTATTGGTTCCACTCAGGTCTTCCTTTACCGGTGAAATGTGAAAATTGCATCGAACCCCATTAAAAAAGGAAAGAAGGTAAAACCTCAGTAAAACAAGAAATGTGACTGGTGTCACATGCCTCCAAATGGTCTGTGAAAATATAAGATATATTTTATAATATGTAGGGATTTAAATGTATCCATGAATATCAAGATTGACGGACTGAAGTTTCAGACTAGACACCCAATTTCATGCTTGCTCTTTTTTTTTTACTTTTAAGTTTGACCTTGACCTTTGTGTGACCTTGACATCTGATGTAAAGGTCTGGGTATTTTTTACAGTTAAATGCAGGTGACACAGCATTATGACATGTTGATCACTGTCAAGATGTTTTAAAATCCCTCCATGTAAGACAACGTTACAGACCAGACATGAAATATCAAACAAACTGAAAGTGTGACATTGACCTTTGAGGTAAGGTTCGTTGTTTTACACGCTACATGCCATGTCATGTTGATCAATAGAGCCAAGTGGTTTTGAAATCCATCCATGTATGACAAAGTTACAGACCGGACTTGAAATCTCAAACATAATTCAAAGTGTTGTCAAACAAACTCAAAGTGTGACCTTGACCTATGAAGTATGAGTCTTGGTCTTACATGCGACACGTTGTCATGTCATATTGATCAATTGAGTTAAATCCCTCCAAAAAAGACAAAGTTACAGATGCGAAATATCAAACAAAATTTTAATTGAAAACGTGACCTTGACCTTTGAGGAATGGTGCCGAGTCTTACATGACACATCATCATGCCTTGTTAATCAGTTGAGCCATGTGTTTTTGAAATCCATCCATGTATGACAAAGACCGGACACGTGTTTGAGAAATTTATCCATGGGTGACAAAGTTACAGACCAGACACAAAATCTCAAACAGACTGAAAGTGTTGTCAAAAAAAGTTTAAGTGTGACTTTGACCTTTGAAGTGGGGGTGTGGGTGTTATGCGCCATGCTTCATTATGTTATGTTGATCACTTAGGCAAGTATTAAGAAAATCCATCTATGCATGACAAAGTTACAGGCCGGACACGAAAGCTCTAACAGACTCAAAATGTTGTCAAACAAACTCAAAGTGTGACCTTGACCTTTGGGTTGAACGCGTGACATGTCGCCATGTCATGTTGATAATTAATGGACAGGGGTGAAACTTAATGCCCTGGTGGGGGCCTAAAGACAAAATGATTCTTTTGTCAATGTTTGACCATATTAGTATAACATTAATATGCCATCATATTTCAAGTTACCAGTACATGATTCTAGCTATAAAACCTAGAAAAGTTAATTCTGATATAAATTTCATCAATAATTTTCAAACTTCCCTAGGATATTTTTTACTTGGCATTATGCATATATCAATATTATCGAACATTTGAAGTGAGGTTGTGCGGGGGAGTTTCAATGAATGGCAACTAGACAGACATCAACATATGGGAATATAAAACAGATGACAATGCAAGGTTATAACTTAGGAATTATTTTATTCTTGAACAGATTCCAATAATTGGGAATTTAATTAATATGTCATTCCTACAAATGGTCATTAAATGGTGAAATTAAACATTTGTATGCTCTAATCTCCATTTTTTCTGATCATTTACAAAGTTTCCTTTCAATTTTCCAGATCTTGAAAAAAAATTCTAGAATCCCTCCCACATCATTATCACTAATAAGAAACCTGCCAGGAACAAGATGAAAACAGTCTTGATAACCTTTTTCAAACTCTATTAAATTAACAAACTGATAATCAAAAATAATCCATTGATGAAAATGACAAAAGATGCACACAAAATGAATTGAGAATGATCCAAATGAAATGTTACTGCTAAACAACCCTAAATTACACAAGTTTTACTGAATTAAAACCTACCTATTAAAGTCATGATATAATTAACAACAACAAAATAATGATTGTATTAAATTTAAATAATGCTGTAAATTTCTTACAGGCACATCATACTGTCTTAGCCCCCTGAAAAAAATAATTCCTACTTAATCTAATTTAAACACAGATTAAGTCTGATAACAAGAAATACGACATTGTCCTAATCACTAGTAGTTTTATTCAATAGTGTAGGTAATCTATAATGCAGACTGGTTGATCCCATCATAAATTCTACTTGTATGACAACCATTCCATCCGATTACAGAGGCACCCCTAATTACCCGTCACTGAAAATATATGATCTTTTACTACACTACGTTGGGTGTCAGTGTCAACCCTTTTTTGGTTTAAACAATATTTATTTGTTATCAACATATTACATATACATATATTTGATATACAGCCATACTTAACAACAGAACTGAGAAAGCTATTTCTAGCTTGTACAAAGTCTATCTTTTTTCATTATAACATACTCATCAATTACTTGTTTAACATTCTTTATATATTTAAGCAGTATATAAATGATAAATAGAATAAGAGGGCAAAAATAGCCCTATATCGCTCACCCTTTACTCTATAGATACACGTTTTCCCGCACCAATCACAAAATGCCTTTGAAAACAGTGCAGGAAGAGTTCCTGCACTGTTTTCCACTCTGTCAATTAATATAAAAATAATTCACCCATCGCTGATACATGGTGAATTAATGCTTTCAATTTGGAATAATCCAAGAAAACGTTTATGGAACAAAGGCTTAAGTAGATTATATAATACATGTACGCTCAAAATTCCAGAAAGACGAGATGGGCAAGTAGTTAGAACTTTGATCTGTTTTGAAGATGTAACAGATGCGTAGAAGAGTTCAAACTTGGTAGAGGTTCACCCATGTAAATGTCAGTGAAATTAAATCAAAATCAGGTCAGTAGATTCTGACCAAAAGGCTTTTGATGTTTTTACTATAGATGCTAAGTCTTCGAACTAAGTGAAAATCAAGTTCCAGCACAAAACTAACCTGTTATGTTTGAGAACGGTTTCAAACTATAGCATCAGACTAAACTATTGTGCATGAAACAATCCGCAATTCCAGCACAATAAATATTCCTATGAGTTTCAAACACAAGCCTTCCCAAAGTATATCGCTTGAAAGAATCTTTGTCGCAGTGCACTCTCCCCCAAAAACAATTAAGCTCCTCCTCCAAGATTTTAAGTACACTTTGACACTGAAAATCTCAAGCAGACTTCTTGCTGTTATGAAACAAACTAAAAATATGGTATTGCTTTATTATGAAGCAGTAAACCATCCCTGTCTGAACCATAAAAACTCTGACTTTTATATTCAGAAAAACACCTATTTTAAAATGGGTCATGATATATGAATATTTCAATCATTGATTATAATTGTATGATTCATCTTTTTATGATGAATTATCTTCTAAAACTTATATCTGGTATAATATTGTAAAATGATAGCAAAAAAAAGTTTATTTAAAGAGTTCATTACCTCTTCTTTTTATAATTGCTGTATACAGACATTAATTATTATTTTATACTATAAAACAGGGTAAGTAATTTGACATAAAACTAACCTCACCCCCTGGCTCCCACGTTTTTTGATGAATACAGATGGCTTGAACAAACTTGGTAAAGAGTCACCCAAGGAACATTTCTGTGAAATTATTTTAAAATCGAACCAGTAGTTTCTGACAAGAAGATTTTTTAAGTTTTTACTATAGCTTATATAGTAAACTAACCCGACCCCCTGGGCGCCATGTTTTTTGATGAATCAAGATGGCTTGAACAAACTTGGTAGAGGGAACATTTCTGTAAAATTAGATCAAAATTGGCCCAGTTGTTTCAGAGTAGAAGTTGTTAAAAGCTAAATGTTAACGCCGGACGACATACAATGGACACCAGGCGATCACAAAAGCCTTCGGCTCAGGTGAACTAATAAAAGGGCATCCATTTCCCTAGTTGAAACAAAAGAATTAAAATGCTCAGCTGTTGCTGTATAACCCATTATACCTTAGTAAAATTTACCAAAAAAATAAGTAAAAAAGAAGCAATAACTCCTATAAAATCTTGAAGCATTGACAAATATTGAACTTGACCTGTATTTTACAATTATACTGCCACACATGATAAATTAATTAAAAACATAGACCCTTCCAGCATTTATTTATTGGAAACCAATTTGATGCAAGAACAAACAGACAGACTTTCTAACATGAATATTTAAGTTGCTTCTCTGAGCCAAGCTAATTACTTGTGTAACTGAATTTTACTGTAACAGATTTTAACCACATAAAAGCATTTTTTAAATTCAGAAACAGCCAAGTATTTTTTTTTACTGTTTTTGAACTGTCTGAAAATATTACCAACCATTAACAAGGAATTATATAGTGAAGGAAATACAACTGATTGAGAGTTTGTGAACGTTTGTGTATTCATGCAAAATCTCGCAATATCTTGTTTTCAATTATCTTTACTTCCATTCACCCAAGGAACAAAAATCAAAATTCTTACATTGCAGAATGAAACAATACTATTCCTAACAATTTGAGCTTAAAATTGTTGAAGTGAATCAAATTATAAAATCTGTATACTACAGCTGAAATTACCATGAATTACAGAAATTTTCCTTCAAACCTCAATTATCTTTAATTCAAGATCATTTTGCATGATTGAAACATGTTAAACATCTAAGATTACATACAACTTACAGTTTGTGTTTAGAAATCAGTTGCCGGTCAGTTATGAATGATTAATATGCAAAATAATGAATCCTTCATGTGCTGTATTATCAACAATTAGTCAAGAGATGCAAGTTTCGTATCCTTCTATACAAGTCCTTGCACTTAACAATATTCACTTAATGCCCACTTGTATGTGCAGACGGGTTAATATGGAATATCCCTTCACTATTCCTCAAACAGCAATTGCTTAAACTTGTGTATCTAGTATCTAGAATGGTACTGATAAGCCCAATGGCACCAATAAAAGCACAAAATTGTGCTTTAATCCTTAAGTACTAGTATATGATATATGTAAATACTGCTATATATTAAATGTACTGAATTTTACCACATTTACCCATACATACTTTAACTTATATAAATTATTCAATTTAAACACAGCTCATAAAACAAGAGGCTATTAAAGAGGACCTGAATCGTGCTACTGACAACAGATGCTATAATTATGTAAAATATCTAAGATCTAGGCACTAAACTTTCAGAGAAAATGTTGTTTTTTAAATTTTACTTAAAATCTGCTTACAAGCCCTGTGGCGGGGGCATTTGTAGTCAAATCACGCTGGTTCAAAAACTTTTTTGTGACATAACTGATGTGTTAAGATTCAATGAAAAATGAGGGTGCTATCGCATCTACAACTTTTCATTAATATAACTTTATGTAAAACAGTGACTCCTGTGGTGGCCCCAAACTTAACCCCAGGAACCCCAACTTCCTACAAATCTTTTAAGGGACCTTCATGTACTGCTACATGTAGAATATCTAAGGTGTAGGCCTTGAACTTTCAGAGAAAATGTTTTTAAAGTTTCGCTAAAAATTTGTTTATAAGCCCTGTGGCAGGGGCATTGATGATCAAATCACGCTAGTTCGAGAACTTGTTACTTGTGGTTCCATAACTGCTGTGTAAATTTGGTTAAAGTTCAATGAAAAATGAAGGTGCTATCGCGTCTACAACATTTCCCTATATAGCTCTATGTAAAAGGATGAGCCCTGCGGTGACCCAAAATTAGACCCCAGGGACTCGACTTCAACAAATCTTTTACAGGACCTCCATGCAGTGCTACATGTAAAATGTCAAAGGTCTAGGCCTTGAACTTTCAAAGAAAATGTTTTTTAAAGTTTCGCTTAAAATGTACTTATAAACCCTGTGATAGGGGGCATTTGTGGTCCAACGACGGTGGTTCAGGAATTTGTCAGAGATCTTATGGTTATATAACTGCTGTGCAAGATTGGGTAAGATTCACTGAAAAATGAAGGTGCTATCGTGTCTACAATAAAAAGGTTAACAGACAGATGATGGACAGTTTACCAGGACATAAGTCCTGCTGGCTAAAAACTATGTCCACTTAAGATATTTTGTTTCTTGAAATTCAAACATGATACATGGTTACATTACTTAAGTTTATCATGTGTATAAAATCAAAAATAAACAGGTCAACTTTTTCTTCCTTAATGTTAAGCTTCTATAGCCATCAAAGCATATGTGGAAAAGTGTCTTGCTCAAGGACACCACGGCTATGTGTGGTGTCCTTGAGCAAGACACTTTTCTGCATATGCTTAGTACTGGTTCTAACCAGGAAGACTTCGAGCATTATTTGCCCAAGTTGTAAGAACTTGTTTCACATTCAAAGTAAATCAAAGTAAAATTAAAAAAGTTTAACCTATAGCCATCATTATATATACACTCAAGAGATATGAAAATACAACACAGCAAAAGATACTAAAACACAACATAGTTTGTACAAGCATATACATGTATGTCCATATCCTACCATTATCAGAGGGGTTAGCAGGGCTCTCATTTGCCCATTTTTGAGGCCGTTACTCTGCCCCATTTCCATTGCCAAATATAATCTGTTTTTCCCAATCCAAAGTAACAAAATTGTGGGCAGGTAGGTTGGTAATTTTTTTCTTTTGCCAGATTTTGGTTTTACGTAGTCATTCTTAATGTTTTTGATGTTGTATGGTGTTTAGCATCACTTTCAGCACTTTTTCTGTCATATCGCGACAGTGTCTACTTGAGACAGTATTTTGAGCACTGCCACACTGGAGTACCATGCCGCAGACACATGGTATGATACCCCAGCCAGTCACATTATACCGACACCGGGCTGACCCAAACTAAAATGCTGAGCTTGAAGTGAGGAATCTTCTAACACCAATTTTAAAGTCTTTGGTATGACCTGATAGGGGATCAAACCCAAGACATTCCACCGGTGAGGCGGACGCTCTAACAATAGACCACCCTGAAGTCTAGAGCATGGTCCAGTCATTTTAATGAAAAAATGAACAGAAAATTAAATGCTTTGGAAGACATTAAAAAAAGCGTTGTCAGAAGACAACAAAGCTCGCCTCTGGGTGTCCAAAAAGGGTCATAAGTGTGGCAAAATGCAACCCAGAGTTATGGTTCTTATTTGTGTATGTTCCATTGATGATGGTGAACACACATGTTAAGGTTCATTCACATCGAAAGAGTGGTTGCATAGATATCCTAAACTTAAACGGAACTAAACGGAAAATTTAACCTTGGTGTCTAAGTCCAAAAAGGGCCAAAACTGTGCCAAAATGCATCCAAAGTTATGGTTCTTGTCTCTGTGTGTTCCATTGATGATGGTGAACACACATTTGAAGTTTCATTCACATCCAGTGAGTGGTTGCATATATATCTTAAACTTTAACGCAACTAAATGCAAAGTTTAACCTGGGTGTCTAAGTTCAAAAAGGGCCATACCTGTGCCAAAATGCAATCCAGAGTTACGGTTCTTATCTCTGTGTGTTCCATTGATGATGGTAAACACACATGCAAAGTTTCATTGACATCCAATGAGTGGTTGCATAGATATCTGAAACTTGTACGCAAAAGTTTAACCTGGGTGTCTACAGACGACGATGACAACGCCAACGATGCCGGGGTCATGACAATAGCTCTCCTTGAATTTCGTCCTGGCAAGCTAAAAAGTATGGGTAGCTACAATTTTAAGAGAGTAGGTAGGAGCATGGCAAACAAGTTTGTTTTTTAAGGATGGCCTCAGTACAGAAGTAGAGATGCACACATGGAAAGATAAAGAGACAGTTATATGCTTACTGATGAAGGAACATAAAAAAGGTAATTAGTATCGGATATTAAATTCATCATTCAGAGTCTTAATGTGTTTTTCAAACACTTTCATGTGTAAGCTATATATACTTTCTTGGCTATATGCTTCAATTAGATTTGTCCAGCTACTAAAATCTCAATTTCTCTGGCAGCAATCTCAACTTCTCGCTGCACTAATGGCAGTGGCATTTCGGGGTTGTCATAGTAAACCTGTGCATGGGGCTGTTGATCATCGATGATGGCGAACTGAACTCTTGCATAACCTTCTACTTCAATATGATCACCATCAGGCTGTTGTTCAAGTTGTTGTATTGTTCGGAGATGGGTCTTTCCGACCTTATCAATGGATGTATCACCATGATGTTTTCGTAAGTGAGCTCGGTAGTATTCTTTTCTGATAAAAATTGCCCCGCAATAATGACACTGGTGACGTCCGCCTCCAGTGTGCAAGTAACGATGCCTAGATAGTCCACTGTCTTGTGAGAACAGCTTACCACAAACTAGGCATTTGTATTTTTTCTCGCCAGTGTGAACGGAAGCGTGCTTCTTTACCTCTGTTGAAGAGTAGAATTGCTTCCCACAATACTGACACGTGTGAGTTCCTGTCGTCCTGTGGCGTCGGGAGTGAAGCGTTAGTAAACGTTTGATTTTGAACGCCAGACCACAAATTTCACAAGAATATGGTCTTTCATCACTGTGAATTGGAACGTGGTTGTTGAAATTGGTTTGGTTTGAAAATCCTTTACCACACACTTGACAAACGAAAGGCCTATCACCAGAGTGTGTTCTCGTATGATCTCTCATGCTGCCTTTATACCTCGTCATAAAACTGCAGAGGTCACAGTGATAGGTAATTAACCCTGAAACAAAAGAAATATATGCAAATATAAACTTACGTTTAGATATGTTTTACCCAAAATGGCACTAACATATATATTCTAGACAAAAAAATTTACTTCAAGGTTTGATGCGCTACAGAGTCAAGAAGCAATAACTCAGACTTTACAACCAAATTACTGGCGAACTTTTGAAAACGAATTTTTAGACAATACAATTATCTTCTGTTAACTAACTGAAATAAAACTTAAAATATATGTACTAAACCCATAGCGTAGCTTGCATCACAGATAGGGAAGAGTGTAAATGTCATTTATAGTACATTGAACTGTATTGAACAAGCTGCTAGGAGCATTTGTTTGTTTTATTCCCTAGCTGTGTATGTGATCAGTAACATTTGTGTATTTTAAAGATCATGAAAACAAAAAGGGTCAGAGTGGCATGAAAATTATGGGGCGGGCAGGGATGATTATCTAGCAATTAATTTAGTATGGCCCAAATTACAATTTTTTTTTTTCTTTGAATGGGATTTATTGCCATTTTCAACACATTTCAGGTTATAAATATATGGCATATCCAGTTTTACTGGTGGAGGAAGACTTCAAACTGATTCAGACTGAGTAGAACCACTGTCCTTCGGCTAGTAACTGGAAACTTTCTCACAAAGATTTTGGAGCGAGCGGGATTCGAACCTATGACCATAGCAGTGAGAGGTAAGTGATTTTGAGATGGCGCCTTAGATCACTCGGCCACAGAGAACTTATGACCATAGTGGTGAGAGGTAAGTGATCTTGTGACGGCACATTAAACCACTCAGCCATAGAGAACCTATGACCATAGCGGTGAGAAGTAAGTGATCTTGAGACGGCGCATTAGACCACTCAGCCAGTGAGAACCTATGACCATAGCAGTGAGAGGTAAGTGATCTCAAGACAGCGCTTTAGACCACTCAGCCACAGAGAACCTATGATCATAGCGGTGAGAGGTAAGTGACTCGAGACGGCGCCTTAAACCACTCAGCCACGGAGAACCTATGACCATAGCAGTGAAAGGTAAGTGATCTTGAGACGGCACCTTAGACCACTCAGCCACGGAGAACCTATGACCATAGCATTGAGAGGTAAGTGATCTTCAGATGGCGCCTTAGACCACTCAGCCACGGAGAAGCTATGACCATAGCAGTGAGAGTAAAATGATCTTGAGATAGCGCCTTAGACCATTCAGCCACGGAGAACATATGACCATAGCGTTGGGAGGTAAGTGATCTTGAGACGGCGCCTTAGACCACTCAGCCACGGAGAACCTATGACCATAGCAGTGAGAGGTAAGTGATCTCAAGACAGCGCTTTAGACCACTCAGCCATAGAGAACTTATGATCATAGCGGTGAAAGGTAAGTGACTCGAGACGGCGCCTTAAACCACTCAGCTAGGGAGAACCTATGACGATAGCGGTTGGAGGTAAGTGGTCTTGAGACGGAGCCTTAGACCACTCAGCCACGGAGAACCTATGACGATAGCGGTGAGAGGTAAGTGATCTTGAGATGGCGTCTTAGACCAATCAGCCACAGAGAACCTATGACCATAGCGGTGAGAGGTAAGTGATCTTGAGACGGCGCCTTAGACCATTCAGCCACAGAGAACCTATGACCATAGCGGTGGGAGGTAAGTGATCTTGAGACGGCGCCTTAGACCACTCAGCCACGGAGAACCTATGACCATAGCATTGAGAGGTAAGTGATCTCGAGACGGCGCCTTAGACCACTCAGCCACGGAAAACCTATGACCATAGTGGTGAGAGGTAAGTGATCTCGAGATGGCGCCTTAGACCACTCAGCCATAGTGAACCTATGACCATAGCGGTGAGAGGTAAGTGGTATCGAGACGGCGTCTTAGACCTCTCGGCCACGGAGAACCTATGACCATAGCAGTGAGAGGTAAGTGATATCGAGACGGCGCCTTAGACCACTCAGCCACGGAGAACCTATGACGATAGTGGTGAGAGGTAAGTAATCTTGAGACGGTGCCTTAAACCACTCAGCCACGGAAAACCTATGACCATAGTGGTGAGAGGTAAGTGATCTTGAGACGGCGCCTTAGACCACTCAGTCATGGAGAACCTATGACCATAGCGGTGAGAGGTAAGTGATCTCGAGACGGCGCCTTAGGCCATTCAGCCACAGAGAACCTATGACCATAGCGGTGGGAGGTAAGTGATCTTGAGACGGCGCATGAGACCACTCAGCCATGGATAACCTATGACCATAGCGGTGAAAGGTAAGTGATCTCAAGATGGTACCTTAGACCACTCAGCTACTGAGAACCTATGACCATAGCGGTGAGAGGTAAGTGATCTTCAGACGTCACCTTAGACCACTCAGCCACTGAGAACCTATGATCATATGTGTGAGAGGTAAGTTATCTTGAGATGGCGTCTTAGACCACTCAGTCATGGAGAACCTATGACCATAGCTGTGAGAGGTGAGTGATCTTGAGACAGCGTCTTAGACCACTCAGACACACAGAACCTATGACCATAGTGGTGAGAAGGAAATGATCTTGAGACGGCGCCTTAGACCACTCAGCCATTGAGAACCTATGACAATAGTGGTGAGAGGTAAGTTAACTTGAGATGGCGTCTTAGACCACTCAGTCATGGAGAACCTATGACCATAGCTGTGAGAGGTAAGTGATCTTGAGACAGCGTCTTAGACCACTCAGCCACACAGAACCTATGACCATAGTGGTGAGAGGGAAATGATCTTGAGACGGCGCCTTAGACCACTCAGCCACAGAGAACCTATGACCATAGTGGTGAGAGGGAAGTGATCTTGAGACGGCGCCTTAGACAACTCAGCCACGGAGAACCTATGACCATAGCTGTGAGAGGTAAGTGATCTTTAGACGGCGTTTTAGACCACTCAGCTACAGAGAACCTATGACCCTAGCAGTGAGAGGTAAGTGATCTTGAGACGGCGTCTTAGACCACTCAGCCATTGAGAACCTATGACCATAGTGGTGAGAGGTAAGTTATCTTGAGATGGCGTCTTAGACCACTCAGTCATGGAGAACCTATGACCATAGCTGTGAGAGGTAAGTGATCTTGAGACAGCGTCTTAGACCACTCAGCCACACAGAACCTATGACCATAGTGGTGAGAGGGAAATGATCTTGAGACGGCGCCTTAGACCACTCAGCCAAGGAGAACCTATGACCATAGTGGTGAGAGGGAAGTGATCTTGAGACGGCAGACAACTCAGCCACGGAGAACCTATGACCACAGCTGTGAGAGGTAAGTGATCTTTAGACGGCGTTTTAGACCACTCAGCCACAGGGAAACTATGACCATAGCGGTGAGAGGGAAATGATCTTGAGACGGCGCCTTAGACCAATTAGCCATGGAGAACCTATGACCATAGCGGTGAGAGGTAAGTGATTTTGAGACGGCGCCTTAGACCACTCAGCCACAGCACTCTCCTCTTAAATTACAACATCAATGTTTTAAAACAGACTTTTAACAGTGGAAAATGTTACCTATATACAATTGTTCTGCTTATCCACCGAATATAATGGGTGTTACATCTGAAATCAGCTTGGTGAAAATGTGCAATTATGAATGTTGTGCTGATAGGATATAATTTATTTAAGTAACTTCAGTATCCATTTGTAATTTCTGGCTGCCATCCATATATCATGTTGTAGAAGTTATAAATGTTACAGACAAAACTTATTTAAGGTATGGAATTGATATATGAACCTTATTTTAATTTTATCTCAACATTATAGAAAGTCTCACAGTGTATGTGTATTCATTTTTAAGATAACTGTTGGTTATATTGAAATTGATGTTGTATTAATGTACACCCTGGAAGTGACCAATGGTCACAAGTACTGCAGATGCTTATATTGATAAGGAAAAAATACATTTAAGCATTTAATTGATTATTATGATTATTATAAAACTGGAAAACTTTCCAACCATTTTATCATAATATCCATCTTTTGAGAAAAATTACTGCAACATCAATTTTATTTTTATTTTTTCACAGAAACAAAATATTTACAAATGTATGGCACCTCCACATTTTAAAACAATACAATGCTGACTAGAAACACAAATAATTGTATCCATACATTAGAGAGCCGGGCCCGATTAGCTCAGTCGGTTACGCGTCTGACTATCAATCCAGGGGTCGTGAGTTCAAATCCCCCGCCCGGCAACAGTCTCAGTGATGATTGATATACGACATTGCGTCTCATTATCATTCATCTCTCACCACTGATTCAAGTGGGAAAGTTATCAGTTACTTGCGGAGAAGGGGTGTGCTCGAGTACTGGTTAATCCCAGGAAACAGTAGTTAGGTTAACTGATCGTCTGTAAACCCTCGCTGGCATAAAAATGATGCTAAATATTCAATCAATCAACCATACATAAGTTGGTAGCAACTTTGTGATTTATGACTGTATGCATAAATATAACATCTGAAAAAGCTTGGAAGTTATAATTTAGCAACCTTTTATATTTTGATATAAACAACACAAGTATCAACACAAATATGAACAAAAGCAAAGGACATTTTATAAATCTTTGGCAAAGAAATGATTATTTGGTAAATTTGTAAGTAATATTTTACAGGCAGTGGGAAAAGCAAACCTAAAAATGTATTATTACATTACAGAATCTAGCTGGTCACGTGTCAGTGACTTAATTATTAGTAATTCTCTAATTGACCTTCATCTCAATTAAATAATTTTGGTAGCAAAATAAAGCTGATAAAAATGCCAACCATTTCTAATTACATGTATCAAGCAGTTTATATTCCTGTGATATTAGTTAAAAAGCTTTTGTTCTGTTAAAAACCAACTTTTAGTTTTAAATCAGAGGTCGGAGATTCATAGCCAAATTACGGCCAATCATTAAAGTGGTCTGAAACCCGGGATTCAAGAGGGGCCAAGTTTTCAGGAATTATCAAAGATTTACTTCCCTTGGACACCATACACATCAACATGAAACTCAGTAAGTATAGATTTATTATCAATTATAACTTGAATGTTAAAGTGATGACAGTTGTTTGGTCATGTTTATCTGTTAAAAATAATGAATTATAGGGATACTTTATATAGTATATATCAGACAGGTATTTTAAGTTTATTAAACTGTGTGATATGCGGCTACTTCCAAATTCACTTTCAGGACCAAACAATTAAAAAAAAAATAATGATAATAAACAAGAAATGTCACTGGTAAGTGTAGCATGCCCCCCAAATGGTCTATGAAAATTACAATATATTTTATAATAGGTATCGATGTATCCATGAATATCAAGAGTAATGAACTGACGTTTCAGACTAAACATGCAATTTCAAAGGGTTTTTTTACATTAAAGTGGACCTTGACCTTTGTGTAACCTTGACCTTGACATCTAATGTAATGGTCTGGGTATTTCTACAGGTAAACGCAGGTGACACATCATCATGACATGCTGGTCACTTGTGTCAAGCTATTTTAAAATCTCTCCTTGTAAGACAAAGTTACAGACCAGACATGAAATATCAAACTGAAAGTGTGACCTTGAGGTAATGTTCTGGGTCTTAATGTGACATGTCGTCATGTCATGTTGATCAATTGATAAATTGAGGCAAGTGATTTTGAAATCCACCCATGTATGATAAATTTACAGGCCGGACTTGAAATCTCAAACAGACCCAAAGTGTTGTCATACAAACTCAAAGTGTGACCTTGACCTTTGAGGTACGGGTTTAGGCATGACGTCATATCATCTTGATCAATTGAGCCAAGTTAAATCAAAGTTACAGACCAAACATGCAATACCAAACAAATTGAAAATGTGACCTTGACCTTTAAGGAAAGGTTCTGGGTCTTACATGTGACACTTAATTATGTCATGTTGATCAGCTAAGCCAAGTGTTTTTGAAATTTATCCATAGGTGACAAAGTTACAGACTGGACTGGAAAGTGTTGTCAAACAAAGTTAAATTGTGACCTTGACCTTTGAAGTGGGAGTCTGGATGTTAAGTGTGGCACGTTGTCATGTTATGATGATCATTTGTAGCCAGTATTTATAAAATCCTTCTAAGCATGACAAAACTACAGGTCGGATACAAAATCTCACACAGACACAATGTGTTGTCAAACAAACTCAAAGTGTGACCTTGACCTTTGAGGTACGCATGTGGGCCCTACACATGACAAGTCGGCATGTCATGCTATTGAGTTGAGCCAAGTGTTTTTGAAATTTATCCACAGGTGACAAAGTTACAGACCAGACATGAAATCTCAATCAGACAAAGTGTCATCAAACAAAGTTAAAATGTGACCTTGACCTTTGAAGTGAGAGTCTTGGTGTTACAGGTGATACATCATCATGTTATGTTGATCGTTTGTAGCAAGTACTAACAAAATTCATATATGCATGGCATGACAAAGTTACAGGCAGGACACAAAATTTCACCCAGACTTAAAATGTTGTCAAACAAACTCAAAGTGTGATCTTGACCTTTGAGGTATGGATGCTGGTCTTACTCGTGACACGTTATCATGTTATGTTGATCATTTGTAGCAAGTATTAACAACATCCATCTATGCATGACAAAGTTACAGGCCAGACACTAAATATGAGACAGAAGGATGGTGGACAGACTGACAGACAGACAGACAGACAGACAGACAGACAGACAGACAGACAGACAGACAGACAGACAGACAGACAGACAGACAGGCAGGCAGGCAGGCAGGCAGGCAGGCAGGCAGGCAGGCAGGCAGGCAGGCAGGCAGAGGCAGGCAGGCAGAGGCAGGCAGGCAGGCAGGCAGGCAGGCAGACGGATGGATGCTGCGATTACTATATGCCACCCTAAAAATTTGAGGGGGCGGGGGGCATAAGAATATAAAAGTGTGGGAGTGACACACAGTTAAAAGGCTTAAAACGGACGGACAAGTCGGTGAAGATGACTGTTACAATGGTAAGTAATTTGCTAACCTCTTTAACACTTGATATCTAGGGAAATGTCTCTACACGTATTATAAGTATTTTTGAAATATCTGATCATCACAGGTTAGAACATGATCTTTGTTAAAATCCCAATTTCGCCTCATACTGATTTATCCCAATCTCGTAGGCATGGGCCTTTAATAAATTTCCATCAAAAAAATTTTTTTGATAATCTGAAGTCACTTTTCGAATAGGATCAGCACATTTCAAATTTCACTCGTATTTGGCTGTTTGCTACTCACACTTTAAAGAGAACAAGTGGAATTTTGAGACCTGGTTTTTTTTATGTCTTATTGGGTTTTCATCTTCAAAGAACGGCCTTGAATATAACACATTTCAGTCTAAAGTACAATTTTTTTCGAACACATATTTCTGTCAATTATCTCATTTTACAAGGAATTTCTTACTGTTAAGTAAATTAGATTTGTAATCCCGAGAGTATAATATGGAAGTTGAGATAATTGGAAATGACATTCACATGCCATTTAAAGTTTCCAGAAAACTTAAACAAGGATTGATTCTCCTTCCCTATATATTTCCTGGTACATATACATGTAATATGGGTTGTTTGTTCTTCCTTATATATTTTTCTGGTAAAAATACATGTAATGAGGGTTGTTTGTCCTTCCCTATATGTGTCCTGGTACAAATACATGTAATGACGGTTGTTTGTCCTTTCCTATATGTGTCCTGGTACAAATACATGTAATGACGGTTGTTTGTCCTTCCCTATATGTGTCCTGGTACAAATACATGTAATGAGGATTGTTTGTCCTTCCCTATATGTGTCCTGGTACAAATACATGTAATGAGTGTTGTTTGTCCTTCCTTATATGTGTCCTGGTACAAATACATGTAATGAGGATTGTTTGTCCTTCCCTATATGTGTCCTGGTACAAATACATGTAATGAGGATTGTTTGTCCTTCCCTATATGTGTCCTGGTACAAATACATGTAATGAGTGTTGTTTGTTCTTCCTATATGTGTCCTGGTACAAATACATGTAATGAGGATTGTTTGTCCTTCCCTATATGTGTCCTGGTACAAATACATGTAATGAGGATTGTTTGTCCTTCCCTATATGTGTCCTGGTAAAAATAAATGTAATGAGGATTGTTGTCCTCCCCTATATATGTCCTGGTATAAATACATGTAATGAGGATTGTTTGTCCTCCCCTATATGTGTCCTGGTACAAATACATGTAGTGAGGATTGTTTGTCCTTCCCTATATATGTCCTGGTAAAAATACATGTAATGACGGTTGTTTGTCCTTCCCTATATATTTCCTAGTAAAAATACATAAAACAGGAATTGTTTGTCCTTCCCTATATGTGTCCTGGTAAAAATACATGTAATGAGGATTGTTTGTCCTTCCCTATATATGTCCTGGTACAAATACATGTAATGAGGATTGTTTGTCCTCCCCTATATGTGTCCTGGTACAAATACATGTAGTGAGGATTGTTTGTCCTTCCCTATATATGTCCTGGTAAAAACACATGTAATGACGGTTGTTTGTCCTTCCATATATATTCTCTAGTAAAAATACATAAAACAGGAATTGTTTGGCATTCCCTATATGTGTTCTGGTACAAATACATGTAATGAGGTTTTTTTATCCTTACTTATATATGTCCTGGTACAAATACATGTAATGAGTATTGTTTGTCCTTCCCTATATGTGTCATGGTACAAATACATATAATGAGGGTTGTTTGTCTTTCCCTATGTATGTCCTAGTACAAAAATATGTAATAAGGATTGTTTGTCTTTCCCTATATGTGTCCTGGTACAAATACATGTAATGAGTATTGTTTGTCTTTCCCTATATGTGTCATGGTACAAATACATGTAATGAGGATTGTTTGTCCTTCCCAATGTATGTTCACGTACAAATCGTGTATGTGTCCCAGTACAAATACATGTTATGCAAATTGTTTATCCTTCCCTATATGTGTCCTAGTACAAATACATGTAATGAGGATTGTTTGTCCTTCCTTATATATGTCCTGGTACAAATACATGTAATAAGGATTGTTTGTCCTTCCCTATGTATGTCCAGGTACAAATACATGTATGTGGTCCGGTACAAATACATGTAATGAGTATTGTTTGTCCTTCCCTATATGTGTCATGGTACAAATACATGTAATGAGGATTGTTTGTCCTTCCCAATGTATGTTCAGGTACAAATCGTGTATGTGTCCCAGTACAAATACATGTTATGCAAATTGTTTATCCTTCCCTATATGTGTCCTAGTACAAATACATGTAATGAGGGTTGTTTGTCCTTCCCTATATGTGTCCTAGTACAAATACATGTAATGAGGGTTGTTTGTCCTTCCCTATATGTGTCCTTGTACTAATATATGTAATGAGGGTTGTTTGTCTTTCCCTATATGTGTCCTGGTACAAATACATGTAATGAGGATTGTTTGTCCTTCCCTATATGTGTCCTCGTACTAATATAGGTAATGAGAGTTGTTTGTCTTTCCTTATATGTGTCCTGGTACTAATACATGTAATGAGGATTGTTTGTCCTTCCCTATATGTGTCACGGTACAAATACATATAATGAGGGTTGTTTGTCTTTCCCTATATGCGTCCTGGTACTAATACATGTAATGAGGATTGTTTGTCCTTCCCTATATATGTCATTGTACAAATACATATAATGAGGGTTGTTTGTCTTTCCCTATAATTGTCCTGGTACAAATATATGTAATAAGGAGTGTTTGTCTTTCCTTATATGTGTCCTGGTACTAATACATGTAATAAGGATTGTTTGTCCTTCCCTATGTATGTCCAGGTACAAATACATGTATGTCCCAGTACAAATACATGTCACGAGGAATGTTTTTCTTCCCTACATGTGTCCAGGTACAAATACATGTAATGAGGATTGTTTGTCCTTCCTTATATATGTCCTAGTACAAATACATGTAATAAGGATTGTTTGTCCTTCCTTATATCTATTCGGTACAAATACATGTATGGAGGATTGTTTGACCTTCCCTATATGTGTCCTGGTACAAATACATGTAACAAGGATTGTTTGTCCTTACCTATATGTGTCCAGGTACAAATACATGTAAAGGGAATTGTTTGTCCTTCCCTATATGTGTCCAGGTACAAATTTATGTAATGAGGGTAGTTTGTCCTACCCTTAATGTGTCCTGGTACAAATACATGTAATGAGGATTGTTTGTCCTTCCCTATATCCGTTACGGTACAAATACATGTAATGAGGTCTGTTTGTCCTTTTCTATATATGTCCCAGTAAAAATAAATGTAACTAAGATTGTTTGTCCTTCCCTATATGTGTCCCGGTACAAATACATGTAACGAGGGTTGTTTGTCCTTCCCTATATGTGTTCCGGTACAAATACCTATAATGAGCATTGTTTGTCCTTCCTTATATATGTCCTGGTACAAATACATGTAATGAGGATTGTTTGTCCTTCCCTATGTATGTCCAGGTACAAATACATGTAAGGAAGATTATTTGTCCTGCCTTATATCTGTTCTGGTACAAATACATGTAATGAGGATTGTTTGTCCTTCCCTATGTATGTCCAGGTACAAATACATGTAAGGAAGATTATTTGTCCTGCCTTATATCTGTTCTGGTACAAATACATGTAATGAGGATTGTTTGTCCTTCCCTATGTATGTCCAGGTACAAATACATGTAAGGAAGATTATTTGTCCTGCCTTATATCTGTTCTGGTACAAATACATGTAATGAGGATTGTTTGTCCTTCCCTATATCCGTTACGGTACAAATACATGTAATGAGGTCTGTTTGTCCTTTTCTATATATGTCCCAGTAAAAATAAATGTAACTAAGATTGTTTGTCCTTCCCTATATGTGTCCCGGTACAAATACATGTAACGAGGGTTGTTTGTCCTTCCCTATATGTGTTCCGGTACAAATACCTATAATGAGCATTGTTTGTCCTTCCTTATATATGTCCTGGTACAAATACATGTAATGAGGATTGTTTGTCCTTCCCTATGTATGTCCAGGTACAAATACATGTAAGGAAGATTATTTGTCCTGCCTTATATCTGTTCTGGTACAAATACATGTAATGAGGATTGTTTGTCCTTCCCTATGTATGTCCAGGTACAAATACATGTAAGGAAGATTATTTGTCCTGCCTTATATCTGTTCTGGTACAAATACATGTAATGAGGATTGTTTGTCCTTCCCTATGTATGTCCAGGTACAAATACATGTAAGGAAGATTATTTGTCCTGCCTTATATCTGTTCTGGTACAAATACATGTAATGAGGATTGTTTGTCCTTCCCTATATCCGTTACGGTACAAATACATGTAATGAGGTCTGTTTGTCCTTTTCTATATATGTCCCAGTAAAAATAAATGTAACTAAGATTGTTTGTCCTTCCCTATATGTGTCCCGGTACAAATACATGTAACGAGGGTTGTTTGTCCTTCCCTATATGTGTTCCGGTACAAATACCTATAATGAGCATTGTTTGTCCTTCCTTATATATGTCCTGGTACAAATACATGTAATGAGGATTGTTTGTCCTTCCCTATGTATGTCCAGGTACAAATACATGTAAGGAAGATTATTTGTCCTGCCTTATATCTGTTCTGGTACAAATACATGTAATGAGGATTGTTTGTCCTTCCCTATGTATGTCCAGGTACAAATACATGTAAGGAAGATTATTTGTCCTGCCTTATATCTGTTCTGGTACAAATACATGTAATGAGGATTGTTTGTCCTTCCCTATGTATGTCCAGGTACAAATACATGTAAGGAAGATTATTTGTCCTGCCTTATATCTGTTCTGGTACAAATACATGTAATGAGGATTGTTTGTCCTTCCCTATATCCGTTACGGTACAAATACATGTAATGAGGTCTGTTTGTCCTTTTCTATATATGTCCCAGTAAAAATAAATGTAACTAAGATTGTTTGTCCTTCCCTATATGTGTCCCGGTACAAATACATGTAACGAGGGTTGTTTGTCCTTCCCTATATGTGTCACGAACCAAATACATGTAACGAGGGTTGTTTGTCCTTCCCTGTATGTGTTCCGGTACAAATACCTATAATGAGCATTGTTTGTCCTTCCTTATATATGTCCTGGTACAAATACATGTAATGAGGATTGTTTGTCCTTCCCTATGTATGTCCAGGTACAAATACATGTAAGGAAGATTATTTGTCCTGCCTTATATCTGTTCTGGTACAAATACATGTAATGAGGATTGTTTGTCCTTCCTTATATATGTCCTGGTACAAATACATGTAACGAGGATTGTTTGTCCTTCCCTATATGTGTCATGGTACAAATACATGTAACAAGAATTGTTTGTCCTTCCTCAAATCTATTCGGTACAAATACATGTAAGGAGGATTGTTTGTCCTTCCCTATTTGTGGCCTGATACAAATACATGTAATAAGGATTGTTTGTCCTACCCTATATGTGTCCCGATACAAATACATGTAATGAGGATTGTTTGTCCTTCCCTATATGTGTCCTGGTACAAATACATGAAACAAGGATTGTTTGTCCTTCCCTATGTGTGTCCTGATACAAATACATGAAATAAGGATTGTTTGTCCTTCCCTATGTGTGTCCTGATACAAATACATGTAAGGAGGATTGTTTGTCCTTCCCTATATGTGTCTTGGAACAAATATATATAAGCAGGACTATTTGTCCTTCCCTATATATGTACTGGTACAAATACATGTAATGAGGATTGTTTGTCCTTACTTATATCTGTTTCGGTACAAATACATGTAATGATTGTTTGTCCTTCCCTATATGTGTCCAGGTACAAATACATGTAATGAGGATTGTTTGTCCTTCCTTATATCTGTTCCATTACAAATACATGTAATGAGGATTGTTTGTCCTTCCCTATATATGTCCTGGTACAAATACATGTAATAAGGATTGTTTGTCCTTCCTTATATATGTCCTGGTACAAATACATGTAACAAGGATTGTTTGTCTTTCCTATATGTGTCCAGGTACAAATACATGTAGTGAGGATTGTTTGTCCTTCCCTATATATGTCCTGGTAAAAATACATGTAAAGGGAATTGTTTGTCCTTCCCTATATGTGTCCAGGTACAAATTTATGTAATGAGGGTAGTTTGTCCTACCCTTAATGTGTCCTGGTACAAATACATGTAATGAGGATTGTTTGTCCTTCCCTATATCCGTTACGGTACAAATACATGTAATGAGGTCTGTTTGTCCTTTTCTATATATGTCCCAGTAAAAATAAATGTAACTAAGATTGTTTGTCCTTCCCTATATGTGTCACGAACCAAATACATGTAACGAGGGTTGTTTGTCCTTCCCTATATGTGTTCCGGTACAAATACCTATAATGAGCATTGTTTGTCCTTCCTTATATATGTCCTGGTACAAATACATGTAATGAGGATTGTTTGTCCTTCCCTATGTATGTCCAGGTACAAATACATGTAAGGAAGATTATTTGTCCTGCCTTATATCTGTTCTGGTACAAATACATGTAATGAGGATTGTTTGTCCTTCCTTATATATGTCCTGGTACAAATACATGTAACGAGGATTGTTTGTCCTTCCCTATATGTGTCATGGTACAAATACATGTAACAAGAATTGTTTGTCCTTCCTCAAATCTATTCGGTACAAATACATGTAAGGAGGATTGTTTGTCCTTCCCTATTTGTGGCCTGATACAAATACATGTAATAAGGATTGTTTGTCCTACCCTATATGTGTCCCGATACAAATACATGTAATGAGGATTGTTTGTCCTTCCCTATATGTGTCCTGGTACAAATACATGAAACAAGGATTGTTTGTCCTTCCCTATGTGTGTCCTGATACAAATACATGAAATAAGGATTGTTTGTCCTTCCCTATGTGTGTCCTGATACAAATACATGTAAGGAGGATTGTTTGTCCTTCCCTATATGTGTCTTGGAACAAATACATATAAGCAGGACTATTTGTCCTTCCCTATATATGTACTGGTACAAATACATGTAATGAGGATTGTTTGTCCTTCCTTATATCTGTTTCGGTACAAATACATGTAATGATTGTTTGTCCTTCCCTATATGTGTCCAGGTACAAATACATGTAATGAGGATTGTTTGTCCTTCCTTATATCTGTTCCATTACAAATACATATAATGAGGATTGTTTGTCCTTCCCTATATATGTCCTGGTACAAATACATGTAATGAGGATTGTTTGTCCTTCCTTATATATGTCCTGGTACAAATACATGTAACAAGGATTGTTTGTCCTTCCTATATGTGTCCAGGTACAAATACATGTAGTGAGGATTGTTTGTCCTTCCCTATATATGTCCTGGTAAAAATACATGTAAGAAGGATTGTTTGTCCTTACCTATATATGTCCTGGTACAAATACATGTAATGTGGATTGTTTGTCCTTCCTTATATATGTCCTGGTACAAATACATGTAAGGAGGATTGTTTGTCCTTCCCTATATGTGTCCAGGTACAAATACATGTAGTGAGGATTGTTTGTCCTTCCCTTTATATGTCCTGGTAAAATACATGTAAGGAGGATTGTTTGTCCTTACCTATATATGTCCTGGTACAAATACATGGAATGAGGATTGTTTGTCCTCCCCTATATATGTCCTGGTACAAATATATGTTATGAGGATTGTTTTTTCCTTTCCTACAAATACATGTAATGAGGACTGTTTGTCCTTTCTTATAAATACATGTAATGAGGACTGTTTGTCCTTCCTTACAAATGCATGTAATGAGATTGGTACAAATGAATAAACAACAATATTTTCTTGTAACTTAATATTTTAATTGCCATATAAAGGCAGTTCTGCTCAGCAGTTTCACTGTAATCACTTTAAATGATACACATCATTTTCAACATCACATAACAAACAAAAGGGCCGCAACCCTGTGACATAAGATTGTTTATACAATATCAAAATTAACATTTAATTTAAATTTATTTTATTATAATTCAATAGTACAATAATGTATTCATCTGCCAATATCACTTGGACAGTGTGCTGTATTCAGCTATTAATTGGCACATCACAAAACACTTTTAACAATCCAAGGGCCAGAACTTCAATAGTAAATATCTGATTAGTCAGTCTAACTTCAGAATTTGTATGTTTGGTTAAGGCCAAATGATCAATGTGGGTGCTAGAGTGCATGATCAATGTGGGTGCTAGAGTGCATGATCAATGTGGGTGCTAGAGTGCATGATTAATGTGGGTGCTAGAGTGCATGGTTAATGTGGGTGCTAGAGTGCATGATCAATGTGGGTGCTAGAGTGCATGATCAATGTGGGTGCTAGAGTGCATGATTAATGTGGGTGCTAGAGTGCATGGTTAATGTGGGTGCTATAGTGCATGATTAATGTGGGTGCTAGAGTGCATAATTAATGTGGGTGCTATAGTGCATGGTCAATGTGGGTGCTAGAGTGCATGGTTAATGTGGGTGCTACAGTGCATGATTTATGTGGGTGCTACAGTGCATGATCAATGTGGTGCTAGAGTGCATGATTAATGTGGATGCTAGAGTGCATGATCAATGTGGGTGCTAGAGAGCATGACTAATGTGGGTGCCAGAGTGCGAGATCAATGTGTGTGCTAGAATGTATGATTAATGTGGGTGCTAGAGTGCGTGATTAATGTGGGTGCTAGAGTGCGTGATCAATGTGGATGCTAAAGTGCATGATCAATGTGGGTGCTAGAGTGCATGATTAATGTGGATGCTAGAGTGCATGATCAATGTAGGTGCTAGAGTGCTTGATTAATGTGGGTGCTAGAGTGCATGATTAATGTGGATGCTAGAGTGCATGATCAATGTGGGTGCTAAAGTGCACGATTAATGTGGGTGCTAGAGTGCAGGATCAATGTGGGTGCTAGAGTGCACAATCAATGTGGGTGCTAGAGTACATGATCAATGCGGAAGCTACAGTGCATGATTAATGTGAGTGCTAGAGTGCATGATTAATGTGGTTGCTAGAGTGCATGATCAATGTGAGTGCTAGAGTGCATTATTAATGTGGTTGCTAGAGTGCATGATCAATGTGGGTGCTAGAGTGCATGATTAATGTGGGTGCTAGAGTGCATGATTAATGTTGGTACTAGAGTGCATGATTAATGTGGGTGCTAGAGTGCATGATCAATGTGGGTGCTAGAGTGCATGATCAATGTGGGTGCTAGAGTGCATGATTAATGTTGGTACTAGAGTGCATGATTAATGTTGGTACTAGAGTGCATGATTAATGTGGGTGCTAAAGTGCATGATTAATGTGGATTCTAGAGTGCATGATTAATGTGGGTACTAGAGTGCATGATTAATGTGGGTGCTAGAGTGCATGATTAATGTGGGTGCTAGAGTGCATGATCAATGTGGGTGCTAGAGTGCATGATCAATGTGGGTGCTAGAGTGCATGATTAATGTTGTTAATAGAGTGCATGGTTAATGTTGGTACTAGAGTGCATGATTTATGTGGGTGCTAGAGTGCATGACCAATGTGGGTGCTAGAGTGCATGATTAATGTTGGTACTAGAGTGCATGATTAATGTGGGTGCTAGAGTGCATGATTAATGTTGGTACTAGAGTGCATGATTAATTTGGGTGCTAGAGTGCATGATTAATGTGGGTACTAGAGTGCATGATTAATGTTGGTACTAGAGTGCATGATTAATGTTGGTACTAGAGTGCATGATTAATGTGGGTGCTAGAGGGCATGATTAATGTGGGTGCTAGAGGGCATGGTTAATGTGGGTGCTAGAGGGCATGATTAATGTGGGTGCTAGCGTGCATGATCGATGTGGGTGCTAGAGTGCATGATTAATGTTGGTACTAGAGTGCATGATTAATGTGGGTGCTAGAGTGCATGATTAATTTGGGTGCTAGAGTGCATGATTAATGTTGGTACTAGAGTGCATGATTAATGTGGGTGCTAGAGTGCAAATGTTGTCAAATAAGCAATTTCTGATAATTCAAGGGCAATAACTCGGTAATATTTCATTGAAGCAAGTTCAACTAAATTTTTAAAACTCATGACTGTATAACTACTGTGTAAGGTTGGTCAAGATCCAATGAAAAACGTGGGTGCCTCTAGGCAATTTTTTTTAACACCTGATCCATACATTCAATCCAAGATATTTTTGACAAATATGCCACGTCCAAGACATGAAGGATTAGTGCAATGACCAGACCAATTGCACAATTTTTGACAATTCAGGGTCAACATCTAATACAAACATTATTTTGAAATAGAAAAAAAATGAGAGCTTAAGTGTATAATAGTAAACTGCAGTCCTGATATTATCATTTTATGCAGTCCGATACAACGTGAAACTTGTTATAATGCGGTTTTTCAATGGCTCCCAAATTTAGAATTGATATTTTCCAACAGATATATGAAAAAAATTGTTTGATAATGATTGATGAATTGATTGAAAAATATTGAAACTAAATATTGTGAAGTTTGCGATCTCATTAAGATTTTGCCAACTGTGAACAAATAATTTAATCTGACATGACAATGGTCTATCTTATTTGTCACATATCAATTGCAACATTTTTTATTAAAACAATGTTATATTTCCTGCTTTAATGCTTCTTAATAACTATCATTTCACAGTTTCAACCTTTTTATATAAAATAAGTATATATGTATTTAACTATTTTATACAAAATGAACCATTTCAATAAGACAATCTTTTTCCTAAAACAATTCTATATAATATTGCAAACAAATGCTTAGGGTAAAACTATCAACAAGTGATGCGGGTATTTATGGGGAATTGGGGCAATATCCTTTATTTATCAACAGATATGTAAAAATAATTAAATATTGGTTAAAATCAGTATGTACTACTAATATTATAATAAAGACGGTTTATCAAAGTGCATTGTTAAGATTGTGAAAATGAACTTATAAACTGGGTGTCTAAAGTAAAATCTATATTAAGTTCCAATGGTTTTCTATACGCATGGAATGATCCCCACTCATTGAACAGTAAGCATTTTCCAGTGGTGTTCAAACAGAGACTTATCGGCACCTTTTTACAAAACTGGTGGACTGATATGGAAACAAATAGGGTATTAACTTTATACAAATCAGTAAAGGTTAATTGGGATTATGAGAACTATTTAAATGTTATACATACTAAATCAATGAGATGTTTAATGACGAGGTTGGATTGTCAGCCCATAACTTAAGAATCCAAACCAGAAGGTATGGTAGAGAAAGAAAAGAACGGTACGAATGTATTTGCCTTTTTTGTAATAATGACATTGAAGACGAATACCATTTTGTTTTAATATGTCAAACATATAATGAAATAAGAAGTAAATATATTAAACGATTTTATACACAGAGACCTAACATGTTGAAATTTTTATCTCTTCTTCAATCAACAAACAATAAAGAAATCATAGATTTTAGTAAATTCCTTTCAGAAGCATTATGTAAAAGACATTCCATAATAAACAACCAATGAGTGTTCATCCTCCTTTGATACTGATTTTTTTTATAATTAAATTAGAACATAATAAAATTACCTTCTTACTCAAAATTGTGAGTGAGAGCTATGTATATGTTGAACATTTGTAATTGTTAACATTTGTGCATTGATTTATCACGTAAATGTATTGTATATATGTTTTATGTGATGAGAAACTGTAAAAGTTTAAATCAATAAAAAATTCTTCTTCTTCTTCATCTATAATTATCTCTATTTCATTAAAACAATTCTATTATTATCTCTATTTCATTTACAATGCTATAATTATCTCTATTTTATTAACATAATGCTATAATTATCTCTATTTCATTAAACAATGTTATAATTAACCATTTCCATAACACAGTGCTATAATTAACCATTTCAATAACACAGTGCTATAATTAACCATTTCAGTTACACAATGTTATACTTAACCATTTCAATAACACAGTGCTATAATTAGCCATTCCAATAACACAGTGCTATACTTAACCATTTCAATAACACAATGCTATAATTAACCATTTCAGTAACACAATGCTATAATTAACGTTTCAGTAACACAATGCTATACTTAACCATTTCAGTTACAAAAATGCTATACTTCACGATTTCAATAACACAATATCATAATTAACCATTTAAATATCACAGTGCTATAATAAACCATTTCAATAACACAGTGCTATAATTAACCATTTCAATAACACAGTGTTATCAATAACACAGCGCTCTAATTAACCATTTCAATAACATAGTGCTATAATTAACCATTTCAATAACACAGTGCTATCAATAACACAGTGCTATAATTAACCATTTCAATAACATAATGCTATAATTAACCATTTTGATAACACAATGCTATAATTAACCATTTTAATAACACAGTGCTATAATTAACCATTTTAATAACACAGTGCTATAATTAACCATTTTAATAACACAGTGCTATAATTAACCATTTCAATAACACAGTGCTATCAATAACACAGTGCATAGTTAACCATTTTAATAACACAATGCAAACATGTAGGTGCGTTTTAATTATTGTGGTGGGGAACAACCTGAGGAGAGAGTAAAATATTGGTGGCATAACAAAAAAAAGATTGTTTACGTGGCCTGAGTTCTCAGTGTCAGCTTATAACAACGCATGTACATTGTATAGACATATATCGGTCAAGTATAGAAGGTTTGTTTAACTTATTAGATAGATAGGGATAACACATTTTTAAATATTTTTACATATTCATTTTTGGTTTAAAAAAAGTCATTTCGACATCGATTTCATAAAAATTCGTTGAGTAATGAGTATTTTAGAAAAAAGTAAAGGGTTTAATTATTGTTAAACTAATCAGTTTTACCATTAGCCTTTTTTGTACATTTGTATCCAATGGCATCGGATGATAATTTAATGTCATGATTATCTTGAGATAAGCCTGTGGTATGTGGATTTCTTGTATAAATAAACAATTAGAATCTTCAATCATGGTCAGTTAGCTTGTTTGGGGACACAGCGTCAAATACATACAAGTTTTGATGATTCAAGGATTACAACTACAATATTTATCTGATTTGGCCAGTTCAATAAAAAGGCATAAAGTTTACAGACGGACAGACAACGGACACAGAGCAATCAGAATGATAGGTAATTTAACTGTTACAAAGTTGCAGCATTTTGTTATTAATTCAAACATCTCGCAACCAAATAAAATGATTACAACTTTTGCATGTCAGAGTATTCAGTATACAACAATGAACAAACTTCAATTATATAAACATCATATTATTTATATGAATAATCATGGAAATTGTAAACATCTTATTTATGTATGTAGACCACTCAGCCATGGAGGACCCTATACTTAAAAAAAGTTCCGTTATAACTGATAATGTGAAAGTTCAAAAACAGGGATGGAATTAAAGTCTATTTGTAAATTCCACAAGTTTTTTAATTAACCCTTTACTCCATAGATACACATTTTCCCACACCAATTACTGAAGGCCTTTGAAAATAGTGCAGGAAGAGTTCAGATTGCTCGTAACACAATCTGAACACTTCCTGCACTGTTTACCACTCTGTCAGTTAATATAAACATAATTCAACCAATAATTCAAAAGCATTCTATATTAGGTGTCAAAAGGCGTCTTTATTAGAGGTGTCCAAAGGCGTCTATATGAAGTAAATGTTTAAGACAGTTTAATGAACTTTTAACCTCTAAATGCATAGATAGTGGGGTTAAGTCCTGAACTTCAGTCTATATACAATTACACAGAATACAAAACCAAATTATCAATAAAAAGGTACAGATCTGCAATTAAATGAGATAAAAACCCGGAAACAAAATCTTGATAGCTATAGTGTTTTGCTACAATTTTGATACTTTGGGGCCAGTCATTTTGAGTTAATTTGACCGAATTAGCGAGTCAAGTTGATGTCACAGTATATAAAATTAACAAAATATTTTTATGAATCAAATGGATGAGAGTATTTTACTCATGACTCACAGGCAGATAATGTATAGTTATGATAATTTAGCAGATATGTAATAATTAGCACCCGAGATGTTGTTTATTACTGAAATAAAATGAGTAGACTATAAACAATTAGATTCCTTCAAAAACAAATAAAATTTTATAGCAATCCACTGTTTGCCAAATATATACACTTTTTACACATAATGGATTGTAACTCTACAAGCAAATTAAGTTCTAAATTTTTCAAAGAAATTTTTAAAATCATTTAAATATTATCACTTTTATGTGGTATTTGGTATCAATAAAGTTATATTCTTATGACCTTTTTTATTTAATTATATAAAGACTAACAATGTGTAATACTTTTTATCACTCAAAGTCATTAATAATTTAAAAAAAACAGTATTTTTTAAACAGTTATTCAAAATGAAGCAATCCCCAGATTTCACATCCGTAATTCACAATAAAGCAATCCCCAGATTTCACTTCCAGAAATCATAATAAAGCAATCCCCAGATTTCACATCCATAAATCAACATCAGAGATATTGACATCTGTATTTTGCTGATACTTGGCAGTACTTTCATCCACGACATTATCCAGATTAGCAGTCTGAGCTAGATATGAATCAACTGTGTGAGCTGGTAACATTTCATGAAACTCTTTTTCTTCATTTTCAACAGTTAGATCTTTTCTTCTGAAACTGCCTTGAGAATAAACTAAATCCATGTCAGTGCATCTATTTGAACTTTGTAAAACATCAGCAGTGTCTTTACACAGCATATACTGGTTTTGGTCGGACAGGTCACCGATTTGTGGCACTCTAATTGGCAGTTCATGGTAACCAGGATGAACAGCCTCATTGTGTCTTTTAAACATCTCCTCTGACTCAAAATTCTGTTTACACACACAACATTCAAACAGACTAGGGCATCTATTGCTGATAGCAAATTGAATATTCTCATGTTTTGATGCTTTAGTGAGCTTACCAGCCCTTCTTACATCTTCCTTAATTTTATCATGTTCTTTAACAGGTGGCAGTATGGCCTTAAGTTTATTTTCTTTAATTATTGCCACTGTATTAATGTCTCTGTCGTCATGAAGATTCCTGATATGTCTGGTAAGTCCGTCTTTCCTCGGAAAGGTTGCACCACAGATGTGGCATTGGTGGGATGTTGCATAACCCTCCAAATGCATTCGTTTGTGTCTTGCTAGAGTGCTCTTATGGTTGAACGCTTTTCCACATTTTTGGCACTGAAATGGGTTCATTTTCGAATGCACATTCCCATGACTCTTCAGCTCTGGCCAACAATGGAACTGTGCACCGCACTCGTCACATATGAATTTTTTCTCATCATGTCGCACCATGTGTCTTTTCAGGTATTTTGCAGACTTGTACATGCTGCCACAGACGTGACACGAGTAAGGGCGCTCTTCAGTGTGCACAAACAGGTGTCCACGTATGTTCGCTGCCGAGTTAAACTCCTTTTCACACTCGTTGCAGCTGTATATATATTTCTGGGCAGGATCTGCAGTGGAGAAGGGTTTTTTGTTTTACATTTCTGTTGGTGATTAGTTACAATCTATCATTTTCTCTCTATAAACACAATGATGTTTTTTGTCAATTCTCTAAATGTCTTGAACAAAACACAAGTGAATATTACAGCTTTAATTTGGGTAAGATTTAATTTTTCATTCCATTTTTTCCAAGACTGATTTTAACTCTGTAATTTGCACAAAATGTGTATTGACTTCAATTTATACTGTTTCTGTCTTTAAAAACACAATCCTGATATTACCAAACAGTTCTGTTTGCTGTTTTTTTTTCAACATTTTGAGCGCATTTAATCTATCCAATATTTCATTGTCTTTAAAAGCCACTTTCAGGAGTCTCAAATAACAAAATTTATAATGGAAATTATATGATGTACTCTGTACTTTGTTTACCTACATGAAATACACGAAGAGTTTCTTACTTACCAGAGTTACTTTAACCCTTTACTTCATATAGACACCTTTGGACACCTCTAATATAGACGCTTTTGGACACCTTATATAGAAGGCTTTTGAATTATTGGGTGAATTATGTTTTTATTAACTGACAGAGTGGAAAACAGTGCAGGAAGTGTTCAGATTGCTCGTTACAAGCAATCTGAACTCTTCCTGCACTGTTTTCAAAGGCTTTCTGTGATTGGTGCGGGAAAATGCGTATCTATGGAGTAAAGGGTTAACAAAACAATAGCAGACAGATGACCTTATTTTGTTTAATTGCAACACTTGTTGATAATGTGTGAATGATTGAAAAGAACATTTGAAATTTCAGCTTTATGCCACTGTTGTCATAGAAACAGAGACATTAAGTATTGTGAATCTATAATAAAATGTTTTAAAGTTTGTACAGAGGTACATCTGAAGCACAGACATACTGACAATGATAACCTTGGAAACATGTCATTTACAGGAAAACTAAAAAAAAACACACAAAACATTTGTCCTTAAAATGAATGAAATTGGAAAAAAGAATGTTGCTTTTATATACTGAGGCATCTAAAAACTCCTCTTTCTCAAATATATATATTATATAAAAATTTTCATATATGTTTTTCCTTATTTATTTTAGCTCAATTGCGAAGTAAGCTTTGAGATTGAAAAAACCCACTCTCCAGTCAGTTTTCCAGAAATAACCATTACAGAGTTTTTGAAATGACACCGGAACAAGCCTTGGATCAACCTGTGACCTCTGGCATGAGCAACCAAACCTATCCAATGCAATACCACCTCCCTTAATTTTGTTCTGTATAATTTTTTTATACTGAACATAACAGCTAAATTGCCACATTTGTATTTCCAAAATCTATGTCAAAATATTGAGAAGCGTTATTAAAATTTGTATCCAACATTAATAGACAACATGTATTGATTTTACATAGCCAAAATTTATGTTCTTTCTGATTTAAGTCCAAATTTCAAGGATATTGTCGTGATACTTTTTGACAAAATACATAAAACGTCAGGTGAAGTGACAGGTTAGCTGTTCCTTTTGGTATTTTATACAGCACTCAGAACAAAGGTACCAAGGTCATGACTTACTTTTGAAACACTGCATTAGTGGTCTAGAGGTAGAGCGTCTGCCTCACATGCGAAGGAAGTGGGGTCGATCCAAGGGCACTTAACATTTTTCCAGGTGTATATTACATATTAAACACAT
The DNA here is from genome assembly GCA_029582155.1 of Panopea generosa. Classification (NCBI taxonomy): domain Eukaryota; kingdom Metazoa; phylum Mollusca; class Bivalvia; order Adapedonta; family Hiatellidae; genus Panopea; species Panopea generosa. Next base: position 89,265,546 of record CM055894.1, read on the forward strand.
TTATCATCAACAACAATAATATACTCTTTAAATATACTGACATACATATTGAAAAAGCAAATTATATAAAACAGTTAAATAATTTGGATACATGTAGTTTATTGACTTCAATTACAGCCAAACCTACATGTAAGCTGAGTATATTAGTAATAACATGCAACAGCATACTTTGAGGGTTAGAAGATTACACAGATTAAAGGGAATATATCAGGATTTTTCAAAAACATTTAAGTTTGCTAAAATCATTTTTCCCCAGTATACCATGCCTATTTATACTCACTGACCATGTATTGTTAAAATGATTTCTATTTAAAAATGCCAAAATAATATATATTTTAAAGGACTTTCCTTAGACTTGGGAAACCTGCCTTTCCTGCTTAAAATGGCACCATATTTTGTGACATATTAATGAGTAATGTAACTTCATTTTGAGTTTAACTTGATCCGTTATTCAGGTTTACACATACAGTGTAGTAAAAATTGTAATCTTAGAAAGTGTCCGAATGACGATATGAATGTCGTCAAATAGTTTTAAAGTGCTGTCTATTTTTAGAATTGGGATTTCATTTCAAGTTTACCTCTCCAATTTACATATTGATTTTGTCATGGTTTGGTGGATTGGACCAACCAATTAGTTTATATTTATTTATTTATGATAATGATATGCTTTTCATCCATTTTGATAATCATTTTATTTTTTAAGACATGTAAAGTGTTTCACCCAGATAGACTCTCTTAAACCCTTTAATCCATAGATACAGGTTTTCCTGCAACAGTCACAGAAGGCCTTTGAAAACAGTGCAGGAAGAGTTCAGATTGCTCATACTGTTTTCCATTCTGTCAGTTAATATAAACATAATTCACCCAATAATTCAAAAGCCTTCTAAATTAGGTGTCCATAGGCATCTATATGAAGTAAAGGGTTAAGTGCATTCATATAGTAACTCATATTCAGATCTTTTTGATCAGGGTTGTAATGTGTTAAGCGTCATTTTCAAAATTGTTTCAGTTTTATTGTGACAGTTCCTACATGAGACAGTATTGCAAAAGCTGCAACACTGAAGTATCATGCTGCAGACACATGGTATGATACCCCACCCAGTCACATTATACTGACACCGGGCTGATCAGACCTAAAACTATCCACTAAATGCTTAGGTAGTGCCAAGTTAGGAAACATATCAGTACCATTTTCCAAGTCTTTGGTATAACCAGGCAAGAAGAGATCGAACCTATAAACTTAAGCATGTGAGGCTGACGCTCTGCTCTACCCATAGATTACTGCTGATATTGAAAATGGCAAAGTAACACCAGAATTAAGCAACAAAGACAGTGCAAACAGCAGATAAATAAACACTTCAAAGCAACATTGCCATATCCAAGCCAGCTTGATAATTGCTGTATTCTAAATAAAACATTGATCTGAATATTGAGTGACAGCAAGCAGCCATGAATCAACACTAGGGTATTATACTAGATAAACCTAGGCCAGTTACTGCACCAGAGTTTAACCAGGAGAGTTAAAATACATCTAAAACATTAAAGCGTTACATCATCAGTGACACTATATCTTCACAACTTTTTAACTCCAGCATACATATTTTAACAATACCATTTTCACCTGGGCTTTATGCCAAAGACATTATAGTTCTGCTTATGTTGTTGTAATCCTGCTTTACAGTGTTGATCACCAAAATGATCATACGCGACAGGGACAACTTTTTGTTCCTTTTATTCATGAATTTAATATAAGCAAACAGAAACAAATATAAAACAATAAAGATATATTGCAGACATTGTATTCTGTCATTTTTTAAAACAAGAGGCCCAAGAGAGCCTGAGGACGCTCTACTGATTTATAGTGGCCATAGCACTTTTTGAAATTCTCCTCTGCAATAGAAACATCGGGGCGGGGGCATTTTTTTCACCCTAGGGACATCATTTGAACAAATCTAACAAAACTATAGTTGGTCATCATTACTACAGAAACATTTTGAAAATCTGTTGGGCTGTTCATGAGAAGAAGATTTTTTTAGTTTTGGACTATTTTAAGTAACGGTGGCCATCTTGAATTTTAAATAGAAAAAAATCTTCTGCATAGTCTCCTATGCAATAGAAACATCCATGTGAAGTTCCAGTTTAATTGGCTTTGTGGTTTCAGAATAAGTGAAAAAAAAAAAAGAATTTTCTGTTTCCCCATAGTATCCCTATGAAGAATTCTAAGTCCCCTTACAGGGCCCCTATAAATTTTAGCCCCTATATTCTTATCTGCAATCAAACCCCTACACATAGGGATTAATTATATAAAATATGTACAAATCTGACATACTGGTTCTTAAGAAAACGATTTTAGTAATTTCCAATTTGTACCCTTTTGGGGCCCCTCCTGACCCCTTAAGACATAGGAACCTAGTCATTTTCACAAATCTGAACCTCCTTCACCTAACGATGCTTTTGTGAAGATATATACAAAATCATTTCCATTTAAAACAAAAATAAAAAATAAAATATTATATTGACATGACTGTGTCCCCTAATTGAACCCTCGGGGTTGGGTCATTTTTAACCCTAGGGACATGATTTGAACAAATCTAACAAAACTATAGTTGGTCATCATTACTATATTAACATTTTGAAAATCTGTTGGGCCGTTCATGAGAAGATTTTTTAAGTTTTGGACTACTTTTAGAAACAGCGGCCATCTTGAATTTCAGATCGATCAAAAAAAAGTTTCTGTATATTTTCCTATACAATAGAAACAACCATGTAAAGTTTCAGTTTAATTGGCCTAGTGGTATCAGAATAGATGAAAGAAAAGAAAATTTTGGTTTTCCCATAGTATCCCTATGTAAAATTCTAAGTCCCCTTACAGGGCCCCTATAAATTTTAGCCCCTAAATTCTTATCTGCAATCAAACCCCTACACATAGGGATATTTTATGCCAAATATGAACAAATCTGAGATACCCGTTCTTAAGAAAACAATTTTAGAAATTCCCAATTTTTACCCTTTTAGGGCCCCTCCTGACCCCTTAAGATAGTGGAACCCAGTCATTTTTACAAATCTGAACCTCCTTCACCAAACAATGCTTCTGTGAAGATATAGGCAAAATCATTTCCATTTTAAAAAAAAATAAAAAAATTATAATGACATGTGTCCCCTAATTGAACCCTTGGGGTGGGGTCATATTTAACCCTAGGGACACCATGATTTTAGCAAATCTAACAAAACTATAGTTGGTCAAAATTAATACATAAACATTTTTGAAAATCTGTTGGGCCGTTCATGAGAAGAAGATTTTTTAAGTTTTGGTCTATTTTTAATAATGGCGGCCATCTTGAATTTCAGATCGAAAAAAAAAAAAATATTCTGTATAATCTCCTATGCAATAGAAACATCCATGTGAAGTTTCAGTTTAATTGGCCTAGTGATTTCAGAGAAAGTGCTGCTAGCAGACAACAGATGACGGACAACAGACAACAGACAATGCACCATTGCATAAGCACTTCTGGCCTTTGGCCAGTAAAGCTAAAAATGTAACATAAAACTAGAGCTATCACTGAAGGTGATGAATACCCCTGAACGCTGCCATGACAGAAAATGGTTTACCATTGTATGAAGTTTTATTAAATTATATCCAATAGTTTTAAAGTTATGCTCCGGACAAGGGAAATATATCAAAGGGCAATAACTCTGTAATTAGCATGAATAGAGTTATGTTTCCTGTACACTGCACTTCCTGTCATTATATTCTACCATTGTATGAAGTTTGATGAAATTCCATCCAGTACTTTAAAAGTAATGCTCCGGACAAGGGAAATATATCAAAGGGCAATAACTCTGTAATTAGCAAGAATAGAGTTATGTTTCATGTACACTGCACTTCCTCTCATTATATTCTACCATTGTATGAAGCTTGATGAAATTCCATCCGGTACTTTTCAAGTTATGCTCCGGACAAGAAAAAATATCAAAGGGCAATAACTCTGTAATTAGCAAGAATAGAGTTATGTTTCTTGTACACTGCACTTCCTCTCATTATATTCTACCATTGTATGATGTTTGATGAAATTCCATCCAGTACTTTTCAAGTGATGCTCCGGATAAGGAAAATTGCAAAGGACAGACCGACCGACCGACCGACAGACCGACCACAGGGTGACTCCAATATATACCCCCTCAAACTTCGTTTGTCGGGGGTATAATAAACAAAACAATACAATAATATCAATCAAATTAGGAATGTGTATGAATATTTATGAACGACCAGTTTTCAGTACTTTCAAGTACTTCAATTTGATATGGAAGAGATCGAGTTTGCCCCATAATTTTCAGAATGCAGATACATACTCACCAGGGCTTCATTCAGTTCAGTTAAACGTTTGCTAAAGTTAGCTAACATATTTTCCTGGACACTGGATCAACCTCAAATTAGTACCCAGTATGGGATCATTTTAAAGAACCAGGCAATAAACGTGTTTGCTGTTAAATGGTGCTGAATGCAGACCTGAGGTCTTTCTTAAACATGCAATAGCATTTGAAGTGATGAAAATTATGTGCTAAAAAATTTCACAATCTATTTCCTAAAATTCCATTGCATCAAATCTTTTTTTCAATTTTCGGGGAAAATACACTAATAATGTGCACTATGTACATTGTAACAAAAACGAAACATTAAAATTGATAACAACATTTACTATACATCAGATCTAATCTTGAACTCTCATTCATTATAAACAAAACACTATACATTCCCTGATCATTAACACACTTAGGAAGCCTTACACCAGATTTAAAGCAATTATCGCTATCTTTACTCCTTCGGTGATTTCTCTTGCCCAATTTGTCAGACAATCATTTATAGTTACTTCCATTCAATAAAAAGTAATTGGGCAGAAGGAACCAGATGTATGGATTTAACAAGACAATTAATAACAGCAGGAGCTATATCGAGATGAAAACATTCTGAAATCTGCAGATGAAATATATGGACTTACAGTTAAAAATGCTACGAGACATTTTCCTTTGACACTGATACAACGGCATGACGTTAACACATTGAGCTCTGCAATACTAAACTAAACTGGCCTTACATAAAACTTACAAAACCAGAAATGACAAGAGGACATTGATGATGAGAGCAAAAATTGTTCTTTTTGGTAATATTTCATGGTTAAGTGGTCTAAGGCACCATCTGAAGACCACTTATACCTCATTATGGTGGTTGAGGGTTTGAGTCAAGCTCAGTTAAAAAAAGCTCCATGTCAGAAAGTTTGTAAGAGTGGTAATTCTACTCAGATTTATTAACAGGTTATAGTGATTTTGATTAAAGAGAAAAGACCATAAATTATGCAAAGTAATGAACATAAAAGTTAAAAAAACATGAGATTAAATGTAAAGGTAATAACTATAATATTAATCAAGAGAGAAAAAAACAAGGTCATATAAAGTTAATCAAAAGAGAGAAAAAACCTGAAGTCATATAATGTTAATCAAGAGAGAAAATACCAAGGTCATATAATGCTAATCAAAAGAGAAAATACCAGGTTCATATAAAGTTCATCAAGAGAGAAAATATCAAGGTAATATAATATTAATTAAGAGAGAAAATATCAAGGTCATAGATGTTTATCAAGAGAAAATACCATGGTCATAATTATAAGGTTAACCAAGAGAGAAAAAAACGAGGTCATATTGGGCTTAACCAAGAGAGAAAAAAACCAATGTAATATAAAGTCACTCAAGAGAAAAAATACCAAGATCATATAAAGTTAACCAAGGGAGAAAAAATTGAGGTCATATGAATTTAACCAAGAGAGAAAAAACCAATGTTGTGTAAAGTTACTCAAGAGAGAAAAAACAGAGTTCATAATATACAGTTGATGAAGAGAATAATGCGAAGGTGAAATAATGCTAATCAACAGAAAAGGTCAAGGCCATTTCATCTGACCCTTCTCACAAATAAAATTCCAAGGTAAATCATCAAATATACCAACACAATATCAATTATAATCGAAGAGCCACGCAGCCACATGAAAGGTTAAAGAGCTCTGAGTAACAAAAAATAATTACTTTTGGACTTTTCTCAATAAAAATATTTTAACTATGCTGGAATAAAAACTAAAACTGCAACAGTGAAAGACACATTATCTTGAGATGTTGCCATCACTATTTGGCCACATGAACAACTTTTTTTTATTGCTGACCAAAATATTATTTTTAGACAAAACTGACCCATAAAGTAAAGAAGTCTTCACATAAACACTACAAATAAACATTGAAGAGTACTAGTAACCATAGTAACCATTGAAGGATTGTGAATTCAACTTAGTATGGGTTATCATTAATATAATTAAAAGGAATTATATATAACATTACCTTTCATCTAATAGTAGTAGTGGGGCATCACTTGAGCAACATCCCTGTTCCCTTCATACCCCCTCTGTAAACCCAAATTTATGGGACTATCTTGATTCTGCATAACAACTGACTGGCCGTGCTGTTGCTGATGTTGCTGGTGTTGATGATGCTCCTGATGATTCAATAGTTGTTGTTGTTGATGAACTGGCTGATGATGACTGTTTTGGTATTCGTCCACCCTTGGCTGATGTTCTGATCTGTGTCTGTCATTATTATTATACTGTGTGAGTCCACCCGAGACAGTAAGTTGATGTTGCTGTTGTTCATATTGCTGATCTGCTTGTGTAGACATTGAGGTAGTTGAAGGTCCCTGGTTTTCATTCCTATGGTAACCAGACTCTTCTTTTGGAATGATAAAGTTTGAAGTGATATGCACAATGTTTGTTTGGCTATTTGCATTAACAGTATTCAGTGAATAATATGCAACAGGCTTGATTTCATTTTCTTTGCGTGCATCTTTTGCAAATGTGTTATTACTGCAGGCATTTTCATAAATGCTACTGGGAGTTATAGCAGGGTTATCCCCGCTGGATGTATGTTTAATACCATCTACTTCACTTGTATCACAATCTGTTTGAATGTCTGTGTTGTTACCAGAATGCTGACACTTTCTTAAGCTTTGACTGGAGCGTTTATTTCTAAACCAATGATCCATTTTGGGTCTTGGTTTCTCTGGTTTCTCATCGATGCCATGAATGTTTTTTATATGTCTCTTCACCCCATCTTTACGCGGGAATGTAGCACCACACACATGACAAACATGAATGTTTCTTTCCTGTCTGTGAGTCTGTTTGTGTCGTGATAACGTTGTGCTATGATTAAATCCTTGACCGCACTTGTCACAGACATACTGTCGTTCGTTTGTGTGAACGCTTGCATGACTCTTCAGATCGGAACGAGAACAGAAAAAAGCCCCGCATGTATCACAGATAACTGATTTTTTCTTATGCCTCACGGAGTGTCGTTTCAAAGCCTTTTCAGACTTGAAGTTCAGGTTGCAATCTGAACACGTGTTTGGTCGATCACTTGTGTGTATGCACATATGGTCAATCACATTTGCAGCAGAGACACATTGTTTCTCACAGATGTTACAAAGGTATATTTTCTTTCCTGTAAAGTTTGAAAGACATTATTTTTTCTACCATTGTCAATTTATTGTTTTTGTTTTTAAGATCAGCAAAAATTATATGGAAATAAAAATTAAATTTTTTTTTTTTTTCACATCTTTCCAGCCTGCTAAAGACAATGTTTGAGGTTGTTTCTTATACCACTGTAATTCAATTTCAGTGAAATTCAATTGTTTTTTTTATAAAATGTCCAAAACTGTTCAAAGTCCTACACTAGACAGGATATGAATATAGAACTACGGTACTTTTAACTCCTTAAGCATAGCTGTAATAACATACTATCATTACCTCTTAACTTTAATTTTATTTTACTTAGTGGGGCAGGATGTGGGGATGTGTCAGTGGACATTGTTAGGGTGGGGTAAGTGACAGTGGCGTACAAATTGTTTCAAGTTTAAGTTTCAAGACACATAATTTATTTTTTTTACCATAAATAAAATTAAAAAGCCTAAAAAATCTTAAAGGGACATACTGCAATATTAAAATTGAATTTAATTAATGTTTACTCATCAAATCAAACATTATATCGTAAGTTTAGTTTAAACCAATTATTTTATCTTGATTGTGATGAAAGCTCAAAGCTTATATGAACGGCTCTCAAATCCACTTCCTTGGTAGAACCCGTACTGAGTGTTGTTTTACGAGAGGCATCAAGTCGAGCTGAGGATTGAACCCACAACCTCTGGCATGAGAGACCAACACTCTTGCCATTACACTACCGCCCCTGCTTTTATAACCATTTGACTACCGGTATAGTATTCTCCAAGTATTGACGTCTGAATCTTTATATTTAAAAAATTATTAACATATTTGATAAAACTTGGGTGAAGTTGAGCTAGTTTTGATAACATCAGTAAGAATACAATTGGTCATATATAACTCTGAGGTCATGTTTAAAAAAGTTGTTTGCCATACTCCTACCTTAACTCAAAATAACAGCTACCCAAACCTTTTGACTTTCAATGCATTGAAAATATTTAATTATGATTTATTCATTTTTATTTAAAAAGGACTATGCAACATCAAAATGTGGCAAAAAAATATAACCTACCTACCGACCGACCGACCGACCGACCGACCGACCGACCTACCGACCTACCTACCTACATGAAAAATACTGGGTCTGAGTAAAGCAAACAAACATTTTTTAAATATGGCCTGAAACATATAAACAAGAGTTGTGCCCGAAACAGAAACTAAATAAAGGATCTACACACATTACTGGGGTATTCTATTTTCATACCGGCATTATGTGGCTATATCTCAGAAATAGCCTTTAACCCTTTACTTCATAGAAACGTGTTTTCCAGCACCAATCACAGAAAGCCTTTGAAAACAGTGCAATCTGAACATTTCCTGCACTGTTTTCAACTCTGTCATTTAATATAAACATAATTCACCCAATAATTCAAACGTCTTCTATATTAGGTGTCCAAAGGCTTCTATATGAAGTAAAGGGTTAAGTGAAAACTTACATTAAGATGTGTTCCTTTAAGAACTATTGATAATTCTCTATCCCCAAGCATAATGTTATGTGTTGTAAAGTAAAGCATTGTATGTAATGTAATTATAGAAAAAGATGGCTGTTTACCATAAATGTTTGCTAGTACACATCAGCCACACCCCTTAACATGACTCCCTACATGCATAACATTGTATTTTGAGTAAATAGTTTCTTTTTATAGCAATCCTCAAACAATGAGCAATCTTGACAAAAAAGCTATACTGAACTTATAATCAATCCTGAACCAGTAAGCAATCTTGACAAAAAAGCTATACTGATCTAATAACCAATCCTGAACCAGTGAGCAATCTTGACAAAAAAGCTAATACTGAACTAATAACCAATCCTGATCTAATAAGCAATCTTGACAAAAAGCTATACTGAACTAATAAACAATCCTGACCCAATGAGCAATCTTGACAAAAATGCTAAACTGAACTAATAACCAATCTTGATCCAATGAGCAATCTTGACAAAAATGCTATACTGAACTAATAACCAATCTTGATCCAATGAGCAATCTTGACAAAAAAGCTATACTGAACTAATAAACAATCCTGACCCAATGAGCAATCTTGATAAAAATGCTATACTGAATTAATAACCAATCCTGACACCAATGAGCAATCTTGACAAAAAAGCTATACTGAACTAATAAACAATCCTGACCCAATGAGCAATCTTGACAAAAAAGCTATACTGAACTAATAACCAATCCTGATCCAATAAGCAATCTTGACAAAAAGCTATACTGAACTAATAAACAATCCTGACCCAATGAGCAATCTTGACAAAAAAGCTATACTGATCTAATAACCAATCCTGAACCAGTGAGCAATCTTGACAAAAAAGCTAATACTGAACTAATAACCAATCCTGATCTAATAAGCAATCTTGACAAAAAGCTATACTGAACTAATAAACAATCCTGATCCAATGAGCAATCTTGACAAAAATGCTATACTGAACTAATAACCAATCTTGATCCAATGAGCAATCTTGACAAAAATGCTATACTGAACTAATAACCAATCCTGAACCAATCAGCAATCTTGTCAAAAAAGCTATACCAATGAGCAATCTTGACAAAAAAACTATACTGAACTAATAAACAATCCTGACCCAATGAGCAATCTTGAAAAAAAGCTATACTGAACTAATAAACAATCCTGACCCAATGAGCAATCTTGACAAAAAAGCTATACTGAGCTAATAACCAATCCTGACCCAATGAGCAATCTTGACAAAAAAGCTATACTGAACCAATAAACAATCCTGACCCAATGAGCAATCTTGACAAAAAAGCTATACTGAACTAATAAACAATCCTGACCCAATGAGCAATCTTGACAAAAAAGCTATACTGAACTAATAACCAATCCTGACACCAATGAGCAATCTTGACAAAAAAGCTATACTGAACTAATAACCAATCCTGATCCAATAAGCAATCTTGACAAAAAGCTATACTGAACTAATAAACAATCCTGACCCAATGAGCAATCTTGACAAAAATGCTAAACTGAACTAATAACCAATCCTGATCCAATGAGCAATCTTGACAAAAATGCTATACTGAACTAATAACCAATCTTGATCCAATGAGCAATCTTGACAAAAATGCTATACTGAACTAATAACCAATCCTGAACCAATCAGCAATCTTGTCAAAAAAGCTATACCAATGAGCAATCTTGACAAAAAAACTATACTGAACTAATAAACAATCCTGACCCAATGAGCAATCTTGAAAAAAAGCTATACTGAACTAATAAACAATCCTGACCCAATGAGCAATCTTGACAAAAAAGCTATACTGAGCTAATAACCAATCCTGACCCAATGAGCAATCTTGACAAAAAAGCTATACTGAACCAATAAACAATCCTGACCCAATGAGCAATCTTGACAAAAAAGCTATACTGAACTAATAAACAATCCTGACCCAATGAGCAATCTTGACAAAAAAGCTATACTGAACTAATAACCAATCCTGACACCAATGAGCAATCTTGACAAAAAAGCTATACTGAACTAATAACCAATCCTGACCCAATGAGCAATCTTGACAAAAAAGCTATACTGAACTAATAAACAATCCTGACCCAATGAGCAATCTTGACAAAAAAGCTATACTGAACTTATAACCAATCCTGAACCAATGAGCAATCTTGACAAAAAAGCTATACTGAACTAATAAACAATCCTGACACCAATGAGCAATCTTGACAAAAAAGCTATACTGAACTAATAACCAATCCTGACACCAATGAGCAATCTTGACAAAAAAGCTATACTGAACTAATAACCAATCCTGACCCAATGAGCAATCTTGACAAAAAAGCTATACTGAACTAATAAACAATCCTGACCCAATGAGCAATCTTGACAAAAAAGCTATACTGAACTTATAACCAATCCTGAACCAATAAGCAATCTTGACAAAAAAGCTATACTGAACTAATAAACAATCCTGACACCAATGAGCAATCTTGACAAAAAAGCTATACTGAACTATTAACCAATCCTGACCCAATGAGCAATCTTGAACTAATAACCAATCCTGAACCAATGAGCAATCTTGACAAAAAAGCTTTACTGAATTAATAACCAATCCTGAACCAATGAGCAACCTTGACAAAAAAGCTATACTGAACTAATAACCAATCCTGACACCAATGAGCAATCTTGAAAAAATGCTATACTGAACTAATAACCAATCTTGATCCAATGAGCAATCTTGACAAAAAAGCTATACTGAACTATTAAACAATCCTGACCCAATGAGCAATCTTGACAAAAAAGCTATACTGAACTAATAACCTATCCTGACCCAATGAGCAATCTTGACAAAAAAGCTATACTGAACTAATAAACAAACCTGACCCAATGAGCAATCTTGACAAAAAAGCTATACTGAACTAATAACCAATCCTGATCCAATAAGCAATCTTGACAAAAAGCTATACTGAACTAATAAACAATCCTGACCCAATGAGCAATCTTGACCAAAATGCTAAACTGAACTTATAACCAATCCTGATCCAATGAGCAATCTTGACAAAAATGCTATACTGAACTAATAACCAATCTTGATCCAATGAGCAATCTTGACAAAAATGCTATACTGAACTAATAACCAATCCTGAACCAATCAGCAATCTTGTCAAAAAAGCTATACCAATGAGCAGTCTTGACAAAAAAAGCTATACTGAACTAATAAACAATCCTGACCCAATGAGCAATCTTGACAAAAAAGCTATACTGAACTAATAAACCAATCCTGACCCAATGAGCAATCTTGACAAAAAAGCTATACTGAGCTAATAACCAATCCTGACCCAATGAGCAATCTTGACAAAAAAGCTATACTGAACTAATAAACAATCCTGACCCAATGAGCAATCTTGACAAAAAAGCTATACTGAACTAATAACCAATCCTGACACCAATGAGCAATCTTGACAAAAAAGCGATACTGAACTAATAACCAATCCTGACACCAATGAGCAATCTTGACAAAAAAGCTATACTGAACTAATAACCAATCCTGACCCAATGAGCAATCTTGACAAAAAAGCTATACTGAACTAATAAACAATCCTGAACCAATGAGCAATCTTGACAAAAAAGCTATACTGAACTAATAACCAATCCTGAACCAATGAGCAATCTTGACAAAAAAGCTATACTGAACTAATAACCAATCCTGACACCAATGAGCAATCTTGACAAAAAAGCTATACTGAACTAATAACCAATCCTGACCCAATGAGCAATCTTGAACTAATAACCAATCCTGAACCAATGAGCAATCTTGACAAAAAAGCTTTACTGAATTAATAACCAATCCTGAACCAATGAGCAACCTTGACAAAAAAAGCTATATTGAACTAATAACCAATCCTGAACCAATGAGCAACCTTGACAAAAAAGCTTTACTGAATTAATAACCAATCCTGAACCAATGAGCAACCTTGACAAAAAAGCTATACTGAACTAATAACCAATCCTGAACCAATGAGCAATCTTGACTGCTATACTGAGCTAACAACCAATCCTATAAGTTTGTTTTCTATTCGTTTAGCTTCCATTACCAACAAAATGATATCTGGACACTGTAAGTATTCATCATCTGTTGATAATTGTCTCTCTTTTTTGTCAACAAGGGCCTTGGGCTGTCCTTCCCACTTAAATGTTCAAAATACAAACACTAGGGAGGCAGACATCTCAGTCATTTTGTCGTATTTCTGTGCAAAAAAAATATTACCAAATAATCACCATCTATTTCTTTAATCTATTAGCCAGATACATCTCAGATGAACAAAGACAATTATGGTAATGTTTCTGCACTGGAATCCCTACTGCATTTTCAATAAGTTTTCTGCAGTTTTTCCCAAACAACATTATCCATACACACAAATCTGCATAATTGGGTGTCTTTATTCCCCTTTCCAAAAACAGGAATCAAATTAAGAGTCTACATACAGTATACTGGCTTATTTTAATTTGACATTTACATATTGGGTATATTATATATAATTTATCAAGGGTACAATGATTATCAATAAAATATTACCAGAACTATACAGTTACACCTGTCTAAAGCAGCCAGTCAAGGGAATCAGCAAAACTGGCCTTTTAAGACAGGTCGTTGCTTAAAGCATGTTAATTTGCTCTGAAAGCATAGAAACAGGAAATGGCAACTGTGGCTGCTTAAGACAAGTGGCTGCTTAATAGAGGTGGTCGCTACACAGGTTTGACTACTCAAATCATCCTTTTGAAAAAAGCTGTGCCAATAGTATATATTTATTAAAAGCTGTCTGATACTACATATTCATTTTTTTAATGTGATAATAGTATATCTAAATAAATAAAATGCTGTGCTGATAACATATTGAAATTTAAAATGCTGTTCTGATAGCATATATATGAATTTTTAAAATGCTGTGCTGATGGCATATTTCAATCTTTAAAATGCTGTGCTGATAGCATATTTTAATCTATAGAAGTCTGTCACTGTGCTGATATCATATCTATTTTTTACAATGCTGTGCTAATAACATATCTTAATTTATAAAATGATGTGCTGATAGAATAATTAAATTTATAAAATGCAGCATTACTAGCAGGCTGTTTTTGCAGTTACTTGTATGTCTTGTTCTAATTACTTGTTAATGTATAAAAATTATTGACATTATCTTTTAAGATGACTATAAATAGTTTTTAAATAAGTACAAGTTATTATCAATTACCAATGTGTTATTATTCATTATTTTATGCCGACATTTGTGATGTAATATCTTTGTTAAACCTATGTGAAATACCGTCATTCATTTTTCGATGAACAAAATCATACCCCGTGATGGTTCATTGTTAGTTTCTGGTATAGTTTAAACTTATTTATTTTACTCCGATTGTGAAACAAGTTCTTACAACTTAGGCAAATCACGCTCAAAGTTTTCATGGTCAGAACTAGTACTCAAAGCATATGCAGAATAGTGTCTTGCTCAATAGGTTAACCAGTACTCAAGCACACCCCACAAGTAATTGACAACTTTCTTACTTGAATCAGTTCTTTGCCAAAAAGAACACTTATAGGATGCAGTTTGGATAAAATAAAACAACAGTTCATGAATAAAACGAGTCCTTTGGTTGCTGATATCCTGGTTGTTTGCCTCTATGAACGAAGATAAGAACTGCAAAAATACATGACATACCTATTCACTTATGTTTTATACAATCTTACATATCACAAATTCTATTATTCGTACAACTGACGCTGCAAATTAATGTATATTAACTAAGATTTGATAAGATTGTATTTAAAAATGTGAGTTTATAGATGTTTAAAAGTTGTTTTACATTTTAAATTATTTGTTACTGAAAAAAGACGTGTACGGCTATAGCAACGACGACCAGGTAATGGTGTTAAAAAAATCAAATACTTTGTAATTTTTTTCATCATTATAGATAGAACTTTAAATGTGGTAGGCATACTAGAAGTTCTGATTTTATAGCACATGATTGTATAAAAAATAAAAATACATTCTTATAATAGCATAAACATCAATAAAAAATGACTTATTTTCACGAATGGTACAAACATTTCGACTTTGCACGAGTTCAAATCAATATGTTTAATAAACATAAATGTACACTACCTATTTAAAGTATTCAAGTAAATAATTCACAATCAATCTGAAACCGTGGTATTGAGACCGCAATTTTAACTTTCCCTGCATTTTACAAAAAAAATGGCAGCCAAAATATATTCATTGTCGCTTGGGACGCTGAGTGAATATATTTACGTTTGCTATGCTAATGCGCACTAGATGCATTTAGTGAAAATTGTTTGCTTTGACTTCCGCATATTTAAAGTGTTTTGTTCTCTGATAGAACAAAAATCACATTTGGATCTCTCCATCCTCTGCTATGGCAATTGGGCTTTGAAACTTTTGGAACAATTTTATCGGTCGGAGGAAATGAAATTGCCGTCCTCAGTATAACAAATATTACAGAAAATCATAAAAAAGGCATTGTGATGACTATAGAAGCCTTGCTATGCTTGTCTTCCAAAAATGGGGGCATTCAATTCCAGATTTTCAGAGATATGGGTAAGGAAGCATTAAGTTTAAGATAAAATTATTATTTATTGTAAAATTGAGAATTGTTATAAATTTCAGTTAAAAACTGTACTTTAACATTACATACTATGATTTGGGTTTAGTAATTTACAATGGTCTACAAGATATAAGTCACATTCTAAACAAGGTTTTTCATATTTCAGCATAGAAATTTTGTTTGAGAAGAGTAATTTTACCCCCTACATTTAAAGGTAAGGGGTAACTTTACCTCCAATTTTGAAAACTTAGGGGTATTTAGCTAAACCATGAAGGTAAAATACCCCCAAAATCACCTTATCTGGGCCACTGATTGTACAAAACACTATAAGATAACCTTATAATACCATGCATAAATGTTCAAAATATCTCATAAATTTTGCTGAGGAATACATATTATAGTATGTAAATGAACTGTTTAAATGGTGTTTTCAATAATTTTATCCTGTTTTTATTGAATTAAGACAACCAATTTATCAATTTCATTTACTTGTAAAATTCCCTCTATAATACCGCGATATATTTCTTTGCCTTGAACAAATTGTAATCTTTTTGGCTGTTAAATTGTGTACATACAATTTGATCATGCAAACTCTGAGGTGGAGTGTAAAACAAAAGCTTTTAAGTATGCCATTTTGATTGGTTGACTGATATTCTCCAAAGACCTGTAGTATGATAGACAGTCGATGAACACTTAAATCTTGTTACTGGGAAAAAATGGTAATATTTGCCATAATGGAAGCAGGCCTGCAAAAATGCCAAAAACTGAAAACGTTTGCTAATGTAAGCAATTAAGACCTTTGACAGAGCTGTTTGCCAAAATGAATGGAGGGACAGCACTGTGAACCAGTGCCTATTTATATATTTGTAATAGATAGAGTCAGTTATATGGTGCTCCACTAGTCAAGACACATGCATTGAGTACTATTCACTCATCACATAATGGCAAGTAACTCTTTCATTGAATGTATGTGTAAACAGACAAATGATGCTCTCTCTTGAAAAGATCACTGCAATTACTTTATAAAAGTTATAAAAAAGAATGCTTTAAGATGGTAGCTGGGCATATTCATCGCGAGTGAAAGAAAATAAATAATCATATAAGAAAAGATATAATGAGACTTCAAACTGAATCAGCTTATAAAACCTTGATTTTGGATACGCCACTTAGAGCTTTTGTAAGCTTATAGCTTCAAGATAAACCTCAGAATGAACCTGAATAGAACCAGAGTTCTTTATTGAGTAAATGACAAATTTTGTCACATTTAAATATTTGAACAGAGCTGGGTTCAAACCCATGACCTCAGTCCTAAGACTTGTCATTCAACAACAACACCTTAGACCACTCAGCCATTTAAACAAACTCTAAATATAACAATCTGAAACTCCATATTTAATTTTTTTTATCAAGATTCATAAACTAATGACCATTTACATAGAAGAGTGCGTAAGAATATTAGGTTTAGTGCTTACCCTACAAAATTTATTAGGTAAGACTTAAAAATGCTACAAAGGCAAGCCATTGTTGTGTTTTATGCCAAACCTAAGGCCATTATAAATTAATTGCTAGATTATCATTCAAATGTTTTTTAAAAATGGGGAGTGGGGGAGGATTTTATTTAGATAAAAATTTGTTGTTTATTTTTTTCTTATGAAAATAAACAACGGTCGAGTGGCATGAAAATTGGCAGTGCAGGCAGGACGATAATCTAGCAATTAATTTATTTTGGCCAATAAACTTTGAATGATTGAATATTTAGCAGCATTTTATGCCATCAAGGGCTAACAGATGATCAGTTAACCACTGTTTCCTGGGAAGGTTAACCAGTATTCCAGCACACTCTATCTCCACAAGTAACTGATAACTTTACCACTTGAATCAGCAGTGAGAGATGAATATGAGACTCAATGTCATAAATCAACTATAACAGAGATTATGAAATTTTGTAGGAAAAGGCACTAACCTTAATGTATTCTATTTATCCTGTTAAATAAGCAAGTAACATATTGATCAAGCAGAGAATTGAGCTAGCACGACTTTGCTTCTAATCATCAATAAAAAATAACAAACAAATCTATTTATTTGTTATGTATTTTAATAAATGATTAAACAAAAGAAAATAACATTAATTTTGTTTGTTTTCCTCACATATTTATCATAGCTGACAAGTTAAAAAATTGTATTGACGTCATAATCTAAGTCAATCATAGTTCCAGCAATGTGTCAGTTTCAGTTGCATTCCAGACATATTGAACTAAATATGAGTCATAATGTTATCATATAAAACTATAATTTCACAAGAATCAAATGTAGGTAAAGAAACTCATGTATTCAACCTTTTGGTCAATAAAGCTTTTTTAACAAAAACAAGCTAAATGAAAGATATAATTTAAGTTGTGACTTACGTGTTTCACAGTAAATAATCCTCTTCCTCTCAGGACATAAAATAAATATTTATTGAATAAAATATACAGCTCGTGGTTTATCAGCATAGATGTATATACGATCTATGATTTTCGACGGATATACTGATATAACACCGTTACATGTTTATGATAATTCCCCATGTGTGCTCTAAGCTTCCATCTACCGTGCAAAATTCCGTGTTTCATGTTCAACATGTGAGACTAAATTAATGCAAGGAGACACTGAAGTGACACAAGATAAATATGACTATGTATTAGTCCAGTGCCCCAGATATACGCTGAAAACTCTTCAAATTTTAAATAACTGAATGAAATCTTATAATCAAAGAATTAATTGGGTGTATTTCACTCTCAAGTTTACAATAACTGCTTGAAACATGGAGTATTGTCTAAATGAGAGCAATTCAAATGCCTTACTTGATTAAACTAGTCTATAATATTAAATGTACAGTATTGTAAAACTGTTGCTACTTGCAACTCTTAAATTAACAAATTTGTTTCTTTTTGCACAAATGTTGCTGCCTGCAACTCAGAATTTCTGGTCTTAATCATCACTGAAAATGTCAAATAATATCACTTTAAAAATACTTATTGAAGAAATGGCTGTTTGAATACAATTTTCCTTGTCTTTGGGACTCAAAGAACACGCTTTTCCTTGGCAGGCTGAGATTTTCATCCTTTTTGTTAAAGTTTGTGATCCTGATCATCTAGACACTTTCATTACCACGTACTGATGATATGCAAACTCCCACATGTATGAAAACGCTAATTAAACTGGTACTCTTCATTCTGCTAATTATATAAGCTTGTGAGGTAGAACTGTAATAACTGGGAACCAGTTTATCTTGTTGTTTCCTATTTACCGTAAACAGGAAATATGAAACAACTGTTTGGATCGATATGCATGTATTTATAACGTTTTGAGGGAACGGAAAATTATTTGCGTAACGGGTACGCTAAATAACAAAATTTTTTGCATTTTCCACAAATTCATTTGAGTAAAATATTCAAATACGCAGCTTATCTGAAGCACAGATTAGACTGTAGAACCAACCCAGCTATCCCCACTTTGGTCCATCACATATCGCACCGAGATTTGAACACACTGATTGGTCAGTTGCTTGAAGGAAGTTGAATGACGACAGTTTGGTAAGTACTATGAATGTGGGACCGGCATAGAATCCCCTGTTTTGTCAATGGGGTTTAACAGACCTGATTCTGGTGATATCAGATGTTCGGATAAGTCTAACTTTTCATTAAAATGATGCTTCACCAGAAACCAGCCATAATTGTCATTTAACACTTAGCTGACAGACCACAGTGGGATTTTTTTTCATTTTCATATTTTCTAAAATTAATGATGCCTATTAATTGAAGGGTCAAAAATAATTTTGTTGGACAAGTCCATGCATTTTTTAAAACAAAAGCCATGCCACCTACATCCACACACCTTCTGGCTAACGTATTTATACTCCTCTGTGTCCATTAGATAAACACCACAATTGGCGCAGACAGGATGAATTACACAAACTATACAGAATACTTTGCTTCAGGGCTACAAAATTCTTATTATCCTGATTATTTCTAAAAAAAAATTCCCTGTGTCCATTCCCTCGACAAATGTATGTTATAGGTTATAAAGTGCTTATTACTGTAACTGAAGATTTAACACAGAAGTAATCCCATTAAAACATAGGAAGTTTTATAATATTTAAGAGAGGACCTCAATCAAGTTTCATTCTTTCACTTTTGTTTTTGTCATGTTCGATCTTACTCGAGGGTAAATTATAGGCCTTCAAATTTCTTATAAAGGCTACGCGTCCATCCTTTCCGGCACATTTTATTGAATATTTACAATCAAAGAAATATTAGGGTCAGTTTCTTAAATATTGCTTGTTTTGACCAACTGTGCACTCGTCATGGCCGGCAGAAGAGTGGAATTTTCCAGCCCTGAATTACCATCCTCTAGCGTGGAACGAGGCCCTACGTGATACATGGTGAGAATTGGACATGGTTATTCATATTTCACATTTGGACTGTATCAAATACATTCTTCCTGACTGCTTTTCCCCTTTCTGAATCTGGCAGTGGTATTTTTTATTAACTACTTATTTTGTCTGTATGGGGTTTCACGCCTTTTTTTCAAAAGTAATTTAGTTATATAACGGTGGTCAGTGTACCTAGTCATTGTTCCTCACATCTGTTAGGTAGTGAACCTGTTCTAGATGCAACTGATCTCTGAATGTCACTGGCTACTTCCCCGTACCTCACAGGTGGAAGACTAGTGTCATTGCCAGTCATCACATTGACTGTGATTGGGCAGAGATTCAAACTCATGACACCTAGATTGACAGCCATAAAGCATGTAACCCACTGAGCTAGCTAGGTGTCATGGATTCTATTCAGTACTTTTGGATTTTTTTGTAAACAAATTCAGATATACGGATGCATGCAAGGATGCTTACACGGACATTTATGTGGTAGCTGTATGAGTACCCTTTGAGGAGCATAAAAATGGATATCTGACACCAAAAAAATAGTACCTACCTGTAGGCAAAGTAAACAAACAATCTTTTATAGATGGCTGTTAGGTTAAAGAAGCCAAATACACGTAATACTATTTAATGAAGAAATGTGTTTACACTAATGGGAAGCAGTACTGAATATTAAGTCAACATTTGAAAATATCAAAAGTGATTCATCTGTATTAATGTTGTCATATGATCCAATAATGAGGTAAAAAAATGCAAATTGGCTTTGAGAATCAGTAAACATAATTCTTCATCCAGCAAATCCTTGATCATAGGACGGAAATGCTTGACATTCACTAAAGTACATACTCCGCAAATAGGAAGTAAACAGTATAGATCTAGGTAAGTATTTTTTCGTCTTTCGGCTGTTATTTGACCAAATAGAAGTAACAACACAAGGGCATAGTCGTCAATGTCATGGTGTATTTAACTCAAATGTTTATCGAGTTCTGTAACTTGAAAACGAAAGCTTTCTTATAGCAAAACTGTGCCTGAAAATTTCCAAATTTTTAATATTAATTTTCTTTGAAACAGAAAAAAACATGAAAACAAAAGCTCCTTTATAAAACATGCACTTCTAGACCAATAAATTGACATGTGTACAATGTTTTGTGGATTTTTCTTGAGCAGTTTTTGAGTTCAAATCCACAAACGGAGAATTACGTAATTTTGACTTTTTCTTTTGACAACTCCTTCATAGCAAAAGGCAATACTAGACCACTAAATTGACAATGTATACAAATTTATCTTGAACAGTTTTAGGATTAAAAGAATTTGTAATTTTCATTGTTTGTTTGTATGGTAGCAGAAAACACATTCAGATGAAAACTCCTTCAATATAACATGGATTACTAGTGCACTATGCTGACAGGTGTACAAAGTTTCATGAAGCTTAGGTACCTTGAACAGTGTTGTGCTTTGGAATGGGTAAATTTTGGCCATTTGTTTCCATGGTAACAGAATCAAGAGGCCCAAAATGGGTCCAAGTTGTTAACTTGATCTCACCTGTCTCTTCTTTTCAAATTTTGAATGGACTAAATGTATGAAAAACGTATAGACAAGAAAATGTTTTAGAATGATCAGTTTTAGCTTTGCGGAGTCCAATACAACCCTTGTTTCAATAATTTGAACAAACTTGAAACTCCTACTCTGGGATTATTTAATCAAATAAGAACAATTTTACCTCATCAGTTCTTCAAGTTTCTGGAAAATGACAATTCTATTCCTTTTTGGGCCTCTGCTGGCCAATTTTGGATATTAAAAACTCTGTAAGGGGCCCAGTCTCAATTGATATGAGTAAGCAACGTTCCAGACTTCAACACGGCGTGGTCTAGTGGTAGAGCGTCCGCCTCTCATGCAGAAAGTCGTGGGTTCAATCCCCAGCCGGGTCATACCAAAGACTTTAAAAATGGTACTAGAAGCTTCCTCGTTGACGCTCAGCATTAAGAGGAGGGTTCTAGGTCTGGTCGGCCCAGTGTCAGTATAATGTGACTGGGTGGGGTATCATACCATGTGTCTGTGGCATGATACTCCAGTTTGACAGAGCTTAGAATACTGTCTCAAGTAGACACCGTCGCGATATGACTGATAAAATTGTTGAAAGCAACGTTAAACACCATACAACAACAACAACAACAGACTTCAATATGATTAAAATAGATGATATTAAGAGATTTTTCTCGTTTTCCCATAGTATTCATGTAAATGTCAAATTCCCTTTCTAGGCCCCAAGTATCAGTATAAGTTCTAGGACTGGTTGGTGGTATTGGTATGTGACTGTACAATGTATCATGCCATGACTGTGTGTGGCCTGTAGAAGGGCATGGAATTCTCTCACCAAGATGCCATTGACATATGACTGAACCACAGGTAAATCACAATACAGTACAATATGAAAAAATTGTAGTTATCTGAGAAATAATGAAGTGACAAATGATTTTCAAACTCAATGAAAAAATGTTTGAACAAGGAATCAATGGATTTGTTGTTAGAAAAACAAAGAGGTCCCAATCAAGATATTTGTAGAATGATAAATGTGCAAAATATTTAAATACTGCTCAGTTGTTTGTAACTTTGTTGCTTTTTTTTCTGATGTGTTTGACAATGTGTCAATAAGTTTCAGATTTGAAAAAAGAGCACCATACCATATCCTCAAATAGAAACTTGTATTTTTCAATCGGCTAATAAGTACCAACTCAAACACTTTAACCTGCTCAAAATCTAAAAAAAAAGTCCAAAAGGGCCATAGCTCTGTAAAAATGCAACCCAGAGTTATGGTTCTCATCTCTGTGCATTCCATTGACAATGCTGAGTACACATGTGATGTTTCATTCATATTCAATGATAAGTTGATGAAATATGTACCTGCTCAAAAACTTTAACATTCTAAAAAAAAAATAACCAAATTTTCTAACCTCACAAAGTCATGATGCTTGTATACTACAACAGTAAAAAAACAAGGCAGACTTGTTGACCTGTTTAATTCACGCTTTTTTAAAAACACATTACAGCTATTAAATGCTGCTATCAAACTTGACAGTTAGCCCTCAATGGCATAAAAATGATGCTTAATATCAAGGCAACCTTAAGTCTTCAGCTCTATTTTCAGGATTTGATGTACTGGAGATGGATTAATGGCAATAAGTTGTATGTCAGACCTCTTAAAAACAGATTTTTTTATAAAAACATTACAGCCATGGCAACTCCAGCTGTTCTGTGATGACAATTCAGTGGTCTGTTCTTAATCAGTTTCTTCTTTTCACAATTCAGTCTGGAAAAAGTATTATTTATATGATGTCAAGGAGATCTCCACAACCAGTCTTCCATGTGCTGCATCCAATAACCATAAATATGTCTGATGTATTACTAAACAGTGTGAACTCTATCCAGCAGATGAAGATTAGATGATATCGGATTACTTCCAGACTGTCCCTCCATTTCACTGTCAGTCAGACACGTAATATAAGTGAATGGCTCTCAAACAATTCACTATTACTTCAGCAAACATCTACAGTGACAGAGATTTTTTCATGGAAATTTGGAAGAGGCCCGAACCTTCCAGCTTGAGAAAAACAGCATGATCAAGGGAAATTGGGATTTTTTTTTCAGGATTTAACAAACTAGAAATAAACTTAGTTCACATTCTTACCATCAAATCTCAGATATCACAAAAATAATTCATATCTTTATATATTTTTTTTTTGGGGGGGGGGGGGGGGGATTTTTTTCCCTCAATTTGGGAAAAATCAAGATTTTTTTATCGAAAAGTAGCAGAATATGAAATTTGCCTCTGTTTAATAAGGTAAAAAATGCCAGCGTGAACACATCAACCTACTGCCTTGTGCCATCACACAATAGGTCCATTAATGTTACTGAACACAGCTTTACAGCAATCACCAAGATGTATATACATGTATCTATATAGTGCCCATATGACAAAAAAATATTTAAAAGTGAAAATATATTGAAAAGTGATTTCCAAACTTGGCCTACATGCCCAAGTTGGGTTAGATTAAAACTGATTTTGTGCTTGAAATTTTTTATTCCCTAATGTAAGGGAAAAGATCTTATAAAATCCATTTTGGGGATTTTTTTGACCTCAATTGGTGAAAAAAAAAGATTTTTTAATTAGGAAGCCACCATTGTCAGCCTGTTTAATAAGGTAGAAAAGCCCTGGGCTTAATTGTTCTCAATCAGTGGAAGTAATTATAAAGCTTCAATAACTACCAGAAAACCAGGCCAAGGGTTGGGAGTTCAAATCCCACCCTTCCAGTCTCCATGATGATTAATATACGACATTGTGTCTCACTGTCATTTGTCTCTCATCGCTAACTCAGTGGGTAAGTTGTCAGTTACTTGCAGAGTTGGGTGTACTCAAGTATTGATAAACCTTCCAGGATTCATGGACAGAGTGGTTAGTGATCATCTGTTACCCCTCGACGGCATAAAATAATGCTAAATAAGTACCTACGAGATTGTCAAATAGTACTTCATTGCAATGCATTTACAACTTTTAAGCATTTTTAAGCAACAAAATAATATCACACTGTGTGCACACATGTACATATATATAAATTATTACATAACAATGAACCTGATAGTATGCATGCAATTGCATATAATTGTGCAATGTATGTATATTATTTTCATTCACATATTATAATTTACAAGTAAAAATGCTTCAAGCTGAATGTGTATATCATAGCTAGATATATATATAAATGATGATATGAATGCATATATATTATGGGATCTTATGCCATTTTTAACACATGACATGTTATTATGTTTTGAGGAAAACCTCAAAATGTACCTGAACAGAACCAGCATGCTTCCATGTAACTGGCAACCTTTATCCCATAAATTATTTGACTGAGTTTGACTCGAGCCAACGACCTCAGTAAGTCTTCATACTTCACACTAATACTGGTTTAATTTATACTTAATTATTTTAGCTCAATAAATTCTGAGTGTTGCTTTTAGAGAAGCATTGGGTCAAGCTGGGATTTGAACATGCAACCTCTGGCATGAGTGCAAATCACTCTACTGCACTACCGCACTGCTTATTGATACTTCCTAGCAAGTTTGGTGAAAATCGGATAGGAAGTTTAGGAAGAGCAGAGCTAACAAGATAGTGCTACAGTTATGGATGGACATGGGCAATTCTGTATCCCTCCTAAAACACACCATATAAACAGCTGGGGCATAACAAAAAACATCAAATACTTATTTTAACTGATCTGTTCACAAGTAGCAGCCAGCCATTATAATGGTGTAATGCTTGGTTCTGTTATAATTACACAAGCTATCAGTATAACTCCATTATAATGACAGCAGTGGATCTTAATACATATTACAACAAGGAACAACAAATCATCTAGCAGAACTTTTTCAAATTCAATCCTGAGAGTTAATATGGATGCGTATAGTTTGTATCAGATCTTCTTTCATTTACAGTTTTCATTCTATTCCAATTAACAGTTTCTGAGAAACTTTTTAAACCCAAGATGCAGACAGGTGCACTTACAGATCAATAGATAACAGGCACTTAAACACAATTTCAAGAACTTAAACCAAAAATAGAATGTTTCAATAAAAAAGTCAAACACTAACTTATTTCATCTGGACAGACAGACATCACAAAACCATAGACTTGGAATTGCATCTCAGTCCAGTCCAAAACCCAAAGCTACAAGTGGTCAGCTTTGATGCAAAGAATCAAAAGCAACCATGTCTATATAGATTATAAATCTTGAATTTATCTCAACAGTATAAAATTTTACTGTTTTGAAAATACTAGTGCCGCAGTAGGTTTTCTTTCAGACCTATTAAGCCAACTAATTAACATTTGTCTCATCTTCATTTTTAACATTTATAGAAGAGGCAGGCTGGAAACATGGCATGCATGGCAATTAAGCATTTTTATTTTATAATTAACATGTATTCATACAATTATCTAGACTAAAAAATTTATAATACATGACTTAAAATTGTACAAAACATGAGCAGAATTCTCTTATGTCACAAACATTCTTATAGCATTTACAGGCAAAATAATTATGCACAAAAAAAAGAGTTCTTCTGTATTAAACTGCTGTTAACTATAAAAAAATGCTATTAAATCCATTATTGTTTCTTCATTGACCAACATTATAAACATATCTGTAAACTGACCAAGCCAAAGCATAACAACACAGTGTCATTCTATAAAGGGTATTCAAATATCTCCCCCACATCATGATCCATGACAGGTATGGCCACTTAATTGCTCGCGCTGATGATCATAAACACTCGAAACTAAACTAGAAATGTGTCTGTCAACACGAATGTCCCAGAAAATTAAGTAAAAAGTGAACTCCTGTAAAATTTTACCGATGTTGAAAGGTATCAAAATGAACCTGTGTTTTATAATCATGCAGCTACACACCAAATATCAATTAAACACATACTCCTTAAGTAAATACTCCTTGGGAAGTTATTCATCGGAAACCAATTTTTAATCTTGAATGAATGAATAGAGGAATGGATGGACAGGATGGACAGGGAAAACATTTAATGCTCCTTTATTATTATTCAAATTGTGGGAACTTAAAAAGGTTTATATATATCACATTTTTAGACTGTTTGACAGATATTGTGTAAGATTCAGTTATGTCAACATTATTATCAATTATAGTTCTTCTCTCCCTGACAACATCAGAATTCACTTCATCTCTTCTGACTAAAGTTTGCTCACAAGGTTGTAAATAAAAAATTATCTGTTCCAGAATTCTATAGAAATTTATTTCAACTCTTTACTTAATTTTGATTAATAGCCCACAAGTAAACATTATTTGTTTCCTGACCAAGGGTTTCAGATATGGGTAGGTAAGTATTTTCATGCATTTTTAAGAATATGAAAATCTTTGTAAAATAAACGAAAAACATTTTTACAAATAGCTCAATCTTTTTTTGGAAGGAAGGTCATAAAGTCTGTTGCATTTTAGCATGGGTAGCTAAGGAGGCAGTAGACATTCCCTCTTTATATTTTCAGCCATAGTTAAGAAGATATTTTAATTGAGCATAATATAAACTGAAAATAGAATAAAACAAAAAACACAATAGTCTCACCTGAATCTTGCTTTTTGACAGTGTAATTGTTGTCCCTGTCACTACTGCTGTACGCATTTCTACGAGTGTATTTCCGCTTCTCTTTTATCGGTTTTTCTTTCTCAGTCTCACTTGCTACTTCCTCCTTGACTCGTTTTTGTTTTCTTTTTTTAGGAAGCTTTACAGATTTTTTAACATCATCTATTTCAGCATCAGCTTCCATACCAGCATCCTCCTCATCATAATTATCGGATTTTCCATCATCAATTTCTACATTACTGTCTATAATACCTGATAGGTTGTTCACTGATGCTTCCAACTTCAAACATTCTGTGTATTCATGACTGGATGCAATGTTTATTTCTATTTTTTTGTCTGCATTTTCATCAGACATTTCAACTAATGTTTCAATTATTTCTGAAGTCCCATCTAGTTTAAGATCTACATCACTTACTTCTTTTTCTATTTCACAAGCTTCTAGCTTTATTTTCTTTCTAGGTCTTCCTTTCTTAACTTTCAATTTCTTTGCAGTGCCTGTTAATTGACTTTGTTTTGTCTCTTTATCAGAATGTAGTTGTTTGCCTCTTGTTCTTAGTTTATTAGGACCTTTTTCTGAAGCACAGCTAGTTTCTTCAACTAATGAACTTTCAGTTTCATGATTTGAAATTCTGAAACTGTACTTTGTTTTACCATTACACAATGGTTGCTTATTAAGTGAACTAACAAACAACTCATCCTCTATTTCCACTTCTATGTATAAATCTTGGAAACCTAAATTAAGTTTTGTAACAGTTGGTAATGTGATTATTTTTGGCTTCTCTTCAGATGTAGTCTCCAGTTCAGTTTCTGTTTCCGAATCAAGCAGTCTTTGTGGTTTTTTTGTTTTCCTTTTATTACGAACAGGGATACTATTCTTAGCAATTACCACACATTTTTTACCACTTTTACTTTTCTTTCCTTCGTTTTCCAAAGATTTCTTTGTCTTTGTTGATTCAAAATCTTCTACCTCTGTATTTCTCAAAGAATCTGTTTGTGAAATTCCGTGTTCTTTAAACTCTGACATACGTTTTCTTTTCTTACCAATATCTTTTGGCGTTATAATCGACTGAAGTGTTTTTATAACTTCATCTGCTTGTTCAATTACTTCAGGGGGAACCATTACCATGTTAGAATCACTTTCAGAAGCAGTTTTAACTTCAAGTGTGTTGGACATGCTTTGAAACCCAGGGCTATGTTCTGTAATTTTTTGAGCCAATGGTCCATTTGACTCTGGTTTCAATTTTTCATCACTTCCTTCATTGACATACTCTGGTTTCTTTTCAATATAAGAAATAGTTTCAACATTAAGATCAGGTTCTGCAGTTTCAGTCACACTTTGATTGACAGACTCTGATTCAGTTTGTGTCTCATTTGTAGACTTGTCCTCCACAGTTTGTGTTTCAATTGGAGACTTGCCCTCTACCTGTTCAAGTACTGCCTCCTCCAAATCTGTTGCAGACTCTGCGGCTACCACTAGGACTTCAGCAGCATCAAGAGAGGACTATAGATTGAAGAACAAAAAAGGACTAAGTTATTGCTGTATACTTCAACCATTTTTTTATGGCAGATGTTTTAACTAAGTATTAAAGACACAATTTTAAGTTTCCATCAGGTGATACAAAATATTAGTTTGATTTAAAGTTTGTGAAGTTCTTGGTAATATTCAAGAGAGTATATCAGGAAATAGCAAACTATAAATGCCTAATATCTATATATCTATTTTAAAATTATTTTTAAAATGGATAGAAGCATCCAGTTATCATTAATACATAACATTCAAATGGTTTAGTAAGACAAATCCACAAAAAAAATTTAAATCAGAGTAGTAAACTTGAAAAGAATTTCTCATTTTAAAACTAGACAGCACTTAAATATTGGATAACGACCTTGGCATCACCACTCTGACTCCTTCCAAGATAAACACTTATAACTACATTTAAACGTCAAATGGATCAAATTGAAATCAAAATTTAATAAGTCACAAAATATGTTATTTTAAGTGCAAAATCTATTTTAGTCTAACCTAGGCACATAGCCCAAGTTAGAAAATCCCATTTTCAATATATTATTTCTACATGTTTAAATAGATATCCTTTTGGTAATACCGGCTCAGTGAACTTAATAGGCATAGTTCATTGGGAAAAAATGTTTAAACAAATTTCAAGATTTTGAAAATTCCATATATATTCCCTTTAAACTAGACTAATGTTTCATCACCCTATGAAAACTCAAATTTCTGCTTTTAGTTCTTATATTTACAATTTATTTTCAGACCTTAAATAAAGATAAAAATAAACTTTTTTACCATTTTTAAATTTAAAATGGAGGATGTATACTCATTATACCATAAAGTCCATGTCATCATTGGAATAGCAACCATGTCAACACAATGAGCGAATTTTGTGGCAAATAACTACAAACATCAAGTGAAACTCGTGACAAAATGACGTCGCAAAACCGAGACAAGATTGTGGCATCAGTGAACTGCAAACCAGTCCTTTTTAGCTTCACCCAGCTGTAAATGGTTTTCATCGAGAAATGAAATGCAGTTGACCTATATAGTTTATTGACAGATTGCAGAAGCAATGTACATATTACTAAATTGGTTTGCAACATTATACAAACAGGGTCCATACAGTAAACATAGAGGTATTATACAATTATACGATTAATGAATATGGAGATACTGATATGTATATGGAGATACTGAAGTGTGTAACGGATAATATCTGATAGAAAGATCTTTATAAGTAAGGAATGCAACCAGAAAAACAAGAGGGCCACATTGGCTCTAAATCGATCACCTGTGACTGAGGAGCCAATGAACAGTGGGTATAAGGTCAAATAACGCAATTTTTGAAGATTCAAAGGCTGTGACTCCGACATTGATTATCTTATTGTATCAGTTCAAACACTTTGTGCAAGATATTATAGTTATACCACTACTCTGCAAATTGGTGAAGATCAAGTGACAAATACATATGCTGAGTGCACACATCAGAACTTGTCTGAGATATAATGGTTATATAACTACTGTGCTAGTTTGGTGACAGGGCTGGAAAAATCCCCTCATCTGCTCACCATGACAAGTTTAAATGTTTATTTATAATTCACTTCATTCACACAAATTTTTGAATTATATCAAATAATAAAATTGTCAAAATTGTATTTAAAGCTAGTATATAAGATTATCAGAAGTGTTCATAAAATCTAAATAATGATCATTAACCCATTAAATGAAGACTTAACTATTTTTTTCTTAAAAAGGGGGATGGGGGGATTTTATTTAATAATTTTTTTTTATGAAAATAAAAAGAGTCAGGGCAGCATGAAAATTAGGGGGCAGTCGAGGATGATAATCTAGCAATTAATATTTTATGGCCTTATGGTCGTATTGGATTTTCCCCACAATACTTGATCATGAGTTTCAAAAATGTAAGAATTTCTTTCAACACTGATGTTTAATATATCATCTTTTTTCAACAAAGCCAATTTTTCAATTGTTTAATAACAACTGTATGACATTATCATGTGTAAATCCACAGACTCATTGGCCTGGTTTTTTCGTCGTCTGTCATGGCAACATCTGATAATACTTTGGAACTAATCATAAAGGCAGTCTGGGAATTATTTCCGATGTCAGTTAGTCAATTTTGAATATTTAACATTCTAGTATATGTTAACCGCAATATTTTCTCAAAGGTTATTCAGTTGGCATGATTTAATAATTCTGGTGACTTGGTTTTATTTTATAAGGTCAATGTAACTTTTTGTTTTTATCGCTATTATATAAATAAGTAGTTATAATAGTTTAATGTAAGGCTGTCTCCAAACCTACCCTTTAAAAAGCTGTATACTCAAAATTCTTTTTCAGATTCTGGAAACAGCATTTTTTTCAATTGCATATGTGACAATCACTGCATAGATAACATTATTTGAAATAGAAAAAGAAAAAAAATCTTCCCTCTTTTCTACCAGTACCCAATTTTGAACAATGGACGACAGCCAACAAATATTATTTTATTGTTGAACAGACTTTGGATGGTGATAAAAATGATATGTAAATTAATACATGTATAGTAGTCATGCAGATGATTCAAATGTGTGTCACAGCGTTCTGTGAAAAAAAATCTGTACATGACCTTTGCTAGTACATATGAGGATTAATGGCAACTTGACATCCAAAATTCCAGATGGTGATGGCAAATAGATAAAAAAACAGTAACACATCAGACTGGTGAAAATATTGTTATCTCTCTCTCTCTCTATAATGAAGGGAGATAAATGAATTTCCGATTTTTTGCATTACACTTTCACAATGTATGATATATATATATATATATGATGATTATTTGTAAACAACCAGAAATTAAAGTACAGACCCGACTACAGTGAGTAGGTCTACCTACAATTAAAACCATAGACACAATATCAAGGGATCTACCAAACCAATAGATTTGGTGTCAACCATGACTGATAAACTATGGTTTTATGTGCAACACATTATTTATCTCTCTTTAATTTTCTCACATTAATTACTTCCCTTTATGAAATATATACATATGATTTCACTATACCTTCATGATCCAACAGGTTTCTAAATCTGTCCTTTATATAGCATTTTGTAGCCATGAATCCTTAACTGGAACGTACTCAAATAAAACTTTCAGTTCATGTATGTAAATTGTCCGTCCAGCCCAGATGTGTTTTTGGAGCTAGCCGGACTCAAACCTCAAACCTCAGTGAGAGGTAAGTATTCTTGAGATGGCGCCTTAGACCACTCGGCCACAGAGGACCCTTTAATCTAAATGTGCACATTATTTATGCTCATACTGAGTTGATAGATATTAATAGAACAAAAAAAATATTGAAATCTAAAATGAAGCTATGGCTAATGAAAACTTTATCAAACTGACAGCACTTTGATTGATTCACTAATTTGTGAACTTTAACTCACTGAGAGGCAGTAAGGTAAATCTGACAGGCAGTAAGGTAAATCTGACAGGCAGTAAGGTAATCTACTTGAAGAAAGTTAATTTTACTTTTTAGACTGGCAGAAAGTATGCTAGACTGATTTTGCACATTCTAATTATCAGCAGTTAGAATGGAATAATTAACAACAGACACATAAACAAGGTGACCTTGGATCACTTGAGCATGGAGGTCGGTCTGCGGTGGTATTCACCAACCAAGCTTTAGAATTTTCTTAGGACTTGAATTTAGAAAAAAACACTTAGAAACCATTTTAGAGACCAAAATGGGCAAGCATGTGGGACACCTAAGGCCTAAAAAAATGTTTGAAAAATAAAAGGTTTAATTTGTTTTATTCTGTTATCAGGGTGTTTATTGAAAATATTTTAGTCATGTCTTGTCTTTAAAATGATAAAAATATTCTCTGATGCATTACAAAAAAAAAATTACCTGCCTACCAGCCTGACTGAATGAGGCGATGGACAGCTTTTTTGTAATTTGGGTATCCAATCTACTGTCAGCAAAATAAAAAAAATTCTAAAGGCTTCTAAGAGACATGCAGCATGGCGCATTACCTACCTACCTACCCACCCACCTACCAACCCCTTAGTTAGAAGTGGCAAACAAACAATTTTTTAAAGGTGGCCTAATATTATAGTCAAATAAACTCTCACAATTATTCTGTCATGAATCTGTTATGGGAAACTAGATATCTAAGGTTGAAATTTATATTTGTATTTTTTTATATGTAAGCTTAAGTCTAAGAATATACTCAAGAATGCTAAGTGAAATATGATCCCTGAGCCCCATTCCCATGTCAAACTTTATGATGCTGGTTGCAGCAGTTCAGATGATTTTGCCTAAAGAAACATTCCTTCTATGGAATTTTGTTACTTACAATAGCTTATCCTATGCCCAAACTTGCCCACATGTATACAGCTTAAGGGACTGAAACAAGTTAGCTCAGTCATTAGCACATATGACTATCAATCCAGAGGTTCTGTCTTTCAAATTCACACCTGGCAACAATCTCCATGATGATTGATACATGACATTGCATCTCATTGTTTTTCATCTCTCATCTCTGACTCAAGTGGGAAAGTTATCAGTCACTTGCAGAGATGAGTTTGATTGAGTACTGGTTAACCTTCAAGGATCCCAGGAAAGAGTGGTTAGGTCAACAGATTGTTTGTTGGCCCCCATTGACATTAAAATGAATCTTAAACATTCAAACAAAACATTTAAATGAAAATAAGGGCCGATTTTATTAGTTTATAATAGAGGCCAGTCATTAGACTTCAACTGTTAACTAACAAACAGCAATGGCAATAATATGTATATTTCTAATATGTTATGTTAGATAATAATATAATCAATATAAACATTTTAAAAAAAACAACAGAGACATCTTGGTAATTTTTCATCTTATACTACAACTTTTACTTTTTCACTATCGACCCTCTTTGATTCAATTAAACATCTCTAAACTATCCTCATATGATTAAAAAAAATTTGTTTGCATCAAATAAATACTTAAGTTTCGTAACTTTAGGGACATCTATATTATATGTTTACTATTAATGGATATATTACTAGCGATATGTAAATAGCCTTACATTATAGAAAGCATAATCGGAAAAACATAGTTATCTTGAAAAAAAAAAAAAGATATTTATATATATATATATATACGATTGTAATAAGATGTGTGTATATGTGTGTATTACATAGAAAAAAAATATGTCTGCTGTAAATTATACATGCAAAACCTTGTAAATATATGATGTGAATAAAAATATATAATTGAAAAAAGAATAAAATATATGTATGTATATATGATAGAGAGAATATAATTATATGAGCATTAAATTATCATATTTCTTGATCTTCAGTAATGTAAGAAAACAAATAGGTGAACAAGATCATATATATATAGCAATGATATTTACAATTTACTGGCAAACACCTCAGCAAAAGACTTCGGAAATTTCAAACACATCCAAAATTCCCTGTACATGTAGATTTAAACATTTACAAAGTTTTTAGAAGAAATGGTTGAGTAACATTACAATTCAACAGCAAGTTACTTAGCCGAGTCAGGTCGGATTGGTTTACAATCTCATCAGGGACATTGAGAATCTGGTTAGTCAGGTCCAGTTGGCTCAATCAGCGGCGCATCTTTTTTTTTTTTTTTTTTTTTTTTTTTTTTAGTCACCCATTTAGATGACCCATTTATTCTCCCCGTCCTAGGTGTGCGGGGGTCGGGGAGGACCATCCCCCTACACACCTTACAATTTCAAAATAAATATATATATCTATATCAATAGCATATAAAATAATTCACCACATTCATTCATCTTTCATTCCTCAAAGAATTCAATTTTGTAAATGTATAATACTTTATAACTGTATATATATTACTTGATCTCTATTAAGAATGGGGAGAATAAATAATAAAAAAAAAGAAAAGAAAGGTGAAGATAATAATAATGATAATAAAAAATATTGGGGATAAGGTGGGGGTGGGGGGGGGGTTGCCAAAAGAGGTTGAAGCAAATATCGAAGACATATACAGTCCACATCCAAGTTTGATTTTTTTTTTTTAAAATTAAAGAGAAAAAAACAATAACAAAAACAGACTATATATAAATATGTTATTTTACAGGATAAGTTTAAGTATGATACTCCAGTCTTTCTCAAATTTGTCAGATAGTCCGTTCTTAACAGATATACATCTATTTACGTCAAACATGGATTTCATACTCATCAGGAGTCCTTTATAGGAAGGAGTGGCCTCCAAGCATCTACTTGCATGAATGTATCGTTTTATCTCAAGAATTAACAAGTTCTCTGTTAATGTTCTTTTATCATTTTTTGAAATCCCAAATAGAAGCTGAGTTTCATTCCATTGTACTTGAATATTTATATTATTTAGATGCATTATTACATTTGATAAAAGCTCTTGTGTATGAGAGCAATGCCAAAAGATATGTCGCAATGTTTCTGTCTGTTTCTTACAAAAAGTACATTTTTCATTTGATTTAATCTTTATCAAAGTGAGGTACCTATTAGTGGGAAGAATTCGATGTAGAAGTCGATATTGTAACCACTGGAGTTTAGTGTCTCTTGTTACTTGGAAAGGAATGTTATAGTATATATTCCAATCATTTTCATTTATATCGTACATTTCATTCCATTTTTTCTGGCTTGTTGGTTTCTCATTATTTCTATTTAAAACGTCATATATTGGTTTAGTCCCAGTTTTGTTTTTCAATATTGGAAACACATGTGATGCAATGAAAGGATTTGGTTCCTTTTTA
Organism: Panopea generosa; assembly: GCA_029582155.1. Classification (NCBI taxonomy): domain Eukaryota; kingdom Metazoa; phylum Mollusca; class Bivalvia; order Adapedonta; family Hiatellidae; genus Panopea; species Panopea generosa. The sequence continues at coordinate 89,301,096 of CM055894.1, forward strand.
TGTTCACTTTTCAGTTTATTGACTTTTTTAAATTGTTTGATTGCTGTTGTCATACCGAGCAAATGTAGATAGTTAATTTTGATATCTGTAATTTTCTCAAAATCTTCTTTTGTGTAGAAATTACCATTAGTATCAATTAAGTCATTTATATACATTATGCCTTTATCATACTAACTTTTAAGAAAAACACTCTGTTTTCCAATCAATATATGATGATTATAAAAAAGTGGCATTTTAAGAAATTTTTCATAACTATCTACTTTGTAACTATTTAAAAAAGTTACATAAGAGTATGTATAACAACGGCGCATCTTACTATAAATCTAGGGTCCTCAAATCCTCACATGGCCACAATCTCTGTGATGACACATATAACATTGTGTCTAATTGTCATTTGACTCTCATTACTGATACAAGTGGCAATGTTATCATTAACGTGAGGAGGTGGGTGCACTGGAATACTGATATAACTTCAAGGATTCCAGGAAAAAGTGGTTAGATCAACTGGAAGTCTGCTGGGCCCCCCATGGCATAACAAGAGGCCAAAAAGGGCCTGAGGACACTCTACTGACTCATAGTGGCCATAGCACTTTTTTGAAATTTCACAGTATTTACCCTCTTTGGGGGTCCTCTTAACAATTTATGGATAAATACCCACACCTCACCTATACTGAACAAAACCTTAATTGCTATGAAAAGGAAATACTCAAAATTTCCATACCATTCATCTGTAAAACAAATATATTCCCAGTACAAAACCCTTATTCAACACAGCCCCTTGATTTCTCAGAACTTCAATCACCCACTGTTAGAGATTTGTTATGAGCAGAAATGCTGCTTTAGATTTGAAAAAAAGAAGGTTTTTTTGTACACATGGTTGCGAAAATGAAAAGAATCAGTTTCCCCTATAATATTCCTATATAAAAGTAAAAGTCACATTACAGGGTCCCAGTATATCCCAGCCCCTTGATATGCAGAATCTTCAATCTTTGCTGATGTAAGAATAATTTATATCAAATATGAACTAGTTTGACTGAAAGGTTATATAGAGGAAGCTTTGTGAAAATTCCCAATTTTAACCTTATTGCCCCACCCACCCCCTGGCCCTTTATGGAAATTCAATCCTCTTTATTGAACAAAATCAAATTTATTTTTACTAGACTATGCTTTAGATATCAAATTGAACAACATGTTTACACAAAAAAAAAACGAGAAATTTCCATTTTCCCATAGTATTCTCTTACAGGGCCTCTATACATCCCTGTGTCCCTTGATTTGTACAAACTTAAAACTCTTAATTATAGGGATAATTTATATAAAAAATGAGCAAATTTGACTGACCGGTTGCTGAGAATAATATTTATGACAATGTTCAATTTTAACCATTTTTGTGACCCTACCTGGCCCCTTTTAGAATGTCAATCCTTCGTATTGAACAAAAAAATTTTTGTTATGACTAGAAGATGCTTCAAAACTCGAACTGAATAAAAAAAAGTCATTAATAAATGGAAAAAAAGAAAATTTTTCGTTTTCCAATAGTATTCCTAAATAAAACTCAAATCCCCCTTACAGAGACCCTATAAATACAAGTCCCTTCATTTGTACAAACTTTAAACCAATACTCATTGGGAAAATCTAAATCAACATAAACAAATTTGACAGACCCGTCGTTGAGAAGAAGATTTTTGGAAATTTTCTATTTCAACCCTTTTTTTACCCCCACTGGCACCTTATGGAAAGTCAATTCTATTTATTGAACCAAATCTTATTTCCTATGACGAAATGATACTTCAGAACTCAAACTGAATATAATTTTGCCTAAATAGATGAAAGAAAAAGATAATTTTCTGTTTTCCCATAGAATCCCTATGTAAAATTCCCATTACAGGGCCCCTATAAATATTAGCCCCTAAATTCTTATCTGCAATCAAACCCCTACACATTGGGATAAATTATGCCAAATATGAACAAATCTGACAAACCGGTTCTTAAGAAAACAAATTTTGTAATTCCCAATTTTTACCCTTTTGGGGCCCCTCCTGACCTCTTTAGACGTTGGAACCCAGTCATTTTTACAAATCTGAACCTCCTTGACCAAACAATGCTTCTGTGAAAATATAGGCAAAATCAGTACCTTTTTAAAAAATAAAAAGTTAATGTTTATTTTAACAACATGTGTCCCCTATTTGAACCCTCAGACAGGGTCATTTTTAACCATTTGAACAAATCATTACTAAATAAACATTTTTAAAACCTGATGGGCCGTTCATTAGAAGATTTTTTAAGTTTTAGACTGTTTTTAGTAATGGCCGCCATCTTGAACTTCAGATCAAAAAAAAACAACAAATCTTCTGTATAGTCTCCAATGCAATAGAAAATGACACTAAATATTCAACAAACAAACAATCTTGTTTACAATACAAAGTTCATCTAAACAGAAGCAACAAGATCAAAATTTAACAACAGACAGATGACAACATACCATCAAATAACGCTCCTTTTATTGTCATGCCTGTATGTACTTACAATTGTTTGATTGACAGCAGTTGTGATGGTGGGTGTGACCTCTTGTGATGTCATATTACTGTCCACAAATGTGAATATGTAAGTTGTCTGTGCTGGGTCGTAGCTTACAGCCACTTCATTACACCTGTCTGGTGCTGACTCTGTAAAAATATGTGTATTCAAGTCATGACAACACCATAACTTTATTAAGTAAAATTTTTTAAGTTACACTAGTTACAAACATATACTGCAGTGTTTTCTCCAGCTTCAATTTTTTGTCGGTCATTGATGACCCATTGACTAAAAATGTAGGGGTCATTTTCAAAATCTGGGGGTCATCAATTGACTAGTTCTAAACTTAACCAACATGAATAAATGGAGTTAAAAAATACATATTTTACTAAAACAGTTTTACTTCCTGTTTCACACGAATTTCTCCATCAAAATTGCAACTTAAGATAACAACTTCAAAACAATTTAACTCCAAACGAATGTTTCAATTCTGGCAATAAGTTACAACAACTTGAAACTTAGTAGTTGTTTTTATGATTTTGTCCCTTTGGTCGTGAACTTTTCAAATGTTATGGCCACAGCTCAATCACCAAGGCCCTAACTATTTTTAATGAAAAACCCCAAAATTCTTTCAATATTTTATATTTGCTGAGCTACATGTATAGCATTATACTCTTTGGAAAACAAACTTTGTTTTTGTTTTCTTTTTTCCAAAAGCATTTCTCTTCAAAGCTAGACTCATTTTAGAGAAATTTTATCTTAAAAAAATAATATAAAATACATTTTAATGGAAACTTCACAAAAATTAATTAAATTTTTGAAATTAAGTAATCATTTTTCAAAATAAAATTGATTTCTTTTTTCAACAACCTTTTAATCATCTGTTACAGAAACATAAACGGCACCAGGAATACTGCCGTAAAACTTGGACCGGCCGATGTTTAAACTGGTATTAAAATGTCACGCATGCGCGTCTCGATACCTTATAGAAAACTAAATAAAAAGTTTTTCAGATAGAGTATCGTTCGTACATTTAAACAACTTTTATGAAAAGTTTCACGCTTCCACATTTCATCTTCATATACAAACAACCTAAAACTGGGTATATGTCAGTACTATTGTTGCAGGGTACGTTTGTTTTCACAGATGTTGTCTTCAAACTACACTATTGCTTCGCGGAAAATTATGTATGTGATCATAATCGTCTATGCGATTGCATCAATAAAGCATTCGTAACCAACTAAAGCGTTTATTTAACTTGGTAGAATTGCATGACTGGGATTGCCCTGAATCAGACCATGTGATCTGTCAAATCGGCTGGCATTGTAAAAATAACTCTGAAACCAGCTTGCCGAAACAAATATGCGTAACTTGAATTTCTGTGTTTTTAAGGTTGTGTCATAGTGGACGCACTGAACAAAGTTGATTGCGTCAGATGAGAATTTATTGAATCAAAAATGCAAGAAACGCGCTCTGGAGAAAACAGTGATATACTGTTGAGTAATATTAAGTTTTAAATGATTAATATATAGATATAGAAGTAAATTACATGCATGCTTCTATTCTCTATAAAATATAAAAGCTGGGCCCGATTAGCTCAATCGGTTACGCGTCTGACTATCAATCCAGGGGTCGTGAGTTCGAATCCCCTGGCCGGCAACAGTCTCTGTGATGATTGTGTCTCATTATCATTCATCTCTCACCACTGATTCAAGTGGGAATGTTATCAGTTACTTGCGTAGATGGGGTGTGCTCGAGTACTGGTTAATCCCAGGAAACAGTGGTTAGGTTAACTGATCATATGTTAGCCCTCAATGGCATAAAAATGACGCTAAATATTCAATCAATCAATCAATCAATTATATAAAATATAACCATTATTTTATCCAAATCAGTTCTATGAAAAAAAAACAGCTCTTTTTATAAAAGTAGTACAGGTAGATGTAAGTTGTGTTTGTTAATTTTTAGTTTCCCTCCATAAACCTTTTCTGTTAATCTACTAAGTTTAAATATATATATATTTCTCTTTGGTATTGAATGTGGTTTAACGCCATTTTCAACACATTTGAGGTTATTGTAATGGCATATCCAGGTTTATCGATGAAGGAATACCTCAGACTGAATCTAGAACCATTGACCTTCCGTAAATGACTGGCAAACATTCTCACATAAAGTTTTTGAAGCGAGCGAGACTCAAACCTACGACCTTAGCTGTGAGCGGTAAGTGATCTGAGACGGCGCCTTAGACCGCTCGGCAATGGAGGACCCCAAGTTTAAATATAGATATCAAATTGGAAAATGGTCATTTAAATATTAACCAATCACATGACTGCAAATCATAAATTTTATAATTTTACTACAGAATTGAAAATTTCTCTACTAAATTGAAATTATATGAACATAACAAAGGAATACAAGTAATGGAAATTACAGAATCATAATCACTGCTTATTTAACTAGTCATAAACAGATGAACATCAGCTTGATTTTTTCCCTAACTGTGAAAATACTGCTATATGTATAACAACATAAATTTACCAGAAACTGCAGCCATTATCTCCTTTTGTAGCTGTCCCTCTGCATCACCACCATCTGCTGCGACTATCTCATCTCCACCGTCTGATGCAACAACCTCATCTCCACCATCTGTAGCGACTACCTCATCTCCACCATCTGTTGCAACAACCTCATCTCCACCATCTGTTGCAACTACCTTATTGCCACCATCTGTTGTGACTACATCATCTCCACCATCTGTTGCAACTACCTCATCTCCACCATCTGTTACAACTACCTCACCTCCACCATCTGTTGCAACTATCTCATCAGCAACAGCTTGAATATTGTCCATCTCAACAACAGTGTCACCAGCAACTGGGTTGGTATCCATACTATCCATAATGCTGTATCAGTTACCTAACCTAATATATATAAAAAAAGTTTAAATACTATGGTATATGTATGTATGTTTACAGAGGACGGATGGACAATGGGTGAAGGACAATCATCATAGCACACCTGGTAGCATTCGGCTCAGGTAAGCAAACAATTGTAAAAAAATTCTTTGAAAAAAAGCTTCTTGGGTTTTCTATATTGGGATTGTTAATAACATAAAGAAAATAATAACCAGGTGTATGTGTTCAAACAGGTAATGATACAGAGGCATAAACTGCTCTTTATTGAAATTCATATTGCAGCAACAAGTTATACCAGTATACAGTTAGGATAAATAATGCCTTGGAACAAACCCATTACAGCCAAAGGTCTGGAATTCCACTTGTAAGCTTGCCATGACAAGTGAACATTTGGTCAGGACTAAGATTGAAAGAAACTTAATATTTCTTTGATTTTAAGCATTCAATAAAAAAAAAGTTGTAGGACGAATAGCCTTTATAATATTATTCAAGCCCTGCAGCCATGTATTATTGTGAGGGACTTTAAATTCTGCACATATTATAGATTATGTAATTGTCCAATATAATTTGATATTTACAGGATGTTACATTCAGCAGTGCTCAATTATTATCAATTTATTAAACAAGATAAGATGGCAACAAATATTATGTGAAGCATCAGGGCCCTTGTTTGGATGGGTTTTTTGGACCGATTTTCCCGCCACCCAGGAATATCCTTATTTTCCCTAATTTTATTGAAAATTCAACCTCTAAAGAACAATAACAAAAATATCTTCTTTATTTTTGTATTTATTTATTCTTAGGGGGAATTTCTAGTTAAAGAAACTAACTAGCAACTGGTTAGGTTATTGTTCTGCAAAACCACAGATACAAAGAGACACGAAAATTGTGTAAAATTCCTCCTTAAAAGGAGGAATATTCACCCGCCCAGACTCATTCCCAAAAGTTTTTACTATAGCTTATATAGTAAACTAACCCCACCCACTGACCGCCATGTTTTTTGACAAACCAAGATGGGTTGAACAAACTTGGTAGAGGGTCACCCAAGGATCATTTCTGCGAAATGATTTTAAAATAAAGCCAGTAGTTTCTGACAAGAAGATTTTTTAAGTTTTTACTAATTTTACTTGCCCCGCCCCCTTGCGGCCATGTTTTTTGACGAATCAAAATAGCTTGAACAAACTTGGTAGAGGGTCACCCAAGGTACATTTCTGTAAATTTATTCTAAAATTGAGCCAGAAGTTTCTGAAAAGAAGATTTTTTAAGTTTTTACTATAGCTTATATAGTAAAATAACCCCAACCCCTGGCCACCATGTTTTTTGACGAATCAAGATGGCTTGAACAAACTTGGTAAAGGGTCACCCAAGGAACATTTCTGTGAATTTATTTTAAAATCGAGCGAGTAGTTTCTGACAAGAAGATTTTTTAAGTTTTTACTATAGCTTATATAGTAAACTAAACCCAACCCCTGGCCGCCATGTTTTTTGACGAATGAAGATGGGTTAAACAAACTTGGTAGAGGATCACCCAAGGATCATTTCTGTGAAATGATTTTAAAATCGAGCCAGTAGTTTCTTACAAGAAGATTTTTTAAGTTTATACTAAACAGTTGAACGTCTCTAATCTGAACTTGCTCGTAACAGAAGAAAAGTTTGGATTAGAAGGGTTTTTTGGATTAGAAAGGTTTCTATATTTAGACGCTTATCAATATGTCTCAAAACTTACAGATATGTTTTGCATGTATTGTACATGTTTTTCTCAGTATTTAAAGTTGATTACTGAAAATTAAGTAAGCAAAACATTGTTAAACATATATATGCTTTATTTTCATGCTTAATTTTTTCATAACTTTGAATGCAACCAGTTTATAATGTTTTGAAATGTTCATATTGGGATATTATTGGAATGATAATGAACATATAATTATGTATAAGAAAATGACACAACAAGCATATTCAACATAAATACATCATCATGTAAAGTATATATTTCACACTTTCAACATATTCCTGTTTCTGCTTTATTACTGCTTTTGAAAAAAAGCATCAACCTTTGTTTGCTTTACATGTACATTTATGATTCAGTATTTTTTTCATTTTCTACTGTTTTACCGTAGTCAATAATTGATGCCTAATAAGTTATTCAAACACTCTTTGCGACTTTCACACCTGTGCTGATCAAACGCACGCACCGGGTAAACAAGCGGCGAACATCTTCTTGTTTGTCAACACCTTTTTATGTGTCAGGGAATTAACTGATTAGCGGTCGTGTATTGTCAATAAAGGTAAAATATATAGTAATTTAGTGAAAGAAATCTTCCGAACGAGTACAATTTTCGGAATGGAAAGGTTTCGGATTGCCGAGGTATTTTTACAATAAAGATAGAATAAGAAATTTCAGGACCGACAAAAATGTTCAGTTTAGAGAGATTTCCGGATTAGAGGAGTACAGATTAGCGAGGTCCCACTGTAGCTTATATAGTAAACTTACCCCACCCCCTGGCAGCCATGTTTTTTTATGAATCAATATGGCTTGAACAAACTTGGTAGAGGGTCACCCAAGGAACATTTCTGTGAATTTATTTTAAAATCAAGCCAGTAGTTTCTGACAAGAAGATTATTTAAGTTTTTACTAATTAAACTTGCCCCGCCCCCTGGTGGCCATGTTTTTTGACACATCAAGATGGCTTGAACAAACTTGGTAGAGGGTCACCGAAGGAACATTTCTGTAAAGTTATATCAAAATTGGCCCAGTGGTTTCAGAGGAGAAATTGTTAGAAGCTAAAAGTTAACGATGGAAGACGGACAACAGACAATGAACACCAGGCGATCATAAAAGCTCAACTGAGCCGAAGTTTCTAGATTTATGTATAAAGGAATGTGATTTTTAAATTTCACTGTTAATAACACTGGTTTAGTTTAATGGTTTCAAATGTAAAACTGGTTATTTAGTTCAATATTTAGCAATTAGTGCCAAGTGGAAGTATGATGTAACAAGACACCAAGTACTATGTAACTGGACGCAAAATGTGTCATTTTATGATACAGACCTGAAAAAATGTGCCATTTTGTTGGACGTATATTGAGTCACCCTGTTCTAACATAAATTGAGAAGTCAATGGTCATGTAATTGTTATCATTTTGGTAGAAAACAATTATTTGATAGTTATTTAAATGTTATATACAAGCATTTGATGACAACATCCTTTTTGCATTGAACTATTTAGGGGCGGTTCTTAAGTAATCGAAAACCGTTAACACCATCATACTTTTCTTGATTTTTTAATTACAATTGAAAGTACTTAACAATTTTAAACAAAATTTATTGGGGATTGGCTATACAAGCTTTATTATAAGCAAGATTGACCAATCTTCATCTAATGTCAACTTTGGAAAAATAAATGTTATCTTATAGAACCATTTATAAATGGCACATATTTGTTGTCACAAAAGGATGTGTCAGTCTTTGAACTTACTTTTCATAAAAACATGCAAGTTGTAGAAAGTGAAATATAACCCTATATGTATATAACAGTTTAACAACGGTCAATGTTTACTTTTAATTAAAAATGTAGATGAACTCTTAGGTGTGCATAATTAGAGAACAAGACTGCGATTCGTACCATCCGAAAAACAGGATATCCGCATTTATAGCCATTTTCTTAAACATCACAAAATGAAAGCGATAAAACGTGTTTTTTTTTAAATTGTTGCACTCTACGTGACAATAACCTCATATAAACACTTGCTAGTTACCTGTTAAAACATTATACCTTGACATGCGGACTATTAAGGTATCAATTTGAAAACTGATAATTTTGTCCGAAAATGGCTACCCATTTTGCCGAGGGGAGGTTACTCGTAAATAAAGGCATGGTATAAATCAGCAATATTTAATCAGCAGTCAACACATTGAGATTCTTATGAAAGATTAGTCCATAATGTATGCATTTATATCTCTGCGTCATCGCATTTCTGTTAACTGTTCCAATTAATTAGATACTATATGTTATGTAATAATCAGTGAGCGTCTGGAGAAAATATAAATCATGTATTTAACAGTATCTTATAGATCGATACTTTGTCATAGTGTTAGTTTCTATTTTACTAATTATCATTTTCATTTCTGGTAATAACTGATTATTTTTCTAAATAGATAATGACATGCTTAATGTCAGATTTAATAAGCTGCCATGGGTTTCGTTTATAATTTGTAATATCGATATTATTTTTATATGCTTCTTCTATAGTTCCTTGATAATAATTTACATTAAGATCCATGTAAATTTACTGGGTATTGAAACAACCTGTCACCAAGCTACCAATGAGACCTTAGGTTATACTAGCTTGGCTGGAAAGAAAGCTTCACTGTTATACGAACGGCTCTGGAGTCTGCTTCCCGATTTAAACAACTACTGAGTGTTGATTTTTGAAAGGCACTGGGTCATCTGAGATCAAACCCGCATTTTTCGGGTAGGGTATGAAACAAATTTACGGCACTATATTACATATCCTTGTTGCATTTTAAAATTTAATAAATTATAATAGTATATTTCTATAACATTCCCTAGTACAACATAGCCACAAGATATGAATATCAACCTATGTGGACGCTGTTGTCGCAGACGGTTCGGAATATTCCGTGCATCCGATCAGCTTCGCGACTTTTTGTTATCGAAGATAACCGAAAACAAGCGGATGTTACTGTAGAGCTGTTAAGATGAAACCGAACAAAATATTTTTATAACAATTGCAAACTATACCATACATGCTGTAAATACAATTTGTGAAGCATGTAATATGTTGAAAAATGAAAAAAATCTTTGTTGCACGCGATTTTGAAAAAAGTGAGTGGTTTATATAATAAGTGGATTTGCAACTAGGCCGGAAAGGAAAAACAAATTTGGTTGCCCAAAACATACTCTATATAAAATGGTTTTGTCCCAGTTCCATTCAAATCCAATGTAATTTGATATGTACTATTTACGTTTTCAGAAAAGTCTAAAACAAATGTCTTAAAAAATTGATTAGAATTATATCTATGTCATTTTCATTTTTACATTTTTTCTAAAAGTCCTTATGTCAGCCTTACTACATCTCGATGTTATATCTAATTTTATTTGTTTTTGTTGGATGGTGTTACAAACTTGAATGTATATTGCAATGCCACCACGCTTAAATGATTTTTTTTTCAAGTTCCCAGAATATTTTAGTAATTGGGCTGCGTTCAGCACCGGAAAACACCAAACACGTTTAATACCTGGTTCCCTAAATGTTTTGCGTGTTGTGTGCTTATTTTGAGATTGAGCCAGTGTCCAGAAAAATACGTTAGTTAACGTTGATCCGAACTGAACGCTGCCTTGGAGGAATTTGTTACACTATTTGTAATCAATCGTGAAACATCGGGTATTTCCGTATTCTCCGTATAAGGCCGAGTTGATCAGATTGTATACATTTGTAATATTGGACGGAAAATCAAAATATTATTGAAGTAGTTAAGTTTATCTAAAATTAATGAATCAATAATTAAAACATGTATTTCATATTGACGCATCAATGGATATAAACGATTTCCTGAAGGCCGCTTAGAGATGTGAGCTGTCCAGAAGTGGGGTTTACTCATATTGAAAATAAACACATCTTATCATATTGTTAATATGGAATTTACTTTTATATCAAAATACAAAAATAGAACATATTGTATACATAGCATTTAGTTTAGATAACGAAAACATAAATTATTTTAATACGTATACTTTTTTCTCTCATATTTACATTTAGTGTATACGTATTGTTATTTTCAGTACATATGCATGCAATATCGCCATGATTCTTAACTTCCGTTATATATTATTTTAAAATCATGACTGTGCGTGCATAGATGCATGATACTTGAATGTTCATTGCAATGTCACCAAGCTTATCTGATTTTTACCCCAATTCCTAGCATATTTTAGAAACGGGTTCAATGATAACATCCTGTTTTTATTAAAACATCCTGTGTTTTATAGATAATACATTCTGTTTTAAATTTTATAGATGGGAGTGAAATTTTTTAATGTGAATATTTTCTAAATAGATAAAACACGTGCAGATTTAATATTTTTAACTTATTTATTTTACTTCGATTGCGAAACAACAAGTTCTTGTAACTTATATAAATCACGCTCGGAGTCTTCCTTGGTATAACCAGTATAAAGCACAAGTGGAAAAAGTCTCTTGCTCAAGGACACCAAGGCAATCAAGGCTCGGTGCTCCGTCACTGGAACACGCGTATTAATGGAATTTAAAGGAGATATTTGTGATATATTTTCACTTAAAAATAAGTAAATATTAAGTTTGCGAAGATAGAAAATGGGACTTCGTGGTTTTCCGTTGCTGTGCTGGCCCTGCAATCATAGTTTTGCTCTTGTAAACAGTTATGTAATATCTGTCTTATTTTACTATGTGAATTAACAGTGCATATTGAAAGATTGTTTTTTCATCTTCTAAATAAAAGTGTTTCTTTTTCTCAATTTATACTTTTTATAAACTTCTTAAAAATATTGAATTGTAGCCATAATCTACCACCACAACCATTACCACTACAATCACACCTACCACTACCATTACCACTCCAATCACACCTACTACAACCATTACCACTACAATCACACCTACCACAACCATTACCACTACAATCACACCTACCACAACCATTACCACTACAATCACATCTACTATACCATTAGCCTACAACTACCACTACCACTGCCATTAGTATTACTACTACAAATACCATTTGTAATTTTATTATCATTACCATTACCACAACCATTGCCACTGTCACTACTACTACTACTACTACTACTACTACTACTACTACTACTACTACTACTACTACTACTACTACCATTATCACAACAACTACAATAACAATCACTACCAATGCAGCTGTAACTACCATTACACCTACCGGTACCATTACCATTATCAGCCGGGCTCGATTAGCTCAGTCGGTTACGCGTCTGACTATCAATCCAAGGATTGTGAGTTCGAATCCTCGCTCGGCTACAGTCTCCGTGATGATTGATTGTTCAACATTGTGTCTCATTAGCATTCGTCTCGGCTGATTCAAGTGGGAAAGTACTGGTTGGCCTTTCAGGATCTCAGAAAACAGTGGTTAGGTTAACTGATCGTCTGTTAGCCCTCGATGGCATAAAAATGACACTAAATATTCAATCAATTAATTATTTCCTATATTATATCCTTGCTATAGCATGTTTTTAATATCTATAACCATAGGTTGTTAAAACATGGGCAGTCCTGTGGCAGGACATTGGTATGAAGCAGTCCGTTTTGGGATATATTTTTACACAGCAAACTTCCAAGTAAGTAACAAACTTGTTTATATGCTCAGAGGAGTCAGTGTCCTTTAGGATAAGGGGGCATTGTATTAAAGCCTCTGTCTTTGTTCCTTACTCTTTCTCTTTCTTCCTTAATGTTTCTTTCTCTATAACCTGCTCTGTTGTGGTTGAAGCTGACGCTTGCAATACCAGTGACTTAGATAACTCTGTTGAATAGAATAACTAGTTTTATATCTCGGCATCCACTGCATGTATTGGATTGAAACTTCATACACGGTTTTGTAGTTGTAAGACCTACTTTATTTAGTGAGATTATTCTTGTTTACTTGATTAGTCGTCGATCTCAATTTTGTTACGAATGATTCGAATAGTCCAGAACATCTTGCTCTTGTTTTCAATTAAATCTCTCTGCATACACTTGAAATTAAATATCTTGACGTACACTTTGACAGGAGCCTTGTTGCTGATATTCCCTTTACAGATGTTAATTCTAATCTCATCTGGAGAGGAAAATCCTAAGGTTACCAGTAACAGTGACATATCTCTTAAAGAAAATGGCAAACAAACATGAAATTGTGCAAGAAAATAGCAGCTCAATGGACATGTAGGAGATGGCATAACGCGTCATACTGGGGACATGCTTGACGATTTATGATGATCAACGCTAGAGTAAAGACGTACCAATACATGATTGACACTTTTCTTTACAAAATGCATATTAACCTGGTTGACATTGCCAGAGACCGACACGTAATGCCTAACAAAGCATCTAGATACTCTCAAAGAATATCTCGCCTGCACCATGATTGACTGCCTCAACTGCCCTTTTATCCTGGAGCCGTACCACTGCGGAATGCTCTTCCAGATTCTACTTTTGCGATGGCTACAGTATAGTCTGTTAAAATAACATGCCTATATTGAATATGGTTATGTAACAACAGCGCTAGAAAAAGATCATGTAATATTAACACGGAGCGGTCATCGTCAATTGCAAAACTTTTAACTGGCCAAATCGCATCTTGTCAAAGTATTCAGCAGGCTCTTGGATACACTTCATACATGACTTCTCACCTATTTATCATACACATCTCTCTATTACTCTTCATTGAACTATACAATGGTGCAATGAGTTTGAAACTGAAGTTCATAGATTTAGCCTGTTAAACATTGTAGCTAGTACATTCATATTTTCTAGAGCTATTGTTATGTAAAAAAAATATGGCAATGTAACTTTTGTTCATGGCTATATTAAATGTTGAAAATATTCCGAAAGTCCACATATATATTAAATACACCTTGTAGATACAGTTTCTGACTGAATAGATGCAACCACCCTGTCTTGATGATCAGAATTTATTGGAGACCATATAGAAGGGAGAGAAAAAGAAAGCTGCGAAATCAGTTGTCCCGAAGGATCAAATTTTCTATCTGAACAGAAAAAAACATTAATGATCCTTTTTCTTGCATACCAAACACGTTGGTAGTTATTCTAGTTTACATGTACAGTTGTAATTCATATTTTGTTTTACCATGATCGCAATTAGTTGATGTTGTATCCAAATGGTAGAATGAGAACTTTCTAGTGAAATAAAAATATATCTGGTCCCAGGAAAGATGCAGATATCCTTTAATATCGGGTATGCAAGAAATGCAAATACTAAAACTATAATTGCTGTTACTCCAAAAGCATTTTTCCAAGGTTCACTAAATTTCAAATCATTCACTATTGTCATTTCAAAGTTACATTGCCAAATTGCACTCAAAACTGTCTTAAGCAGCCTGTCAAGGAAATGAGCAAAAATAGCAAATGGCTGCTTAAAACAAGTGGCTGCTCAATGAAGGTGACCGCATACACAGGTTTGATATTAAAACAGTCATTGCTGATGCTGCCAAAAAAGTGCTAAATTTAAAAAATATTCACTGTTATCATTTAACAGTTACATTACCAATTAAATTCTGTTGTATTGGGGTTTTTTTCAGAATGAGTGGATACAGACCAGATACCAATGAAGATAACATCAGGGAGGTTTTGACTTCCAGAAATGATCTATTAAAATGTGTAATCCTGACAGCTTGGATCATGTTTAAACTAAAATAATGTATAAGAAATTAACTCCTCGGTTACATTTTCTACGACATGCATGGGCCACAGTGGTCCAATTCTTGCCATCACTCGTACGGCTTCCTGGAATCACACAGGTTGGTAATTTAACCACGATAGTAAACGTGACAAAAATGATCAAATGAACAGGACACCCACTGAACTTGAATTTCTTCATACTTTACAACAATTACATAAAGGATGTGTCACCAAATATAAACCCTGTATTGGGGCCGCAATTTTATACTTGTCAGCTCAAGGGATTTGTGTGTTTTTACCAAAATCTACCAAAGTGAAGAAAATTTACCAGTGATGTATTTAAGATCTGGTGTATTGTTCTGTTGAGGATTGGTCATTTAAAGGGTACCGGTATTCGATATTGAACTGAGAACTGATGAACCAAATTTCTTCATATTTGGTATAAATGATCAATACGAGTAGGGATTATTAGTTTGTTCATGTAAATGGGTTGCGTCCATTGAACCAATCGGAAAACATCATTCTCTTTTTAGCTCGACGGGACGAATGTGCACCCAGGTTAAACTTCTTCATTTCGTTGCGTTTAAGTTGGTGTTTGCATCCAATCTCAATTTTTGCACGGGTGATGAGTTTTATCCCATAGGCGAGCTTTGTTGTCTTGTGGCATCTCTTGTTTAGCTTATGTCGTGGTAAATTGTCCATCGTCCTTCCGTTAACATCGTTCTTTTAGATGTTATAGCACTCCCATTTTTCATTGAATCTTAACCAACCTTGCACAGCAATTATATAACCACAAGATCTTGAACAAGTTATTGAACCAGCGTGATTCGGCCACAAATGCCCCCGCCACAGGGCTTATAGGCACATTTTAAGAGAAACTTTAAAAAGAAACATTTTCTCTGAATGTTTAAGACCTAGACCGTAGATATTTTAAGTGTAGGATTGCATGTGGGTTTCTTGAAGTTGGCTCCCTGGAATCAATTTAAGACCGCCACATGCGTCACTGTTTTACAAAACCCCTTCCGTTGTTCGTACCCCTCTCCTTAATTATTTCAGCAATAATTCTTACATATTTCATTACTTAAAATATGTTAAAAGTATTGTAATTCATCTTGACCAACATTTGTATACAAATACTTTGTCAGGAAGGGCCTCAATTAATGTTGGTAGAACTTGTAGTCCGACCCTTTTTTACCATGTGAAGTTGTGATCACATATAGAGCAATACAATACATACTCAAGGTGCCACCAGAAATTTCAGCCGTGCATGTTGAATTGATATTAGACTTCCAGTCTCTGTAATTAAGTGACTGGTTCCATGCACTTTATTATTCACCCATAAAACAATCTAATAACTATATTATATTTCTACTCTGATACACTTATAGATTACATTTTCCTCTTCCCCTTAAGACCTTCTAACAATAATCTTCGTCAATCAAAAGCTTTGAAAAGTGGTACAAGAGTCTGAATAGAACACGACAAAATCAATGACGCTGGCTCTTTCTGAGAATGTATTGCAACCTGGCCTCTGACAAGCGATTGCATTCAGGGTTTCGCCAGTATTCTAGTCTTGATCAATATTTATACCTTCTGGTACTTGGAATTGTTGGGAAAACTGGTTCCGCTTTGGGGTCGTATGCATAACGTACATATATTTTGTTTGCATAACGTATATATATATATTTATAAACAACATATATATTTATGTCACTGAACTTAGTGCAAAACCGGACATAATTGTACACTCTGAGTTTGTAATATCATTTGTATCATATTTGATGTGCATGAATTTATCAAATCACTAACCTTGTTAAAATCATTTGTTTTATTATAAATTTAATTTTATAACGATCCAGCAAGATAAAAAATCGCTTCTTTTTAACCCCACATAGATTCTGTATCCACCTGCACTATGATAAATAAAAAGTAAGTAAGGTATGGCGGAATATATCGACCCATTTAATTGTTTATCAATGTGAGTATATTGGCAGCCTGTATTAGTACTTGTAGATTATATTATGTGCCGACATTGGGGTAGCAATGTTGTCGACGTGATATATGTAACAAGGAAGTGAACACCAAGTAGGGTGGCTGTCCTACGTGGCGCTGGTGTTGGAGAAGTCGTTGGTTCGAGCGCGGCTCAGCATACACATTTTTTATATGAGAAAGTTTACCAATTACTTGCGGAAAGTATATGGTTCTAGACAGTTTTATAATGCAGTCTTCGTCCAACAGTTATACTGGATGTGCCATTTATTACCCGTTCGTGTGTTGCTAATGGCGTTAAAAACATTTTTGAATCGAGGTCCAGTGGTAGACCATCGAACCAAGGATCGGAAGGCCGTGAATTCGATCCT
Organism: Panopea generosa; assembly: GCA_029582155.1. NCBI lineage: Eukaryota > Metazoa > Mollusca > Bivalvia > Adapedonta > Hiatellidae > Panopea > Panopea generosa. The sequence goes on from CM055894.1 coordinate 89,318,314, forward strand.
CACCAATGGCTATGTGTGCTGTCCTCAAGCAAGACACTTTTCCGTATACATGTATGTTTATTGGTGGTTAGAACCAGGATTTGTATCAGTTATAATAACATGTTTCACAGTCGAAGTAAGTAACAAACAGGTTAAAACTAAACAGCATTTATAAAAAAATATAATGGGGTCAAATAACCACTAGCGGATTCAGGGGCGATGAACTCATCTTATAAAAAATAACATTTAAATTTTCAACGCTCCATTGTGGGTCGAACTACTGCTGTTAAGATATATATAATAAGGAAATGGATATCGTGTGTGGATCAAATAACAATAGCCGGTCCAGGGGTGGGATCAGCGAATATATCCCCTTAAAGTTGTCAAATAACATTAAACTGATAGACAGTCTGGTGTATGAACTAGTGTCTCGCCGATGTACACCCTTAAAAGGGCCAAACACAATTTACTCCCCAATCTCCCAAAGTAGTTAACACTTACCGAAAATACAACCCTCCTCCCCTAACATGGGTCGTGAATCCGCCCATGGTAACATAATAACTAGGGGGTTACCTGGACAATCTCTATATATTGTGATTTGATAAATGTTACGCTTAAAATGTACGATAATTGTATATTCTATTTATATTTATGGACATGTGGTGGTCGAGTGACTAGGGTGTAATAGAGGGTTTCAGTTCAATGAAAATATCTATGTCTTTAGAGAGAGAAAGAGAGAGAGAGAGAGAGAGAGAGACAAGAGAGAGAGAGAGAGAGAGAGAGAGAGAGAGAGCAGAAATATTAATATATATTATATATAGGGTTATCATGCATCATGCGAGAGAGAAACAGAATTTATATTTCTGTTCCATTTCTCAACTTCTGAATTAATTCGCCAATAAATAATAGTTTAATTGAAACAAATTAAGAAATTTCTGTAAGATGTATTTGCATGAAGGCAATCATTTTAGCGCTGTAAGAGTGCTATTAGCCATTAAGTCTGCGTTTTCTGTCTTTCAATATGCGTGTATCAAATATATATTCAAATTAGTATTTATCAAACACTGAAATATTTGTGAAAGATGTTATCATAATGATAATAATAATAAAGATTTGAATTATTGATTTATTTGAATACATTTAATCTTCCATGAGTCCCACAACATATCATTAATTCAACATATAAACAAACAACAATAGTGAATAGCTTAGTGAATAATTCTGTATAGGGAGTATCGTATTTTTTTACCGAGAATAAATAGAGCAGCTCTCTTTAGAAACCTAACAGTTTTATCTACAAGAGAGCATTGCAATTTCTAAAATAACCAAAATATCACAACAATAATCTAAATGGGGTAAAATGTATGCATTAAAACACATCTTGAACAGTATCTAAACACGTCTATGTAAAAAAGATCTAGAATATGGCAGACCAAATGGAAATAATTAATAAAACGATGTTTTAACTCATTTAATGATATAGACACCGTCATCATCATCATCGCCATCATAATCATCATCATCATAATCATCATCACCATCATAATCATCACTATCATCATAATCATAATAATCATCATTATCATCAAAGTTTATATGTGGTAATACTTTTTCAAAGAAACGCCACTGCTTAAGCCTTGTGTTTACAGATACGACTACCCACCTAACCTTTGTGACTCATCTAGTGTTATTTTCTTTATTTGAGGTCAACTGCTTCTGATTCTTTGAACGGAATGATGGCATTTCTGCTCGAATGTCCACGTGCTTTATAAGACAAGCAACGTGTACTCTTGATCACCAAGACGCTCTTACTCTAAGAGAAGATTAGTTTTTCTGTTGTGTTGCAAGTATTGTATGATGATGATCGATGTTGGTTCGTGCGTTTTGTAAAAAAAGAAGCCAATTATTCAAATATCAATAATATTATCGTTATTATTGTCCCTGTAACTGAAGCTATATACAAAAATAGACTTGAAACAACCACCTCTCGATTCTTTGCCGTTGCCAGTCTCTTGTATAGGAAGGTTCGCACTACTGCTGACACCAAGGTCCTACAAGAAGACCTGAACAGACTCCAGAAGTGGGAAGAGGACTGGATAATGTTATTCAATCCCAGTAAGTGCGAGGTGATCCGCATCACAAAGAAGAGAAATCCCATACAGGCCAGATACAACTTTCATGACCAAGACCTGACTTTCGTCCCATTCTGCAGAGTTGACATCTATTGGCACTCCTTCTTTCTCTCGGGCACTAGACTGTGGAAAAGCCTTCCAGAGCGCATTGCCACATGTAGAGGCTTTCCGAATAGAGTTTGTCTCTGCACTATAGAGCGAGGGCATCGTTTTATCATTTTGATCTTAATTAACTTGTATTATACAACAAATTGTACGGTGATGCCTCAGAGTGGGATTTTGTGCATTTACGAAAGAAAAAGAAGAGACAGTGAGTAACACTTTGTGTTGCTGCATTTTAAGAAAGGTTATGGAATCGAAGACAAGTATGTTGGCCTAGGTATCGACAAGTTTGTGACAAAAATGTCAATTTTCTTCCCAAAATCATGAATCAAGAGAGGAAATTAATTGGTAAGTTCACTGGTGGGTCTGAGCTATTTGTGGGAGTGATTGTACAGGTGGTCAGTCTTTTCCCTGTATTCCCACTGCCCCATCTTCCTTACCCGTTCCATTTTCTGCATATTTCAATGAACATAAGAGAACCCATTTAAAAGTTGGTATTTTAGCCGGTTCCGTAAGGTGACATGCATAACTGCGAAGATTCTTAAGTTCTTGTTATAGTTTATTTATGTTACTATTGTGAGACTCTTCAGTACTACCATGGAACCATTTCTCAAAGTAAACATAACCGTATGTATCCGGAGATAATTTTTGTGGGTGATAATTCCGAACAAAGATATATTGACAATGTTGATGATTACAGTTGTAAAAGTAGAATATTGCAGTGGTTTTCATCGTAGATTTCCGTTCATAAGGACCGATGTTCAATCACATCCCCAATCTTTTTTTGATTATTCATTAAATCGTTTACAATAAAGACAAGTATTTATGTTTATGTCTTGCCTTTTGTAAATTGAACACTTCTGCAGTCCAAAAAAAATGATTTCGGAAGTCTACCCACACTTTGTCGTACACACTGAGCAGAAAAAAAAAATCTCTTATATGACACATGACCCCTACTTTTCTCGTCATATTTTGGTAGTGCAGAGGTTATCAAACAGTAAAATGTCAGTTTCATTTCTTTCTTTGGGTCTCTCTACGAATAATCAGCGTTTATTTTCTATTATTTACTTTAGAATAAAGAACAAAAAGCAATGGTTGGGTTACACCATGATCCCACCCCTAGAGGTTGCTTTGCGTCAGTATCCGTGTTTTGATTGGTTGTTTGACACTTAGAAAATAGCATCAGTGTGTGTTTTTATTAAATTAATCTATATGGAAACATTTAAATAAACTCACTGAAGACATTTAAAGTATTCCCTCCAAGTTTTCTCCATACTCCAGCTCTTGAGTAGATCACTTCTGTATTATTTGATAATATTCCATTTCTTTGGTTAAGGAAACTATATTTTAAATTTACCATTTTTTTTCATTATACCCAGTTCAAATTTGTTTCTGTCTGGTTTTTTAAGTTTCTATACCCATACCACAGACATGCAATTCTTAAGTTAACATGGTGACATTTAACATAAATATTCCTGCTTTATATCTGCTGTAATTCTCAATCGTGCAGCTTTAAAACAATGAAATACAGACTTGTGTTTCTTAGGTTTATGCATCGATATTTCACAAAAGAACGTCTGATGCCGTCTCAACCATTCATTTGTTTTAAACCATTCATTTTAAAGATACAGAAACGCTAACGTTTATATACAGAGTCTACAATGTCGGAAATGTAATAGTGGTGTGAGACGTACCTAGACGTATACGTTTGATTTCAGCAAGAATGTACGTATAGATCACACCAGCCATCACACAACTCTGAGAAAATATACAGATATTTGGATTTCATCTGGACGGAGTTCCTTGGAAATTGAATTTCTTGATCGATGCAAATGCATTTACAAGTACATAGATGTAAAACTTTTTAGAAGCTGTTCTGGAATTTAACTCGTCACTAGGTATAAAATATTGAATTAGGCGTTACCAAAATCAATTTAGTTATCTCCCTTGGTCTGAAAAAAGTTCTTTAATTGAATTTTCGTTACAGTTTATTTCTGAGCATAGTTTGTGAACTCATTTGTGCTTATTAAGATAAATAACTGTATTATACATGTTATTATCTAGCCATGTTTCTACAGGAGCTTGATACGAAGAATATTTCTAAGTGATGCTACAAAGAAAAAGAAAAGGTACAGTGTTCGGATAACTTTTCATCCGAATAAACAGTTTGTGTCTCTCTATATTTTAATTATTTTATGTTAAAAGTAATTTGGCTTGTTTTACTATCTGGAATCGCGTTTCTTCATGTATTTGATTGGTTGGAAATAATATTAGAATAGCTGACTGATCGTTTTTCTTTCTCTCAATACTGCATATGCCACAGGGGCTAGTGACAATATATTCTATATCCCTATATAATATATATAGTATAATAAAATATATAGGGATTTAGAATATATATATATTTATATATATTGTCACTAGCCCCTGTGGCACATGCCATGGCTAGTCCTTAATGCAAGTTTTCCTTTCATTCTTCCCATACATCACCTATCAGTTTAGTCTCAATTAATCGCCGTAATAGGGGTGAGACTAGCCCCTTTACGTCTCATTTCCATCCGAACAAAACCAAATGGAAAATTAGACCACATACATACGTCTTTTTTGAAGGCAAATACTGTATAAACAATCTTTAATTCATTAAAACGTTGATTTATATTGATAAAATAATGAATAATAAATGCATGCTATGCAAAAAATCTGTCCTCTGTAGTTTAATAGATGGTGAATATGACAAAACATTGAAAGTTACCTTATTTCGCTGTCATTTAGTAGCCATTTTACACAAGTGGAGTTAGATGCGAGCTAGATCCAAGCTACTGGGTGGAAACATGTACATGCAAAATCAGAACTTTGGCGGAGTGAGCGATAGGGGTTATAGAGGAATGAGAAAGTTTTCTTCTGTCCGATATTTCGTCATGTTTTTAGTTTAAAATCTATAATTATTTTAATGAATATTATTATGATTAAGTGTTTTGTTACTGCTGAAGATTAAATAAAAAAGATGATTAAAATTGAAAAATTTACAGAGAAATATATGGGCAAGGACTTGTATATCTCTAGTTTAGTTTAAACTTATTTATTTTATCTCGATTGTGAAACAAGTTCTTACAATCACGCTTTAAGTCTTCCTGGGTAGAACCAGAGACATCTATGTCTCTGGTAGAACCAGTATAAAGCATATGCGGAAAAAGTGTCTTGCTCAAGGACATCACACAAAGCTGTTGCGGAGGATCGAACTCACGACCCACCGATCATGGGTTCGGTGCTCTACTGCTGGACCATATCTCTGTGGGTTATAGACAAATAAGAAAAGAAACATTCTTCTGTCTAATGATATATATTTTGTAATTTGTAATATTTTATTACCCGCACCCCACCCCCACATGAACAGAATAAATTTGATTAAATCAACTTGTTTAAATGTTTGCTTTCAGACGCATATTTTCTCGTATATGCGCACAGAGCTGGGATTAGGGAAATATTTGCAAAAGTTAACACTCACAAGTCAATTAAAGTATGGGCGTTGAAAAATAAGAATATAAACGTTACCTATCCAAGTACTATGTTTCTCTTTAGACTATAACTGATGTGCCGCATATATTGGTGGAAAGGACATGTGAATGCATACATCAGTTTAGTGTTCTTTTAATCTGTTGATCAGTCTGTACATGAATATCCATATATGTCTGCCATTTATAGTGGGGTGTGATCAAATACAATAATATTCAGCAGCTTTCATTATTCTAAATAATGTCCATCTGAACAACATTTGGTGACAAGCTTTGACTGTTTGGGTATTTATTGCTAAGTTTTCAACTAATTGATATCGTATGTATCGGCCACACAATTTTTAATGATTCTAACTATTTATTGACAGTATATTAAATTGTTGTTGAAATGGGAATTGTCATAAGCTAACAGTAAAACAAGTTTCTTATATTGTGAATGCTTAATGATGATTTTAAATAATGAATAACGTATGTATCATTCAATTTCTAACTATAGAACCGTGCTTGAAGCATTGCATTACTCGACCCACAGATCCCTGACGAAGCTATATAGCAATTCTTTTTTCAGTTACAATATGGATTGATACCAATTTAGAGCTAATAAGTGTATCGTTGACCATAATTCATTAGTACTATACAAGATTATTTTCAATAGTCACATATGTAATGCATCAATGATTTGACATCGGCTTAACATTGTACATAAGTTAATATGGTAAAAAAAATTCATTGTGGACTATTGGCGCATGTAGTTATCTTTTGAAAATTAAGTTTTGCTCTTTTACTATACGTTCAATGGTTATGATAAAAGATTACCAGAGATTTATGAACACACGCTTAACTTTCCGCATGGAAGTATATAAACCTGATGTAGATATTATCATTAACTGATGAGCTCCTTAAAGTGTTTTAGGATATATTGGCAGGAGGTAGGAATGGGTGGCCGTACTGGAAAACATTATACGATCTCGTAATACACTTACAAAAGATCACTAATGAAAACGGTAGCAGACGATAAAAAAATATGAAAATAACGGATATTCCAAAGTCGAAGCAATGTGGAGAAAGACAATGTCATGTGTGTGGCTGCGTTATTTGCCAAAGGAAATGTTAATGTACAGGCAGCATTAAGTTTAAACACTATTTTGTTCACATTAAACATGGTAGTCATACATTCATTTACAAGCGAAAAAGTTCCATAACAAAGCTATACTATCTTATTATCCGTTTTCTACTTATAAAGTACAAGCAAGATTTCTGCTACAGACATAATATTTGTTAAACTTTAAAAGTGATGAATAAATTACATTTTTTTTGTCAATACACAAACACAAGTATTGGTTTGTCTAATTTGAATACACACTGTGACAAGAAATGTTACTTTTTAGGAACATATTGTGTATTTGCCTACCCAGATAAGTATTGCCTTTCCAATTTACAGCATAAAGCTTCCATCACAGTGTTTCTATTCAAATCGCTATGACACTTGAACGGTGCGTATCACGTGATAACTGTCAAAAACAGTTTGAAAGTAGGATTGTATGTAAAAACTAAGTTAATTTAAGTGTTAAATGTGCAGTTTTGTGGATATTTTTACGTTATGGACATAATATAAAGTGTTTTTTTAACATCCGGTAAGAGTTTTTGCAAATGATATTTAATTACATATTTAAATCAATATGAGTATTTTGGCTTCCGCACTGAAATCGGTGTGGAAAATCCACCCATAAAAATGCGAATGGAGTATGCATGTAGAGGACGATCAAATAAAAAAATATAAAAAATCGTTCGAAAACATGCTTTGATATGCACTACTATCAGTTCTGATCATTAAGGTAGGTTGGTGGCATATATGCAGTCAGAAACTGTATATTACAAATGTAATAAACTATAGGTACTGTGTTTAAAAGTATGTGGGGAGAAAAACGACTACACTACTGACGTTAACCTGTTAATATTACAGCAGTATCAGTAGATCTAAATTGATACTGTAGTAATGGCAATCGAGGATTCTGGAAGAGCATTCCACAGTGGTATGACTCCTTGAAAAAATGAAAACCTCAAAAAGTCAGTTGAGGCAGTCAGTTGATTGTATTGATGCGGATTAGATGTTCTTTTGTTTTGATATATATATTTCAGTTTTCAGTTTTTATTTACCATCAGTCCATCACACTAAAATTTTGGCAGTGATTTAATTGTTAATAGATGTTTATATTGAAACTTCCTTAGTTTTAGGGGTCAATCTTTTATCAGGTGCCACTTTTCCTCTTTGAAATACTAAAACAGCTGACCTTGTGATGTAAAAACATCTGAATGAATAAAACACTGTTTTATATTTTTAAAAGGATTTTTAATGATTTTCTTGTATTAAAAATGTAATACTACCTCAACAGTCATAAACCCAAATTGCAGGAAATGATCTCATTTTTTTAGATCTACTTGTATGTGACATTGTCATTCTGCAAAAGTTAAAAAATGATTTGTAATCCTGAGATGAAATGAAGTTAAATTTATTGAAAACCAGATTTTGAGAGTTTCCCTGAATTTTCATAAAACGTGAATGACTGAGTTGCATTTCTGTTTCTTTATTTACAAGTTCTTGCTTTTACTAACGAATTTTTTTTAGAAAATTTTATTAAAAAATTGATTGTTTGACCCAACACTAGGTACACCACTCTGCCGGAGCAGACCAGTAAAATATTTATGTTTGTGGCAAAGGTTAAATTTGGTCATGATACTGTGAAAGTATGCCATCTTTTTGAGACCATGTATAGGACTTGGTCCAACGTGCAGAGAGATAAACACCAAAAATGTACTTGTGAAATATTTCAATGGTTTTTACAGTTTTATGTCATAATTGTTGATCAGTGATCAATATCAGAGCTCAGTAATCTTCAATCCTCAGATATACAAAAAATGTATAATGATGTGTTACAATATAATTGATAAAGATAGATTGTTTTTCCCCTGGCAACTCTATATATTGATGGTCATAAAAAGAAGTTTATCTTATATTCTTATGTTTCATTTACAGGCAATGTTCACTGTGAAGACGTCAAGAGATGGAGATGATGATGCTCCACAGGTCAGCATTCAGTTTGCTGCAGAAACTCAGAGAGAGATGCCAATAAGTTCCACCAATGCTCAAAGTGAGGCTCAGGTAATTGACAGTCATGTGACCAGTGGACCTCACACTAATTGTTTCAGCTCTGTGGAGGGGAGTTATGTTTCTCTTCTGGCAGATATTGCCACCATTGAAAGAAATGATGAATTCAAGACCCGCCAGTCTACTAATATTTCTGTCTCAGATGCTTTAGAATATGGAGATATCACCTATCCTCATGGCAGATCACTAAATACTGAAACGATTGGTGCAATTATTGATTCAGAAAGCAATGAGATGATAGACTCCAGTCACCTTGCAGCCGCCTATCCCAATATTGCCTATGTCACAGATACAGGTGCTGTCCAAATCACTTCTTCAGACAGCCCAAATATTCAGAAGTTTGTCCTAATTCAGCCACTGGAGACTGGTTTAATTGAAAATCAGATCCAAACTGGTATAATTCCAGACACTGTTGAAAGTAGATCAGTTGAACATCTACCGGACACGAGTGTTATACATGGAACATCAGTGTCAGAGGAGATTCCAAATTGTTACAAGACTGTCTTGGTCAGTAAGTCTGTTGAGAACGATGAAATACAACAGCATCAAGGTGAGATTGATGCAATCCAGCATTCTGCGGAGACCAGTCTAATCCATCATTCTTCTGAAACGGGTTTAATACAACACTCTGCAGAGACCAGTCTAATCCAGCATTCTGCAGAGACCAGTCTAATCCAGCATTCTGCGGAGACCGGTTTAATACAACACTCTGCGGAGACCAGTCTAATCCAGCATTCTGCAGAGACCTGTTTAATAGAAAATTCTCCACAGACCAGTTTAATCAAAAATTCTGCAGAGACCGGTTTAATCCATAATTCTGCGGAGATCGGTTTAAGCCAGCATTCTGTGGAGACCGGTTTAAACCAGCATTCTGCGGAGATGAATACTATACATGGTAAACCTAAGAGCAGTGTCCTTGTGACAGATGCAATTCAGCAATCATCAGAATCTTGTTTTATTCAGAATGACAGTGGCATGAACCCAATAGCAATAAACAAAGAATTACAAGACGCTGTTGCAAACATAAGTGGCTCAATAAATCAGGTGTCTAGAACAGTGTTACACGGCTATACAGAAGGTCTGAAGTTGATACAAACTATATCAAATCAAGATAAAAGTGTTGCGATTCGGGATGAGCAACTAACTTCAGAAAATATTCAGATTCCGAGTTTCGCATCTCTCAACACTACGAGTCCATCTCAGTTACATAAAATGTCAGCTGATACAATAACAACATCATCAACGTCACTGTCATCATCATCACGTTTGCAAAAGTTTAATGTCAATGAGTTAAAAGATATGGGTGTAACTGAAAAAGACATTTTGAAAAATTACCTTGATCAAACTAAAAAAAGTCGTCGGCGGAAACCTGAGGATACTGGTACTGTTAAAGTCTGTTCTGATGAAGTTAATGTAGATCTAATGGAAACATTTAAACCTGCAGCTGATAGTGAAATAGAGCAAAAGAATCAAGAGGCCTCTGTATTGTGTGTTGATACAGCCAGAAGTGCCGAAAATAGTGATGATGCAGTCTGTATTACAACACAACCAAAAACAAAAACTGATGAAAAAGTGCATACAAATATACAACCAATTTCTAGAGCAAAACGAAAACAGAAACAGTCATTGGAAAGTCTTTCCATTGAAATTGGCAGTGCGGAGAAGAGAACAAGCAAAAAAATAAAAAAAAATGAACCTCAATGTTCTAGTTCGAATGAAGCACCGGGGATAACATCAAAAAATGCGAAAAAGGCAACAAAGATGACATTGACAAAAAATAATGATAATGTATTACCTGAACCACAATCCACAAATGACCACACAATAAATGAAACTAAATTAGTTAGTAAAAGCAAAAATAAAACATCTAAAAACATTAAGAGTAAAACCGTATTAAAAGGGAAGGGCAAAGGGAAGAAAGTGGCAGTCATTGAAGAAAAGGAAATTGCAAAAACTGATGCCTGTACTGATGATGATGCTGTAGCTGAAGAAGTTGGCTCTGATCCTGAAGAGCGCTTTCATGGGGAACTGTATCGACAAATACATTTTAAAGACAAGCTTATTATAAAATTAGCGCCAATTATTCGTGAAACAGTAAAAACCAAAAACGTGATGATTGAAGTTGAAATAGCGGATAGCCTACAAGTCAGTGGTTTAGAAAGAGAATCTACATCAAATGGAACTTCTAGGTATTGGTTTACTGTAAATACATTGGATGATGCTAGAAGTCCACAGAAAAAGGAGCAAACGAAGAAAACTTCTGGTAGTGAAAAGAAAATCAAAGCAGAGTTAAATGAACCTACTAAAATGACTAATATAAAGACAAAAGCTAGGAATAAGAAGTCAAATCCAAAAGCAGAGACAAGACTTGATAAAAATAAAGAAATAGAATCAATGAATGAAGAAGTCACTGCTGCTGTCACTAATGAGTCGGACAATGAAACTATTGAGAACACAGACAACCTGGATGCGTTTATGACAAGTTTTGATCAGAAAAAAGTGGCTGGTGACTCTTATATTGAACAGACAGTCACAAATCCTGATGATATATATCTGTTTGACAAAGAAATTAAAGTTGAAGTAAACGATAAAAATACATACACTCATGATTATCCAAACATACCGGTAGATAACAGAAATGTTTGGCTGATGGACAATGTCCCCAATTTAGCCGAAACAGATGCCAGCCAACCTAAATTTATGGAAAAGATGGCTCCAGATGATACAGTTAAAATTAAGAAAAAAGCAGTTCCAAGGAAAAGAGAATCTCTGGTTGGGATGAAACGGAATTACATAGTACGGGTATCATTTGATGGTAAGTAATTGTGTGCTAGGTTAGGTCTGTATTAATTTTTTTTAAACAGCTCAGTATTAAAGAATGCTTTTCCATCCTCAGTACTGACTGTGTCCTTCATTATTTCTAAATTAATATCAAACTACATAATACTTCTTTCAAAAATGTAAAATGATACACCAAAATAAAACTGTAGCTCTGACATTTCAGAATTATAGTATGAAGTATTTGTTGATTGTTTAGACCAAATATAATATATGGTGTGTTTATTGTTTCGCATCAGATAAAAAATGGTTGGTCAACTTTTTATTTTGCGTTAAATGTTTTAGTATAATGGCCTATGATTTACAAACTTTTTACACATCTGCTGGAGTACAGTAGTCATGTTTAGCACAAAATTATCTCGTGCACAAAAAAACAAAATATATGACATTGTGTAGTATTGAAGTCCAGAATACTGGTACTTTATAAAATCCACACACACAGTAATAAGTACTCAGTTAGGCCGTATAATTGTTTGCTGTGCTCTGACCCAGTATTTTTTATTTGGGTAGGGTAGTATCTAATTTTTTTTGGCTAAATTTTGCATTGTCATCTTAAAGAAAAATGGACAGAAATCATAAGAAAAATTAAACACTTTGAAAGTTAGTAAAAGATGACTTAGTTATTAGTTAGTATTAGATGACTTACAAACAACATGTATTTAGAAATGTTTTTAGACTGAATGTAATTATCTGAATATCATTTTGCTTGTAATATCTCCAAGGCTATTAATACCAAGGAATTATATAGAAAAGGAAAGGCAACTGATGGAGATTTTGTGAATGCTTGGGTATTCACGCAAAATCTTGCAATATCTCGTTTTCAATTATCTTAACTTCCGTTCATCTCGGGAACACAAATCAAAATTTTTACATTACAGAATGAAATTCTCATCGAAACAATACCATTTCCAGAAATTTGTGTTTAAAATTGTTGTATGATTACAACATTTGTATACTGCACCTAAAATAACAACAAATTACAATAAATTTTCTTTATTTCAAGATCATTTTGCATGATCAACACATGTTTAAACATCTAAAATAACATCAACTTACAGTTTATGTACAAGAATCAGTTGCCTGTGAATTATGAATGATTAGCAAATAATTTGCATACATGTATATCCTGGGTGTGCTTTTTCATCAACATTAAGTCCGTAGATGCAAGTTTCCTATATTTCCATATTTGTCTTGATTGATGATGACTTAATAAGTAATACAAACTTGCAATCCTGAAAAATTGGGGAAATTTTACTTTCTGTCAAGGTCATCTGGAATTGTCACTGAGTATAATATGAAAGGGAATTGTTGATAGGGTAATTGACTGGACTCCTCATGTTATCAAGTGTCTAAAGGTAGAGCACCATGTCTGGGATCAGAGGGTCATCAGTTCAGTTTTCCACTTTGGCTATTATGTGATGTCCATGAGCAAGACGCTTTATCTGCATAGATGTTTAGTATTAGTTCTGCCCTTAAAATTACAAAAAAATATAACTGTTGAGTTGTTCACAATCAATGTAAAATAAAGCTTTTCTTAAAGACAAAATAGTATTGTTAGTAGTAACTAATGCTTAATAGAATCTTTTGTATGATGTCCATGTAATGAATAGATTGATTGATTGATTGATTGATTGATTGATTGAATATTTAACATCATTTTTATGCCATCGAGGGCTAACAGACGATCAGTTAACCTGACTACGGTTTTCTGGGATTAACCAGTACTCGAGCACACCCCATCTCCATAAGTAACTGATAACTTTCCCACTTGAATCAGCAGTGAGAGTCAAATGATAATGAGATACCATGTCATTTATCAATCACAGAGACTATTGCCGGGCAGGGATTCAAACCCCTGGATTGATAGTAACCGAATGAGCTAATGAGGCCCGGTGTAATGAATAGAAATAAATTAATAAGAATGTTCAATACATAGTAAACACAGTCATGAATGTTAAAGTTTGGTTCTGTGTTATATGTACAGCATCATACTCAAGATTTTTTAGTGACACAGTTAAGTTAAATTAATCTTTTTAAAATTTGCTTAGTACAAGTACAGTTTTGACAAGGCTCTCGTTTGCCCAGTTTTGGGGCAGAATACATTCCCAATGGCAAATAGTAACAAAATTACCTATTTCAAAATGCAAAGAAACCAGAAGAAATATGTGGGGAGGGAAGGGGGGTGAGGAGGGGTGGGGGGGAATTTCAGATTTTTTGATATTATGATTTTAATGTACAGTTAGTCCTACAAGAACATCACATATAAATTTTAATACATTTAATGTACATTACACATATATTGTTACATATATTGAAGGAGCCGGGCTATGTAATTTACCCAATTTCTTTAAAAATAATGCTTATTTTTCCAAACTCAGGGGCCCAGACCTCGTTCCCAAAAGTGCGAGCAAGAGCGTTGATTGAAAACATTGATAGTTGGGCGAACATCTTCAATTGTTATTGGATTGTAGCTTTTTATTATCACTGCATTCAATCAGACTTGCTATATTGTTAGATGTATCGTTACACTCCTACCTGTCAAAGAACCAGAATTAATAATAAGATCGAGTCAAAATACAGCTTTTAATTTTAATAATTAGTATTTCAAAAATTTATAGATGATCTAAGGACTAATCAGAAAAACTAGTGTCAAACGGTTTATTTTGAACAAATATGTTGACAAAACATCTCAAAGAATAAGATTGATTTTGAAAAAAATAAGAATATTTTGTCATGGTTGCGAGTGTTTCGAAAATATATTTTCAGCAAATACGGGTTGGATAATCTCGCGTATATTTCTAATAATTTGTTCGATGAGAAGAAATTTGAACTTCATGTAAAGCTTTTGGATCTTAATGGGGGTAAGTGATGTTTTTTCCCATCAATATTGTCTTTTTTTTTTTAAAAATTAATTTCAGTTTCTTACTATCAGTGATTATTTTCAAATATATTCCTGTCAACATATTGTTCAAAATCGTCATTTTTACAGTTGTTTCTTTACAGGGCTCTTGCTTGCACTTTTGGGAATGGGGTCCCCCTGGCCTTGGGAAAATTAGTGTTATTTTTAAAGAATTTGTGAAAATTACATAGCACAGGGTTCTTCAATATACGAAACAATATATGTGTAATGTATAATGTGTTTTGAATGTTTAAAAAATGTGATGTTCTTCTAAAAGACTACATTAAAAACATTATATTAAAAAATTTCCAATCTTTAGCCCAAATATTGTGTTTGGTTTCTTTGCATTTTGAAATTGGAAATTTGGTTATTTTAGATTGGGAAAAAATATATACTATTTGCCATTGGTAATGGGTCAAATGGGTAATCAAGAGCTCTGGTTTATAATGAATAATCGTTTTCAAATAGAATGCAAATAAATATGTTTTCACTTATAAATAAATAACTTAAAATCTGTAACAAAACAAGCCCTGCCCAAATGCTCAGTTTGTAATAGGTCTTGGATAAAGTTTTAATTACAAATACAGTCAAACCAGTCTTAAGCAGCCAGTCAAGGGAAGGAGCAAAAGTGGCCTCTTAAGACAGGTTGTTGTTAAATATAGGTCAGTCTGCACTTAAAGCATAGAAATGGGAAAGAGTAAATGTAGCTGCTTAATAAAAGAGGCCGCTTAATACAAGTGGCTGCTTAATAGAGGTGACCACTTACACAGGCTTGACTGTATATACTTATATAGATGTAGTGATAAACTTTGCCCAAACACTTTTATGGTCCTCTGTGGTAGAGTGATCTAAGAAGCTATTTTCAAATGACCACTTACCTCTGACTGCCAACGTCATGAGTAAAATTTCGAGTCCCGCTCAGTCCAAAAACATTTTTTTTGAGAAAGTTTGCCATTTAATTGTGAAAGGATGGTGGCATTATTCATTCTGAGGTCTTCCTCCAGCAATAAAACTTGATGCCATATAACCTCTTATGCACTGAGAATGGCGTAAAAGCATCATTCATTTTAACGTGTTACAACCAGCATGTTGTCAGAACATTCACCAGTTATTTGATTGTAAAGAAAGTTCAGAGCTTATATAAATCCTCTGACACCAGGCCAAACAGTCCTAGAACTACTTTATGATATCAGGATGACCAGTTCTAGAACCATTCTCTGACATCAGGCCAAACAGTCCTAGAACTACTTTATGATATCAGGATGACCAATTCTAGAACCATTCTCTGACATCAGGCCAAACAGTCCTAGAACTACTTTATGATATCAGGATGACCAATTCTAGAACCATTCTCTGACATCAGGCCAAACAGTCCTAGAACTACTTTATGATACCAGGACGACCGGTTCTATAGCTATCCTCCGACACCTGACCAACCAGTCCAAGAACTATCCTCTGACACCAGGCCAAACAATCTTAGAATACTTTATGATTCCAGGTCATCCGGTTCAAGAACAATCCTCTGACACCAGGCCAAACAGTCCTAGAACTTTTTTATGATATCAGGACAACTGGTTCTAGAACTATCCTCTGATTCCTGGCCAACCAGTCCTGGAACTAATCTCTGACACCAGGCCAATTAATCCTAGAATACTTTATGATACAAGGACGACCGGTTCTAGAGCTTTCCTTTGACACCAGGCAAAACAGTCCTAGAACTACATAATGATATCAGGACGACCAGTTCTAGAACTATCCTCTGACACCAGGCCATGCAGTCCTAGAACTACTTTATGATACCCGGTCGACCAGTCCTAGATTTATCCCCTGACACGAAACCAACCAGTCCTACAGCTATCTTTTGACACTAGGCAGGCCGAACAGTCCTAGAACTATCCTCTGAGTGCCAGGGCAGATTTTACTATCGTGATAATCTTAAGTATGACCTGGCTGCGTTTGATCCCACAGTCTCTTTCGCTGAGGAGGACATAAGACCACTAGTCCACCACAGGCACTCTGGGAGTTTTAGTTACAAAGAAAATTTTATTTATCGGTAGAAGTATATAAGCTTAATTTTGCCCAACCAGCTTACTACATGTAGGCAAAAACATATGAGGGTAAATCGAAAAATATTGTTGTGTTAAATTTAAACCCAAGCTTAAGACTAATTATTAATAACAGTGACTTAATTATTTCAGGCAAAAGGGAATATGTTTGTCCAATTTGTGGTTATGCTTCCAAATATTCTCAAAATGCTGTCACTCATGTGATGGAGCATTCTGACGTTAAAAACTTTGTCTGCGAGGAGTGCGGATTGCGGTTTAAGAGCAAGAACCGTCTCAAGAAACATGGCATTGCCCATCAGACTGATCGTCCATTTCACTGCCCTATGTGTGAACAAAAGTTTAAAAGTAAGTAACAGATTGGTTCATGTTAAATTTCCGGGAAGCAAGAATCAAATATATGGTAGTGTTGTAGGTAAGTCTCAAACTGGACCAAGACTCCTTCATGGCCAATAGTATTCTTTCAATATCACCTACCTCTCGGTATGAACATGAGAAGTAACAGGCTCCTCCATGATCGAATGTTCTAGGGCACTGTTACTTTATGTGAGAAAGTTTGTTAGTTACTTGCAGATGGATTGTGATCAGTTTTTTTTTTTCACCATTTTGGGAAGATTATATCTATTCCTTTGGAATTGGGAATTTTAGCGGCGTTTTCATTAACATAGGGAAAACTTTTGCATTAAATATATTTGTTAAACTTTATAAAAATATGTACACTTCCTTCTCTGGCTATTTAATTAAAGAATCAACGTCATTGGGGAAAACTTCTTTTATTTTATCAAGGAATTATGGCAAATTTCAATTTACAGATAATGAAGCTTTCATTGGGAATGTTTACCACTGAAATGGTGAAAAAAATGTATTTGCCATTGGGAATATAACCAAATAACCACTATAAAAATGGCTGAAAAAGAACACTGGTGGTTCTACTTAAATTCATGTGTAAAAAAATTGATAGAAATTTTAACTTCAAACTGCAGTTGTTAAGTGGAGCAGTAGTGTAGTGGATAAAGTGTTGGCTGTTCATGCCAGAGGTTGTGGTTTAATCCCCAGCTCGACGTGATGCCTCTCAAAAAACAACACTCATTATTGGTTCTACCCAGGAAACAACACTCATTACTGGTGCTACCCAGGAAACAACATTCATTACTGGTTCTACCCGGTTCTACCCAAGAAACAACACTCATTACTGGTTCTACCCAGGAAACAACACTCATAACTGGTTCTACCCAGGAAACAACACTCATTACTGACTCATTACTGGTTCTACCCGGGAAACAACACTCATTACTGGTTCTACCCAGGAAACAACACTCATAACTGGTTCTACCCAGGAAACAACACTCATTACTGGTTCTACCCAGAAAACAACACTCATTACTGACTCATTACTGGTTCTACCCGGGAAACAACACTCAATACTGGTTCTACCCAGGAAACAACACTCATTACTGACTCATTACTGGTTCTACCCAGGAAACAACACTCATTACTGGTTCTACCCAGGAAACAACACTCATTACTGGTTCTACCCGGGAAACAACACTCATTACTGGTTCTACCCGGGAAACAACACTCATTACTGGTTCTACCCGGGAAACAACACTCATTACTGGTTCTACCCGGGAAACAACACTCATTACTGGTTCTACCCGGGCAACAACACTCATTACTGGTTCTACCCGGGAAACAACACTCATTACTGGTTCTACCCAGGAAACAACACTCAGTCATGGTTCTACACGGGAAACAACACTCAGTACTGGTTCTACCCGGGAAACAACACTCAGTACAGGTTCTGCCAGGAAACAACACTCATTACTGGTTCTACCCAGGAAACAACACTCAGTAATGGTTCTACCAAGGAAACAACACTCAGTACTAGTTCTACCCAGGAAACAACACTCATTACTGGTTCTACCCAGGAAACAACACTCATTACTGGTTTTACCCAGGAAACAACACTCAGTACTGGTTCTACCCAGGAAACAACACTCAGTACTGGTTGTACCCAGGAAACAACACTCAGTACAGGTTCTGCCAGGAAACAACACTCATTACTGGTTCTACCCAGGAAACAACACTCATTACTGGTTCTACCCAGGAAACAACACTCATTACTGGTTCTACCCAGGAAACAACACTCAGTAATGGTTGTACCCAGGAAACAACACTCATTACTGGTTCCACCCAGGAAACAACACTCAGTACTGGTTATACCCAGGGAGCTGACTCACGAGCAGCTCTTATAAGGTTTGAGTTTCATCGCAATCGTGCTAAAATAAATTAGTATAAACTAAACTGCAGTATTTACCGTTCAAGATCATTTTGCATAATCAAAACATTTTAAAATATTTATGGTTACATGCAACTGAAATTTTATTGGTTAGTTGTCTGTGAACTCTGAATTATCTATTTTGCCAAATAAATCTTCCTTCACATGATATTTTATCAACATTTTAAACGGAAATGCAAGTTTCTTGTTCTTCTCCACATAAGACCGTGGCACATCAATTATTTAAACTACATATTTATTATCTCTTGTCAATGGCCCACCTCTTCTACACATTTCTGTGTGGAGTGTGTGATCTGGTGGTAGAGCATTGGACCCAGGATCAGAGAGTTGGGGGTTTGATCCTCAGTCACGGCTATGTGTGGTGCCTTTGAGGAACACACTTTATCTGTTTATCTGCATGTGCTTAATACTGGTTCTACCCAAGAAGACATCAAGCATGATTTATCTAAGTTGTAATACATTATGTAAGTTGTTTCCCAATCGAAGTAAAATAAAAAAGTTCAAACTAATCTTTTCTACAGACATAGTACCACTATTGGAAACAGGAAATGCTTCTGTGGGACAGTCGCATAATGGCAGTTATAAATAATTCTTGTTTCTTCTTCTTTAAAAATGCATTTTCCTTATTTTAATGCTTATGTTTTTATTTGAATGGCATAATTGGTGTATTCGAACATTTTGACTACAATGTCATGTTTGAATTGTGAATTTGGAAAAAAAATTGATGCTTGGAAATTGGGATATATATACATGATTTTGGAAGTCTACTTTCACTTTGTCAACAGTGTACACACTGAACAGAAAAAGAGTCTGTTACGTGACCCCTACTTTTCCAAACCTTTATTATTTATTATAGAATAAAGAACAAAACTCAATGGTGGACTCACACCTACACATAACTTTCAGATTATTTTATTTTGAGCCCACCCATCAAATGGGCCATAGTGTCTCCACAGTGCTAATATTCCAATATAATGGTCACAAATGAAATCAGACAAAACTTGAGAAATGTTCACGAAATCTCGTCTGAAAGTCTCCTCTTCAGTGCTGATCTACTTTGGTTTAAATATGTTTTATTGATGTATTTTATTGATGCCTTCAAGTTACTGTAAATGTACGATTATTATCCGCACTTGAGTATAATCTGCAGGGTGATTTTAAAGCCAAAACTAGTGAAAAAAAGCTAGTATCCATCTATTATCTGCAGGCATGAATTGGTTGTTTACTACAGCCGCCGTTTTCAAATCCAGACAAAAGTGAAAAGAGATTTTTGATTGGCTACTTATGGAGTACTTAACAAAATCTAGACTGGTGTACTGCATAACTCTGTAAAAATGTATTAATATTTAAGTGTTATCGTCTTCATAATTAATTTCATGTTTAATGTGGTAAACAATAATGAAATCAAAGCACTTTAAGTACTGCAGGACTTTTATGAATATTCATCTGCCTTTATTATTTTATTGGTGTTATTGTAGCATTGGATTATTTTATTCTATATATTTTAAATATGACATAATGTTTGTATTATATTTTTTATTGATTGATTTGTTTCTGCCTTGCCTATATTAAATACATGAAAAAATGACGAAAAGTAGTACATGTTGCATATGATCATTTTGGTGGTGATCAACACTGTTCAGCTTGATCACAACAAAATAAGGTATCAGCACAAAGACGGGCTATAACTGACCATATTTATACATGTATTCAGGCAATAAGTCTAACACTTTTAAATTCAATGTCTAATTTTATGTATATTTTGTACTTGAATAGATTATTTGGGTGAAAAGCTTTGTAATGCTTGAGCCAAAATAAAAGAATGTTCTGTTCTATACATGTATTATGTTAATCATTCAATAATTTCAGGTCATCCGACTCTAAAACAACACATGCAGAGACATTTGGGAATAAAGAACTTCATCTGTGAACATTGTTCTAAGGGTTTTGTCACCAAAGGCGACCTAACGAAGCACATCCGCAGTCACACGGGTGATACACCTTACCAGTGTGAGACGTGTTCAAAAAAGTTCAGTGATGTTAGTGCCCTCTATAGGCACATTAAGGATGTCCACAGCCTGTCTAAAAGATATTTATGTTCAGTGTGTCAGAAAAAGTTTGGTCGTAAAGACTCGATATTCAAACATATAAAGAAAGCACATATCAACGTTATACGGTACACGGATGATGCCAGAGTGGAATTGTGGGTAATAGACTTGGAGCAAGAGCCAGCAGAAATTGTAGTAGAACCATTAAACTAGATTCATTCATTAACATACTTTTTGCATGGTGATTTTTTTTATCTCCCTCTCCTCTAAAAATGAGGGGAGTAATAATAATAATAATAATTATAATAAAGTCTTTATTTTAAGAGGAGACACAGTTGGAACAATCTCCAATCTTCCCTGTGGTCCTCTATTATATACATGTTCGCATAGTGCATATAATGTTTGAATTGTCTGTCAATTTCTCAGTCTGATGTAATAAAACATGAGATGATGAGAGGAACATCATCTGGTAAAGGATTTTTTTGACAATTATTTGACATAAGATGACTAATCATTTCCACGTTGAGTGATTGAAAAGACACATACATACTGCCATAAAGACACACACATACTGCCATAAAGACACATACATACTGCAATAAAGACACACACATACTGCCATAAAGACACACACACACTGCCATAAAGACATACACATACTGCAATAAAGACACGCACATACTGCCATAAAGACACACATATACTGCCATAAAGACACACACATACTGCCATAAAGACACATCGATACTGCCATAAAGACACACACATACTGCCATAAAGACACACACATACTGGCATAAAGACACACACACACTGCCATAATGACACATACATACTGCCATAAAGACACACACATACTGCCATAAAGACATATCCAAACTGCCATAAAGACACATACATACTGCCATTAAGACACACACATACTGCCATAAAGACACATACATAATACAATAAAGACACACACATACTGCCATAAAGACATACACATACTGCCATAAAGACACACACATACTGCCATAAAGCCACGCACATGCTGAAATAAAGACAAACACTTACTGCCATAAAGACACACACACACTGCCATAAAGACACACACATACTGCCATAAAGACACATACATACTGCAATAAAGACACACACATACTGCCATAAAGACACACACACACACTGCCATAAAAACACACACATACTGCCATAAAGACACATACATACTGCAATAAAGACACACACATACTGCCATAAAGACACACACACACACACTGCCATATAGACACACACATACTGCCATAAAGACACATACATACTGCAATAAAGACACACACATACTGCCATAAAGACACACACATACTGCCATAAAGACACACACATACTGCAATAAAGACATACATACTGCAATAAAGACACACACATACTGCCATAAAGACACACACACACACTGCCATAAAGACACACACATACTGCCATAAAGACACATACATACTGCAATAGACACACACATACTGCCATAAAGACACATACACACTGCCATAACAACTCATAATGTTTCCAACTTGCGCCATACTGTCAAACTACTTAAAAAATCATTATATTTACAGCATGCATTATTGTGTAAGTGGTTATACCTCCTACAAAGACAGCTATAATAAATGATAAAGTAATACAATTACTGCAGCATGCACTATTGTGTAAGTGGCTATACCTCCTACAAAGACAGCTATAATAAATGATAAAGTAATACAATTACTGCAGCATGCACTATTGTGTAAGTGGCTATACCTCCTACAAAGACAGCTATAATAAATGATAAAGTAATACAATTACTGCAGCATGCACTATTGTGTAATTGGCTATACCTCCTACAGAGACAGCTGCAATAAATGATCAAGTAATACAATTACTGCAGCATGCACTATTGTGTAAGTGGTTATACCTCCTGCAGAGATAGCTGCAATAATTGATCAAGTAATACAATTACTGCAGCATGCACTATTGTGTAAGTGGCTATACCTCCTGCAGAGATAGCTGCAATAAATGATCAAGTTATACAATAACTGAAGCATGCATGATTGTGTAAGTGGCTATACCTCCTACAGAGACAGCTATAATAAATGATCAAGTAATACAATTACTGCAGCATGCACTATTGTGTAAGTGGCTATACCTCCTACAAAGACAGCTATAATAAATGATCAAGTAATACAATTACTGAAGCATGCACTATTGTGTAAGTGGTTATACCTCCTACAGAGACAGCTGTAATAAATGATAAAGTAATACAATTACTGCAGCATGCACTATTGTGTAAGTGGCTATACCTCCTGCAGAGATAGCTGCAATAAATGATCAAGTAATACAATAACTGAAGCATGCACTATTGTGTAAGTGGCTATACCTCCTGCAGAGATAGCTGCAATAAATGATCAAGTCATACAATAACTGCAGCATGCACTATTGTGTAAGTGGCTATACCTCCTACAGAGACAGCTATAATACATGATCAAGTAATACAATTACTGCAGCATGCACTATTGTGTAAGTAGCTATACCTCCTACAGAGACAGTTATAATAAATGATCAAGTAATACAATTACTGCAGCATGCACTATTGTGTAAGTGGCTATACCTCCTACAGAGACAGCTGCAATAAATTATCAAGTAATACAATTACTGCAGCATGCACTATTGTGTAAGTGGCTATACCTCCTGCAGAGATAGCTGCAATAAATGATCAAGTAATACAATTACTGCAGCATGCACTATTGTGTAAGTGGCTATACCTCCTACAGAGGCAGCTATAATAAATGATCAAGTAATACAATTACTGAAGCATGCACTATTGTGTAAGTGGTTATACCTCCTACAGAGACAGCTGCAATAAATGATAAAGTAATACAATTACTGCAGCATGCACTATTGTGTAAGTGGCTATACCTCCTGCAGAGAAAGCTATGATAAATGATCAAATAATACAATTTCTACAGCATGCACTATTATGTAAGCGGCTATACGTCCTACATGATGGCGGTTATAAATAATCCTCATTTCTTCTTTAAAAATGCATTTTCTTTATTATAATGCTCATTTTTTTATTTGAATGGCATTATTGATGTATTTTGAACATTTTGATAGCATTGTCATGTTTGAATTGTGAATTTAGAAAAAAAAATTGTCACCAGTGTACACACTGAGCAGAAAAAAACAACTCTTATATGACACATGACCCCTACTTTTCTCATCATAGTTTGATAGTACAGAGGTTGACGAACAGTAAAATGTAGGTTTCACCTCTTTCATTTGGGATTCTCTATGAATGACAAGCCTTCAAACTTTTATTATTTTTTATAGAATTAAGAACAAAAATTTATGGTGGGATTACACCTATAAGAGAGACTTGAGTGAAATGGGGGTGATTTTTCCAAAATGTTAATTGTAGGTAAAATAACCTCTTTTTTACACTCTCATAGTCTTAAATGACAAATTGGAGACATTTGCTTCATAAAAAACAACATTTTGGCAAGTTTATGCCCCAAATTAAGCATATATGTGCATATCTACATTGAAATTTCATGAAAAATCACAAAATCTTAAAGATTTTTTATTTTGGATGATTGAAATGTGCAATTTTTAGCATGTACATTGTATTGAATAATGTATTTTGGTAAGATAATGTCTTCAGTGTATCATAAGACTATTTTGGTGTAAAAACGTTATTGGAATTAGGTAAAAAAAAATAATTTTTTTTTTGTAAAATTAGTCAAACACATAAAAATTGCATGTCGGTCAACATCTCGCACCTGTATATAATGATAATGTAAAAAGTAGTATTTTGACAAAAGTTTCAGTATTTAATGCCTGCAACTTGGCAGTATTACTTCAAATTGATAGTACTTAGTAAAAAAGAGGTAGTTATGAAATTAAAAAAAAAAAGTTTCCTTATAGGGATAGTACCACCATTGCAAAAAGGATGTGCTTCCGTGGGGTAGTCGCATGATGGCGGTTATAAATAATCCTCATTTCTTCTTCTTTAAAAATGCATTTTCCTTATTTTAATGCTCATTTTTTTTATTTGAATGGCATTATTGATGTATTTTGAACATTTTGATAGCATTGTCATGTTTGAATTGTGAATTTAGAAAAAAAAAATGATGCTTGGAAAGTGGGGTATGAATACATGATTTCGGAAGTCTACTTTCACTTTGTCACCAGTGTACACACTGAGTAGAAAAAAAATCTCTTATATGACACATGACCCCTACTTTTCTCATCATATTTTGATAGTGCAGAGGTTGGCAAACAGTAAAATATAGGTTTCACTTCTTTCATTTGGGATTCTCTATGAATGACAAGCCTTCAAACTTTTATTATTTACTATAGAATAAAGAACAAAAATCAATGGTGGGATTACACCTGTAAGTGACTATACCTCCTACAGAGACAGCATGAATAAATGATCAAGTAAAACAATTACTGCAGCATGCATTATTGTGAAAGTGGCTATACCGCCTGCAGAGATAGCTGCAATAAATGACCAAGTAATACAATTACTTCAGCATGCACAAAAACTCATGTATTGGGCTCTCTACCTGGTCCTGGCCAAAAAAAGTCTCAGTGAATATATTTACAGAATTTAACATACAAAATATCTAAAGTAATTATTGTTTTGACGAAATATATCTTCCATTTACTTGTCAGACTATTTCTGCTGTGTAGAAAGACTACCTGTAAGTTATTTGATCCTGCCCAATGTGCACTTCTATGTTAACTTCTCCTAATATCTATGTCATGGGAGCTAACTTCTCCTAATATCTATGTCAAGGGAGCTAACTTCTACTAATATCTATGTCAGGGGAGCTAACTTCTCCTAATATCTATGTCAAGGGAGCAGATTTCTCCTAATATCTCTGTCAAGAGAGAAAACTTCTAATATCTCTGTCAAGGGAGCAAACTTCTTCTAATATCTATGTTAAGGGAGCTAACTTCTCCTTATATCTATTTCAAGAAAGCTAACTTCTAATATCAATGTCAAGGGAGCTTACTTCTCCTAATATCTTTGTCAAGGGAGCTAACTTCTCCTTATATCTATTTCAAGAAAGCTAACTTCTAATATCAATGTCAAGGGAGCTAACTTCTCCTAATCTCTATGTCAAAGAAGCTGACTTCTAATATCTATGTCATGGGAACAAACTTCTAATATCTATGTCAAGGGAGCTAACTTTTCCTAATATCTATGTCAAGGGAGCTGACTTCTAATATATATATGTCATGGGAGCAAACTTCTAATATTAATGTCAAGGGAGCTAACTTCTTATATTTTTGGTTCAAATCTTTTACACTTTTAAGCAGACTCGAAACTCAAAAACTGAAGTTTTGACAACCTTTGATTCACCGGTGCCTAAACCAGAACTAAAAAAAACAAATAGCCATCACTTGTAATTCACCGGACTCGTGTCCTATTCTGTTCTGGCAATTTCATCACTTGTAAATACATTACCAGTATAAAATTTATCACTAGTTTGATATTTATCAATACCAAAGAAGTTAGTCCAAATTGTGGTTTCATTTCTTTCATTCTCAGACTAAACATTATTTTATTGCACCTTTGTGTAAAATAACATTTTTAAGATAAAGTTGTTTATTGTTGCATGACTGTAGCAAACGTTTGCTAGAAAATAAAAAGCCGCAGAGAATGATTCCAAAAATATATTACAGTAAAACTTAAACAAGAAACTATTTTGCATATTGCAAATATCGGAATCAAAGTCATCAATAAGGATGTTTGTTGCTGACTCAAATTTAGTTTTAAATTATAACACGATTAGTATTAGGATTTGACTGTCCCCTGTTCAGAATGGCCCCTGTTCAGAATGTCCCCTGTTCAGAATGGCCCCTGTTCAGAATGTTCCCTGTTCAAAATGTCCCCTATTCAGAATATCCGCTGTTCAAAATGTCCCCTATTCAGAATGTCCGCTTTTCAAAATGGCCCCTATTCAGAATGGCCCCTGTTTAGAATGTCCCCTATTCAGAATGTTCCCTGTTCAGAATGTCCCCTATTCAGAATGTTCCCTGTTCAGAATGGCCCCTATTCAGAATGTCCCCAATTAAGAATGGTCCCTGTTCAGAATGTCCCCTATTTACAATTAGATGTATTTTCCATGATTAACATATTTCTTTCAGTATATTTTTAGTTATTAATGCAAAAACATTTAATTCTTTGCTATACAATAATTAAAAAAGCAAGTCAAAGTTTTTCATTTATGCATTTAATGTTTGTTTCTTCATAAAAACTAAACACTAAAAATGGTTTCTTGCTGTTTATTGTTGTATTGCTTGTATCTGTGATTGAATTCATTTTTATAGTGGCATTTCAGTGTTGTGAATTTGTGAAAACAAAAGTGATATGTTTTTTAATAGTCTTTTGATTAATAATGCTACTTTTACTATGCTTTTTTATATTAGAAAAAATGTCATTCTAGACTAAACAAACATGTTTCTGTCATATAATAAAATTATTATTCATTACTTTTTTGATAGCATATAAAGTTTTTTTATAGAATTTTCTTATACAATTCTTTCATAATAATAAAGCATCTGTTTGCTCCCCACCATGGCTTTGTGTAGTGTCCTTCAGAAAGACACGTTATCTGTATATGGTTTGTACTGGTTCTACAGGGGAACACTTCAAGAGTGATTTGGCTAAGTTGTAAGAACTTCACAGTCGATTGTTAGACCTTTTTTCTCAAATAGAGTGTTTCTCTCATTCCTGGTGTTGTTGATGTGCAGGAGTGTGTTTAACCATGTACTTGTAAACCATTCATGTACTTGAATATTCATGTACTTGATCATTCATGTATGTGAATATTCATGTACTTGATCATTCATGTACTTCATCATTCATGTACTTCATCATGTATGTACTTGATTATTCATGTACTTGATCATTCATGTACTTCATCATTCATGTACTTCATCATGTATGTACTTGATTATTCATGTACTTGATCATTCATGTACTTCATCATTCATGTACTTCATCATGTATGTACTTGATTATTCATGTACTTGATTATTAATGTACTTGATCATTCATGTACTTGATCGTTCATGTACTTGATCATTCATGTACTTCATCATTCATGTACTTAATCATGTATGTACTTGATTATTCATGTACTTGATCATTCATGTACTTGATCATTCATGTATTTCATCATGTATGTACTTGATTATTCATGTACTTGATCATTCATGTACTTGATCATTCATGTACTTGATGTACTTGATTATTCATGTACTTCATCATGTATGTACTTGATTATTCATGTACTTCATCATTCATTTACTTGATTGTTCATGTACTTGAAAAGCATTATCACATATATATATTGTGCATTAATTTACATAAAATAAATGTATTCATGAACATGTACTTCTAAAACCCAAAAAGTGTCAAGCATTTATGTATTATATTTTTTTTTTTACTTTTGTAAATAATCCATGTACAAGTAAAAAAATAAAAACATGAACTTAAAGTCATTAGTGTTCAGGTACTTGATTCTTGGTATACTTGTGTCAATTGTTCATGAAAACTATCATTAAGGTACTGTAAAGCATTCATACGCTTGATCCTATGTATACTTGTGTCAATTGTCCATGTAAATGAACATTTAGGTACTTGTAAAGCATTCATATGCTTGATCCTATGTATACTTATGTCAATTGTTCATGAAAACGATCATTTAAGTACTGTAAAGCATTCGTACGCTTGATCCTATTTATACTTGTGTCAATTGTCCATGTAAATGATCATTTAGTTACTTGAAAAGCATTCATACGCTTGATCCTATGTATACTTGTGTCAATTGTCCATGTAAATGATCATTTAGGTATTTGTAAAGCATTTGTATGCTTGATCCGATGTATACTTGTGTCAATTGTCCATGTAAAGGATCATTTTGGTACTTGTAAAGCATTTATACACTTGATCCTATGTAAACTTGTGTCAATTGTCCATGTTAATGATCATTTAGGTACTTGTAAAGCATTCATATGCTTGATCCTATGTAAACTTGTGTCAATTGTCCATGTTAATGATCATTTAGGTACTTGTAAAGCATTCATACGCTTGATCCTATGTATACTTGTGTCAATTGTCCATGTAAATGATCATTTAAGTACTTGTAAAGCATTCGTATGCTTGATCCTATGTATACTTGTGTCAACTGTCCATGTAAACGATCATTTAGGTACTTGTAAAGCATTCATACGCTTGATCCGATGTATACTTGTGTCAATTGTCCGTGTAAACGACCATTTAGGTATTTGTAAAGCCCACATATGCTTGATCCTATGTATACTTGTGTCAATTGTCCATGTAAACATTCATTTAGGTACTTGTAAAGCATTCATACGCTTGATCCGATGTATACGTGTGTCAATTGTCCATGTAAACGATTATATAGGTACTTGTAAAGCATTCTAACGCTTGATCCTATGTATACTTGTGTCAATTGTCCGTGTAAACGATTATATAGGTACTTGTAAAGCATTCTAACGCTTGATCCTATGTATACTTGTGTCAATTGTCCATGTAAAAGGTACTTGTAAAGCATCCGTACGCTTGATCCTATGTATTCTTGTGTCAAATGACATGTAAACAATCATTTAGGTACTTGTAAAGCATTTGTATGCTTGATCCTTCATTTAGATACTTGTAAAATGTCCCTATACTGATAAATTATTCTCAGATTTGTACATTGTTCATACACTTGATGGTTGTTCATGACCTTATTCCAAGTACTAAATAAGTATTACAGTACCAGTAAATTGTTCAAGTACTTTATAAGTATTCAGTATCAGTAAATTGTTCAAGTACTTGATCAGTATTCCAGTACCAGTAAATTGTTTAAGTACTTTATAAGTATTCCAATACCTGTAAATTGTTCAAGTAATTGATAAGTATTCAGTACCAGTAAATTGTTCAAGTACTTTATAAGTATTCAGTACCAGTAAATTGTTCAAGTAATTGATAAGTATTCAGTACCTGTAAATTGTTAAAGTAATTGATAAGTATTCAGTACCAGTACATTGTTCAAGTACTTTATAAGTATTCAGTACCAGTACATTGTTCAAGTACTTTATAAGTATTCAGTACCAGTAAATTGTTCAAGTACTTGATCAGTATTCCAGTACCAGTAAATTGTCCAAGTACTTGATAAGTATTACAGTACCAGTAAATTGTTCAAGTAATTGATAAGTATTACAGTACCAGTAAATTGTTCAAGTAATTGATAAGTATTCCAGTACCAGTAAATTGTTCAAGTAATTGATAAGTATTCCAGTACCAGTAAATTGTTCAAGTACTTGATCAGTATTCCAGTACCAGTAAATTGTCCAAGTACTTGATAAGTATTCCAGTACCAGTTAATTGTTCAAGTACTTGATCAGTATTACAGTACCAGTAATTTGTTCAATTACTTTATAAGTCTTCAGTACCAGTTCATTGTTCAAGTACTTTATAAGTAATCAGAATCAGTAAATCATTCAAGTACTTGATCAGTATTCCAGTACCAGTAAATTGTCCAAGTACTTGATAAGTATTCCAGTATGAGTAAATTGTTCAAGTACTTGATCAGTATTCCAGTACCAGTAAATTGTTCAAGTATTTTATAGGTATTCAGTACCGGTAAATTTTTCAAGTACTTGATAAGTATTCAGTACCAGTAAATTGTTCAAGTACTTGATAAGTATTCAGTACCGGTAAATTGTTCAAGTACTTGATAAGTATTCAGTACCAGTAAATTGTTCAAGTACTTGATCAGTATTACAGTACCAGTAAATTGTTCAAGTACTTTATAAGTACTCCAGTACCAGTAAATTGGTAAGTATTCAAGAACTAGTAAATTGTGCAAGTACTTAATAAGTATTCCAGTACCAGTAAATTGTTCAAGTACTTGATCAGTATTACAGTACCAATAAATTGTTCAAGTATTTTATAAGTATTCCAGAACTTGTAAATTGTTCAATAATTTAAAAGTATTCCAGTATTAGTCATTTGTTCAAGTACTTTATAAGTATTCTGGTACAAGTAAATTGTTCAATTACTTTATAAGTATCCCAGTACTGGTAAATTGTTCAATAATTTAAAAGTATTCCAGTATTAGTCATTTGTTCAAGTACTTTGTAAGTATTCTGGTACAAGTAAATTGTTCAATTACTTTATAAGTATCCCAGTACTGGTAAATTGTTCAAATGCTTGATAAAATCCAGTATTAGTAAATTGTTCAAGTACTTGATAAATACTCCAGTTTAGGTTGTTTAGGTACCAGTACATGACTGTATACTGTTCTAGTACATGTTCATGTACTTGTAAATTGTTCCAGTACAAGTAAATTATTCAAGTTCTTTATAAGTATTCCAGTAGTAGTAAATTGTTCAAGTACTTTATATGTATTCTTGTACTAGTAAAGTGTTTAAGTACTTGATAAATATTCCAGTACTAATAAATTATTTAATAGGTACCAGTACATGTAAATTGTTCTAGTACATGTTCAGGTACTTGTAAATTGTTCTGGTATTTGTAAATTGTTCCAGTACTTGTAAATTGTTCTTGTTATCTGTGAACCTTACATTATACATGTACATGTATTATTGGCCCGATCTGTGAACCTGTACATTATACATGTACTGGTATATTGTCATGATTTGTACCCATGGTTTTCTGGTTAGGTAGTGTACTCCTTGGAGAGTTCATGTTGTACAGTGTAACTGTTTTATTAATTCACACTGGTTGAATAAAACATATTTCCAATCAAAATGACTTGCTACTTTGTCACATACACCCATATTTACATTCTAAATATTTGCTTCTGGGAGCATGCATTGATTTTGAATAATGTTACTACCATGCGTGATTCTGAGTTAAAATAGTATTACTGTCGACCTCTGGTTGAGTGTCATGTTCATTTCATCATTCTTTGTCATGTTCAGTGTTGTGGTTAAATTATCAACCACAGGGTGCCAAAGGTGTGATAGCAAGAATAGGACCATTGTAGCTAATGTATGTTGTAAGGGGAGACAAATTGAGTATTGAATAGAATTTGTTGAAACTGTGGTGTGAAGATTCTAGGTACATTCCGCATATTCATTTGTTTTGGGTTGTTTTTTTAAAAACTGTATGTTAATTTGTTGTTTTTTTTACATGGAAAGTGAACCTGAAATCTTTCTTCCTGTGACATATAACGTATAGTATGCAGGGCTTGAAATTTGTTATCAAAGCTACTCGTCCACTCTTCCGAAATATTTTTTTCAAATAATTATTAAGGTTAGTTTCGCAATTCTTACTCATCATGGACAAATGCTTACTTAGCCACATCATTGCATGAACACAACACATATTGAAAATCTTCTTTGACAGTTTTAACTCAAAATCTGGAGCTTTTTATTCACTTTATCATATTAAGTATTGTTCAACAGTTTACTTTCCTAGAGGTCAATTATTGAAACCAACAAGCATTAACTGAGATGAGGCTGAGTATTAATTATTGACCACACAAGAATTAATTAAATAACTGTTTTATATAATATTTCCAGATGAGTTTAGAGGGACATGTGATAATCTTTAAGTGACGGGGTGTATTTATAAAATTGAAATAACACAGTATATATTCAGATCCTTAATTTTATTTCTTTATTGCAATGGGGAATAACTCTGGTAGATGCTTGGAAGGCATCCTCTCAGTTTTGTGCTCATTTGTGACAAAAAAGGGTTTGATATATTTTAATTTTGTCTTTTTTAATTGGTATGGCAGAATGAAATCCTTGAAAATGTCAATTTGTTTTGAAATTTTTCAAATTTCCAAAACTAGTGTAATTTCACTAGTTATATGAAAACTGTTAAAAAATTTTTAAAGGGAATAAATCAGGATTTTTCAAAATTAGCTGAAAATATTTTTTTTGATATACTATATCTATATATACTCACTGACCCCATATTGCCAAAAAGATATGTATTTAAACATGCCAAAATAATATTTTGAAAAGGACTGTTTGAACTAGGTTAGACTAAAACAAATTTCCTGCTTATAATGGCATCATATTTTGTGACGTATTAAATGGTTTTCATGGTTTCATTTTTATTTCAATTTGATCCATTATACAGATTAACACGTAGTAAAATTGATTCATCTTAGAGTCAGAATGATGATGCAAAGGTTGTCAAACTGTATATAAGTGCTGTCTATTTTTAGAATGGGAATTTCATTTCAAGTTTACCACTCCAATTTAAATATTGTTTTTGTCATGTTTTTGTGGATTTTACATACTAAACTATTCCGTTTATATTTATTAATAATATTCATTTTTATACTAATTTTATTTTTTAAAACATTAAATTTTATAGGGTTTCATGCTGATAATATTATTCTTCCTTTAAATATGAGATTTCAGACAAAAATATTTGAAGGTTTAATACCTTTATGGTAATACGATCATCATGGAAATTTTGATTTGAATTTTGTTGACATGAAAAAATATAAATTTTAACATTGCTCTATGGTTTAAAGGGCAAACACTTCCAACAACTGAACATGCTCCATTTTGTTGTTGGAAATAATCTTCATTACAAAACATCACCATAATGTTTTTATAGTACATAAAGTGACAAAAAGTGATTAATTGGCTCAAAGAAAAATCCACCTGAAATGTTCCACACATGCAAATATGGGCAAAAAAATCAAAATTTACATTATCACAAATGACGGCCACAACTGCGGCCAAGTGCACCAAGAATAGGATAGCCCAACGCCCAGGACCTGTGCCTTTTTCAAAGTTACTTGCCCGTTCTGTTTGTCTAAAAAAAAAATTGACAAGCAAATTTTCACAGTACACAGAGACCGCGGCGTGCTCTAGTGGTAGAGCATCCGCCTCGCATGTGGAAGGTCATGCGTTCAATCCCCAGCCGTGTCATATCAAAGACTTCAAAAATGGTACTAGTAGCTTCCTGTCTTGACACTCAGCATTTAGAGGAGAGTTCTAGGTCTGGTCGGTCCGGTGTCAGTATAATGTGACTGGGTGGGGTATCATACCATGTGTCTGCAGCATGATACTCCAGTGTGACAGCACTTAGAATACTGTCTCAAGTACACACCGTCGCGATATGACTGAAAAATTGTTGAAAGCGACGCTAAACACCATACAACAACAACAACACAATACACAGGTCTGCAAATAATTTAATATCTCTATTCAGTAAGCTGCCAGCTAGAATAAACACGACCAGTATAATTATCTACTAAATGCTAATTGTGCTAATAATTATTAATAATTATTTTGAAGGTAAACGATTATACAGCTGTCCCATCTGTGGCCACGAGACGACCAACCGCCAAAACATGACAGTGCACACGTACCAACACACAGACGAACGTCCCTTCCAGTGCGAGGTGTGTGGCCAGACGTTTAAAGGCCCTTCAAATCTCAATGCCCACAAACGGCAGCACTCCCAGGAAATGCACTACAAATGTCCCATGTGTGACAGCCAGTTTAGGGGTATGTATGTTCAACTGTCTTGTCCTGAGAAATCACTTAACACTTCAATGATAACTTGTTTATACTGTCTTCCAGTCTTGAATATTTTATAAAAATAAACTGACACAGAGTCAGAATCTCTGATTAAACTTGTATCATTATATAAAAAGTCATGTAGGTGTCTATAACAGAAAATAACTAATGTAAATTCTAAAGTGTATTTCAACTCGTGGCGTTTTATTACAAATAAATTTCTATTGATCTTAAATTGTCACTATCCCCCATTTAGGTTATCTTAGTTCTTCTATATAATGACCGAAATGGTCCCATTTGTCTGATATTTAATTTTTCCCTGGAAAGGCGAAAGAGTTGTTCCTCTTCTTCTTTGTCAGTCATGTTGGGTTGATATATTGGCTTAAGTGAGTTCGTAAAACGTAATTTGATATGCAGCCCAACTTAATTTTGTCCAATCAGTGTTCAATATAATGATAATAAAGAAGGATAACTCGTACACAATAATAAGCATAATTCTTCGTTAATAAAATTTCAATAGTTGATCACGATGGTGGTGTTAAGTAACAGTTTGGTGAGTTACTGATTAATCGGAACAGAACAACATGAATAATTATATTTCAGATCGTGGCACGTACAAACAACACATGCAGAGACATATGGGCGACAAGAAACACGTCTGTGAACACTGTGGCAAATCATTCGTCATTAGCTCTGACCTTAAAAAACATATCCGTGTCCATACCGGTGAAAAACCATACGAGTGCAACTTATGTGGGAAGCTTTTCAGTGACGGTAGTGGAATGGTCAGACATAGAAACATGCACACACCTAAGTTCAAGTTTGAATGTGGAGCATGTGAAAAACAATTCACTCGAAGAGACCTTTGTACATATCACATTAAGAAGGCACACCCAGAATCCGAGGCTGGATCTGTGACAATAAAAAAAGTTAGCATCACTGAGGAAGACATTATCTCAAAGAATATTAAAAATATAAAAAACACGAAAAGAAAGTCAAAAACTGCTGTTGATACTGCTGAGGCTGCTGTCAGTGATGTTGACAGTAAAAATAATTCAAATAAAATATCTACCCAAATGCCTCCAAAGAAGACATGGCAGAATTTTGAAAGACTTACAGAGGAGGCTAGCAGACGTCTGCAGGAGCACACAATGCATAGTTACCATGACAACCTGCAGCATCAGTTTGGAGATTATCAGCGTCTTGCTGGAACTTCTTCCTCTCCCTATGGTCATGTGCCGCTACATGCGATGCAGACTATATATGGTAACACAGCACCTCAGCAGTACTTTGAAGAATCGTCAACAAACAGACCAAATGTGACCGGTTATCTGCCCCTTGTAAATTCAGAAGGAAATAGAAACCAAATATGGTTGCCGCAGGAAAAATTAACAATAGTTGAAAATGAATAATCTTTCCCCTGAAGACTATAAATTATGACCTGAAATATAATGTTACTTTGTATAAATGTATAAAAATGGATTTTATTCTGATTTACCTCCACCCCTATTTTACTTACTAGGAAAAGTTTGAAGGAAGTATTTTGATTAAATTTGGACAGGATCTCTTAAACAAATAACAATGTATGAAGATATGCTGGGATTTTTCAAACCTTCCAAATTGTCTAGAAAGATTTATTCCCAATATATATACTCACTGGCCCGATATTGCCAAAAGCATATTTATTTCAACATGCCAAAATAATATTTTAATTTGTTACTAGTGCTACATTCCTAGGTTAAACTTAAATAGATTTTATGACATTTAAATGAGTCACATGATTTCAGTTTGATTTGTTGTACAGGAGTATGTATGACGATGTGAATGACATCAAGCAGTATTTAAGTGCTGTCTATTTTTAACTTACCACTCCAATTTAAATATCGAATTTGTCACATTTTGGATGATTTGACATACCAAACTATTCAGATTTTATTTATTTATGATAATGAGTTGCTTTTTATCCATTTTAATATTATTTTTTAAAGACAATCTTAGCTATTTTTCCTGATATACTCCCTTTAAGGTTTGGTTATAATAAAGGTCACTTACAGGCTAAGTTATATATGATCATATTCCCTCTGGCAGATATTGATATATATGCAAAATAAAATATGATCATGTTCAAAATAGTCTCAAGTTAGTATTGTATCTGCATTTGTTGTTTCATGATTCTTTGGCAATGACAAATGTGAAATCTTGCTTTCATAAATACGCCATATTGGGTGTGTTTGTTTTGCTAAACAAATGTTTCAGTGTTGCAGTTGAATCATTAAAGGGATTATATTGGCATATTACCTTCAATCCCTGTCCTAAATACACATGCCCAGCATGAAGATACACTTATAACTTAGAGATATACGCGTCTAAAGTAACCTCTTTATTACAAACATTGGGTTTCTGAAGCCATGTTTTTGCTTTTGTTTACATTTGCCATTTTCAACAAACCACTTTCTGGTTTCCGATCAATCATCGGATAACGTCGTGAAGACTTGTTCACGATCTTGTTTTCGAGGCTTTGTTTGGGAAGTTTACAGAGTTCAATGTAAACATTGCAAAATACTTTATTGCGGGACATATTAAAGTTTTGGCCAATATTCAATTAATGTTAATTTGATAACTTTCAAGTAAATAAAGGTTATACGTCGATACATAAGCATTATTTTGTGCACACTGCATACAGGAAAAGTCTGGATTAACAGTGTGTTTGTGTTATTTGCCAATATAATCCCTTTAAGTAAACATTTGTCACATTTCAAAGAATGCATGTACATTTAACAGATGTGTAAATAAAACAGGTTAACATATGTGACAAATATGTAGATATGTATATCTGACCATTGTATAGATAGACAAGGTACACATATCTGACAAATATGTAAATATTTATGTCTGACCATTTAATAAATAGACAAGGTACACAAATCTGACAAATATGTAGCTATTTATGTTTGACCATTGTATAGATAGACAAGGTACACAAATCTGACAAATATGTAGACAGACAGACAGACGCATGCACGCACGCACGCACGCACGCACGCACGCACGCACGCAGGCAGGCAGACAGACAGACAGACAGATAGATAAGGTACACATATCTGACAAATATGTAAATATCATGTCTGATTATTGTATAGATAGACAAGGTACACAAATCTGACAAATATGTAGACAGATAGATAAGGTACACAAATCTGACAAATATGTAAATATTTATGTCTGATCATTGTATATATAGACAAGGTACACAAATCTGAATAACATGTAGATATGTATGTCTGATAAGGTACACTTATCTGACAAATATGTAGATATTTATGTCTGATCATTGTATAGATAGATAAGGTACACATATCTTACAAATATGTAGATATTTATGTCTGGCCATTGTATAGATAGACAAGGTACACAAATCTGACAAATATATAGATATTTATGCCTGACCATTGTATAGGTATACCAGGTACACATATCTGACAAATATGTAGATATTTATGTCTGACCATGGTAAAAATAAACAAGGTACACAACTCTGACAAATATGTAGATCTTTATGTCTGACCATTGTATAGATAGACAAGGTACACAAATCTGACAAATATGTAGATATTTATGTCTGATCATTGTATAGATAGACCAGGTACACATATCTGAATATTATATAGATAAATCATACATGTATAATTACGACACATATAAAAGATAAGATATGTATAGTATTTCTATTTCACATCTGTGAAAATAAATATTGTGCTTCTGTCTGACATCTGTGAAAATGAACTTTGTACTTCTATCTGACATCTGTGAAAATGAATCTTGTACTTCTATCTTACATCTGTGAAAATGAACATTGTACTTCTATCTTACATCTGTGAAAATGAACACTTGTTATACTGTTCACATATATCTGACAAATATACAGATATACCATGCATGTATATCTGACAAAATGTGGAGATGTACCATGCACATATACATGTATCTGACCAAATTTGGAGATATACCATACACATACATATGACAAAATGTGGAGATATACCATGAACATTTATCTGACAAATATGAAAATATACCATGCACATATATCTGACCAAATGTCGAGATATACCATACACATAAATCTGACAAATGAGGAGATATACAATGCCATATATCTGACCAAATGTCAAGATATACCATACACATACATCTGACAAATGAGGAGATATACCATGCAATATATTTTACAAGTATGGATTTATACCATGTACATATATATCTAACAAATATGGATTGATACCATGTACATATAATTGACAAATATGGATTTATACCATGTACATATATCTAACAAATATGGATTTATACCATGTACATATATCGAACAAATTTGGAGATACAATATTCACAGATATCTGACAAATGTGGAAATATACCATGTACATATAACTGACAATGTGGAGATAACTCATATATAAAGAAAAACTTTTGACATATAAATATTAAACAAGATTACATATTTGACAAATTTTGAGTTAAATCAAAGGTAACATTTCACAAAAGTAGCGTACACTTCACAGTTGTAGAGATTTGTGGGAACATTTTCAATATTAGTTTATCATTATTCGCAGCATGTTACAATATGTAGATGTTAGTGTGTAGATGTTACAGTGTGAAGATGGCATCCAGTCATAAGTGGAGGAAGACCTCAGAATGAATCTTGAGTAGAACCAAGATTCTACCACAAATTACTGGCAACCCTGCTTTATATAAAAGTGTGTAGCCCAAGACGGGCTCAAACCTGTGAACTCGGTCATAAGATGTTAAGTGATTCTGAGACCACACGACCACGAATCAGCCTTGGCTGTTAAACAGGTTAGTTGGGAATACGGTTTAAACACCTATGTGAAGATAAACACGCACACATAAATCTATATTTAATCCCCTTTTTCAAACCTCTTTAATCCCTCCGTGATAAGTTTGTGAGAGTAGGGATGGGGTATTCCTCAACAATCCGTGCAGATATGTGTACTTCTCAATTTATCTCCATGTATAAAAAAAATATATATATATATATATAAAGGGAATTACAGGATTTTTCAATCTTTTAAAATTTACTAAAACACAATTTCCAATATATCATGACTATATATACTCACTGGCCCCGTATTGCCATATCTATATATGTATTTAAAACTGTCAAAATAATATATTAAAAAGTGATTTCCTAACTTGGGCTATGAGCCTAGGTTAGACTGAAATAGATTTTCCGCTTAAAAATGCAACATATTTTGTGACTTATTAAAAGAGTCGCGTGATTTTATTTTGATTTCAAATTGATCATTCTTCTTCTTCTTCTTCTTCTTCTTCTTCTTCTTCTTCTTCTTCTTCTTCCATGCACGTAGATCCGTTATACACAGGGGTGGATCCAGGATTTCAGTTTGTGGGTGGGACAACACAAAATCTGAACGGGCAAACACGTTTTCAGAAGAAATACAATGCATTTTAATAACATACAGGAGTTAAGGGGGAGAGGGCGTACACCGTTGTTTAAAGAGTAGATCCACCATTGATACAGGTTTACATGTAGTAAAAATTGTGTTATCTTAGAAAGAATCCGAAGGACGTCAAACAGTGGTTAAGTGCTATCTATTTTTAGAATGGTGATTTCCTTTCAAATTTACCGCTCCAATTAAAATATTGACTTTGTCACGTTTTGGTTGATTTGACATACCAAACCGTTCGGATTTTATTTATTAATGATAATCACACGCTTTTTTCCATTTTAATAATTATTTTATTTCGTAAGACACTTCTAGAGTGTTTACCGATATACTCCCTTATTATAAGGCCACACCACAGTATCAACTTTTAGCACAAATAAATCTTTGAAACATAAATAGGTCATGCTAATCACAATCTCATTTTTTATTTGAATGGCATCATTGATGTATTTTGAAAGCAGTGTCTTATTTGAATTGTTAATTTGGAAAAAGAAATTGATGCTTGGAAATACATAATTTCCGCAGTCTACTTTCACTTTGTCAACAGTGAACCGAAAAAAAATTTGGAAAATACATGACCCCTACTTTTCTCATCATATTTTGGTAGTGCAGAGGTTGACAAACAATAAAATGTAAGTTTCACTTCTTCCATTTCGGTCGTTCAATGAATGACAAGCATGCAAACTTTTTTTATTTGAAAATTTCATTAAATGAACACGGCAAGTTTGATAAAATTTTAATCAAGACTGTTTGAAATTAGAAATTGCATACTGGTTTAGCATAATTCCATTATATTTGCAATATATATAAATGTATGAAATTAAGCTGAACTAATTTATTTCAAATGTCATTAAATAGGGTAACTCACTGTGCGCCTAGCATTCATTTTGTTAACGAACGAAGTGTATTTTGCTTTCAGTAACCTTTTTTTTTTTATAGAAATACAGATTTGAATTATAGTAACACGTTGAAATAATTATCTACTCGCACATTCATTTTGTAATACATAAGAAACAGAATCTTATGAATAAAAGTATGTTATCAAACCAAAAATAATTACCGTTTTTTGCTATACAGCGGCGGCAACTTCTAATGTTCTTAAATGATCACGACATCGAGTAGTCTCCCTTTACCTCCTTATCGACTATTTTATTTTAATACCATAACAGGTGTAAGCCCACCATTGCTTTTTGTTCTTTATTTTATAGTAAATAATAAAAAATTGAAGCTTTTCATTCATAGAGAGACCGAAATGAAAGAAGTGAAACTTACATTTTACTGTTTGTCAATCTCTGCACTACCAAACTATGATGAGAAAAGTAGGGGCCATAAGAGATTGTGTCTGTTCAGTGTGTAGTAGACTTCCGAAATCATGTATTCATACCCTATTTTCCAAGCAATATTTTTTTTCTAAATTCACAATTCAAACATGACAATGCTTTAAAAATGTTCAAAATACATCAATAATGACATTCAAATAAAACAAGACCATCATAATAATGAAAATGCATTTGTAAAGAAGAAGAAACAAGGATTATTTATAACCGCCATTATGCGACTTCTCCACGGAAGCACTTCCCAATGGTCATGACGGTGGTACTATGCCTACACAATTATAGCCATTGCAAACATATAACATCCAACATTGTCATGAGAGCAACAATGTTTCAAACGCATCATACTTTTTATGCAATGGACAGAACAGATATTGTATTGCAGACTTGTACATAAATACATCATATTTACAGGACATCAGGTAAAATATATTGTAAGTGATCCACCATTTGTACCGTCATTTACAGGACATCACGTAAAATATATTGGTAAGTAGTACACCATTTGTACCGTCATTTACAGGACATCACGTAAAATATATTGGTAAGTAGTACATCATTTGTACCGTCATTTACAGGACATCACATAAAATATATTGGTAAGTAGTACACCATTTGTACCGTCATTTACAGGACATCACATAAAATATATTGGTAAGTAGTACACCATTTGTATGGAAGGGAGTGATTACTTAAACTGTATCAGTAATAGTTACAACTTATAGGGGATATTTGTTTGTTTTTGAGTTAGATCGAATCTTATTTCATCTCGTGATCACCAAAAGTCATATTCTTACGAGCGGCTTGCCAAGAATGAGAATATCATGTTTGGTGATCACGAGATGAAATATTTATTTGATCGTACATCAGAACAAACACATTATCTTTTTATTTTATGCATTTACATTTTTTTTTGTTGCTTTCGCCATTAAATATTATTGGACTAAAAAATATTAAAGTATTTTTTTCAAATTATTTCTTTTTTTAAATTAATAATAATGCAAGGACAATTTTTCTTCTTCATAATTTCACTGTTTGAAACAATTGATTACCATAAATAATCCACTGAGAAATCGCTAAAATTCATCCAAAAGCATAACAAATGTATTATATGTGTCTTATCCTAAGGTTTATTGTGGGATAAGTTTCATATTAGCAAAATATATTTATTTTGATTAATTACATGTTTTTTTGTTG
The DNA here is from genome assembly GCA_029582155.1 of Panopea generosa. NCBI lineage: Eukaryota > Metazoa > Mollusca > Bivalvia > Adapedonta > Hiatellidae > Panopea > Panopea generosa. The sequence continues at coordinate 89,360,926 of CM055894.1, forward strand.
TGTAAAGGCCGTAAGTGTCTTGAATTTATGAATTGCGGGAAAGTGCCCGGGCATTAAGGCTTGAAAATTGTATTCAAGTTCTACAATCTTGATATTGTGGACATACCAAAAGGAAATAATATTCATTTCCAACTGAATTCATGTCAAAAGATTACAAAATCTATTGTTACGATTTATATTATCGTTTCTTCATGTTTCAATGATAAAGTTCTAGACCTTGGCGACGCTGTTTTATATATAGTTTCCGTGGTGCAGTTGATGTCCGTTCTAAACATTGGCGACGCTGTTTTGTATATAGTTTCCGTGGTGCAGCTAATGTACGTTTCTAAATTATGTGAAAAACAACTATACGCCTGTATAGTCAACTTTAAAGTACCAAGATGGTAAGCAGAGCAGAGCAGAGCAGAGCAGAGCAGAGCAGAGCAGAGCAGATATTTTATTTCGCTTTAAGTATATACAGCTCATCATTATACAGCATACAATTAATCAATGCTTGCGTGAAATACCCAAACCATAAACATATACAGATAGTCAATTGAGTGGATCGTGAGAGTGATCATTGTTAGCGTGAATAAGATAAACAGTATTAACAAACTATTACATTCTTCAAACATTAACAGCAGCTGTTCTTATTTTAAATCATTTTTGACAGTAAATGGCTTGTTTTATTACCAATGGATATAACTATATGCATCAATAAGTCTTTGTTTTATTGCATAATTGCACTAGCCATATGTTTGCAAACTATGTAAGTGTTTTCTCACATTCAACTGGATAACACCTTGATGTAACCGACAATAATTGGCTTTTGTCGGTGTTTTATTGAAGCAATGAATTACACGGAGTTTCTAAATAGGACGTCAATGAATCCCTGATTACCTCCCGCCATCGTGAACACCTTTCTTTTAAAATCAATCATAACAGATTATACGTGTATAGCTTACACCATCCATCCTATTGTCACGTTTATGTTTAATGTTAATTATTTTATTGTTGTCTAGTTTATATAGACCTATAATTAATCTTGTTACGAACTAATGAACGAAGTTTAGGTTTTACGGCGTACTTATTAATACACAAAGGTTATGACGCCACTAGGAAGGAAAATATAATTTATAAGGAGATTTAGATTATCGTCTCACAATTTGTAAATGGAAGGCGGTCGCTACAACAAAATGCCTAGAAATAACATAATGTGTAAATTTTGTAATTTAAAAATCATTGAAAAGGAATATCACTTTCTCTTAGTATGCCCCACATACTATCTATCTACTGATTCTGCAACACCCTCTCACAAGGATACAGAGATTGAAGTACACAATGTTTAAAACCTTACTTATGGAGATGCTAAATCTATACATATTTGATATGTAAATACTATCCATATCAAATAGTATCATTTTTTTTTTTAAATATTTACCTACATGTATATTAAAACATTGTAAACATTAACAACCAGGGATCCCGCGTATTGACTGATGCTCTGCATCTGTTACAAATTATCAGCGTAGACTATGAAGCATTGTAACTTTGCTGTATGCTAGATAAAACTGGTTGTTCTTCTTCTTTCTTTTCTTTTTCTTCCTATTCTTCTCTCCTTTTTTCTCATTTTTTTCTTTTTCTTTTTCCTTTTTCTTTTTCTTTTTCTTTTTCTTTTTCTTTTTCTTTTTCTTTTTCTTCTTCTTCTTCTTCTTCTTCTTTTTGCATTGTAACTTTGCTTTATGCTGGATAAAACTGGTAGTCTTTGTTGTTTAAATACCGCATTGCTCTTCTGGGCTTTTTTAATTCAACCGAGCAGTATAGTAGCATCTAGTAATTCTATAGGCGATATCTAATTTAACACAAAACAATTTCAGGGCTTGATCGAAATTGATTCACAGTTTAATTGTTTTTCTTTGTTCAATATAAAATTAAGTCCAGGATTTACACGTTAAAAAAATCACATAAAATCTTTTTTTAAAAGTATTTTGTTCATAGCAGGAATGTATCTGCACATAAAAATGCAGGATAACTGCTAGGTGGACCAGCTTGTGTTTAATTTTTCAAAAACAGCCGAATGTTAAAAAAAAACAAGTCTCCAAGTACTCATAAACACATGGATCTGTTAAAATCATATACAACTCATTGTTATCACCAGTGATGTCTTATTGCAGTATCATGCCAGCTTTTGCTTTACTGATCACAGCCCATTATATAGGAACCATTTTGAAAATATGTCAAACCATATTACACATAGGATTTTATTTTTAAATGCAAGAATTTTGCTATCGTAACAAAAAAATGGCGCAACTATGTATATATAAGTATCTTCAGCAAGGGGTCAGATCTCGCTGCCCTTTAACATTTTATATGTCATCTTAGAGCAATAACACTATAACTGCTTATATTTTTTTGAATGCGGTTACATGTATTTTGCATTAAGGTTACTACATTTTATGCTGGGGAACAAAGAAATGTCTATGTATTAAAAAAGACAATCAGAATTTCCTCCCATATAGGGTCCCCGTGATGTTGATAAAGCGATAAAGCGACCGAAGTCCTCGAAAAACCTTTAAATGTGATTAACAATATTTACACAGTATTTAAATTTCTATGGTAACGAAGTGAAAACAGACATACAGCCCGAGCTGCGAGTTAATCCCGGCTTATGATCTGTAAGCCGTGTAATTTACCAAAAGCCCATCCGTATTTATGGGTCACAGGGCATTAACAAGTTATTTACCGCTTGGGGCTTCATACGATTGGTTATTAATAAACTCTTTGAACTGTGTGTACTTTATATATAGGCAGAATATTATTTGTCTTGTTTATTTTGCGTGTATGTCTGGACTAGACGCCTTGTGTACTTAAGTCCAAAATAAAATATTTGCCCTGCTGGCCTCGATTCGGCTTAGTTCCTTGGTCCGGGTCGGCTCGGCTGTCTAGAGTTCGACCCGGCCTTTTTCTGCTCTGGACTGATCACCTTTGCCCTTACACCGTCCTGCTGTTAGCACACAAAAAAGAATGCAAATTGCAGAATGGCGATATTTCTTTTGAAATTCGTACATTTCTGTGCATATTTCACCGGCCGACAGAAATTTCGGACAAAGCCAGTCTGCCTGTTTCACTGCCAATGCGTTTAGTGTTTTTACATATATAATAAGTTATGTTAGAATAGAGCTAACAAAACCAATGGTGATGGGAGCAGTAAGCCATTCTGATGTTGATTCTATTTGTTTACATGTATTTAATGTATTCTCTTTATTAATTACAACCGAACACCTATGTATGTACTTTTAATTTATCTTCAATAAAAGATGTTGATGGAATATTTGTGCGATTGTCATTAATTGAATTGGCGACTGCTTCCCTTGACACTATGCACTAATCCCTAAGTTTGAGTGAAATGTCAAAACGTCAGACGGATATCGTCTGTTTGTTTTGATGACTTAGCAAGGTATTAAATGCAGATGGGATTCTTAAAATGGTAATTTCTCTTTTGCAATTTTAGTGTTTATCATTGAGATTTTGAAGTGGATGGTTACAGCGGTTGAAGGTGTAAAAAGGTTAGTGGTGTTTTATATAAATATTTCTGATGATTGTTATCTCCCTTGTCTCCGCCCAATATCACCGATACCACTACACTTACTGCAGCTAATGGTGCAATTGTTGCTACTGCTACTGCTACTGCTATTACTACTACTACTACTGCTACTGCTACTGCTACTGCTACTGCTACTGCTACTGCTACTGCTACTGCTACTGCTACTGCTACTGCTACTCTACTACTGCTGCTACTACTACCTTTGTTGAAAATTAGAGGAAAAGTCGGACGGTGCTAATAGCTATCAAAATGTTAGGCAGATCACTGAAACGCGGGTATATTTAGCTAATTATCTTAAAGTATAGTTATAATTATCGATAATAGAAACATTTAAACTATCAAAGTATTGAATAAACTTGTATTAATTTGAGTTAATGTCACTTTAAATTACCAGCTCCAAAATACGTATTTTTATTTAGAATTAAAGATGTTAACCAATGCATTATTAAGGTATAAATCTAATTACACATATTTGATCAAATCAACCATTAATATACCCAAATCAGTTTTTTAAAATGTTGTACACATAGCCGTATTCTATTTGCACTTGTGACGTTTTTTTGCTTCTCTCCATAAATGACTTTTACAATTGACTCTATTTATTTAAGTATAAGATTGGCCAAAAGTATATGAAAAACTTCACACACCGCAAATATTAGATAAAAGTGCAGTTACAAAATTTGCTTCTTAAAACACTATATATAAACTGAGGCAAACCTCTCTCAATATTTGGGCGTGTCCGTCTTACATTCTGACATTACGAGGTAAACAAACATTTAATGATAATATTGCATATATAAGCGTTATAAATTGCAAAACAATTAGACAATCTGGTCATTTATTTATGAAATTAGTAGGAAAATTAGGATTAAAATGGTGAATGACCCGATATCGGCATGATAAGGATAACGTCCGTGACAGAAGAAGAATGTTGCGGACTACATAATTATATTCTACCTCTCTGTGGACGTGAACATCACTGGCGGATTGAGAGGGGGTAATGGGTCGGACCGCAACCCCAAAACCCAGATTTACTAAAACAAGTATACTTGGTGCTCCTTTAGATTTGGAACTAGCATGATCCGTATTAGATCCCGTCCCACGAATGAAACTCTTGAATCCGCCTATGTAGGAGGGCAGGGGAGTAAAAATATATTGTCTGTTCGTAGGTGTCTGGAATTTCTTTAGAATATATTTTTTTTAAATATTATTTTGTATAAAACAAGTAAACCTTAGATAACGCGAAGACTTAAAACTAATAAGAAATCAAACATTTCGGATATATTTTAATGAGCAAACGGCATATTTATAGTTGTGGACCTGCATAGAATGACGGAAAGAAAAAGAGAAGTAAAGATGAAAAAAAAATTCGACCACGACGAGACTCGAACTCGCAATCTTCTGATTCGAAGTCAGACGCCTTATCCATTAGGCCACGCGGCCGATCTATATTTAGTAACTCAACAGTGAGATTATATACAAGCACCGCGGTTGTACTTTGTGCGTGTGATCGATAGTGTTGCTATTTTAATTCACGTGTAGTATCTCACGATCACCGTGTACAATACTATTATTAAAGTAACCTATTAAGCAACGCAAAACAATTTTGATCGATTTTTTAACAAATAGGCCCTATCTGTCCCTGTACTATGCACATGTGAAATTAATAATACCACAGTAGGCCTATAATGTCTTGTTTTTGAAAGGTCAAGGGTTGCACGCACGCACTGGCGTTCTCGACACTGGCTGAGTGTTGTTTTGCTAGAGGCATCTGGTCTATCTGTGGATCGCACCCTTAACCTCAGACGTGAACGACTAACTCTCTATCCATTACACTACCGTGCCGCTTATAGGCTACAGATACTCATTAAAACAAACCCCTATCCCGCGGCACATACTCCCCTATTTTTGTACTAGGCACCGAACTACCATCTAACCGTTTCTTGTTCAAAGTTTGTATTTACTGTAGTGTGAAAGGGCGAGGTGCATATCAATTCTCGAATCTTGGACTCGCCCTTTGGATGAAAACGCAGGAGCGTAGCCTGGCAACTTTGCAAGTTACTCAGGGAAGGGTCTGTGGAGGTGGTACCACTTCCGCTGGTGGCAGTAGAAATGGTGACTTCTGTTCAATTTTTTATGCTTCATTTGGCCTACTTAAAAAATATTTATATTTAGGGCCTACCTACATCGGGAAATGTTGGCCCGGACTACAACTCTAACAACTTAGGTCGCTGTTTTGTATAAAGGACACAGTGAACACTGTTGCTTAATGCATGGAACAACTCCATGTCGAAACTTTTACCCTTTTATAACCCGTCTTGTTACATTTCTATTGCTTCTCTTGACTTTTTAGTATTTTCAATATTTAGGCTTTGGTTTTAAATATTGCTCAGCAGAATATCTGATTATACCGCAATACGCGCCTGAAAATTGGATGATTGGAGAAACTAATCATGAAGATAGCGATCGATTTGGTTACAATAATGAAGATGAAAATGATGACATGAGTAATAATGGAAAACAGTGACAAATGCCCATCACTTGACTCATTAACTGTCACGTGACGCCATGGTCTGCGAGCTGTCAAAACTAATTACGAGTTGGACGTGTTGATATATTGATACTGAACAGTTCGTGTGTCCGAACTGACAGGCCATATTTCACAGATTGTTGTGCCGGTGTGGTCATCCATGTATTGTAAATGTGTGCGTATTTTCCTTTTATTATACGTGTGTTATCATACCGGAGAGTGGGAGTATACTGAAGGCATTATCACTCCCCGGGAGAGAGGGGGTATACTGTAGGCATTATCACTCCCCGGGAGAGAGGGGGTATACTGTAGGCATTATCACTCCCCGGGAGAGAGGGGTATACTGTAGGCATTATCACTCTCCGGGAGAGAGGGGGTATACTGTAGGCATTATCACTTCCCGGGAGAGAGGGAGTATACTGTAGGCATTATCACTTCCCGGGAGAGAGGGGGTATACTGTAGGCATTATCACTTCCGGGGAGAGAGGGAGTATACTGTAGGCATTATCACTCCCCAGGAGAGAGGGAGTATACTGTAGGCGTTATCACTCCCCGGGAGAGAGGGGGTATACTGTAGGCATTATCACTCCCCGGGAGAGAGGGGGTATACTGTAGGCATTATCACTCCCCGGGAGAGAGGGGGTATACTGTAGGTATTATCACTCTCAGTGAGAGAGTATGGGGTATCCTGTAGGCATTATCACTCTCAGGGAGAGAGTGTGGGGTATACTGTAGGCATTATCACTTCCCGGGAGAGAGGGAGTATACTGTAGGCATTATCACTCCCCGGGAGAGAGGGAGTATACTGTAGGCATTATCACTCCCCGGGAGAGAGGGGGTATACTGTAGGCATTATCACTCTCAGGGAGAGAGGGGGTATATTGTAGGCATTATCACTCCCCGGGAGAGAGGGGGTATACTGTAGGCATTATCACTCCTCGGGAGAGAGGGGGTATACTGTAGGCATTATCACTCCCCGGGAGAGAGGGGGGTATACTGTAGGCATTATCACTCTCAGGGAGAGAGTGTGTGGTATACTGTAGGCATTATCACTCCCCGGGAGAGAGGGGGTATACTGTAGGCATTATCACTCCCCGGGAGAGAGGGGGTATACTTAGGCATTATCACTCTCAGGGAGAGAGGGGGTATACTGTAGGCATTATCACTCCCCGGGAGAGAGGGGGTATACTGTAGGTATTATCACTTTCAGGGAGAGAGTGTGTGGTATACTGTAGGCATTATCACTCTCAGGGAGAGAGTGTGGGGTATACTGTAGGCATTATCACTTCCAGGGAGAGTGTGTGGGGTATACTGTAGGCATTATCACTCCCCGGGAAAGAGGGGGTATACTGTAGGCATTATCACTCCCCGGGAGAGAGGGGGTATACTGTAGGCATTATCACTCCTCGGGAGAGATGGAGTATACTGTAGGCATTATCACTCCCCGGGAGAGAGGGAGTATACTGTAGGCATTATCACTCCCCGGGAGAGAGGGGGTATACTGTAGGCATTATCACTCCCCGGGAGAGAGGGGGTATACTGTAGGCATTATCACTCCCCGGGAGAGAGGGGGTATACTGTAGGCATTATCACTCCCCGGGAGAGAGGGTGTATACTGTAGGCATTATCACTCTCAGGGAGAGAGTGTGTGGTATACTGTAGGCATTATCACTCCCCGGGAGAGAGGGGGTGTACTGTAGGCATTATCACTCCCCGGGAGAGAGGGGGTATACTGTAGGCATTATCACTCCCCGGGAGAGAGGGGGTATACTGTAGGCATTATCACTCCCCAGGAGAGAGGGGGTATACTGTAGGCATTATCATTCTCCGGGACACGCTTAAACGCTCCCCAACCATATAATTAATTAACCTCTGAATAATTTCCACAACTGGAAGAACATAAATTCCACAGTTTCATAGATAAGATCGTAACACTTACACGTGTAGAGTGACGCATCAATATGGTAGACCATATATCAGTGTCAATTGATGAGAGACTAAATTCCATTACCTCGTATCATCTATAAGAAACTTAGTATTTGCCATTTATCACAGTGGTAGTGCATCTGTACAAGGACTGAGGGACATGTCCTCTACCCATCTCATTCACCAGGCGCGACCACCACTAGAGGCGTAATACCACCATTAGAAACAGGAAATTCTTTCGTAAGGTAGTCGCATTATGGCTGTTATATTTAATCCTTGTTTCTTCTTCTTTTATTTGAATGGCATTATTGATTTATTTTTAATATTTTGACAGCATTGTCACAAATTGTAACTAACGGATTACATTAAACGTTTACACTGGAATTTCGATAATGTCAACCACGTATAAAAAGTGTAAATGGGCTTCCTTCCATGGTAATCTTGGTCTTTCTGAAGCAAAGCCGTATTAGTCTTCATCAACAGTTGTGGCGTCTGACACTTCCGTTACTGTTTGGTTCCTGATTCTTTACTTCATAGTAAATAAAATACATTTGGATGCTTGTCATTCATACAGACTACAGTCGAAGAAGTGAAACTTACATTGTATTGTTTGTCAACGTGTAAACTACCAAAATATGATGAGAAAAGCAGGGGCCATGTAGCATAAGAGATTTGTACTGTTGACAAAGTGAAAGTAGACTCAGAAATCATGTAGTTATATCCCAATTTCCAAGCATCATAGCCAACGCTTCACCATGTTTAAAATACATCAACATTGCCATTCAAACAAAAAAATGAGCATTAATATAAGTAAAATGCATTGTTAAAGAAGAAGAAACAAGGATATTTTACAACCGCCATTATGGAAGCATTTCCTGTTTCCAATGGTGGTGCTATGCCTATACTGAGAAAACACCAGGGTCGCTCGATATTAGAAAACTATACACTCAGAAATGTAACAAAAGTGTTAAGCTATATGGACATTGGCATAGCCTTGCCTATCTACCTAATAATCCGTGTTTGCATTACGTGGGCTTTCGCATAAAAAACGGTCAATTCAACGTGTATCCATGAGGCCTAAATGCTTTGCCGTTGCTAAACAATTAATACTTTTTACAAAACCTAACTCCTCTAATATTTTCGACAAGGGCACTTCAAGTTCACGTATATCTTGTAATTTGTTATAGACGCTTTTCAAGGGACGTTTAGTTGATAAGGTTATCTTTCTCTGACATTATTAAGGAATCGCCAGATATCCGTATATTTGGTCTCAATTAGACCTATGTTCTTTGCAGATAACTCATTGAGGTAGTTAAATTCGTTCAATATCTCTGTATAAATTAAAGATTTATTTCATTTTTTTTTTGTATTTGCTTGTGGTATCTATCAATGCAAACATTAAAGGAACACGCGAAAACGTTGAACTCAACGTTCCTTGTGTTCATGCATGATTGTAGATAACTTTTAAAACTTGATATCTTAGACAGTATTAATTAAAAAAAAACACACTAAAATAACAACAACTTGGTGTCGCTTGATATTTCATAGGAAATCCGGTTGTTTATTCCCTATAAAAGTTGTATATTTGTTGTCTCATATGACCAAAATATGCGCATTGGAATGACTTCAGTCGTTTACAAGAGTTTTGCCACTTTAAAAATAAAACACAATTAAGCGTCTGTATATATATATATACGTACTAGGGCATATTAACGTAATATTTATATCATTTCAGAAATAGTATTAAGCCAAAAATTATCTATGCCGGATATTCCGTTCTGTTAAAATGTATTTATTGAGTTGTATGTATGGAGTCATTCAGTTTAGTTGTTATTTACCATCGTGCTTTGAACTGGTTATTTTTGCGAGCAGTGTGTATTGAACATTTCCTTGCTCTTTGTACCTAGGTACTATGTACGGGTATGGTGACTGGAACTATTTTTGTTGGTGTTTGGTCACTGGTCAAGGTTAAAAAGTTGATATACTGGTGTTACTTTTTATATCAGGACATGTGAACATGCATATATGTACTACTTAAGTCACTGGCTATATATATATATATACAATGCACCGCTTACCAGTCCTACATGAAATATATTAATTACGGTTATACATTCAACTAAAACGGTTTATGTTCGACCATTGTTGCCGCCGCCTCCGCAGACTGTTCGATTCTTCACATATTTGTGTGTTTCCTAAACAAATAAAACACGATAATCTGCTAAATACTTTGATTTGATTAAACGCATTAAAAAAAATAGTACCGGTATGTTTGTCTAAACACTCCATGTTACAGAAGTTGTTCACTTTTTAGTATATACAAATTCAAATATGAAATGCCATCAAGTTATAAACTTTCAATTGAACGTGAATTAACCCATAAACTTTATCTTGTCATATTTAGGATATCTCTTTTGTCGATTGTCATGGCCTCAAAGTTTCATGTCAACCGCCATTAATAACTAGAATATCATATTTGATAAGCACTCTGATTGGCTAATAGATAAAAGCTCCACCTACCGATGACCCGGAGTGAGGCTAATTCAGATATGGTAATTGAATTTCGGTGAAACAGGCAATGAAACGGTCTGTTGATATCTGTTAAATGTGATCAATTTTCTTAACAAGGATTTGAGAACCAGACGAAATACGTGTGTTTAATCGTTAAAACGGAAATTGGATATCAAATTAAAGTGTATGCACCTGTTAACAATCATCAAACAGATATAAGTAAGTTACTAATTTACTTTCAGGTAGGACCTTGTTTTCTTCGTCAAATCAAGTTGAATTGTAGAGGTGTTGATAGTAAACGGAAATACATTTACTGTTCTATGCCATAACTACAAACGGATAAGTAGACATACGCACTTTGCTATTATCAGCAGTACGAGGAATATATAACTGTTAAGGTTACACGGAAACGTCCATCCCCTGGCGGAGGAAGAATGACGTAAGAGCAGCCAAGAAATTGCGTAGATTTACCGGTGGGTCTCAATTGTTTTATAGTCACGGGGTCCCTATAGTTGCACGGGGTCAAATAAAACACCTGATTCCAATAGTATCAATATGCTATACACCCGATTTGTGTTCATAATTTTTATTGCCGTACCTGGATGCCCATAATTTCAATACTCCCACCGTGTAGTTTCATAGTTGCAATAGTACCATCCGTGTATCATGGTTTCAATAATACCACACGTGTATTGTGGTTTCAATAGTCCCATCCCTGTATCGTGGTTTCAATAGTCTCATACGTGTAACTTTATTTCAACAGCACCGTCCGTGTACCATATTTTCAACAGCCTCATCCGTGTATCATGGTTTCAACAGCCCCATCCGTGCATCGTGGATTCAACAGCCCCATCCGTGCATCGTGGTTTCAACAGCCCCATCCTTGTATCATGGTTTCAACGGTCCCATCCGTGTATCGTGGTTTCGACAGCCCCATCCGTGTATCGTGGTTTCAACGGCCCCATCTGTGTAGCAAGGTTTCAATAGTCTCATCCGTGTAGCATGGTTTCAACGGTCCCATCCGTGTATCGTGGTTTCAACGGCCCCATCCATGTATCATGGTTTCAACAGCCTCATCCGTGTATCATGGTTTCAACAGCCTCATCCGTGTATCATGGTTTCAACAGCCCGATCCGTGCATCATGGTTTCAACAGTCTCATTCGTGTATCATGGTTTCAACAGTCTCATCCGTGTATCATGGTTTCAACAGCCCCATCCGTGTATCGTGGTTTCAATAGTCCCATCCGTGTATTTTGGTTTCAACAGCCCCATCCGTGTGTCATGGTTTCAATAGTCTCATCCGTGTATCATGGTTTCAAAGGTCCCATCCTTGTATCGTGGTTTCAACAGCCCCATTTGTGTATCATGGTTTCGACAATCCCATTGGTGTTTCGTGGTTTCAAGAACCCCATACGTGTATTGTGGTTTGAAGAGCCCCATCCGTGTATCATAGTTTCAACAGCCCCATTCGTGTATCATGGTTTAAACAGCCCATCTGTGTATCGTGGTTTCAACAACCCCATCTGTGTATCATGGTTTCAACAGCCCCATCCGTGTATCGTTGTCTAAACAGCCCCATCTGTGTATCGTGGTTTAAACAGCCCCATCTGTGTATCGTAGTTTAAACAGCCCCATCTGAGTATCGTGGTTTAAACAGCCCCATATGTGTATCATAGTTTAAACAGCCCCATCTGTATATCATAGTTTAAACAGCCCCATCTGTGTATCATAGTTTGAACAGCCCCATCCGTGTATCGTGGTTTAAACAGCCCCATCTGTGTATCATAGTTTAAACAGCCCCATCTGTGTATCTTGGTTTCAACAGCCCCATCTGTGTATCATAGTTTAAACAGCCCCATCCGTGTATCATAGTTTAAACAGCCCCATCTGTGTATCATAGTTTAAACAGCCCCATCTGTGTATCGTGGATTAAACAGCCCAATCTGTGTATCGTAGTTTAAACAGCCCCATCCGTGTATCATAGTTTAAACAGCCCCATCCGTGTATCATAGTTTAAACAGCCCCATCCGTGTATCGTGGTTTAAACAGCCCCATCCGTGTATTATAGTTTAAACAGCCCCATCCGTGTATCGTGGTTTAAACAGCCCCATCTGTGTATCATAGTTTAAACAGCCCCATCCGTGTATTGTGGTTTCAACAGCCCCATCTGTGTATCATAGTTTAAACAGTCTCATCTGTGTATCGTGGTTTCAACAGCCCCATCTGTGTATCATAGTTTAAACAGTCCCATCCGTGTATCATAGTTTAAACAGCCCCATCCATGTATCATAGTTTAAACAGCCCCATCTGTGTATCGTAGTTTAAACAGCCCCATCTGTGTATCGTGGTTTAAACAGCCCCATCTGTGTATCATAGTTTAAACAGCCCCATCCGTGTATCATAGTTTTAACAGCCCCATCCGTGTATCATAGTTTAAACAGCCCCATCCATGTATCATAGTTTAAACAGCCCCATCTGTGTATCGTGGTTTCAACAGCACCGCCCGTGTTGTTTTATAGTTTTAACATCACCACTCGCATTTCATAGTTTCAGTAGTAACCAACCCCTGTGTGGTTCAAGGGAGCCATATGAGTGATGGCAAGAATATGATCACTGTGGCTTCTGCATGTCGTTAAAAGCGACAATTTGAGTAATACAATAGAATTAGCAGAAACTCTGCAGTTCTGCAGGTATCAATGTTCTAGTTCATTCTGCATATTCATTTGTTGGTGTGATTTTTTTTAAATATGTGTGTTAATTTGTTGTTTTTGTACATGTAGAGTGAACCTGGAATCTTCCTTCCTGTTGGTGTCGAATAACCTACATTGTGTTTGTACGCCGTAAACCCCCATTCATTCACTAATTAGTTTCAGTATCCCCACCCACGGCTCATAGTTTCAATAGTCAAATCAGAACCTTTTAGATTCAATAGCCCCAACACTCTGTTCAGATTTGTTCACAGTAGTCTCATTAGCGAAATTATAGTTTCAATGGTCCCTTACATTTTTCCTCCAAAATCGCACATTTGCAAATGACTTAATCGGGCTGTAAAAGCTCTATCAGATCGTTCACAATTCCCAACAGCCCGCCGTTAGTTATCATAGTTTCAATATAGTTTTAATAGTCAATAGTTCTGCTAGATACAGTTAGTTTCGATAGTTAAAACATGTATGTTTACGTGAATAAACCTGCATACATGATATGGTGTATGTTGAATAACGTATACAACAATTTGTGTATGGGGACACTTGTATATACTGTATATCGGACATAATATATACTTAAAAGCAACAGCTGTGAAGCGAATCACATTTGATTCTGGAATTTGATAGTATCGGGACGTGCGTAATTGTTAGAATAAATCAAAATATGTAACACTTATACAAAACACCAGTAATCATTCTGTTGTATGCTGCAGCTGCTGCTCGTTTGTTGCTGTTGTCGTTGCTACAACCGTTGCTGCTGCTGTTGTTATTGCTGCTGCTGCTGTTTTGGTACTGCTGCTGTTGTTGTTGTTGTTGTTGTTGTTGTTGTTGTTGTTGTTGTTGTTGTTGTTGTTGTTGTTGTTGTTGTTGTTGTTGTTGTTGTTGTTGTTGTTGTTGTTGTTGTTGTTGTTGTTGTTGTTGTTGTTGTTGTTGTTGTTGTTGTTGTTGTTGTTGTTGTTGTTGTTGTTGTTGTTGTTGTTGTTGTTGTTGTTGTTGTTGTTGTTGTTGTTGTTGTTGTTGTTGTTGTTGTTGTTGTTGTTCTTCTTCTTCTTCTTCTTCTTCTTCTTCTTCTTCTTCTTCTTGCTTCTGCTGATGTTGTTGTTATTATTGTTGGTGTTTTTTCTGTCGTTGCTGTTGCTTCTTGCTGTTGGTGAAACTGCTGCTAATGATTATGATATTTATACTGAAGCTTACAATATTATTTTTTTCCATGCGTATAATTATGTATTACAAAGATACGCATGTTAACATTAAAAAATAGTGTTAAATTGATTCCTTTTAAGTAATTAGATATCCTATCGAAACTCAGTTTTTATTTAACTACCTGTACGTAGGTCGTTAATATAATATACATACAAATGGTGGCTATATTTATAACGAAGTTTTAAGAAAGAAGAAAGGAAACTATTAATGCGTCTGATGACACCGTGCATAGATAACCGCCGACTTATATCCTTCATGCGTGTAAATCACCATTTACCATCTCCGTGTAAACACTCTATTTCTAATTTGTCATCCTTTAAAAATCATTTATTTGTTAGGTATGTTTGCATTTTGTTTAAGATGGCTATCTTTATGTTTGTATTCGTAAGAAGAACGTGGGCGTTTATACCTGTTTCAGTGTTTTTAATGTCGATTGTCTTACGTGCTTGTATTAAAATCCCGTTTTACACAAGGGGACGAAAATACTCATTGTGAAATGTAATACCGGTAGATAGTAGAGCTAACAGTGGTAGCAACAATGTAAATGACGGCAACACCAACTGTTACAGCAATAACAACAACTGTCACCGTTAAAACAGCAACTGTTATAGCAATTGCAATACATGTAAAAGCAATAACACCAACTGTAACATGAATAACAACAATTGTTATATCAATAACAGCAACTGTAAAGCAATGACACTATAAGAAAAACTGTAACATGCATAACACCAGTTGTAACAGCAAATATAAGAGCAACTGTAACATCAATAACAGTAACAGCAATAACAGCAACTGTATCACCAATAACAGCAACAGCAGCAAATGTAACATCAATAACAACAACAGTAACAGCACTAACTGCAACTGTAACAACAATAACAGCAACACAACGATAACAGCGTTTGCAACAAAAATAACAACAACTGTAACAGCAATAACTGCAACTGTAACATCAATAACAGCAAACGTAACATCAATAACAACAAAGTAACAGCAATATCTGCAACTGTAACAACAATAACAGCAACTGTATCACCAATAACAGCAACTGTAACAACAATAATAACAAATGTAACATCAACAACAGCAACTGTAACATCAACTGTAACAGCAATAACAACAACCGTAACAGCAAAACCTGCAACTGTTACAACAATAACAGTAACTGTAACATCTATATCAGCGATTGTAACAGTAATAATAACAACTGTAACAGCAATAACTGCAACAGTAACAGAAATTACTACAACTGTATCAACTAATAACAGCAACTGTAACAGCATAAACACCAGGAGAAACAGCAATAACATCAATTGTAACATAAATTACAACAAATGTAACAGCGATAACAACAACTGTAACAGAAATAACAGCAACAGTAACGGCAATAATAAAAAATTGTAACAGCATTTACAACAACTGAACAGCAATGACAGAAACAGTAACAACAATAAAAAAAACATGTTATAGCTTGAGCAGCAAATGTAACAGTTATAACAGCAATTGTAACAGTATTTACCATAACTGTTATATCAATAACAGCAACTGTTACATACATTTCATCAGTTGAATCATCAATAACAGCAGATGTATCATCAATAACAGCAAATGTTATAGCAATAGCAGTAACAGCATAACGGCAACTGTATCACCAATAACAGCGACTGTTACTGCAAAAACACCAAGAATAACAACACTAACATCAATTGTAACAAAAATTACAGCAACTGAAATTGCAATAAGAGAAACTGTAACAGCAATAACAGCTACAGTAACAACAACAATAACAACTGTAACAACAATACCAGCAACAATAACACTTGTAACTGCAACTGTAACATCAATAACAAAATAGTAGTAGCACATGTAACAACAATAACAGCAACAATAATACTAATAACAACAACTGTAACACCAATAACAAAAACAATAGCAGCATCTGTAATAACAATAACAACAACAATAACAGTAACTATAACAACAACTGTAACATCAAAAACAGCTACAGTAACAGCAATAACAATAACAGTAGCAGCATCTGTAATAACAATAACAACAACAGTAACAGTAACAAAAACTGTAACATCAAAAACAGCTACAGTAACAGCAAAAACAACAACTGTAACATCAATAACAGCTACAGTAACAACACTATTAGCAACAGTAACATCAATAACAGCCACTGTAACATCAATTACAACAGCAATAACAGCAATAGTAACAGCAATAACAGCAACAACAGCGTCAATATATACATGCATGGACAGGTAACAATACAAGTAATAAAATACATATTACAAAAAATGCAAATAAATGCATGTTGTAACCGCATACTAGTTAAATGTAACTATCCGTAACAAACATGTTAGATGAATTATTTCCTTTTGATTGAATGCTGCTCAGTCGCTTTCATGGGCTAATAGAATGCGGAATTGCATAAACAGGTGTAAACTGAATACTTGCGACCATTCACTGATTCATTGCCGGAATTGCTGGTGACCATGTGGAAGTCAAAGTAAGACTTCCCGTGTGTCAATATGTAAATATCCTGTCATAAAATAAACCAGCCTTTTGATAATCGCAATAAAGTACATTGATTATTCATAATGATGGGCCACTAAATCTCTTAATTACACGAATTACCTTTGATTGCCGGTTGCAGCTCCCATTATCTACTGGACCAGGGTCTGTGAGCAGCCTATAGCAGAGGTTTGTCTTGATAATAACATCGTAAGGGATATTTAAGAAGGTGAAGTACCAGTTTCGCTAACGAGGCCTCAACAAAAACTGCAATGATATGTCTTGTGGTGATTGCTTCTTTTATTAAATATCATAAATGATAGAAGCATGAGCGTTATGTCCAAACTTGTTTAAGAATTGCTGAAGTACATAGCAACCATTGGCGCCTGGGTATATCACTAAGTCCGTATCTCCAGCATGCCAAAGCAATAGAAATTAGTATCATTCAGAACCAAAAAAACAATCCAGTAAAAGCGCTGTTGTAAAATTTAATAAATGACCTATTAACTGGTATAGATATATAGATATTAGTTGCACGATCATAACGCAGCCATGGTCTGTCAACCTAAAGAAGGATAGTTATGAAATCGCACCCTACTGGCTCATAGGTTCTTTCCAATTGTCCATACTCGGCCAATGCCGCCATCCATCGGTAATTTTTGGATAATTCGTTATTGCCGAGGCGTTCTGAATTATGTTATTTTTGTCTTCTAGATTTCTTACACAAAATATTGAGCATGTTTTTCACCCACACACTTCCATTTTACTCTACATCATAGATTCAGGGGGTAAATGCAGCCGTACAATTTAATGTTGATGTCTATATCCGACAATCTTTTAATTTTCAGTTTCCGTTTTATTGGCATAACGACAATACACAATTGATTGTGGCCATTTACAATGTATATTTAAACAAATATGGCATAGACACACAATATATAAACATAGCAAATACTCACAAGCAGTCAACTATTGCAAGATATCAAATCAATGAATATAGTTAAGAAGCAGTAATTGTATTCAAGGTAGTTTTTCTCAGTTTAAAAGCCTCAGTAATAATATAATATCTTGAATGAGCTTTTCATTAAAAAAATAACTAATTACATAAAACACATTCATATGTACTCAATCACGTGACCATGGCACGACATGCAATCCTAGCTTGGACATTTTTTTTCTTTCCCTTTCTTTATGCAAGCAGGTTCATACAAGAACATGAAATGATTATCAATAATCATGACTTCTGCGTTTTTAAGCCCATTTATTATAATACTGCGAGCGTACTCGGCAAACAAAATGATCATTTATATCGTCAAAGCCCCCTTTGCATTTTCTGATTATTTTTTTAAGTACAGTTTTCCTGTGCACTAAACGTACAACATAAATCATACCTTTTCATTGTGAAATTTATTACTCGTCTTCATGCATAATAAACCGCAAGGAGTGGCTTGTAAACAGACCGACTTATAATTAATGATCTGATGTTTTTGTGGGGTTATTTTTTGTTTAATGTATAATTTTACATACAATTATACTGTAGACCTTCCCGGCTGTAGAATCACCTTTGATTTCGTCTATAATTTAACCATGAATCTTGCAGTGGGTGTGCTCCGTGGCGGTATGGTGTCGCTGTCTCGAGGTCGCTTACCTCTCGCCATTAACGTCGTTCTCCGGTGGACCCACTCGAACTAAAGATTTTCATGTGAAAAATATAACCAGTTACTTGCGGTGGGGTGGGGTGGGATGGGGTGCGCTGGCTCTGCTCAGATTCGTTCTGATATCTTGATGCATTGCTAGCTGGATGCTTTATACCCCATGTAATGTTTTGACAATTGCTTTAAGCATTATTTCTACCTTCCATACCAACTAAGTCACCTTTAAGCACAACTGTCCTGATACCCGTCTGAAAGTTATGTTAAAATATAAGCGTAAAAGGGATGCTAGCTAACGACAGTGTGATACTCTGCTCGCTTTTTATTACATTTGGGCAAATAAAAATTATGTTCATTTTCAGAGGTTGTTGAAACACCTCAGATGCAGGTACATGAAAATGAACCTATATAAACGACATTTAACTGAACAATAACTACATCAGACTTCTGCAACTTGAGTATTTGGAGCCGGGCCCGATTAGATCAGTCGGTAACGCAACTGACTATCGATCCAGCGTTCGTAAGTTCGAATCCACGCCCGGTAACAACCTCCGTGAAGATTGATAGATGACATTGTGTCTCATTATCCTTCACCTCTCACCGCTGATTCAAGTGGGAAAGTTATCAGTTGCTTGCAGTGATAGGGTGTGCTAGAGTATTGGTTAACCTTTCAGGATCCCAGGACAGTGGTTTGGTTAACTGATCGTCTGTTATGCCCTCGATAGCATAAAACGACGCTAAATATTCAATTAATCAATCAATCTGCAAGTAGTTGGTAAATTATTGAAGAAAAGCATCTAAATGACCATGATTGTAGACTAGGATCAACACATCTACATAATGTTTTTGGCAACAGTGATTATAGAATAAAGAAGAAACCTTTCGAAATTCGAAATTGTTGGCGAACTAGTGACAGAAACATGGGCTCACATCTAAATTGCGACCTGAGTTTCAAGTAATACTGG
The DNA here is from genome assembly GCA_029582155.1 of Panopea generosa. NCBI lineage: Eukaryota > Metazoa > Mollusca > Bivalvia > Adapedonta > Hiatellidae > Panopea > Panopea generosa. Next base: position 89,380,525 of record CM055894.1, read on the forward strand.
CGCCTTAGCCTGTATTCATTTTTTATTTAGTGGGGTATAGTATGGACACATCAAGTCAACAGCAAGGTAGTGTTTGTTATACGCCTATAATACATGCATATTTCATGGCCATGATGATAGTATCACCAAGACGTAGCAATTGTATTAAATTATAAATTATAATTTCATAAGACAAGGCTATGTACCAGGTACACATATCCCCTAAACAGTCGAGCCTCTTTGATATCTGATATATTTCGCATTAAAAGAAATCAAAGCTATCAACAATCTTCCGTTTATAAAAATATATTCTAATTCAAATCTGTGATACACTGTAGTATCGTTCAGTTCAGCGAAACGGTAAAATTGCCGAAACTAAAAGAAGAAAACCCAGTGTTCCCCGTATGAAATGTGATATGCTAAAAGTATCATCGATACTCAATTTTATCGTGGAAAATCTAGAAAGTGTTGTATTTATTTTGACATTAAAGTTACAGGTTTTATCAGTCGTGTGGTGCACTGTGCGACAATCATAAACTGGCCGTATAGACGGGTACCTGATTGCACTTCACGACAATCATAAATTGATGGTAGAAGGGTATCTGGTTATTATCGTGTTCACAGAGCGGGTACGCGTCTGTACAGACTACGGCCACATTGTAATGCTGACAGTTTCGTGTATGATGAATGATCTTGAGTGTGAATCTATCGCCTTTCATTATGCTTTGATCTCATTAATAGACATCTGCGTGCTCACAAGTTAAAGATTGTATAGTTTGTAACGTGTTACACGGAGATAAAAAACAAAAAAAAAACCTCTTATGCGCACTTTATGATAACGCCCAAACACATGATCAAGAGATCATGGTTCCCGGCGTTAAAACGTACTCTGGGTTAGTACCCTACAATTACCTATGGCACCTTTATAAATGATAGACTAGTCACTATTAATTTTCATTACGTCCTTGATTGATCTTCTCTCCTTGGATCTGAGTGTTTTGTTTTGTTCACGTGAATTCAAGATTACACGCACGAGCATGCAGTTAATTATACTTAAATCGGTATTGTATACCACGAATCATGGCCATTTAGAGACGATCAAAGAATATGGCAGGTGCTTTTACGGTAAACAAACCATATCAAAGTATAGGTTTGCACCACATGTATCGGGATTTGAATCTAAATTGATCTTGACTTTGGTTTTACCTCACACCAACGCATATAAGTTTTATAATTTCATTCCCTCTTATAATCAGTTTCAATTTAGTGGTTAGCAAACACAGTGGCTAAAATAAAAGGAATGTGTATATTTTGTATGCATCTGTTTTCATATGACATGATTTGAAAAAGGGTGTGAACAAGACCAAACAGCATATATTTATTTTTCAATTCATCGAATAATGATCTAAATAGTCGTGCAATATGTTTTATATTTCCCTATACTTTTACCCTTCCATTGTTAAATCCTCGTTTCCAAAAATGTAGTAAAATTTCAAACCCATAAGACATAATCACGCAGTTTTCGTTCATAGGTTGGGCGAAGTACATAGATCGTGCGAAGTACACAATCGTGAAACATCGGGTATTTCCGTATCCTCCGTATTGCGTAGCATAAAGGCCGAGGTGATCAGATTGGCGAAGTACATAGATCGTGCGAACTCGGCCACTCACCAAAGAGCTACGGAATAAGCCGAGAACATACGATTGAATAAGCAGACTTGTAGATTACGCCGATGATAAACATGTATTGATTTATTCAATGAATCAAAATGAGCTTTTAAGTGAGTTTGATTGATCACTAAATTACATTATCAAAATTATATTAAATATTAACGAGACTTAATGTTCTGTTATGTTCTGCTTATCACTTTTTAATGTGTTCCACTCTGTAGACTTGAACGGTTTAATGGACCTCACTGTACAGTATAAAGTAATAAAACTTGACCAAAGTTTTGTACAGAAAATATCAAAATTGCCGTATCATTTGGCTTGTATGTGAAGCCGGCGTCATGGCAACTCTCTTTCAAAAGTTGATGCTTAAATGCACATTATAGAATGTTTTGTTACTTTTATTCATAAATACAAATATGATTTGATTGTTTGTTTGAATATTAAGCGGCTTTTTATGCCATCGAGTGCTAATAAACAATTGGTTAACCTAACCACTCTTTCCTGTGACCCTGGAAGGTGAAGCAATTCTCGAGCACACTCTTCTCCGTAAGTAAATCCTCTCCCATTTGAATCAGCGATGACGATGCAATGCATTGCCGTATGTCAATCATCACGGAGACTGTGGTCGGATGGGATTCGAGCTCACAACCCCTGGATTGATACCGACTGAGCTAACCGGATCCAGCTTACAAGTGTGAAGTTCTGTTATAGTTCTACTGCTTCTATTAATTAATTCAGATGAAATAGCCCTCTCTCACTCTGTTTCTGCACATAATTACAAGATATATTACAAGGATAGGTGTTCAGGCAGTAAACAGCAAATCACCAAAGTAAATCGGTTTTAAGGTCCATTTTTATGTTCGCAAAAGCAAATATAAACATTGTATATAATTATAGTATTTCCCATTTCCACATAAATGTGCGCTCTTTGTCACATTGGTTAACATAATTAAAATCTCATAGGTGTTCTGACGCCTTGTTTCTGGGTCCAGCAGTAAATCGCATGTATAGTATAAGATAGCCAAGTATTAAGAAACAATTCACTTTAAACTGTCAATTTAGGTTCCATAAAATTATGTATGTTTGAATAAGATGGACATACGCGCGTATCTTTAGAACAAGTATATGTATATCAATTTCTGAAGTCAAATTAAGCTATCAGATGTTAATCTTTTGACTAAATTTCATCTATAATCAAATCAATGCCTGACCACCTTTCCCTGCCATGAATACATATAATACAGAGAATACGTGTTGTCACAGCGTGTGCCATATTGAGAAAGATGATCGGGAAATTGGCTGTCTTTATAAATCCTTGGCTCTATGCTCCGACTACAATATCTAATAACGTACCGTGCGCCCGTTTTGATGTCACCCTGGCAATTAAGTGTTCGCGTTGAAAATATCAAAGTAGCGACCTCTTGAAATATTTGCATAGAAATATGCTCAATGAATGAAAGTGCTGTTAAGCCGAATAGAAACACCATTTGTACGAACGTGAGAAAGATATTAAATATTTAACACGTGAGTGTCGGAAAGGATTTAAAGGTCCCATCTCAATCCAGGTTTGGCTGTAAATAATGAAACAGTTTTAAATATACAGCAGGTGAAACTTTTATGATGTTTGATTTGGATTTATAAATTATGCAATTGAAAATTTTGCTACGGTGTCAATGTTATGTAACGAGGTTGATTGAATGAATGTCACTTTACCCCTCGTTTAAGGTTGTTTGCATACTTGAACTTGCCCCACAGTCCAAACGGGTTTAAGGCATCGTATATTTATTTCTTTTTTTCCATTTTCACTTTTTATCTTCTTCTTCATTCTTCTTCTTCCTTTCTTCTTCTTCATTTCTTCTTTTTCTTCCCTTCTTCTTCTTCTTCTTCTTCTTCTTCTGTTATCTTCTTCTTTATTTCTCTTTTAATATCTCCTTCTTCTCCTAAAGTTTCGACAGTATAAGTCAAACTATATTTCTTCTTCTTTTGTATCTTGTACTTCATTATCTTCTTCTATTTTTTCTTCCTATGTTTGCTACTCATTATTTCGCTTCTTTTTCTGTATTTTCTTGGAGCACTGGTAACATTTATTGACATACGAAAACGATGGTTTTCATTATTGGACAATTTATCCAAACTAGTTCACATTTTAAAAAAATCTTTCGCAGAACATATTTCAAAAGAAAACAAAATAAATACATAATCAAACATCTTTTAAACGCACCTTGGCAGTCTTTCATAGTTAATACATTTGAATAATCGTGTCTGAACGCAACTGATGGCATAAATAGGAGAAAGTTTGGTAAATATTTATTTTGTAAATGGAGAAAGTAGAATTAAATTGATCTCCGCCTTAGATTTTAATCACACACTTGCAGTGTATTAAGAGCCAAAATGACCCTTCAACACCCACAATGACACGAAGAGAAATGCCCCCAGCAGATTTTAAAAATGAAATTAACTTTGCTATTATTCAAATATCCAGCTATAGACACCCTGGTACTGACTGTTTGACAGCCGAGATTAAGGTTCATTTAAAAAGTTGTAAAATAGACGACCCCTGCGTCAAAGTTCATATTGATGGCACTGTAGATGTCGTTAAAGTGATGGACAAAAGCTTTAATGATTTTGCCGGTAGGGTTCTGTTACCACAGGCATGTGTCTATAAACAAGTGTATGTAAATTGCTGGCAGTAAACTGGAATTATATAGGTATCAGGCGAGTTATAAAAGTTACTGGCGCATTGCTGCAAAATTAAGGTTTATTTAATTGAAAGTACCTGCAGCAAAATACGATTTTAGAAGTGGCGTTGATTCAGAAAAAGTTAAATGACTGGGCAAATATCTACACAGAGTAATGGCGATATGCATTGTTCTAGTTATATGTATTACTGTGTTTACATATCTTACACAGGGTAATTTTTTAACTTTAGTTTTATCCACCATTGATTTTCTTTCTTTTCCCTCATATTTATAAACCTGTATCTAATACGTGGTAATAAATGTATGGAGTTTTTATCTTCAAGTCGGGAGATTAATCAAGTCAAATTGCCAAACACGCAAGTTACTTATTTACTATCTAAGACGGATATTAAAAGATCAAGGAAACTTGGATTTGTTCTGTGTTTTCTATCGTTATCACCATATTTATCTTATAATACAAATTAAATTATACAAAACGGTTGAGATGTCAGGACATCAAAGGGAGGAAGCGTTCTGTCACAGTCGTGATGTTTCTTCTTTGCACGCAATACCCCATTTAAGTCTATAATATGTTTCATGATTTAAGTCATTAACTCTGTATTGGATATTTTCATAATACTTTTCTATTCCGTTCCATAAACGGATCTAGGATATTTTAGCCAGGTGTGATCCGTCGATTTCTGTGGTTTGTTTCAACAAGTTCAGGAAGTGCGGTCCAAGATTGTAAAACTAAATTTTTCAGCAAAATGTAACTGTCATTTGGCAATATTTCGGGAATCTCAAAATGGGTCCATATTCCTTTTTGTCGCCTCTCGACCTCGCGACGGTCATGATCCGCCAGTGAGTTCCTGGCGTGAAGGAAACCTATTAATGCACTCTGTAAAGTAAGTTTATCCCAGTTCTTTTCATTTTATGACAGAAAGCGTTTGATCTGATGGTGATTAGATCTAATACGTCTGGGGATTTCAACGAAGCACAGATAGTCATCTTTGATCGATGTTCTTGGCCGGTGCATTCTTCTGATCTGCTTACTGTTTGAAAGAAAATCAAACCATACAATATATTTTCGGAGGTATCTCTTTTTATATATAAAGTGCAAATCGATATATATTGTGTGAGTTTTTTTTCGTAGGGGAATTAGTTTATGAAAGTTAAAATGTTTGTAAATACGCAACTTACATAAACTAGTTTATATAATTAACTGTTACCTTCCAATAATTAATTAACAAATATTAGTAACATTCCTTACATGAAATCTCACACAAAGTGATATGTATGGACGTGCCGTAAAACATCATTAATTAACAAATATTAGTTTCACTTCTTACATGAAATCTCACACAAAGTGATATGTATGGACGTGCCGTAAAACAGAATTAATTAACAAATATTAGTAACACTTCTTTCATGAAATCTCACACAAAGTGATATGTATGGACGTGTCGTAAAACAGAATTAATTAACAAATATTAGTAACACTAAAGATGATCTATTTTAAAACGCACGCTTTTATTACATCTCAATGTCATCGACACCTGCAGGCAAAAAATAAAACTCTTCTGTAGAATTGAAACGTTTCTGAGTTTTTTGTTTAATAATATGATAGCGTTGCATAATTGGAAATTTAAGAACCAGATATATCGCTCTTCAAAATTATTGCAAAATCATCATGCAAACACGAGATTTGTTTGTCGATGGATTAGCCAGTGTTGTTTGTGTTGGTTCTTCTATTTCAAACATCCCCTCAACACCGTGTTTTATTGACAACAAATAGTGATTTGAAAGGTCAATATTACCAATGTAAACGAACGTTGACTTGCCTATATTTGTACTTTTATCAGTATAATCGACTTTACAGGGACCTGGTACTTCGATTACCTTTGTTGCGTGGTTTGTTGTTGTTGTTGTTGTTGTTGTTGTTGTTGTTGTTGTTGTTGTTGTTGTTGTTGTTGTTGTTGTTGTTGTTGTTGTTGTTTATAGTTATGCTTTATTGTGAGTCATATTTATAGAACATCTGAAAACTTGTGCAAGATATTTTCATGTTTTAGGTTTCTCTGGCCAATAACTTTAATCATATATTCGAATTGATAATTTTAATGTTAGGTGTACATGTAAATGGTACTGGTAGGTTTTGCAGTGTTCCATGTGCTAAATACAGAGTACGGACTGTAAATCTCGCCCTTTAATGCGTGTTTTGGTGCTTCAATCCCAGAACATTCTCCGGACGGTAGATCAGAGACTTCGAATTAGTGGATGACTTTCATCTCCTGTCTCCTGACCGTTTTGCATCAAGGCGCGCTTATGATTCCGGATTAGTGCTGACGTAAAAAGACTTACTTATGTACGTAAAATCAACGCAGACGAATAATAATATTTGAAGATTTCAATGGAGACTCATATTTGCTCATTGCTTTATATACAGGTATGACAAGCCACGCTTCGGCGCTTCATTGAATGGTCTTTCTTCAGAAATAATTGACGGACAAGTGACTTAAACATAAATACTATTATGCAGTGTGTAGCGAAGCAGGGGTGAAGTGGGACAGAAATAATAATCTTTTTTCCATTAAGGAAAAGTACCACATTTTCTGCGATATGGAACGAAAGCAGGGTATTATGTTCTTCAGATGAATCAATAGTACCACATAGAATATAATATAAAAATGTAAAATGTTCTAGTGTTCTAAACCGAAACTAATAAGACCGGTGTCGAATGGAAAAGTTAAAACATTAGAATATAGCAAAGATAAGACGATAAAAAGCATAACGTTTTATAATCTTGGTGCTCAGACGTTACGCCGGTGGTATAACAGTTTGAACTGCCATGCTGTACTAGTTTCAGAAGACTTTGCGCGTGATTTGTGTAAGTTATAACAATCGAAGTAAAATAAACAAGATTAAACTAATGACATGATGTTATTTTTTCAGAAGTTCCGGAACTGTTCATTACTTCCCTGGATGCAAGATGTACTGATTCTGGTATGTTCATGTTTCCATATTAATTCATGAAACATTTTCTTTTCTCAACTCACTTCGAAAGAAAAGTGACAAACAAACACAGTTTCCAAAGTAATTAGACTGGCATTTTCTTCTTATTATGTTTTTGCTTCTCTGCAAAAAAAATAAATAGTTGAAACAAACAATATTTCTAGCAATGCTATCAAAACTTCAGGAAAATATAGCAATAAACACAAGTATAGTATTGGTTTCGGATATATCTAAATGAGATATGATTGATCGTAAACACACATATATAGATAAGATATAATTAATGTGGACTCACATACAAAAGACAATTTCGATTTTTGTATACATATCATTTGAATGCTGGCGACAGTTTGTAATTTGATGTGGATGCATACTGATAAGATATATTTACAGTGTGTACATAAATAAGATACCATCGCAATTCATAAATAGGATATAATTGTAGTATACGCATATACATAAGATATAATTGCAATTCACACATATAAATAAGATATAATTACAATTGACACATATAAATAATATATAATTTCAGTTTACACATATAAATAAGATCTAATTACAATTATCACATATACAAAATATATAATTGCAATTCACACCACACATAGAAATAAGATGTAATTAAAATTCACACATATACATAAGCTATAATTGTAATTTACACATATACATAAGATGTATTTGCAATTTACACATATAAGTAAGATATGCTTTTAATTCACAAATATAAATAAGATATAATTGCATTTTACACATATAAATAAAATAATATCGTATTTTACACCTATAATTAAGATACAATAGCATTTTGCACATAAAAATAAAATATAGTTGCATTTTACACATGTAACTAAGATATAATTGCTAACAGGCAAATATACATGAAATAAATAATTGGATTTTGACACATATAGTTAATAAACCGTAAAATATCGATTTGAATTACAACACAAGCGTGTAACTTTGTAGTTACAATAAATATGTCCCATAAGTGAATTATGTCCCCAGTTTATTTTTTATAATTACAGAAGGTTCTGAAAGTTGGGTATGCATATAATGTTAATACATATAAGTAAACTATTATTTAGTTTTCACATTGAAATAAATAAATGATTGTGGACACATATAAATATTTACATTCCCACTGCAATCGGCCTAAATGAACTATATAGATTTTCTGCATTTCATTTCCCCAATGAAAAACACTTGCAGCTGGGTAGAGCTAAAAAGGACCAGTTTGCATTTCATTTGTTGCACGATTTTGTTTTGCTGTTGAGACGTCACTTTGTCGTTAGTTTCACGTAATGTTTGCTGTAAGTTGTCCACATATGCGTGCAATTATTTAGTATGTTGACAACGTCGCAGTTACATTCATGACATTGGCTTTGCGATTAAATGCGTATAGTTTGCTTTTTAAATATCAAAATGGCAAATATAACGCAATAGTTTTATCTAAAATAGCTGGAAAATATAATGTAAATATAAGGATTAAAAGCCGAATTTTGAGTTTTCATCGCGTGATGAAAAATATTAAGCTAGTTTAATGTTGCCGATAAGCTATTCGGGCTTCACGAACATTAAAAGGGGATGTTGATTTTCATCACCTGATGAAACCTCAAAATATGGCTTTTAATCCTTAAATAACATTAAAATGACACGTATAAGTGAAATATAATTGATTATGGAAACGCAAATTGATTGTGGGCACACGTAAATAATATACTACTAATTGTGTGCACATATAATTAATGTTAATTGATTGTGGACACATAACAATAGAAAAAATACATACACATGATTGCGACCACATATTTAGTATGAATTAATGATACATTTTGTCTTATGTAGTTTCACTTTACATCCGAAATATTTGTTCAAGCTTAATAATGAAGCAGTCCACTCCTTCTATTTAAATACTAATGTATGTATGTGCACTTGATTATTTTTTTCTGCACTTCCTATGGTGTTGCTATCCAAATATGAAGTTTATTGAAATGGTGTGAAAGCATCAATCATTCAACTAGACCGTTATTGTGTGCCGTCTTTTATTGCATTGAAGTGATACATTACTAGCTGGCTGCGTGTACTTCGTATAGATTACAGGTGGCGACGGTAATTTGTTTCTCCTGTTACCTTCATAGTTATGCTATAACGTACACAAGTGTACTCCGGGTATTCAAATATTTGTATTGTCATATTGAGTTTTTATGACTGAACAGAACAGACACGATATGCCCATGTTTAATTCAAAATAAGGTACATTTTTTTCCATTTGTAAAGGAGCGTATATGTTTTGGTTTTCCGTCATAACTGTAAGGAAAACATATATTTAAAGGGTTGTATATACATATATGGCTATATTAGGGGAGAATGCCAGTACAAGTGGCAGATTTTCGGTCAATTTCAACTATATCTAGTGACTTTTAAATAGCGTATATCACCCAGAACGTATATCCCTGCCGATTTCTAATTAATCCGTTTCAGTTAGACTGCTATACTCGTTAACACGCATATAAATGGGCAATTCACTGACTTCATTAGAGTTCAACTGTCCATTCTCATTCACTGCGGCTGTAATGGTCACCTTTTGGTAATGTTTGAGCAGTTGGGTATTCAATCGTATCGAATTTTAATTTCTTGGGTAGATGGCTTGGATGGATGGAGATTATTGCCACAATGCTGAATCAATTTTTAATATAAAAATGACATCGACGTTGTTTGTAATGGCTGCTCTTTGCCGTAGCCACTCGCCGCCCATTGTTGTTCTCGTTGTGGTGATTCTATGGCGCACCGGGTATTTCCGGAACGACGGAATTGTGGGACATTGTTCTAGGCGATTGTGTTGCCCTCTGAGAATGGCTTTTATTGAATTTGGCATTGTGAGTCGACGGTGGCGAAATGTCTCTTGAATAATTCAATCCAACATAATTGGCAGTTTCGGTTTTTATGAAAGGGTCAAATTATCAATTGCCTTGTCCATTATTGGATTATTACAGAGCGGCCGGCTCTAACGTTTGTTTCACACGCTGAAATGGTAGCCTTTGGTTTCAAGGAAGTTATCTTTATTTTGCTCTTGAAATCTGCTTGCACATTCAATGACATGTTCTGCGAAGATAGTGATTTCTTTTTTTTTTACTGGAGAGCTACGTTAATTGCACTTTACATTCTGGTAAGATTTAGCAGACGTTTTGTTTATTAACCATAGCATTCTAACACGAGTGTCAAGGGTATTAAAGATGAAAATCTTTAACCATTAAAATGTATTATTAATCGGATATTGATTCTAAAAAGGAGGCAATACATACGCTGCGTTTTTTTTTCGGTTTGTGGACGCGGTGATGTTTGGCTAAGTTTAAATATCTTCTACGTAGCATGCTTCGCTCCTATACCAACATTTAAGTATATATATAAATATTTAAAAACTTATATCTAAAAGAAGCATTCAGGTGATCATGATTTTAGACTGGTTCTAAAGAAACTGCATTTAACTTATTAACGTTGAATAAAGAATATTACAGGAAACAGTCAACATTAAGGTAAGATTTTAAGCACCTGGATGTACATTATCTTTCATTGCGATAGGAAAAATGATATTAGACTTGTATAACACAACTTTTAGAAAAGACCTAGGTTTAGTTGTAAATGTTTTATGATGTCAAAGGTATTTGTATATAGTTTTGACAGTACAAATATATATTACATATAATATAGGTCACTTGTTTGGGGTAACATTGAAGTGTCATCCAGCAGCCTGGCACGATTAAACGATATCCCATTTCGTCACACTGTCTCGGTCCTCACGTCTTCTGTTTCATCTATATTTTCTTAGTTTTACATACTTAAACGCTCTTCCCAGTTTTTACTGGTTATTTATTTATTATATAAGTCATACCTATGAAACCATATGTAATTTTACTGGATCCAGTCTAATATCATGATACTATTGCTGCTTTTCTTATATTCATTTTTTTAAGCATTTTAGTATTTACTTGCATGTGTTTATGAAACAGAAACCAGCCCTAGAATCTTCTACGAAGGTGGTTTATTTACATGGCCATGCCTTAAAAAGAGTATTATATAAAAGTTATAATATCTGAGAATGCCTGTAATAGGTGGAGGCAAGAAAATTTAATCATATACTTCTTTCTTCATCTGCTTATAAAATCTCTCTCTCTTTCTCCTTCTCTTTTTCTCCCTCTATCTCTATCACTTTCATCACCTCACTCTTTCTTTCCCTCACTCAGTCACCTACTGTATGTTTATAATTGTTTATATTAGCGTAAACATGTAATTTGTTCTGATATACACTGTAAATGTGTTACTTGTAGGTGGAGGGCCGAATCTAAGTTGGAAGAACTTGTGGCCCAACCCCATTTCAAAATATTTGAAATAAAATATGTTTAAACTAAACTTCAAAAAGATCCAACCGGGCATTAAAGCTAGAATAGCACACTATCTATACGAACAGTTTACTAGAAACAAGGGATTTATAGTTAGTCTTTAACAATGTTTAGTCATTTGTCTATATAACTAGGTGGGGGGAGTGGGTGTAGATTCACGACTAGTCGAGTGCATTATATAAATACGTACATATATATGTATTGCTATCTGCTTGTTGCACCAATATTCTATTGTGTTGTTTTCTATATCTTTTTTGCATTTTTTTTAAATTTAAGCATCTTTGTTTATCGTTTTGCATATTGCAGTTAGCATATTTCCGGATTACAAAATAATGCTGTTGTATTCATATCGGATATCGGAAGATTGGTGTTTATGTTGTTGTTGTTTTTTACATTATACATCAAGATTAATCTGTTTAGCTGTGGTGTAACTTTAATGAATTACTCCATTCACCTATACCAGCACTAGTAGTGATTGTAGTGGCGCTTTTACATTCTGCACCGTTGCGCAACTCTCAAACCGTGGAAAACCTTTCATTCACCATAAATATTTAAAGCCGTATACGTCGCATCACTGATTAAGATGTTTTTATAGCCGACTTTAAGTGCATGGCAAAGAAACCCATAAATGATATGAAAACACATAATCATAAAACTGAGCTTAAAATTACTTTTAACAGCGTCGATAATAAAAGGAATGACTCGGAACATCTTTATATTCAGACCACATAACCTAATGAACTAGAAAAGTAGTGTAGTATAGTGCAGAGACAGTGAATGTGGGACTTTATGTTGCAGTTAGTGATATTGGGAGTATTGATTCCGTGTCGACGGGAGTGTTCTGACCGTGATTGGAGTATATGGATATATAAGCTGTTTAATTCAACGGTAAGGCTTTTTTTTTTTTTTTTTTTTTTTTTTTTGAGTTACCAAATGGCAGCCCGTTTATTTTTTCATTTTCACATTATCAAGTTATTATATAACAATACACATTTATAAACATGAGTACTATAAGCAGTGTTGTGAAAATGTGTGTGTGTGAGAGAGAGAGAGAGGGAGAGAGAGAGAGAGAGAGAGAGAGAGAGAGAGAGAGAGAGATGATGATGATTAATCATGTTCATTATAAGATCAATACATATTGATGTTAATTATATAAGGTTGCTATATTAGATTATTCAAATTTTATTGAGTGCCATTTTCTATTATGCGTTTCCAGTTTGGATCTCGCTTGGGCTAAGATTTGTTCTATATTTTTACATTCTTTTAAATATCTAAAATAGTTGTCAAAGCATGGTATATCGCTTTGCATTTTACATTTAAAAATGAAATATTTTGCTAAAAAAATAACAAAATTTATTATTGTTTTTTGTTTTGTGTTGTCGTCATGGATGCCCAATGATATATTTTTAAAATTAAAAGCTACATTAATGCCGTTTTGTGATAAGAAATCATTTGTTTTTGTCCAAAAATGTTGTACATGAGCACAGTCCCAAAATAAATGTTGTACTGTTTCTACATGCATATTGCAGAATTGACATAAACTTGAATTTACGAAATGGCATTTGTGTAAGAATTTATTTGTGGGTATAATTCTATATAAATATTTATATTGAAATAACCTCAATCTCGAATAAATAGTACATGTAATCGGTGATAAAAAGATTTTTTTCCAGTTCAGATTGTCATAGGAGTCATTCCATTTTTGTTGAGCTTTATTTGTAATATTGGTAGTTGTTTTCGATATATATGTCTCATATATAATTTTATTTGGTTTCAGTATCTTTAAAATCCTGCCAATGAAAAAAGTTCTGTCGTTGTTGTTGTATGTTTCATGTTTAAGTTTTTCTTTCCAAGAGTTCGGTATGGAAGCAATTATTGAGTGGTATTTTAAGAAATCTGAATTGTCTAGATTGTAAAGTTGTTTGATCGTATTAAAATTATAAAAGTTCTTATTTCTGTAATCATAAAGTTGTTTAATATATTTTATTCCTTTATCCAGCCATACTCTATAAAATATTGTTTTATTGTTATTTTGTATAAATGAGTTATTCCATATGATTTCATCTGTGATGTTTGTTATTTCCGAATTAAAGTTTACCTTTGCCCAACTTTGTAAAACATCCCTTAAGAAAATATTTTTGAATTTATTGGTTATATCTTTATATGTTATGTTTGATTGTAATAATAATTTCCCACCAAATTTGTTAATTTCATTCATATAATTATCTTTCCAGATTCCGTTATTTTCATCGTTAAAAATTCTTTTGATCCAACTTGCTTTTATTGAGTATAGATATGCATTCAAATCTATCATTTTTAATCCCCCATCTTTATAGTCTTTTTTAATTGTGTGTCTTGCTATTTTATCTGGTTTATTGTCCCATAAGAATGAATAAAGTTGTTTAGTGATTTCAGTTATTGTGTGATCCGGTGGGTTTTCTAGTACTGTCAATGGGTATGTTATTTTTGGTAGGGCAAATGTTTTTATGACTGTTATTTTTCCTAATAATGATAAGTTATGTTTCTTCCATTTTGTGAGACATGAATACATTTGGTTTATTTTAGTATTAAGATTGATTTCTACTCGTTTGGCTTTATTATTTGTGAAGATGATTCCTAAAGTGGCTGCTTGATTAGATGTCCATGTAAATTTTTTCATTTTGCAATAAATTTTGTCTGTATTTTTTAGGGATCCTGCTCTTAATACTGTGGATTTATTTAGGTTCAATTTAAGGCCAGATATTTTACTAAATTCGTCTATAGTTTTAATAAGAGTATTGAAAGTTTTTTCTGACCCATCAGTAACAAATGTTGCGTCATCAGCAAACAGGCTTTTTTTAATTTCTTTTTCATTAAGTTTGATACCTTTTATATCTTTATTGTTACTAACAGCTAATGATAAAATTTCTATCGATATAATAAATAAATATGGAGAGAGAGGGCATCCTTGACGTACACCACGTCCTATTTTAAAAAAATCAGACATGTAACCATTATTAAAAACACAGCCTTGCATGTCGTTGTAAAAAACATTAATCCATTTTTTAATTGATTCTCCAAAGTTAAAATAATCGAAAGTTTTATAAATGAAATTGTGATCTACACTGTCGAATGCTTTTTCAAAATCTGCAAAGAATAATAGACTAGGGTGGTCGTTTTCATTTACATAATCTAGTACATCATATATAAGTCTTATATTTTCACCGATGTAACGGTTTCTAATAAAACCAGTTTGTGCCTTATCAATTAAAATTGGTAGTACATTTTTTATTCTATTCGCAATTACTTTTGTAGCTATTTTATAATCGGTATTTAAAAGTGAGATAGGCCTCCAGTTGTTTAATGATGTTAAATCTTTATCTTTTTTCGGAATTAAATTTATAACGCCTTGCTTTTGCATTTGAGTGAGGTTACCTTTTTCATAAGAATAGTTGATAGATTTTACATAAAAGCTTTTTATGTCTGACCAAAATATCTTGTAAAAATCTGTTGTTAAGCCATCTGACCCAGGACTTTTATTATTTTGCATTCTAAATAAAGCGTTTACACATTCTGTTTCTGTTAAAGTACCTTCGCATGATAGCTTTTGAATATCATTTAAAACAATATTATTTTCAGGAAAAAAGTTAAAGGTTGATTCCTCTAAAGTTTGCTTAGTGTATAAATTTTCATAAAATTGTTTTGTTTCTTTTAAAATTTCATCTGTTTTGGTAATTTCACGATCATTGATTAATAACCTAGATATAAGTTTTTTTTCACTATTTTTCTTTTCTAGATTTGAGAAGTATTTAGTATTTTTATCTATTCCATCAATGTATTTAGCTTTTGATCGTATATAATATCCTTGAGCGCGTTTTAGAGTGATGTCTTCAAGCTCTTCTTTTTTATTTTTTATTTGCTTTACAATATCTTCATTTAGTGGCTCATTTACTAGTTTTATTTCTAATCTGTCTATTTCTCCGATAATTTTAGTTTCATCTACTTTTTCTTTTTTCTTTTTTAAGCAGCAATAATGGATAGTAACATTACGTATAGTACCTTTAATAAGTTCCCATAATGTATTAGGGTTTGTGTTTGCATTTCTATCAGTAATATCTTTAATACTTTTTCTAATTTTATGCTGATATTCCTTGTCTAAAATAACTGAATTATTCAATTTAAAATATCCTGGCCCATAAGGTTGACGTGAAAAATTAATTTCTATGTGTACCAAGGAATGATCAGACCTAATACCTGATGAGACGTTGCATTTAGTAACATTGTTTATCAAATTTGCAGAGATAAGGAAGAAGTCAAGTCTACAGAATATAGGAGGTTTGTGGTTTGAATGCCATGTGAATTGTTTTTTGTCAGTATGTTTTATGCGCCAAATGTCACAAAGTTCATAATTATCTTTGATTGTATTTAGTTTTGCGCTACTTTTTTTGTTTGTGTCTTGTCTCCCGTTTTTCTTGTCAATATTAACATCGAGAATAGTATTGAAATCACCCCCTATAATTATTGATTTTTCACTATTGGTTGCTATAATTTGCTCTAGGGTGTTAAAAAAAGTTACGTCATCTGTATTTGGTCCATAAACATTTATAAGCATTATTTCAGTTTCATCGACATTTATTTTTAAAGTTTGCAAACGACCTTCAATTATTTCTTTGTGTTCAATGATATCATAAGAATGATTTAATAAAATACCAACACCTTTACTATTCGAACAATCACCACTTAAAAATAATTTATTTCCCCACTGTTTTTCCCATATATCATATTCTATTTTTCTGCAATGAAGTTCCTGTAAAAAGCAAATGTCATATTGACTATCTTTAAGCCAGCTAAAAATATGTTTACGTTTTTTGACATCACTTAGCCCTTTTACGTTAAATGAACATATATTTGTTTTCATTGGTGATATGTAAAAAACTGTAAAAAATAGATCTGATATATAGCAACCTTAGAAACATACAATGTAAGTTAATGTTGAAAGGCATCAGCCTCCATGAATGTATAAGTAAAGAGATGAGAATTAGAAGAGAGTGACAATAAAAAACAAGAAAATATAGACTTGAGTAACAGTCTATCATTGCAGGAGTATATAATAGCCTAAAATAAAAAATGATATGTGTACAGGGCCACGAGCCAAAATATCTTCATTTCAGCAATCATCATATATAGTCGAACAAAATTGTAGGATACAGAAGCAAATACACAGCTATATACACTCAATTATGTAGTGGTCATATACATGTGGATACAAGTGCTTATAATCAGTATAACGTGGCCGATACTCGCGTATATAATGGTTTTGTTTCTATACTTTGCACATGGTTATTATATTTACATAATGAAGTTTTACTTTTGT